>CAUJRU010000105.1:551805-1790539 GCA_963277665.1 Viscum album | reverse complement strand
TTCACCATATTCATTCATCTTGTTCTGTAAAATCCACTTTTTACAAATAACATTTGTGTTATCTAGATTTGGTATGAGTTCATGGTTACGGCCAAATTTACCCTACTGGTAAAAGCGGTCATTGAAGTACAAGTAGGGATCGAATCCACAGGGACCGAAGAAGAAACCTTGAGACACTATGATTTGTTGATGGATTGGATATGAAGTGGGAAACTTTGAGATAGATTTTAATTGGGGAACTAAAGATATAATTTAAATAACATATAATAAAAAATGATGTGAACTAAACAATTATTGATGGTGGGTTGATCTTAGGGTTTTTCTTGGGGTGGATTGGATGAATTTCTTTTCTTAGAAAATTTCATGTCATTAATTCAAGACATATCTAAACAATGAGATAATTCTTCCAAATCATTCACCAATTTAATCCCTACACAATTACAAGACCTATCAAAAATTAACTTTGAGGATCACTTTAATGAGCACTCAAAAGAAATAGATCGTACTAGCACTCAAAATGTGTCATCGTTAAAGTTAGCAAAGATGAGAAAGAATGTAACTCATCAAATGGAAATCCTAAAATAACGAATAGATTTAAATATTAAGTACATGAAATAACATTAAATCCCTGACCTTTATACTCCCTTGGATCAAACCTTAATAGGTTAGCCCTCTATTGATGCTATTCTACCAATGGAAGCGGGATGTAGACTTATGGGGGTGGAATTGAAGAAAAAGAAAATTATTAAAAGAACGAACAATCCACCGTTGTGTGATTGAAATCACAAGTGCTGGTGTGAATAATTTCACACCTTGATTCAACGGTATCAATGTGTGAAGAAAAGGAAATAAAAAATGAAGAATAATAAATTTTATTAAAATACTGAACGTGAATGAAAAACTTACATTAAAGAAATTGACGATGCCATTACAAAACGAAAGCGGGAAATTACAATTGAAAGAAAAAAACATGGATTCAAAGAAAAATGTTAGATGATTATTCCCTTCACCACAAGGTCCTTATATTGGAATATTAGGAGCCTTAGGTCCACCCCCAACAATAAATTCACCCCCCCAACGATAAATAGAGTCCAAAGGAGGGTGAATAATCAAAAGGAAATTAACGTTACAAAGTTGACCACAAAACCATCCAGATTCATCCTCCATTTTGACGTGTGCGTTTGACACTTCATATGGAAGAAAATGAAGGTGTCATAAATAGAAAATATCTTCTTCCATGTGTCTTCTAGAATCTCTAAAAATTTCATGTGATTTTGTTTATCCTTTTTGGAGTTATGTTCAAAATGGTGGACTGTTTTTATGAGAATTCTGCTATGGCCCACCATTTTAATTCTAAACTTCAGCCCCTTGTATCTCATTGAAATATTCTTAATTAGCTCTGACCACAGTTGAATAAAATGATCAATATATTTTTCTCTTTATACTGTAAAAATTTTAACTTCATTGGGCTTGGTTTTTGGGCCCCACATTTGTTTGATGGGCCTTAGGCCCATTATGATTTCTCCAGCAAATTTCTGCATTCAGGTGAAAAATTCTCCATCTTCCCTTGGGATTCATCTATCGGACCTAAAAGATAAAATGTTCCAAACAAAGTGATAAATAATATCACAAAATTTCAAATTCATAAAATGAATATAATGTTGTCCACAAACAATTGAATGATTTGGCCAAAATTTGCATTTTTAACATGAATTGCATTTAAGATGAGAAATGAAGTTATATTTATGTAATGCACTAAAAAAATGTTTATGGACTTTGGAACAATGAATATAAAGATATTAACAATGAATATTAGCCACTTTTAGTGACTAATCACACCCCCCAACTTGAGTTTTGCTAGTCCCGAGCAAAATAAATTACAAATATGAAATTCAAATCCCCTTTTCCAAAAACATTTTAATACACATTGCTCACCCAAAGACCTCATACCAAAAAAAATTATGAAACCCATCAAAATAATTTAAAACAAGCTAGGTCCATAAGCATATCCCAAGCACAAGACCATTCTTTTGTTCAAATTCATTGCCACATTTCATCCAATTCCAATTAAGCATGATAAAGTGTTGTGCATCACAAAAGATATGGGGCCCATTTTATTGTTCAAGGGGAAAAAATGGAGGCGCTAGGTGGTAATCAAATTAAACCTTAAGATGAGTATCGAATTTTTTGTTTGTTTGTTTTTTTTAATCACAATAGATATGAAAAGACTAACTCTGGGCAAGACAACTATGGAGTCGCGATCTCCAAGTGTCAGACGCCACACATATTGTCAATTCCATTCTCTACAATAGAGATATAAAGACTAACTCTAGGAAAGACAACTATGGAGTCACGATACCCAAGTGTCTGACCCCACACATTTGGACAAAACATTGCTCTATGTGGCCATTATTTTTTTTTTCAATTTTTTTTGTTTTTTTGTTGTTTTTTAGATACTCAAATTAAAATAAAAGTGACCCCAGAACACTATGCTATAATAAAAGGGACCCAAGAACTCAAATTTACACCCACGATCCAGTAGACGTGCATTGTGGCATTTTTATTAAGAGGATGAAAATGTAAACTTTGAAAAATCACATTAGACAACCGCACTTTCCAAAAACTATGCTCATGAACTTAAACTTGCATTAAAATCAGAATCAAAGCATCCAAATTTTTCGATATCCAATTTCAGAGTTTGCAATGTGTGTTATCATGTTCAAGGTTAATGGAATTTTTTCTTTCCATGCATGTTCTTATTGAAAAAAAAATCATTTTTTATCCCCCCCCCAACTTAGAATAACACTATCCCCAGTGTTTAAAGAAAAGAAAAGTTAGAAGGGGGTAGGAGAGGAGTTCAAAGAAGAAATTTAAAATGAAAATCATGGAATGAGGTCACCTGGTAGTTGATGATGATAGTGCATGCCATAGTCTCCCTTCAATCCTGGATTTGAGTCTCAGTAGCTTGGATGGTGGTGAATGGATTTTCCTTATGGCTTATGACATGTCCTTTTTTTAACCTATAAAAACATAAAAATAAAACAAAACAAAATAAACTGATGATACATTGTCTTCTTTATATTATCTGGGTAAGGTATTACTCAGAGATCACACCACGTGACACAGATGAATATGGCTCTCCCCTTTCATACTCATCCATACTCATAAAATAAGAACAGGTCAACAGCTTATGGTAATTTATTATATGAAAAATAAAATGATTCAAAATGATTGGAAACATGAAAACTATGGGTTGCCTCCCATGCAGTGCTTTTTTTTAACGTCGTTGGCTCGAATTGTACCCCCCAACTTATCCAATTCCAACTTTCAACATTTTTAGGACCCCATTTTTGTCCAGTTCAACTTGATTCAGATTGATTTTTTTTATAATTTAATTCATGTGAAATCCCATGGTCAATAATGAGTGTGGAAGTCCAAGGAAATTTGGTAATGGTTGATTCAGTTGAATTTCTAGTCTTTACTAAGACATCAATGACCATTCCAACATTATTGGTTTCTTGAGAAGAATGAACTACAAATACAAGGACTTTCTTATCTCCTATAGTGGGATTCTTGAGTTCGGAAGAAATTAAAATAATTTTGAGCTCGGGTTTATTGAAATTTCCTAAAGGAGATTGACAAATTAAATCAAAATCAGTTTCTTCTCCAAAACATTTAGAAAGAATTAGTTCATTTTGAAAATAAGATTCATCCTGAAAATTGTCCAGTTGAATATCAGAAGTGTGTATGGGATCACTAATCGTTATATCTCCCAATGGTTCAATGATCAGTGATTCTAAAAAAATGTGATTGGACCAATATTCTGAACACTCAATCCATGAAGACAAATTTTCCCCTTGTGAATCCAAAAAATTAATTTCCTCCTGATTTAAATACCCTTCAACATTTCCTTGATCTTGTTCAGTTATCCCATATCCAAAGGTTAGATCTTTTTTTTTAATTCATGAGAGGTTTTTGGGATAAAATATTCATCTATCAATGATGAGGAAAGAACATCTTGAGTGGGAATGGATTCCTCAAAAGTCTTAAATATTTGTAATTCTAATCTGAAAGATGAAACTTCTGAATTCATTTTATTCATTTGTTCACAAAATAGTTCAAGATTTTTTTCAGGATTAGGGTTGATATATGTTTGTACATCATGGAATTCCTCATTATTTATCTTTTCAATCATTCTTTATAGGTATGGAAATTGATCTTTTAAACATTCAGCATCCCATTGACTGTTCATGTTATCGGGTGTGGGGTAATCATTCAAGTGTTGATCAAAGTAATTTTCTATCTGAGGGGATTCCCATTGTTGATTTTCTATTTGATTCCAGCCCGAGTTTATGAAAGGAAATTGTTGATGATACTCCATTGGAGTTGAATGAAATTTGGATTTGGATTTTTTTTGGACACACGAAAATAGAAAGGGGAAAAGAAAAGAGAAATATAGGTGAGAAAAGAGAAGTTAGGTGATAATAGAAGGTGGGTGTCTAAGAAAACTTACTTGGGTCCCCGGAAACGGCACCAAAATTTGTTTGCGCCCAAATTTACCCTACTAGTAAAATCGGTCATTGAAGTACAAGTAGGGATCAAATCCACAGGGACCGAAGAAGAAACCCTGAACCACTATGATTTGTTGATGGATTGGATATGAAGTGGCCAAATTTGTGGTAGATTTTAATTGGGGAACTAAAGATATAATTTAAATAACATATAATAAAAAATGATGTGAACTAAACAATTATTGATGGTGGGTTGATCTTAGGGTTTTTCTTGGGGTGGATTGGATGAATTTCTTTTCTTAGAAAATTTCATGTCATTAATTCAAGACATATCCAAACAATGAGATAATTATTCCAAATCATTCACCAATTTAATCCCTACAAAATTACAAGTCTAATCACCAATTCACTTTGAGGATCACTTTAATTAGCACTCAAAAGAAATAGATCATACTAGAACTCAAAATGTGTCATCGTTAAAGTTGGCAAAGATGAGAAAGAATGTAACTCATCAAATGGAAATCCTAAAATAATGAATAGATTTAAATATTAAGTACATGAAATAACATTCAATCCCTGACCTTGATACTCCCTTGGATCAACCCTTAATAGGTTATCCCTCCATTGATGCTATTCTACCAATGGAAGTGGGTTGTAGACTTATGGGGGTGGAATTGAAGAAAAAGAAAATTATTAAAAGAACGAAAACTCCACCGTTGTGTGATTGAAATCACAAGTGATACTGTGAATAATTTCACACCTTGATTCATTGGTATCAACGTGTGAAGAAAAGTAAAATAAAAAATTAAGAAGAATAAATTTTATTAAAATAATGAATGTGAATGAAAAACTTACATTAGAGAAATTGACGATGCCATTACAAAACGAAAGCGGGAAATTACAATTGAAAGAAAAAAACATGGAATCAAAGAAAAATGTTAGATGATTATTACCTTCACCAAAATCTCCTTATATAGGAATATTAGGAGCCTTAGGTCCAACCCCAACAATAAATTTACCCCCCAACGATAAATAGAGTCAAAAGGAGGGTGAAGAATCAAAAGGAAATTAACATTACAAAGTTGACCACAAAACCATCCAGATTCATCCTCCATTTTGACGTGTGCATTTGACACTTCATACGGAAGAACCTGGAGGTGTCATAAATAGAAAATATCTTCTTCCATGTGTCTTCTAGAAGATATAAAAATTTCAGGTGATTTGGTTTATCCTTTTTTGAGTTATGTTGAAAATGGTGGGATGTTTTTATGAGAATTCTGCTATGGCCCACCATTTTAATTCTAAACTTCAGCCCCTTGTATCTCATTGAAATATTCTGCATTATCTCTGAACACAGTTGAATAAAATGATCCATATTTTTTTATTTTTCTAATGTAAAAATTTGAACTTCATTGGGCTTGTTTTTTGGGCCCCACATTTGTTTGATGGGCCTTAGGCCCATTATGCTTTCTCCAGCAATTTTCTGTATTCAGGTGCAAAATTATCCATCTTCCCTTGGGATTCATCCATCAGACCTAAAAGATAAAATGTTACAAACAAAGTTATCAATAATATCCCAAAATTAAAAATTCATAAAATGAATATAATGTTGTCCACAAACAATTGAATGATTGGGCCTAAATTTTCATTTTAAACATTAATTGCATTTAAGATGAGAAATGAAGTTCTATTTATGTAATGAACTAAAAACAATGTTTATGGACTTTGGAACAATGAATATAAAGATATTAACAATGAATATTAGCCACTTTTAGTGACTAATCAGTTCACAAGTATGATACTTCTCCATCTAATCAAGTTCTTTGTTCATGGATTGAACCCATTCTGGATGCTCTAAAGCTTCATCAACATCATTTAGTTCCAATTTTGAATATAAAGAAGTGTTTTTAATGTAATTTGAAGTTATTATTGTTTAAACATTATAATTTTTATTACGAATAATGTTCCGAGATTCAAATTTCTTCATTAACATATGATGATATTTTTGAGTAACTTCCTCATCACTAGATATATTTGAGTGTAACATCCAAGGTAAATAACAAACATGACATTTTCATATTTACTAATATTTTTTGGATTAAATATTAATTTTACATTAAAGGGGATGTTATGTTCTATGGAATACCCGATACGCAACAACGGGTTTCTTTCAAATCTTACATTGCACACTAATAATATAATATTATTATTTTAAATGGTAGTTAACGCCTAGCCGTTGTATTGGTGGGAATGAATATAACTAACTAAAATATGATTATACATGTTTGTTAAATGTTTTTACATTTATCCAATAAAATTTAGTTGCTTAAAATGTGAATGAATCGAATTTTAAGTACAAATAATCTAATATTCTTTAAAAGGTTGATTTACCACCTTTTAATGGAGAACCCTCGTTAAATCTAGTTGTGGTCACTTTTATATGATCTATTTGAAAAAATAAAATTCATTTTTAGAATCGGGATATCAAAATTTACCTTGGGTGAATTATTGGTATTAATTTGATAAAGTTTATTTTTTTAGGAATAGTGAAAAATACTGTATTTTAATTCAAAACTGCCTTTTAATCTAGTTTATTTATATGGTTATATTATCTTTTTAATTGGTTTTAAAATTTAATTAGAATATATTTTTACCATTTAATCCAATTTTTGTCATTGGAATTAATTTCACTTTGAAATTGGACATAAACAAGTGTCAATCTTTTGATAGTTATTATTTCTTAAAAACACGCTATTTGTTTTAACAACGGGAATTAATTTTAAATTAAATAATGAAAATTCTATGATTCTAATTTGGTAAAATAAAAATCATTTTTGAATTCGGAATATCAAATATATCTTAGGTTGAATTTTTGATATTTTTCTGAAAAACGTCAATTTTTGATGAATAGTGAAACCACTAAGTAGTAGTTAAAATCTGACTTTTTCATTTAAATGAAATTTTACTACTTCTATGAATTGAATTTCAAAAATCTGACATACATGGTTGTTATTAGTAAGTAAAATGTGGTTCAATATGATGAAAATATGTTTTTATGAATAGTAACTTTTGGATTTTATTCACCGCAGTTAAAGGTAAATATGGTAACTCAAGGTAAAAAGAATATCATAATAATACCAAATTACCTTAACAATTGTCCTAACATTATTGGATGAGTAATGGCCGACCATGGGAATCCTTGGGTCGATTTTGGGACCCCATGGAGCCACTTATGAATGATAATGACGCTTTATTTTAATTAACTTAAAGTAAAGGCAAAAATGACATAAACAAATATCTTTTAGTAAATTAATTTTTACATAGGGTTATATAAGTAATATTTTCGACTATAAATATTCATTAGAAATATAAAAATATATAATACATCATGTTATTTTTATTATAATTTTTAGACATCAAATAAATTAAATTATATATGACACAATAATGATGCAGTATCTACCTCATTAATAAATGATTAAAATAAATATGATTATTAATATTAAAATAATATCCAAAACTTGTCCAATTATTATTGTATGGTTTTATTTCCACCATGAGTCATCTTATCGTCGAATTTAATTAGTTCTTTACCTTTAGAAACTGAATATCACTATATAATAAAATAATATTTTCACACCTTCCTAAAGAGCCCCTCCTCCCCCTTATAAAAGGCCACCACTTCTAACCCATTCCACACACCTCTCAAGCCCCTTTTCTCATCCAACCCCTACCCAAATAATCTCTAAATATCCACTTATTCCTCTTAGAAGCCTTACCTTAGGCAGAAGACACTCCAAGAAGTCCTTTTGGTTCAAACCAAATGGAGTTACCCAAATTAAAGGTAATGGTTTCTCTTAAATTCTTTTCTTTTATTTTACTTCTCCAACCCCCAAATTCTTTTTATTCATTTCTTTTATAACAACACCCATATCATCAATATACTATGATTTTTTTATGATAATTATTCAAACTAAAATTACACACACCTCTATCTAATGGGTTAAGAACATACTGTTTCTGTGGATGACAAACTAACGCTTCACGAAACGATGATTGTTCAAATATCTACAACCGCCTCTCATGGTGACCATTATGATGGAACTGTATTTATATTTGATATATATTATGTTTCTTTCTATATGATTCTGTAATTTTTATTTACAAACATAACTTTATGCTTTCCAATATGTGTAAACACGATAATTTCATTTGAGGAAGTGCGGACTACCGCCCCCTCAAGGTGATATGATTCGTTCATGACATACATGGAATGTATAAAGGATAGAGTTAATGAAATTATGTAACATAAATATCATATGATATTATACTGTAATTAAAATATACCAATGTATCATTAAGTTTTCATTCCTTTAAATATAAAATAGAAATGAAAGTAGCGTTCATGCATACGTACGACTTACCGTCTCCATGAACGGCGCGTTTCATTTTTTAACTCCAAAATATATGGAATATTATAAATACATATAAAATAGATATATATGATATATATGATATATAAACCATGTATATCATTCTGAAGATAATGGACTATTGACCGAAAGGACAACTTGTAATTATAAGAAGTCCATTTTTGACTCAAGTACCAAATATCGACAAAATGAACATTATTAACTTAAATGATTAAATAATGTTTATAACATGGTAATAATTGATATAAAAATGAATAATAAACTTGAAAATTTGTTCTTAATAAAGTATAAATTAACATAAGTTTATTATTCAGGAAAAACAAGGAACAAACAAGTCAAGTCAGACACGAGGTAAGGAGATTTCTTATCTCACTTTTAATTCCATGAGATTTAAATTATTCTCCACTTATTCATTGCATGTGGTGTATTGTGTACTGAAATTTTATATATATTATAATGATTCTCATTATAGTCATGGTATTCTGTGATTCATTTTGTGGTTATTAACATTTGGTCATACGACTCAATTGATTACAATGTAGTAAAGGGTTTCCTCTCATTTTTTATTCCCGTGAGATTCATGCTATATTTGACACAATATCCTTTTGTGTGGTGTATGTACTGACCATGATTGTATTATTTATGTAATATAATTTAAATTATGGGTATTTAAATATTCATTTTATGATCTTTCTTTCATGGGGTGTATGTTTCATAAGTTACCAAATCGGTAAGGGAACCTTTCACCCTCCTCTTTTTAAAAAGACTTATTTTTGTTATGCATTTTAATTTACATCTTATTATACTGGGATATGTTCTTATATATCCTTATTGATGTAAATTTTATTTCCAAGTTATTAGATACCCTTTTTTATCTCATCAACTCATTTTCTGAATTTTAAAGTGACGTCGTTAGGCTGTCGAATTTTTGCAAGGGAACTTCTTAACCCAATTTCAATTCTTTGGGTTAAACTTGTAATTCTTGAATATTTCATCCTATGAATATGTGTTAATGTCCTCTGATTGTTTTACACTTAATATCCACTTATATTGGGTGTATTATTATTTGTCACACATAATTATGTAATTGACTTATCCTTAATCAAAGGATACTGTCTTTATAAGGGACTTATCTCAATATCCTTTCATTGAGGCATCCTTTGATTTCTACACGACTTTCCTTTATATGATGTATAAACACCTTTGACTTTTAATTTCATTTAAAGGGAATATTTTTTCTATGAAGCGTTTTACTAAACGAGAAACAAAATGTTTTTAACGTTTGCGGTGATAATAACCTCTCAGCCGCCGTAATCGTTATTTGGCTTCCTATACAAGCCTTAATGTTTTCTAAAATGAAAAAGAAATCCCTTATTCTATTTTTGGGTGTTTTGGTATTGAAAAATATTTTTGAAATGGATTGATTATTTCAATATCTTGAAATGATTTCATGTGATTGAAAATGAAATGTTATGAGTGAAATGTTTATATTTGCAATATTTTATGTGTTATGATTTTATTATGGTATTTGGACATTTGACGGGTGGTTATGTGGTAAAACAAATGACGGGTGGTGCCGTGACAAACCAGGATGGGTGGTTACGTTATAACCTCCAATGCATTGGGTATGTAAGTTGGCCGTATGGCTATTCCATTTAGTGATATGTGTGGAAGTCGACCATATGGTTATTCCACTTAAGAATGTTTATGTCACAAGTTACCTTTATATGTTATGTGTTCTTTATATGTGTTTTATAGTAATATTTTGGTTACAAAAGGGTATGAAGTGATCTTTTATTTAGTTAAGAGTACTTACTACTTCATAAAGGTGAAAAGTATTACTTATGATAAAGTATTCATGATTTATTTGTTGTTTTGAAAAACTAACAGTTTTCCTTCTGTGTGTATTCCTTACTGAGATTTTTATGCTCATACCAAGTTTTTGAAATGTTTTTCACAGGACTTAAAGTGGAATAGGGTCAAGTATGGGATTAAGGAAAATTCATGCTGTCTAAAACATGGAACTAGACATGTCTCATTTATTCAAGAGTTTTATTTTATGAAAAAAATGGAAACTGAGTAGAAGTGTCTACTTTGTAATTTTTGAGATGTAATGTAATATTAATAACATAACTCTATAAAACTCTAAACATGAAAATATCCTCAATGTTAATTATTCATTTAATTGAATATTATGTAATGTTTTAAGTTCGGGTCCTTATAGTTGGTATCAGAGGTCGGTTTAGATAACTTTAGAGGTTAGGGTGTTATCCAAGCATAAGTGACATGACCATAATGGTTAGCATATTATAATGAGTCGTAGTTATTTTGAATGAGTTTAAGAAAAAATGAATAAGTATTTACCCTCCTCATAATATATTATATGACATAATCACACTGACCTTTTTGGTTTTAGTATATGGCTGGATCTAGTAGGCACCAAAGTAACAGTGGATATGAAGAAAACTGTGACGGTTTTCTGAATGAGAAACTGAATGAAATGAGAGATTCAATGAGAACTATTGTGGTTATTCTCAACCAAATATCTGGATTCATGATTGAAAACCTAAACCTTGGTGATTTTTATAATTCATTGTATATGTGAGAAAAAAAATCCCTACGGAAGTTCAGGTAATAATCATAAAGCTAAGTATGTTCAAAAACCTATATGTCAAGGATGTGGAAAGAAACACCTAGGAAAATGCTTCAAAGGGACGAGAAGATTATATAGATATGGGAGTGAAGGTCATAAAGAAATAAACTTCCATGGAAAAAGGAAGCATCCAGTTGACTCTAGGAAAGGGAAATAAGTTCTTTCTGAGGGATCAATTGAATGTTTTAAATGTGGTGTGCATGGTCATTATACAAACAGATGTCCTATGAAGTTGTTTCGGGAATGGTATCCCTAGGATCATACAAATATATATTTAACAATACCTAATGCTATTCCAATTAAGGATGAAGAAACTGACAATGACCAATGAAAGGTATGGATTATTTCTTAACATATGTTTTGACATTATTGAATCTTAGGATATGATTCATGATTTTGTTTGTAGGAAAGAATTATTTCAGAATAAGTTGGTAAAGAATGGTTAATGGATAATGAAGAATTTTGAATGAGTAAGAAGTCAACATATAAGGGATTCAAGGGTTATGGTAGATTTTAAGATGATGAAATACTTAAAAGTATTAAGGATATTTTGATGATTGGATTATATTGGAAGACTTTTTATAGTATGTGTAACCCTGAAGTTTGATATATGAAAATTTTATTCAAGGAATAATTATATTTTCTTTTGATGAGGAATGGTGGAATTTTATTTTGGGAGAATCTATGTTTTTATTATGGACATATGGTGATTTGGGTTTTTTTATGGAAATGATTAACCTATCATAGAGAATATGTGATTTGGCTAATTATTCTTCAGTATGAGAATTTAAGAGTATATTTATGTTTTTGGAGTTAAATGTTAAGATTTACTGTGGAAGACTATGTGATTAAATCCTTCTAAGTTTTGGGTTTCAATCTTAGTTTGGATTATTTTGAAGAATTTTAAGGACAATTGTGTATTGAATGGTCTTTCTTGAACTTTGGGTACTTTTTGTTGAATTTTGGAGATTAATATTAGTATTTCTTTTTATAAAGGATTATCCTTTTTGGGGATTATATGATCTCGTACTAATCATTTTGGTTTTAGTTGATGTCTAAAGACAAGGGAAATATATAGTTCTTCTTTTTTGGATTATGTGATTATCTAGAAGATGATTCTTGCACTTTTGATGTGACCAAGTCTTTTTGAATGCTCATTGTTTGGACAAAAGATTAGTTTTTGGTAGAAACTTATTAAAGGATGAAACTCCACTTGAAGGTAAGTAGATTTCCTTATGTTCTTGTTCTATGTAGTAAATAAAATCCTGAAAATTATGAAAAGGAACATAAAACAAAAAAAAACTTTGTTGGTTTACCTTTCCTACTGGGTAATCAAAGACCGTTTAACACATCACAAGTTTGTGATTTTATGGTGGTTAACTTTATCCTAATCATGTTTTCTACCACTCTCCATCAGAACTTGACGGTTTGTTTTCTCTTTCATATCCATGTTTTCCTACATGGAATCCTAGTATGAGTTATCTCGGGTGACCTTTGTACTTATCTTTCTTTATTTTAAAGTGATAGTTTTATTGACTCTTTTTCCGATGTGTGACTATAAATGATGTTTCTGAGCCCAATTTTAAAAATTGTGAGGATGCAATTTCCAAAAGGGGGGAAGGATGTAACATCCCATGTAAATAAAGAAGATGACATTTTCATATTTACTAATATTTTTTGGATTAAATATTAATTTTTCATTAAAGTGGATTCTATTTTCGATGGCGTACCCGATACGCAACAACAGGTTTCTTTGAAATCTTACGATGCACACTAATAATATAATATTATTATTTTAAATGGTAGTGAACGCCTAGCTGTTGTATTGGAAGGAATGAATAGAACTAACTAAAATATGATTATACATGTTTGTTAAATGTTTTTACATTTATCCAATAAAATTTAGTGGCTTAAAATGTGAATGAATCGAATTTTAAGCACAAATATTCTAATATTCTTTAAAATGTCGATTTACCGCCTTTTAATGGTGAACCCCATTTAAATATAGTTGTGGTCACTTTTATATGATCTATTTGACGAAATAAAATTATTTCTTATAATCGAGATATCAAAATTTACCTTGGGTGAATTTTTGGTATTAATCTGATAAAGTTTATTTTTTTTATGAATAGTGAAAAATACTGTATTTTAATTCAAAACTGCCTTTTAATCTAATTTATTTATATGGTTAGATTATCTTTTTAATTGGTTATAAAATTTAATTAGAATATATTTTTACCATTTAATCCAATGTTGGTCATTGGAATTAATTTCACTTTTAAATTGGATATAAACAAGTGTCAATCTTTTGATAGTTATTGTTTCTTAAAAACACGCTATTTGTTTTGACAATGAGAATTAATTTTATATTAAATAATGAAAATTCTATGTTTTTAATTTGGAAAAATAGACATCATTTTTGAATTCAGAATATCAAATATATCTTAGGCTTAATTTTTGGTATTTTTCTGAAAAACTTCAATTTTTGATGAATAGTGAAACCACTAAGTAGTAGTTAAAAATACGACTTTTTCATTTAAATGAAATTTTACCACTTCTGTGAATTGAATTTAGAAAATATGACATAAATTCATGTTATTAGTAAGTAAAATTTGGTTCAATAAGATGAAAATAATTTTTGGTGAATAGTAAATTTTGACTTTTATTTACCGCAGTTAAAAGTAAATAGGGTAATTCAAGGTAAAAAGAGTATCATAATAATACCAAATTACATTAACACTTGTCCTAACCTTATTGTATAAGTAATGGACTAACATGGAAATACTTGGATCTATTTTTTAACCCCATGGATCCACTTATGAATGACAATGACACTTTATTTTAATTAACTTAAAGTAAAGGCAAAAATGACAAAAACAAATATCTTTTAGTAAATAAATTTTTACATGGGGTTATATAAGTAATATTTTCGACTATAAATATTCATTTGAAAGATAAAAATATTTAGTGCATCATGGTATTTTTATTATAATTTTTAGACATCAAATAAAATAAATGATATATGACACAATAATGATGCACTATCTACCTCATTAATAAATGATTTAAATAAATATGATTATTAATATTAAAATAATATCCAAAACCTGTCCAATTATTATTTTATGATTTTATTTAGACCATGAGTCATCTTATTGTTGACTTTAATTAGTTTTGGACCTTTAGAAACCTAATATCACTATATAATAAAATAACATTTTCACACTTTCCTAAAGAGCCCCTCCTCCCCCTTATTAAAGGCCACCACTTCTAACCCATTCCACACAACTCTCAAGCCCCTTGGATCATCCAAAACCAGACCAAATAATCTCTAATGATCCCCCTCTTCCTCCTAGAATCCTTACCTTAGGCATAAGGCACTCCAAGAAGTCCTTTTGGTTCAAACCAAAGGGAGTTACCCAAATTAAAGGTAATGGTTTCTCTTAAATTCTTTTCTTTTATTTTACTTCTCCAACCCCCAAATTCTTTTTATTAATTTATTTTATAAAAAAAGCAGTATACTCAATATACTAGGATGTTTTTATGATAATTATTCTAACTACACTTACACACACCTCTATCTAATGGGTTAAGAACATACTGTTTCCGTGGATGGCAAACTAATGCCTCACGAAATGATGATTGGTCAAATATCACCAACCACCTCTCATGGTGGCCATTATGATGAAACTTTATTTATATATGATATATATTATGTTTTTTTCTATGTTTTTTTGTAATTTTTATTTAAAAACATAACTTTATGCTTTCCAATATGTGTAAACACGATAATTTCATTTGAGGAAGTGCGGACTACCGCCACCTCAAGGTGATATGATTCGTTCATGACATACATGGAAAGTATAAAGGATGGAGTTAATGAAATTATGTAACATAAATATCATATGATATTATACTGTAATTATAATATACCAATTTATCATTAAGTTTTCATTCCTTTAAATATAAAATAGAAATAAAAGTAGCGTTCATGCGTATGTACAGCTTACCGTCTCCATGAAAGGTGTATTTCATTTCTTAACTCCAAATGATATGGAATATTATAAATACATATAAAATGGATATATATGATATATATAACATATAAACCATGTATATAATTCTGGATATAATGTAATATTTACCACAAGGACAACTTGTAATTATAAGAAGTCCAGTTTTTACTCAAGTACCAAATATCGACAAAATGACCACTATTAACTTAAATGATTAAATAATGTTTATAACATGGTAATAATTGATATAAAAAGGAATAATAAACTTTAAAAAGGGTTATTAATCAAGTATAAATTAACTTAAGTTTATTATACAGGAAAAACAAGGAACAAACAAGTCAAGTCAGACACGGGGTAAAGAGATTTGTTATCTCACTTTTAATTCCGTGAGATTTCCATTGTTCATCACTTATTCATTGCATGTGGTGTATTTTGTATTTCCATTTGATATATACTATCATGATTCTCATTATATTCATGGTATTTTATGATTTATTTGGTGGTTATTAACTTTTGGTCATACGACTCAATTGATTACAATGTGGTAAAGGGTTTCATCTCACTTCTTATTCCCGTGAGATTCATGCTATATTTGACACTATCTCCTTTTGTGTGGTGTATGTACTACCCATGATTGTATTATTTATGTAATATAATTTAAATTATGGGTATTTATATATTCATTGTATGATCTTTCTTTCATGGGGTGTATGTTTCATAAGTTACCAAATCGGTAAGGGAACCTTTCACCCTCCTCTTTTTAAAAAAACTTCTTTTTGTTATGTATCTTAATTTATATCTTATTTTGTTGGGATATGTTCTTATATATCCTTATTGATGTAAATTTTTTGTCCAAGTTATGAGATACCATTTTTTTATCTCATCAACTCATTTTATGAATTTTAAAGTGACGTCGTTAGGCTGTCGAATTTTTGTAAGGGAACTTCTTAACCAAATTTCAATTATTTGGGTTAAACTTGTACTTCATGAATATGTCATCCTATGAATATGTGTGAAAGAACTCTGATTGTTTTACAATTAATATCAACTTATATTGGGTGTATTCTTATTTTTCACACATAATTATGTAATTGATTTATCCTTAATCAAAGGATACCGTCTTTATAAGGGACTTCATCTCAATATCCTTTCATTGATGCATCCTTTTATTTCTACACGATTTTCATTTATACGCTGTATAAACACATTTGACTTTTACTTTCATTCAAATGGACTCTGTTTTCTATGAAGTGTTTTACTAAATTACAAACAGAATGTTTTTAACGTTTGCGGCGGCAATGACCTCTCTGCCGCCGTAATCTTTATTCTGATTCCTCTATAAGCCTTAATGTTTTCTAAAATGAAAAAGAAATACCTTATTCTGTTTTTGGGTGTTTTGGTATTGAAATTTCTTTTTGAAATGGATTGATTTTTTCAATATCTTGAAATGATTTCATGTGATTGCAAATGAAATGTTACGAGTGAAATATTTATATTTTCAATATTTTATGTGTTATAATATTATTATGGTACTTGTAAATTTTAATGGTGGTTACGTGATTAACTAAATGATGGGTGGTGACGTGATAAACCAGGATGTGTGGTTACATTATAACCTCCAATGTATTGGGTATGGAAGTCGGCCGTATGGCTATTCCGTCTAGTGATATGTGTGGAAGTCAACCATATGGTTATTCCACTTAAGAATGTTTATGTCCCAAGTTAACTTTATATGTTATGTGTTCTTTATATGGATTTTATTTTAACACCCCAAGCTTCCACGATACATTTCTCTTTGAATAATGAAATAGCATGCATTGTACGCAAATTCGATATTCTAAGACACCGCGACCAATCAAAGTAGCCGTTATGAATAGTAATATCCAATTTTTGAAATATTATAAATTTTATTATTCAAATTGGACTTCATTTTTGGATTCAGAATATCAAAATTAGCTTAGGGTTAATTTTTGGTATTTTTCTGAAAATATTCTTTTTTTGAGGAATAGTGAAAAATACTAAATTTTAATTAAAAACAACTTTTTCAATCAAAATAATTTATAATGATAAATTATACTATTGAGTGGTTTTAAAGTATAATTAGATTATATTTTTACCATTTAATCTAAATTTGGTCATTGGAAGTAATTTCACATTTAAATTGGACATAAACAAGTGTCAATCTTTTGATATTTATTATTTCTTAAAAACACGCTTTTTGTTTTAACAACGAGAATTAATTTTAAATTAATTTCTGCCACTTTTGTGTTTTGAATTTAGAAAAATGGATTCCATATCTAGAATGAGGAGGTCCACATTTTAAAAATAGGTAACTTTTATTTTTATACATTTTGAATAATTATTTCGGTAAATATTTTATTTACCATGGTTAAAGGGTAAATCCAGTAAATAAGGGTGAAAATAATATTATAATAATACTAAATTACCCTAACACATGTCCTAACCCTATTTTCTGACACATGACCGACCATGGTCATCCTTGGGTCGATTTTGGGACCCCATGGAGCCACTTGTAAGTGATAATGACACTTTATATTAATTAAGTCAAAGTAAATACAAAAATGACATAAGCATATATCTTTTAGTAAAACAATTTTTACATAGGGTTATATATGTTATCTCTTCGACTATAAATATTAATTAGAAAGATAAAAATATTTAATACATAATGGTATTTTATTTATAATTTTTATACATTTCATAATTAAATTTATTTATGACACAATGATGATGCAGTATTTTCCTTATTATTGAAAGAATCAAATAAATAGTATTATAAATCTTAAAATAAATATAATTTGAAAGTTTTGATGCCATAAAATAATTTTCTAGGTTAATATGACATGTTATTACTGATTAAATTAATTTAGTTCGAATTAATAATGTTTTTAGGACTTTAAAAAAATCAATTATTAAATAGTGTCAAAATTGACATAAAAGAGTTTTTAAAACAAATATTATATTATTAATTGATATTATATTCCTAAAAATCTAAGGTTTGGAAAAAGGAATTAGATAAAGTTATATATATTAATAATTAACCACTTGGGGTTTTCTTTTCTTGTTATAGTAAGTTTATTAACCATATAATATAGAAATACAAAGAGACATGGTAAATGTCAAACTATTTAACTAAGAGATAAATATAAATGATAAGGTTAATATGGTGACCTAAACCTGTCTAAAATCTATTGGTTGAAAGGATTTATACCCATACCCACCCTATCCTCTAAATAATTCACTTTTGATCCATTATAAACTGAATATTAATTTATTATAAAAAAAATATTTTAAGTTTTTCCTAAGGTGCCCCTCACCACTCTTATAAAAGGGAACTTCCCCTTCTCTCTAATTCACACCTTCAAAGCCATTGGGTCGGCCAACCCCTACCCAAATACCATCTCAACTATACTCCGTTCATCCTATAGGACTTCATTTATTCATAAATCTAACCTAAAGAGCCCTTTTGATCAAATCAAAAGGAAGAACCTGAAGAAGAGGTAAATATCTCACCACCTCTTTCATGTTTTTTCTTCTTTCACTTATTCTTTCCTTGTTGTTTCCATTATAAAATAATAACTCTAGTATCTTCTATATACTATGATGTTATTATAAATATGGTACAACCGTATTCATTATTCTATCCATCCTTTGAATGGAATGTCACCATACCTGCGTACGTACGGCTTACCGTCTCCACGTCGTGGTGTAGCTGTTATTCAATACATTATTATTTGGATGGGTATAATAATGATGTATAATTGATTTAAATAACAAATATGTCATGATAATGATTCTGTATATATGATATACCATCCAATTATATAATATTTTAATATCAAAAGAATGATATTGTCGTTCGTGCATATATAAGGATTACCATCTCCACGAACGCGATGAGATTCATTCCCAATCATATCCATTCAAGACTAATTTTCATTTGATGGTTAAAAATAATGTTTAAAGTCATAATATAATTATGTATATAAATAAAATATATCCTATTCATAATGAACATGTCTTACGTAACCAGGCATATAAAGGAGAACGAATCAGTTAACACCCAAAACGACGATAATACTAAAATATTATTAACAAAGCAATATTAAAAGATCATATATGATATCATATTAATGTATATGATTCTTGTATAATTTAATAACAATTATTTCAACATTATACAGGATTTTAACTTAACCTCGACCAAGGAAAAGTATAAGGTAAGGGTTAATTCTACAATCTCTTCATTATCCGAGATTGTTAATATGTAATTATCTACTGGGACCACTTTATCATCCACATCCATGTTTCTTAAAAATGTATTTCAAAACATTTTTAATATTTAATATACAATGGGTTAAAGTGATTTATACCCTTATTTTACCTTCTATGTTTTTTAAATGAATCTTTCTATCATTTTCCAAACAAGGTACCCTTTCGACAAATTTAAGGTAAGAATGTTTTTTAACTTATACAGCGGGTGCAGCTATTTTCTGCCATTATAACATTGTCTAAGCTTCCCTTTCAAGATTATAATAATATCTTAAAAATAAATTTTTTCTTTATAATTATGTGACTCTTAAATGATTTCAAAATATAAAGTATTATTTCTCTAAAAAAGGTTTTAATTTCATCTATGTCAACATCCATTGATGGATTTTAAGCTTATTTAAAGTTGATTTATTATGATACAAAACTTCCATATTGTATTGAAGGTTTTGTGTTATTTTTAACTGTGGATGTGTTGTTTTTATACCATTCATGGTTTATATATAAAGTATTGACATTTCATATGCTAGTTTTAATATGAATATTTATGTTATGTTTAAACCTTTTCATATGAGGAATGCATTGGACATAGTAAGTGATGGGTGGATCCCTCTATAACTCATAGATGCATCGATAGGTCTCATGAGACAAACTAGTGTCTTGGCATAAGGCCTTGAAAATATCTTATTTGTAGTCCTGGCACAAGGCCTTGACTATATGGTTATGAAGTCTGGCATTATGCATTCCATCATTATGAAAGTGGCTATTGATATTGCATGTGATTATTAGACTATTATAATATCCATGTAAGTAAGTAAATGGCATTATTTTGATTTATATTTTCCATATTATGATGAAGTTTATGTTGAAAAGGATTTTGTTTTAGTTTTATACATTTCCTTAAATGTTTATTCTTATTTATGAAAGTTTCCGCTATATTGTTATCCTTACTAAGAATCTGAGATCACCCCTTTCTATGTTTTATTTTTTCCAGGATGCGAAGAAGTATATTTTGACTGACCTGTAGGGATAGTCTATGGGATCTCAATGTTGTATATGGAAACAATGTTGTTGTAGTTTTCCATTTTATGATGTAATGTAAACCGTATGAATGTATCTAGTACTTCCAAGGCTACTAAACTAATCGGTCTTTCGAGACTTGATCTTTTGTGATCATGCCAATGATATGTAATAATGCACCGAATCTGGGCTTCTGGGGTCGGGGCATTACAGTTGGTATCAGAGAAAGTTTAGTACAAACCTTGGAAGCTAGATTTATATAAGTTCTGATTAGAGCACATTACCCTAAGATATAATTTCAGGATTAGTATAGAAAAACTTCCTAGAATTTTGGTACTGTAGAGATTTTGGGAGTTTTCCAAGAAATACATCCCTGTCTGGATATGAGAAGGTAGAGGCAGCTCTAGCACAGATGTACCTAGGGTTAAAACCCGATAACACTGCTTTGAGCTAGACTCGAACGAGAACTGGTGCATGACAACGAGCCTTTCCTTACTCTTGGTTACGACACTCCCGGGGGATATTCTTAGGATAATTCTTATTTTATTTACAAACCATTATGAAGGGTTTATGAGTATATAATTCCTCAAAGAAAACATTTTTATGATTATGGATTATATCCATAAACTGTTCAATTTATGTTAAGTATTTTACAAGTATGGAATTATGTATTTAAATTTGTAAACTAATCTAGTTTATGCCATTGTTTAGAAATGGAACCTAGTGGAAGGAATGGAAACCATATCAATGCACACACTCCATGTAGAGATTTCCATCCTACTCAAGATAATTATAGTGGAGCAGGTGATATAACTGGTGATGATCAACTTATCATTATACTGGGACAACTCACTCAAGTTATGAATAATAACCTTACCTGTATGGAGCACCCTGATCCGCAACATAGAGGATCAATGTTATATTTCTTCATGAGGCAACAACCACCAACATTCAATGGGGGTACAAATCCACTAGTAGCTGAGCAATGGATAAATTCCTTAGAGAAAATATTCCACACCTTAGGGAGTAGCGAAAGGGGAAAAGTTGTCATGGTAGTTTACCGCCTCACTGGAGATGCTAATCAATGGTGGTCATTGATTCAAAACACAAAGGAAGATGATAAAGTATCAAATATGGAATGGAGGGAGTTTATGGAAATTTTCATAGAAAAATAATTTCTTCATGACCATCGAGCGGATATGGAAAGGTAATTTCTAAGTCTAAGGCAAAAGGATGATGAGAATGTCGCAAAGTATGAAGCTAGCTTTACAAGGTTAGAAAGGCATGCTGCAGATTATATACGTAACCCAAGAAGTAAGATTGATTGTTTCGTTGATGGGTTAAAACCATTTCTCTGTCAAGCATTAGTATCACAGTCCTTTTCATCATATGAAGATATTTTCTCATGTGCTATCAAGACAGAAAAGTAATTCTCTAAGTCTTACGACTTTAAAACAAAGAAAGAGAATAAGAGATCTGCTGAACACTCTGGAAATGGAAATAAGGGGATGAAGGGAAAAGTTGAATATCCATCCTATAGTAAATGTGGGAAGAAACACCCTGGTACTTGTCTGAATGGAATGGGAGTCTGTTACAACTGTGGTGAAAAAGTCCACCAAGCTCGTGATTGTAAGGGGAAGAAAGAGGCTGTTAATGTTGAATGCTACAATTGTAGAGAAAGGGTACATTATGCAAATAAATGTCCTAAGCGTTAGGTGAACTTACCTCAGAAAAGGCCAAGGGATCAACGCCAAGCTTATACTATCACTACTGCTGTGGTTGAAGCTCCAAAAGACACAGTGACAGGTAATTTAATGGTTTCCTCAAGTTTAGCCAATACTTTATTTGATTCTCGATCATCGCATTGTTTCATATCTTCCCATTTTGCTAAGAAAATTAGATACTTCCAAATTGATTTAACAAGGGAGTTTTCAGTCAAAACTCCTAAGGGAAGTATCATTGAAACAAAGTTTTTTGAATCAGTCCCCATTAAGGCATATAAACTTTATTTATCTGCTGATATCATCATCATACCCATGATTTAATTTGATATAATCCTCTTTATGGATTGTATTTCAGACCATGATGTGAAAATATTTTGTAAGAAGAAGGAGGTTACATTTTTTGATGATGATAAGGAGTACCTTATCTTTAGAGCAGAAATGTCACCACCTAATTCTTATCTAGATCCACCCACAGTAGCTCAACTAAATTCAATTATTGGGGAGGAAGAGAATGGAATAACTATGGGTTAGGAAAGGAATGTGCAAATAGAGGATGTACCTATTGTGCAAGAATATGTTGATGTGTTTCCATAGGATTTACCTGGAAAACCTCCATAATGAGAAATTGAGTTTTCCATTGACTTAATTCCTAGTTCAAGGCCCATATCGAAGACGCCTTATAGAATGGCCACTGTGGAATTAGTAGAACTAAAGAAACAACTAGAGTAATTGAGTAATAAGGGATTTATTCACCCTAGTGTTTCTCCATGGGGAGCCCATGTTCTTTTTGTTAAGAAGAAAGATGGATCTATGAGGTTGTGCATTGACTACATGGATATCAATGCTATAACAATAAAGAAAAAGTATCCCCTACCTCACATTGATGATTTATTCGACCAACTTCATGGATCTCAATAATTTTCAAAGATTGAACTTCGATCTGGATATCATCAGTTGTGTGTGAAGAATGAAGACATTCCAAAAATAGCATTTTGAACCAGGTACGGGTATTACAAATTTACAGTAATGTCTTTTGTATTGACTAATGCACCCTATGTCTTCATGGATCTAATTAATAGAGTTTTCAAGGAATATCTTGATGACTTTTTAGTGGTATTTATTGATGATATCTTGGTATACTCCAAAATCTATGAAGATCATGAAAATCACTTGCGCATTATTCTAAACACTCTTAGAAGACATGAATTATATGGGAAGTTTAGCAAGTGTGAATTTTGGATTTAGGAGATTTCTTTTCTTAGCCATATTGTCTCTAAAGATGGAATCTCTTTTGATCCTTCTAAGAAAAGGGAAATCCAAGAATGGCCAGCACCAATGAGTATTACTGAGGTATGCAGTTTTATTGGTTTAGCAGGTTATTATCGACGTTTCGTCCATAATTTTTCCGAGTTGGCTAACCCATTAACAAATCTCACACGAAAAGGGGTTAATTTTTTTTAAAAGAGTGTGAAGAATGTTTTGAATAATTGAAGAGAATATTAGTCAATGCTCCTATCTTGACTCTACCGTCAGGGAATGATGGGTTTATTATTTATAGTGATGCATCAAATAAAGGACTTGGTTGTGTCCTTATGCAGAATGATAGGGTTATTGCCTATGCATCATGATAGCTAAAAATTCATGAGCAAAACTATCCTACTCATGATCTTGAGTTAGCAGTTGTAATATTTTCTTTGAAGATATAGAGAAATTATCTCTATGGTGAAAAATGTGAGATATATACCGATCACAAGAGTTTGAAGTATATTTTCTCACAGAAGGAACTCAACATGAGGCAAAGTAGATCGCTTGAACTAATGAAGGATTATGATTGCACCATACACTACCACCTAGGGAAGGCAAATAAGGTGGAAGATTCTTTGAGCAGAAAGGATCATGGAGTTATGAACAAGATGAGAGTTGAAAAGGATACTATATACAAGGATCTAGTAAATTTGGACATGGGGATAACCATGTAAGGTGAAACATCAATAATTTTTCAAATGGTTGCCAAACCATCTTTACTAGAAAGGATAAAGAGTTCTCAGACCAATGATGAAGAGTTTCAAAAGAAGATTAAAGTTGTGAATGATGGGAGATTAAGTGGCTTTGTGTATGAAGATGGAATTTTGAAATTTGGGAAGATATTTTGTGTTCCCGATATACCTGATCTAAAAAGGGAATTGTTGGATGATGCCCATAGCTCCAATTTCTCTATACACCCCGGTAGCAGTAAGATGTATAGAGATTTGAAAGAACATTTTTGGCGGGACAACATGAAGAGGGAGATTGCTGATTTTGTGTCAAGATGTATGGTTTGTCAACAAGTGAAAGATGGAAGGCAACCGCCTGGAGGAGTCATGCAACCTATTCCCATACCTGAGTGGAAATGAGATAATATTACTATGGACTTTGTCATGGGAATACCAAAGACTCCTAGAAGGAACGATGCAATATGGGTCATTGTTGATCGTCTTACCAAGTCGGAAAATTTTCTTGATATAAGAGAAGATATACCACTTGAACGTCTAGCAAGACTATATATTAATGAAGTTGTGAGACTTCATGGAGTACCCCTATCGATTGTTTCTGATCGTGATCCACATTTTACATCAATATTCTCGAAAAGTATTCAGAAATCCATGGATACTGAACTTCGTTTGAGCACTGTCTACCCCCCCCCCCCAAATGATGGACAATCATAACGGACTATTCAATCCTTAGAAGACATGTTGAGATCATGATCACTTGACTTTCAAGGTATGTGGTATCAATATTTACCTCTGGTAGAATTTTCCTATAAAAATAGATTCCATTCAAGTATTCAGATGGCACCATATGAAGCATTATACGGAAAGAGATATCGCACACCAACCTGTTGGGATGATGTTGGTGAAAGAAAACCCATAGGCCCAAAACTTGTGGAGGAAACGAGGGAAAAGGTGAAGGTAATCCAAACCCACATCAAATCAGCTCAAAGTAGGTAGAAGAGCTATGCCAATAATCGAAGGAAGGATTTGGAATTTCAAGTCGTTGATCATGTTTTCTTGAAGGTATCTCCATGGAAGGGTGTTATATGTTTCGGTAAGAAGGGTAAATTGAGTCCCCGGTACATTGGACATTTCGAAATTCTATAATGAATTGGGGTTGTAGCTTACCATTTGGCAATGCCGCCAAGTCTCTCCAAATTTCATGATGTGTTCCACGTATCACTGTTGAGAAAATACATGTTTGACCCAACGCATGTACTCACCTATGAGGAATTAGAACTGGAACCTGATCTGTCTTATTGCGAAGAGCCTGTCAGGATTATTGATACCAGAGAACCAGTATTGAGAAACCGGACAACTCATCTGGTTAAAGTTCTATGGAGAAATCATAAGATGGAAGAGTTAACATGGGAACCCGAGGAACTTTTGATGAAGAACCACCGAATATTTTTGTGTGGTAGTATTCTAGAAATTTCAAGGATGAAATTATTTGAATTATGGGAGAATGTAACACCCCAATATTCCATAGTACGTTTCCCTTTAAATAATGCAATAGCTTGCATTGTACACAACTTTGAGATTCTAACACACCGCGACCAATCAAAGTAATTGTTATGAATAGTAATACCCACTTTTTGAAAATTTATAAATTTTATTATTCAAATTGGACTTAATTTTTGGATTCAAAATATAAAAATTATCTTAGGGTGAATTTTTGGTATTTTTCTGAAAATATTTAGTTTTTTATGAATAGTGAAAAATACTAAATTTCAATTAAAAACAACTTTTTTAATAAAAATAATTCATATTGATAAATTATACTATTTAGTGGTTTTAAAGTATAAATAGATTATATTTTTACCATTTAATCCAATTTTGGTCATTGGACGTAATTTCATATTTAAATTGGACATAAATAAGTGCCAATCTTTTGATATTTATTATTTCTTAAAAAATCGATTTTTGTTTTAAGAACGAGAATTAATTTTAAATTAATTTTTGACACTTCTGTGTTTTGAATTTAGAAAAATGGATTCCATATTTATAATCATGATTTTCAAATTGCTTAAATAGGTAAATTTTATTTTTAGACATTTTGAATAATTACTTTGGTAAATATTTTATTTACCATAGTTAAATGCTAAATCCGGTAAATAAGGGTAAAAAATAATATTATAATAATATTAAATTACCCTAACACATGTCATAACCCTATTTTATGATACATTTCCAACCATGGGCATCCTTGGGTCGATTTTGGGATCCCATGGAGCCACTTGTAAGTGATAATGTCACTTTATATTAATTAAGTTAAAGTAAATACAAAAATGACATAAGCATATATCTTTTAGTAAAACAATTTTTACATAGGGTTATATATGTTATATCTTAGACTATAAATATTAATTATAAAGATAAAAATATTTCCTACATAATGTTATTTTATTTATAATTTTTAGACATTTAATAATTAAATTTATTTATGACACAATGATGATGCAATATTTTCCTTATTAATGAAAGAATCAAATAAATTGTATTATAAATGTTAAAATAAATATAATTTGAAAGTTTTTATGACATACACAAATTTTATAGGTTAATATGACATGTTATTATTTATTAAATTAATTTATTTAGAATTAATAAAGTTTTTAGGACTTTAAAAAAATCAATTATTAAATAGTGTCAAAATTGACATAAAAGAGTTTTTAAAACAAATATTATATTATTAATTGGTATTCTATTCCTAAAAATCTAAGGATCATAAAAAGGACTTATATAAGGTTATATATATTAATAATGAACGACTTGGGATTCTCTTGGCTTTTTATAGTAAGTTTATTAATCATATAATATAAAAATATAAAGAGACATGCTAAATGTATAACTATTTACTAGGAGTTAGATATAAATAATAAGGGTAATATGGTGACCAAAACCTGTATAAAATATATTGGTTGAAATTATTTAGACCCATAACCACCCTAGACTCTAAATAAGTCACTTTTGATCCATTATAAACCGAATATTAATTTATTATAAAATAATATTTTAAGTTTTTCCTAAGGTTCCCCTCACCCCTCTTATAAAAGGGCATTTCCCCTTCTCTCTAATTCACACCTTCAAAGCCATTTAGATCAACCAAAACCTACCCAAATACCCTCTCAACTATACTCCCTTCATCCTAGAGACCATATTTTATTCATAAAGCCAACCTAAAGAGCCCTTTGGATCAAATCAAAAGGAAGAACCCGAAGAAGAGGTAAATATCTTACCACCTCTTTCATGTTTTGTATTCTTCCACTTCTTCTTTACTTGTTGTTTCAATTATAAAATAATAACTAAATTATCTTCTATATAATGTGATTTTATTATAAATATGGTACAAACATATTCATTATTCTATCCATCCCTTGAATGACGTGTCATCATACGTGCGTACGTACGGCTTACCATCTCCACGTCGTGGTGTAGCTGTTATTCAATACATTTTTATTTGGATGGGTATAATAATGATGTAAAATTGATGTAAATAATAAATATAACATTATAATTATTATTTATATATTATATACCATCAAATTCTATAATTTTTTAATATCAAAAGAATGATATTTTCACTCATGCGTACGTATGGATTACCGTCTCCACGAACGCGATGAGATTCATTCCTCATCGTATCCATTCAAGACTAATTTTCATTTGATGGTTAAAAATAATATTTAAAGACATAATATAATTATTTATATAAATCAAATATATTCTATTCATAACAAACATGTCTTACATAACCAAGCATATAAAGGAGAACGAATCAGTTAACACCCGAAACGACGATAATACTAAAATATTATTTACAAAGCAATATTAAAAGATCATATATGATATTATATTAATGTATATGATTCTTGTATAATTTAATAACAATTATTTCACCATTATACATGAGGTTAACCTACCCTCAACCAAGTAAAAGTACAAGTTAATGGTTAATTCTATAATATCTTCATTATCCAAGGTTGTTAATACGTAATTATCTACTGGGACCTCTTTATCATCCACATCCATGTTTCTTAAAATGTATTTCAAAACATTTTTACTATTTAATAGACAATGGGTTAAATTAATTTATACCCTTATTTAAACTTATATGTTTTTGAAAGGAATCTTTCTGTTGTTTTCCAAACAAGGTACATTTTGACCTTTTCGACAATTTAAGGTAAGAATGTTTTTTTAACTTATACGGAGGGTGTGACTATTTTCCTTGATTATAACATCGTCAAAGATTCCCTTACAAGCTTATAAGAATATCTTAAAAATAAATTTTTTATTTATAATTATGTGACTCTTAAATGATTTCAAAATAGAAAGTGATATTTCTCTAAAAAATGTTTTTGATTTCATATATTTCAACATCCTTTGATGGATTTTAAGATTATTTGAAGTTGATTTATTATGATAAAAAACTTCTATATTATATTGAAGGTTTTGTGATATTTTTGACTGTGTATGTGTTATTTTTATACCATTCATGGTTTATGGATAAAATATTGACATTTCATATTCTAGTTTTAATATGAATGTTTATGTTAGGTTTAAACATTTTCATATAAGGAATGCATTGGACATTGTAAGTGACGGATGGAGCCCGCTATAGCTTCCCGATGAATCAATAGGTCTCATGAGATAGACTGGTGTCTTGACACAAGGCCTTCAAAAAAATCTTATTTGTAGTCATGGCACAAGGCCTTGACTATGTGGTTATGAAGTCTGGCATTATGCATTCCATCATTATGAAAGTAGCTATTGATATTGCATGTAATTATTCAACTAGTAGAATATCCATGTGAGTAAGTAAATGGAATTATTTTGATTTATATTTTCCATATTATGATGAAATTTATGTTGAAAAGGATTTTGTTTTAGTTTTATACATTGCCTTAAATGTTTATGCTTATTTATGAATGTTTCCGCTATATTTTTATCCTTACTGAGCATCTGATCTCACCCCTTTCTATGTTTTATTTTTCCCAGGATGCGAAGAATTATATTATGACTAGCCTTCAAGGATAGTCTATGGGATCTCAATGTTGTATATGGAAACAATGTTGTTGTAGTTTTCCATTTTATTATGTAATGTAAACCTTATGAGTGTATCTAGTACCTCCAAGGCTACTAAACTAATCGGTCTTTCGAGACTTGATCTTTTTTGATCATGCCAATGATACGTAATAATGCACCGAATCTAGGCTTCTGGGGTCGGGGCATTACATTTATAGTAATCTTTTGGTTACAAAAGTGTAAGCAATGATCTTTTATTCAGTTAAGAGTACTTACTACTTCATAAAGGTGAAAAGTATTACTTATGATAAAGTATTCATGGTTTACTTGTTTTTTTTAAAAACTAACAGTTTTCCTTATTTGTGTATCCCTTACTGAGCTTTTTATGCTCATCCCATGTTTTTGAAATGTTTTTAACAGGACATAAAGTGGAATAGGGTCAAGTATGGGATCAAGGAAAATTTATGCTGTCTAAAACATGGAACTAGACATGTCTCATTTCTTCAAGAGTTTTTATTTTATGAAAAAAATGGAAACTGAGTCGAAGTGTCTACTTTGTATTTTTTGAGATGTAATATAATATTAATGACCTAACTCTATAAAACTCTAAACCTGAAAAGATCCTAAATGTGAATTATTCATTTAATTAAAGATTAGGTAATGTTTTAAGGCCGGTCATTATCTTGAGTCTGATTCTTCTTGTTGACTTGGATGACAATTTCTTGTATCTTTATCAGAATTGTAAAGAAAAGTTTCCATATCCTGCTTGAATTCCTTATCTTTATGAGTCTGTTTATTTTCCTTATACTTTTTAATAACTTTTACATCATCAGAATCTACAATTTTTCCCATTTCTTTTTTGAAACATCTATATCTTCTTCCTTTTGGAGCATATTCATGAAACATTACATCTTCACCTTTCCACCCAATATTTACCATGTTTCCACCTTTCTATATTATAATACATGGACTAAAAAAACTATTAAGTGTTTCAAAATTTGATTTCTTCCATAAAAAATTCATATTGATTCATATCAGAACATGGAATATAAAAAATTAGTTTTGAATATACACAACAACACTCTTGGATTTCCTCCAATAGTAATGATAAATACCAAGTCCAAGTAACATAGTTCTCCCTATTTCCACGACACTTCAGTTCTTCCTTTTATAAACCCCATTTTGTTGAGAAGTATAGGGTAAACAATAATAATGTAGAATTCCATGATTATTAGGATAACATTCAAATTATTTATTTCTGTATTCACCAACATTTTATGTTCTCAACTTCTTCTCTGAATACTCACATTCTTTCTCAAAATTGCTCCTAAATTTTTTAATAATTTTAGATAATCTAATTTATGTTTCATATACTTGACACAAGTAATGTGAATAAATTATTCAATAAAAGTGATGAAATAGTTATCTCCAATTGTTGATTTTTTTCTCATCAGCCCACATATATCAGAATGGATAAGTTTGAGGGGTCTTTTTGAACAAATGTCAACTTAATTATGCATAGAATTTGAAATTTTTCCTTTATATCAAATATTGCAGAATAAATCTATTATTCTTGATAAGTTAGGAATATCTAGAACACTATTTAATTTATATAACTTTCTCATGTTTCTATAACACATGTTTCCCAGCCTTTTATGCCATAATTGATTTTCTTACACCATTCCTATGTAACAAGATTTTTGTACCTCACCAACATGAAATAAGTTTTCTTTTGTATGTTGGCCTCCTATAACTATCCTTCCATCCTTATCACTTTTCATAACAAATCCATATTTCCTAAAAGTAAATTTTTAACTTTCATCACAAAATTTTGAAACACTCATATGGTTATGTTTCAACCCATCAACATATAAATCTTTCTTAAATTTCAACTTTACTTTCTCAATGATAGCTGATACAACCCCTTTGATTCTTATTGATTCATCATTGCTGAATGTTATAGTTATTTATTTGAATTATTTTAAATTATAAAAAAAAACTAAATATTATATCATGTGTGAGGAACACCCACTATCAAGAATCCAAGTTTTTTCACCTTTAATAGCTTTTATGGTGGTTTCAATAACAAGAGCCTTTTATTTCTTGACCTCTAGTTTATGATAATTGTTAATAAAATTTTGTTATTACATTAACGAAAAAAGACAACACTTATCAAGATACTCTGGTTGTTTAAATATTTCAAAAATAGTTTCTAATTGTTGGAACCTATTTTCAATTTTTAAATTAACCATCTCAGGTTTCATATGAATATCCTTCTCACCTTTTTTGAACATCTTTACTAGATTTCCTTCTATGATGGAACTGACTCCCCCTAAAATAATTCCTTTCGTAAATTATTAGAAAATATTAATGTTTTTTATTGAACCAAAAAAAATTATCCATATGTCCAAATCCACCACAATACCAGCCGTATCCATAGAAATCGTATTTGCCTCTGAAACATCCATACTGAATGGAGTTGTGTATAATTTTCTTATAAACATTATTAATATAACATTGTTGATCTCCATACATTCTATTTTAAATGATACTTTCATCTTTAACTCATATTTTTTTTCATCCTTCTTAGAACCAGAAGTAACAAGAACATTTTTAGAAACATATGACTTCTCAAATTTGTTGATATTGGCCACATTTATAACCTTCCCAGCTTTATTAATCTTAGAAAAAATTCCATAATTCTTTTCAAACATTTAAGGTAACTTTTTTTTATCCTTGTTAGGTTCACCCTTATATGAACTTTCACTAACTTCATAGATAGAGATTTTGAATATTGTATCTCTCTGTTCATCTTTAAATTTTTTTATCTTGATAAGTTACAACTCCTCTTAATTTTCCTTCATATTGATATCTATATGATTATTAAAATTATATTCCTTTTCAATATATTTCATAAAATTATCAATATTCAACTGATAATTATGATTCTTTTCCTTCTCAAGATATTTATTTAAATCATAAATCTCCACTGTAATATTTTTCTCCTCATCTGAAAATAATTCTTGAATTTTTATTAAGGAACATTCATCTTCCATCTTCTCGTTTTTCTTTTCAAGCCTTCTGATCTTTCTCAAAAAATCTTTTGAATCTTCCTTAAAACTAAATCCAAGTTGATTTTCTTATTTATCCGAACTACTCCTTCTGAATTTTTCATCATTCACTATTTCCATAAAAGTATTATCACTAACATGCTCAGTAGGATTTTTGGATTCAGATACACTATATTCTTCTTATTAATATTTAGATAAGAAACTCCTCCTTTTATATTTGGATAATTTTCTATATTTCTCTCTGGAATACAATTTTCCATTATCACAAAGTTTCTTCCATGACCTTCTAGTACTTCTTTATTCTTCATCACTATCTTCTTCTTTATTTATTCATAGAAAATTTACCAAAAATTTCCCAATGGCTCCACATTAAAGGAATTTTAAGGGAATTTTCCCTTATATTTATTAGTACCTCATCACACATTTTAGGAAAATAAGGATAAAATTTCATCAACATTTATAAATACTACATTTTCATAGTTTGAATTAGCAACATCATCTTCCTCAAGAACATTCTTTAACTTTTCTTTCTTGGAAGTTTTTGATTACATTTCTCTATTAGATTTTTTTCCCTTAATAAATTTCTCCCTGCTCACTTCATAGGTAATGATAGTGCTACTTAAATCATCCAAAGATAATGTTTCTAGATCTCTACATTCCAATGAAGAAACATTTAAATCAAACTTTTTGGGAAGCATTATCAAGATTTTTTCAACAACAGTTGAATATTATAAATTTTCACCAAGACATATGATAGTGCTAAAAATTTCATTTACTCTGGTAAATAATTCACTAACATATTTTTATTTATCCATCTTGAGATCTTTATAATTCAGTCTCCATATTTCCATCTTTTCTTTCTTCGCTTTTCTATTTCATTCGAATTTTTTTTTCATCTTATCCCAGATAACTTGGGCTGTAGCAACACCCTTTAATATTAGGAATTGAAATTCATAACGTGATGATGTTAAAGAATTACAATCCCTTAATCATTCTCAAGAATATTCTTATCAATAGGTGTAAGAGGAACCTTGTCATCAATAGGTGTAAATCCATCTATTGTAGGTTCAAGAACATCGTACCCAAGAGAAATAACATAAGGCATCCTTATATCTTTCCAAATTTGATATTTCTTTACATTGAATATAGGAATCCCATTACTTTTCACATAGTTCATATTCTCCATCAACTTACCTTCAAAACATCAGTAAAGAATAAATGAAGGGAACCTTGGCTCCGATAACACTTGTAATTTCCCAGATAGGATAGTTGTATCACTAAGATAGGGAATGGGGTGAATAAATGATATATTTTTCTTTTAATTTTCATCATTTAGAAATAACCTTCACCTATTGTTAAATATTTCTTTCCCAGATAAAAAACAAAACCAACACACTTCCATAGGAACATAAGAATTTACAAGGTTTACTACTCTGTAAAAGTATCTATTCCCTTAGTATGATCTTAAATAATTAAATACCACAAAATCCACTAGAAAATAATAATTTTTATGTGTAATACAATTATTAGGATATTCCCTTAAACTCGGGGAGCTCTATCATTAATAAAACAAAACATGTACTTTAAATAACATGAAATGGTATAAGATAATTTTTGTAACAAGAATGTTAAAGTACATCTTGATCAAATTTCTAAAATATGATATTTAAATTATTTCCTTCAGTTTCTTTCTTAAAATATGGTAAGAACATCCTTGAATTTGTAATTAAAACTCAGTCTGATTTCCTAGTAAAATTCCCAAGTTTGATTTTCTCATTATGATAAAATAACTCTGTTAGAATATAATTGAGGTAATTATGAACCACTTCTATTATGATTCTAGAAATACCAGTATGATTCTCAGCTGAATATGATTCATAGCTGAATATAATTCCTAGTTGAATAAGATTCCCAGCTAAATAAGATTCCCAACTGAATACAATTCCTAACTGAATATGATTCCAACTTGAATACGATTCCCAACTGAATACGATTCCTAGATGAACATGATTCCCAATAGAATATGATGATAAACTTAATGTGATGATCAGATGAATATGATCTTGTTTGTTATCATATATTCTTCTATCCAAAAACAATTCTCGAACAAGGATCAGTACAAAAACTTATTATACTTAAAAATTAAAAGATTTTCTATCTTTTGATATGAAAATTAAATCAATTTTAGAATGTACAAAGTACATTCACTTTTATAGATTCCCTAAAAAGGATTGGGTGAGATTCTTAAAAAATTTCCCAGTCAAGAAAATATCCCTGAAATTAAAACTTTCTTCAATTTATGAAGGATCTATAACTTCTTCACCACTTCTAAACTTTCTCAAACCATCTAGAATCTTTTAAAAACTTCATATCACTTTTGAAATTATTAAAAAACATTAATCTAATTCTAATTTTGCGTTACGATTTCCCAGTACCATTTCTTCTTTATGATTTCCCAATATAATTTTCTTAGAATGATTTCTTTAATATGATTTTATCAATATGATTTCCCTATACGATTCCCCAGTAGGATTCTCTCAATATGATTTTATTTAGTATGATCATTTAATAAGATTCCCAAGTCTGATTTTCTTAGTATGATTCTTCAATATTATTCATCAGTATAGTTTCCTAGTACAATTTTATCAATATTATTATTCAGTATGATTCCCTAGTATGATTTTCTTAGTAGGATTCTCTAGTATGATTTTTTACGTATGATTTCCCACTATGATTTTCTTAGTATGATTCTTCAGTATGATTTTATTAGTATAATTCTATAGTATGATTTTCTCATTACGATATTATAGTTTATTTTCTCAGTACGATTCTCCAATATGATTTTCTCAGTACGATTATCCATTAAGATTTTCTCAGTACAATTTTATAGAATTATTTTATCAGTAAGATTTCCCTGTACAATTTTCTTAGTATGATTTTATAGTCTGATATTCTTTGTAAGATTATATAGTTTGATTTACCAGTATGATTTTATTAGTAGGATTCTACAGTTCAATTTTCTCAGTATGATTCTCCAGTAATATTTTCTTAGTACAATTCGCTAGTATGATTTTCTCAGTATGATTCTTGAGTACGATTTTCTCACAACAATTATACAACATGATTTTCTCAGTACGGTTCTCCAATATGATTTTCTCAGTATGATTTATTATGTACAATTTACAAATACTATTTTCCCATTATAATGTTTTCAGCACCACTTACATATATAAAGAAATGTAAAAATTGAATCTTCATAGCTATTATGAATAAGATAGTCTCATACTGATGTAATTGAGACCAAAAGGCATCAACTTTACAAAATTTCATATTCTATAAACTTAAAATTGTATGTATGACTTCCTTCATGACTTTTATTATGTTAAAGACTAGTATAGCATCATATGACTTATATTGGAATGTATTGTAACTTCCTATTCCTACAAAAAATTCTTTCATTCTAGGAAAACCAACCATGTATCAATACGATTGGAAACACCTTAACTCCCCCTTTATTTCATCCAGCTACCATCACATGTTTTCAACTTACTTTTTATTTGTGAGAAATACAAGACAATAAAGAATTATCATATTTATATCATATCCATGATGAATCTGATTATGATCAAAGCCTCATTTGAAACTCAATATGATCAGAATATCATTGTTATTAGAACCTCATTATGATCAGAACCTCATTATGATCAGAACTACATTATGATGAACTTTCTTAAGAATTGTGAGTACTATTTTCTGAATATTTTTTTTTGATTCTTCTCACTAAATTCTAAAAAGTGAGTTGATTCCTATCCTTTTACATTACTTTGACAAAAAAATACAACAAACATCTTAAAACGTCCAAAAACATTATTCATCGAACTTAGTCTCAATAACATTAATAGTAGTAAGCACCCATATCCATTTATTCTAGTTAGTTTTAGAAAGAAACCCATTATATAAGGATGGATAAGAAAATAAAGATTTTTTTGGCACAAATCCATTAAAATGATGGTCTTGTATCTTTAAAAATATTGAACTATATGACAGATAGATATGTAGAGACAATGGTAGATGGTGAGATCCTAAGAGAATGAGAATTTGAATTAGATCCAGAGAGGATCTTGATATTGGATAGAATTCCCTAGAGATTCATCATTGACATGTCACATGATTTGATTATTCAATCCACCATCATGGATAGATTTGATACAACCCACCCAAGGTCTATAAATATTGGATTCAACAGATATATGAATCATTTATAAATTTTAGGATCATTAAGTATCATCAATGAATAATTTAGAGTTTTGGGTCCCACTAAAATAAAGATAATTGACTTGGTGGATTAGTCCCAACAATTAGCTGGACAATGCCACTGGATAGCTAGTAGGAATGCTGGAGGAATCCTTATTTTTATGATTCAACTAGGTATCACATTCCCCTCCACCAACTATATAATAGACTCCTTATTCATATAAGGATTCTTTTTATCACTACAAGATGGTTGGTGGCTCTGCACTGGTGAGATAATGCTTATTGGTGCTATCCAAACACCTCCAAGGCCTTCTAGCTTCCTTTAATGACTTCCAGAGCTTCCCTCCATGATATAAATATGTCCATTAAGAATTAAGAGATACTTACAAGATATTATAATATCATTAATTGAATTATATACATGATCCCAAAGTTCAACAACGTTCCTTCATTTGTTATGTTAATATCAATACAAGTAACATTATAAATTCCACTTTCATGCTCTTAAATGAAATTGTTAGATACAAAATTCAGTGTCTCTAATCATGAAAACACAATGAGAGAGAAAGTGATACAAAAATCATCATCATTATTCTATATAAAAAACATAAATGAATGATAATATATTTCCATTAATATAAATTATATTATATAATGTGTCCCTAAGAAAACAATATTTTACTATATTTTGGGAATAGAAACTAATAATCTACCACATTAACTAAAACCTATCATTCATGTATATAATACAAAGATAAATAGTGTTGATTTCATGATTTTATTACATAAAGGGACTTGTTATGGGATCTAAAATATTTTATTATGTAGGAACTTGACACAACATAATATTTCCTCTATCAACAATATCTAAAATGAAATGTTATTGTAAAAAAATATTTTATCTTTAGTGAGATCTTGGTTCTTTAGATTATTTAATAGATCCAATATAATCAATGTAGAGTTCAATTAGATGAGTGAAGCTCAATACAACCCCTAGTTCAATAATGATAGAATTTAACCAAATGGATTCTTTATCTGCATCAGGTGCTATGATATACTCTGATTTTATTATAGAATTAACAACTAAGAATTGCTTAAATCATTTTCATATTACCTCTCCGATATTCAGGGAAAAAATATCAACTAATGTCTAATGTTAGATTTATCTAATTAGAAACCAGAATCAGTGTAAACCATTACAACAAGCTCTTTATCACCACAAAAGACTAAGAATACAACCCCAATTCTTCTAAACTACATACGAATATTCTTGAAAAATACCCAATGACATTCACTAGGATTTGATTGATATCTAATCATTATACTTAATGAAAATGATACATTAGGATGAGTGAAAAAAAATCATACATGATTGATCCATCTATTTAAGAATATATAATCCTAATCATTCATTCTTTTAATTCAACAATTGAAGGACACTGTGTCTTTAAAATAATATTTCCATGTAACATAGTTAAAGAACCATTTTTAGAGTTTTACATGTTAAACCATTTTACAAATTTACCAATGTATGTGTTTTTAATAAGGATAAGAATTCATTTAGATCTGGCCCTATAGATCCTAATACCTAGTATGTATGATTACTCACCAATATCCTTTATTGAGAAGAAATTCCCTGACTAATATTTTAGTAATTCTAACATTGGGGTTTCATTTTCATTGAGAATTTTTTCATCAATATACAACACCAGAAATAAAATAATTCTTCCAATTACTTGTTTATATACAAAAGGAACATATTCATTTTTGATATAGTCAAACTCTTGGATAGCTACATCAAAATTTATATTCCAGCACTAAAACTATTGCTTCAACCCATAAATGGATCATTTCAAATTATAATTCATTGGAGAATTTCTTCGATCTTCAAAACCATTATGTTATTCCATATATAAATCCTTTAAAAAATGAATATATTTTTGACATCCCTTTTATATATTTCATAATCATAATATAAGACAATTTCTAAGAGAATCCTAATCAATTTGACCATATCCACGAGAGAGAATGTTTATTCGTAGTTAGTGCAAATAATTTGTTTAAAAAAATCAGCTACCACTACAAAAAAATAAATTTATAAATTTTTTTTTGGGGATTTAACATAATTTATAAATTTGGATAAATCATTGAACAATGTTTTATAAAAAACACTGATAAACATGATGATGGTAAATCATGTATGGTTTATCCATGTATGTAAATGCAGGCAAAACAATAATATGTTAGCTAGGTTTCTAAAACATGGGTGGATATACATGATGTTTTTTTTATATTTTAGTCCCATGTTATTTTTATTCCCACTAATTTTTCCCTTCCAACCCCAAAACTTCCTCTATAACACCCTTCCCCCTAACACCTAACACCCTGACTGCCCAACCATCTATAAGCCTACAACTTAGATACTTTATTCCCACACCCCCACCAAATACTTGACACCCTTGCATCTGAATCCTGACACCACCATATTTATGCCTACCACCTAGACACCCGACACCCACCCCCACCTAATTACTAAAACCCCAGACCCTGACACCTGACACTCCCCAACTCTATAACATGACAACCCCCTATTTACATGCATACTGCACTCCACGACACCTAATAGCCTACCCCATGTCTACACACTTACCACCTAGACACCCGATATAGCTCCCTCACTAACTAAATCCTAAAACCACCACCTCATTCAACCCCCGTCCCCACCCACCTCACCCATCACCCAACCATGTTGCACTTCCACCCTCCATTCAAATTAAATTAGGCATCATGGGGGACTAAACACATGACACTTGACTTATTTCCAATTGCTCAGAGAATTTTTATATGTTTATAAATATATTATGTTATAATTAAATAGATGTCAGTACCATTATAAATAAATATATTAATTAATATAATAATATACATATATTTAAATATTAAATAATATGTTAATATATATATTTATATATGTATATATGTATATATGTATATATGTATGTATAAATTAATATAAATATAATATTAAATTGTATGTGTGTGTATATGTATATGTACTAATTTATATATTAATGATCATTTATTTAAATTTTATTAATTAACATATATGTATATATCTAAACCAATATATATATATATATTACTCTATATATATGCAAATTAATCTATGTATGTAAATAGATTAATATAAATATGCTTAGATATATATAAAATTTATTTTTAATGTTATGTAATACTATTATATATGTAATATTTTCAACATGTTTATATATATATAATATAAATTAATATATATAATATAAATAGATAGATATATGTGTATATATATGTATAAATAAATATAAATTTACTTATAATTTTTCACAGACACATTGTTTGTATATTAATTTATATATTAATGAAAACGTATTCTGTAATTATTAATTAATTATAATTATGTTATAAATTTTGTTTTTACAAATATGTATATATGTATATATTATTTTTATATAAATAATGTTAATTTTTGTTGTTATACAATACAATAATCATACGATTATGTTTATAATTTAATATATATATATATATATTATAAATTAACACACACACATATATAAATTAATATATTTATATATGTTTATAAGTATAAGTATTAATTATTAAATTTGTATATATACATTTATATATATATACATATACAATAAGTAATTTATAATATTATTACGTATATATTCACAAAATTAATAATTTCTTATTAATGATCATTTATATATTGCCCCAGGTCATAGGTCACTCAACTGGTTCCTCAACCAGATTCACCACGTGAAATCAGGTGCACCTCCCTGAATACCAGAGGATTCTGTCTACTAGCAAGGGTCTAAGGAGGTATCATGGGTTGGATATTCCCCCAAAATTTTAGTGCATAGTAGAATATAAAATAATCAAATATCATCCATTAAGATAATTTGAAATTGAAAGGAGAAAACATAAAAAAGACCAATAATAAATGTAATTTAGTAACGGCCCAAATATCCATTCCATACATACAATAGATGACTTCCCACTAGGCTGATCACATACAAATACCATTATAAAAGAAAATAGAAACTATCTCCCCAAGGAATCTGAGCCACACCACATCCCAAGCTCCATATCCCATCTGAACTTCCCCAGCATGATCTAAACTCCGTACCCATGCCCAACATATGCCTAAAATAACCATTTGAGATCTTCTTAGGTACCAATGCGAAATGGATTCCCGAGTAGGGTTTGAGTAAAAACACAATAGGGAACCACCAACATGGTCCCATACTAACTGGTATATGCATTGATATGTGCATACGAAATGATCAATACTAAAAAATATATAATTAAAGAATAATAAATTAATAAATCACCATTAATACTTGATTCGAACCAATGATTTAATATCTCTAAGGATGTCACAATGACTGAACCAACCACCTTACCACCACTACCCAAGGGAATACTCAAATTACCCAATCCTTTCCCAATAACCATCATTGATCCTTAAGTTTATGACCTTGATCGACCATGAATTCCTTAACCTATGCCAAAGTGTATTTGAGAATGGGCATCAATTTAGGGGACCTCTATCCACACTCCATGGATCACACACTCACACCTCCACTGATGTGCAGTAGAATTTGGGGAATCACTAAGTATACCTCATCCTCAAGCCCTCTAAATGAACCCCATGGTAGTATATGGATATTCACAATGTCAGACCAACATATGATTCCTAAGAGTGGGAGGACCTAGGAAATCCTATACATCTAGGTGTGATTGATTCCTAGGAGACCTAGTAAGTCAAAGAAAATAACCTCCCTAGATCCCACAATCGATATCCTAAGAACTCAATAACTCAATTCCCCTCATCCAAACTATTAATATTTCATCCATATAACCTAGGAGGCATCATAGAAATCAATTAAGGGGATACAACAATCACTCTCGAGATGTCCAACATCTAAGCTCGAGGATATCACACAAATAGAAATCTCATGCTACCATTAAAATTTGATCATCATGGGAATATTAAATGGTCTAATAGTATCACCATTTGAATCCTTACACCTGATAATTCACAATGGTAGTAGTTTATTGAAGGAATACCTACCATCCTAGGAATTCATGTATGTGTGCAATCACATAGCGCTGATACTGGATCATAGATACCATATATAGGAATCCACTCTTGCATCATCCATGTCTACAGATACTAGATGATCTATAAATTCACTCCCAAATAATTATTATGACCGGATCCCAACATACCAGGCATACCAAGGCCTAATCCATGTCAATAGATGATTATAGGGAATCCTGTGAAATAAAATTAATTTCAAGATCAACAGATGATTCATAAGAATCTTGGGAAATAAAATATCATCTAGAATAAATATAAATAAATAATAACCATTAAGGTAATACTAATTCTTATTCCCATCACTATCATCACAACCCCATCAGGTTTACACGTCGATATGAGTTTTTGGGTGACACCTAGAACCATCACTTCCCAACACCCACTCTAGGATGACTAGTCATTAGGAAACCCACATGGATCCCCTCATTCAAAATATAAAATGGGAACCATCACAAGGGTCCTTGATATTATAAAATGTCATGGGTCAACACCCGAAACTCTAAGGATGACAATAAACATGGTATCTTCAAATGGGTAACAAAGCCTTGTCGGTTACATGGGGTTTTTCACCTTGGTAATGGTCCTATAAATGACACCTAAACCATTTAGATATTCCAAATCTCACTAGGTTGGTCCACTCACCCAAGTCATATAAAAGGACGATGTATATCCACCCAGGATAAGCACATCCCATGGGTCTATACAAAATCTACTGGTCTATCCATCTAAATCCATGACACACCCCCTAGGGAGGTTGGTGGATGCTCATAATCAAGGGTCACTAGGTCATACTCACTCAATTCCTTTGAAGAACATCCATTGTGGGGGTCCAAAAATATCTGGCCAAATATTCATCCATTAACAACTGAGGGGTCTTGTGGGATCCATAGGGATATCATGTCTTAAGTGATCATTCATTTTGTTCATGGTGTTCAATTAATTGGTTTTTCCAATTTACACATTTACTTAAATTAAACATTGAAATTAAATCATAGGGAATCACTAATAGTGGTAGTACCACACATCTAATTCCATATAACAAATCATAATTACCATAGGTTTAGTGTAAAATACCACTACTTCAAACCGATGTTTTTCTAAATTATTTTCAATGAATGACAACAGATTCCAAGACCTGCACAAGCCTTTCTAGCCTTATCCATGATCAATCGACCTAGTCTATATGACCTGAGCTCCTAACTCAATCCAAACATTAATAATTAATTAATTGTAACATTTATAATTAATTAATTAATTACTTCCATCTCAATATAATTATAGATAACTATATTTTTTGTGTCATACCATAACCACCTCCAAATTAACCCTAAGGTATCATCTCACATCCCTATGTTATACAGGGTGAAATCCCTAAAAACACCAAATAAATAGGTAATTAAAATTAAAATTCTGAAAACACCCTAAGAAAATACATAATGGCAACATACCTTTTCTAATAACTAAGAAACAGTATGCATGTAGCATCTCGGGACATCCTCCACCTAGGAAACATGGAATACCTTTCATAAACATCCAATTCCACCATCCTATGGTTGAATTAGAACCAAAAACCCAAACCTGAGGTCGTAAAATTAGGTTCTAGAGTGGTATAAGAAAATTATAGATCACGAGAGGGAGTGCCTTATCTTGAATCACTACAAAAATTCCACCAAGAAAACCCTATAACCATGGGGGATAAAGGGAACGAGGAAAGGTGATAGGCTCGACCACATGAGTAAAAAAGAGGAAAAGAAGGAAGGATGACCATCTTAAACTCTTGGGGGTGTAATTTCCGCACCTTATGAGCTCATTAGCTAGCTGGTGGCTTCATGAAGTGGTTGTTTCCACATCCAAACACCATTGGCTAGCTAGTGGTTTATTATATCCTAGGTTTTAGTAATGTTTTTATCCCCTCTCGGGGGCCTCCTGAGAACCCATAAAACCTCTTGAATACTAAATTTTTTAACAATATTTGAAATTAGAGTACCTAAACTTCCTCAATTCATGTTCAAATCTAGAATAAAAAAATTATCCCATACACTAAAATTAAATTTCATTTTTTTTAATTATCATGCCCATATGGACATGTGTCCTTATAAACTCCATATAATAACATTTCATATCCCCAAGAATTCTTATTAGTCACTCAAACATATATACCAACCTATAAAGGTCATTGATTAATCACCAATTGGCTATGTCTTATCTTGAATATTCATACATTATCCTAAAGAAAACATCCAATTTATGGTGTTTAATCCACTAAACCATGATCCAACACTCTTAACTATAACTGAAACATCAAGAAAATATTTCCAAATCTAGTTTACCCCAAGAATCAAACACATCACTATACAATTATCCATTTAGCCTATGGTGCTCCCAACCATATGTATTATCTCATAATTACCAGTTCCAATGCTTTATCACCCCTAACCATTGGAACTATCCATTGAAACTCTATACCCTCATTCTATTGAAGGGACTAACACAATTTACATCCTACTGTTCCTAAATATACAAAAAATATAATAACTTAATCCTTATTCAACCCAAAATTTAATTTTTAAATAAGAATTATATTTCCCCATATATCTTTTTAGGTGTAGTGTTTTATAGAATTATGTCAAAAATCTTACTTAAAAATACCATAAATTAAAAGGTGTAAATTTCTACTTATAATCCATTTTTTCACAATATATATTTTTTAGAATAAAAAAGTTTTTTTATTAAAAATATTTACAATATTTAACATGACTTCATAATTATCCCTAAACATCCTAAAGACCATTGAAAAACATCGGAAAACACAAGATGAGGAAAAAAATATCAGTAAGGGTCCTATGAAAAGGAATACTAATCCCACTAATCCATTTAAAACCCATGAGATTACATAAAATATTTTTCCATTAACTAAATAAACTTTGAGAAAATTAATCAGTTACTTACACATGAAATTAATATTACTATGAAATGTTTTTAATTAAAAAAATTAAGAAAATTTAAAGGTAAAATCATTATCATGAGGGTTTTTTATAAACCATGAGTACTTATGAAAATCATTTTCTTAAAAAAATATACAATTTTACCCTTATAAGGAATAATCATTCCATAAAAAGGTTAAAATCCTACCTTATAAAATAGAAAATTTCCTTGAAAATACATTTTCAAGAATATAATTGTCATGTAGGTTCCTTGGGACATCATATTTATAGATACTTAAGAAAAACCCTTACAAATAGAATAAATTACTTGGTTAATTCCAACATAATTCCCAAAAGAACATAATCATTACCCAATACATTAAAGAGTTATATCAGACCCACGATTCATCATAAAAAATTTCCAAGTATAATAAAACACATAAAACTCATATAATCCTAAATTTTAATCAGTATAAAAATCATAAAAATATACCTTTGAACCCATAAAAAACATTTTTTGATATTAATATATCCCTTTCATTTAAAACGAAATTTTCAAAACTAAAATACACATAACCGTGGTAATGAGGGGTTTTATCTGAAGAAAACATAGAATATTATAAAAAAAATAAAAGAATCAAGTAATGGTTTCAACTAAGGGAAATTACATCGGTGTGGTATACGTTAAAATCTATTATTTCTTTCTCTTTTTGTAAGTAAAATCAAAATGAACCATATAAAAAATATATAATGATTCATTTTGATTTTTTTGAAAATAAAGTCAAAAGAGAGATAAAAATTCCTTTATAATTTATTTAGGTATATATAAATACATTAATAAAGTAATATTTAGAATATGATCATGGAAGAAGAATATTTAGATAATAAATATTTAAAACATATAAAATGATGTTTTAAGGTATATTTTCTCTTACCTCGAGTCTAACATTCCACATATATTCTTTACCTTCATGAATAATAAACTTATATTAATTATATTATTTCTAAATAACACTTTCCTTTTATTTCACTTATATTCATATCAAATTTAATCAAAAAATTGAATAAGAATTCTTCAAACATTTTGAGGATGTTTGGTTCATAAGTCCAAAATGACTTCAGTAGGTTGACTTTGGTCAAATGAACCATGGTTATATAACTTATATAATTTTAATCATGTTATAATTATAATTTTTATACATAAATTATAATTTTATAACTAACCATCTAATTTGTTTATGGAAAATTAATTACATTACAATCATAGAGATGGTAAGTCGTACACATGCATGAGTAACATTTCTGTTTTTCAGAAAATGTCACGGGAATAAGGTAAGTATTATTTTCAATTTTTATAATGATAATTATATAATAAATATCAAACTATTTATTTAAATATAACTATATATACAATCAATGTGAGGCATAAATGGATAATAAAATACATTAGTTCACAAGGTGATAGTCTATAGTTAAACACAAGTGATATTTCTATTTTTCAATGAATGGTAAAGAAAGAAGTATAATATTTTTTATCATTCCAAAAACAAATTTATATAATATATAACTTTTTTTTAATTTTAATCCATATTTATGAACAACCATATGATTTGGTGATGAAAAATTAAAAACATTATCTCACGAGGTGGTAGTCCGCACATACGCACAAATGATGTTATTATTTGTTTTGTAAGGACAAAGAGAAGAAAAATGGTTATAACATAAACATAGTAACATTAAATTATATTTATTATATTTATGATATTATTTAATTTTTATTGAAGAATATTTAAAATATTAATAAGAATAAATAATTAAAAAATATTCGGTTAAGAACTATTCCTATTCTTCGGACAACCATCTTAGGTTTATACTAAAAGCCTTTCTAGGATAGTATTACAAAAAAAGAAATCTAGTACATAGTTATAAATTTTAGGAATGAATTATGGTATTTATTGTATTATATAATATTCTATTGATGTGTGGAGAGGATAGGATAGGGGGTAATGTTTTATAAGTGAGGGAGAAGACACTCTAGGAATTTTCCAAAAGATTAAAATATTATTAAGTAATTGTCATGGAATCTTTTCCCATAAACAAATAAATTTTGAGACTAAGATGATAATTTTTCAAATAAATTCATAAAATAATAATTAAGATGAAATTTTATGGCCTTATCACTTAGTTTTAACCTTGGTTATCCAAATATACCCTTTTATCATGGTGACACATTTTTTACTGAAGTTACTATTAATAATAAACTAAAATCAATTTTACTCATTAATAAATCTAGAAAAGATGATTCAGAATATGTAATATATTTTTATAATTTAATTTCTATAAGGGGGATAAATTAAATTGAATTAAGCAAGAAAAATTAAATGAAATCTTGTTTTTAGAAAAATGCATTTTTAAGCATAAAACTGAATTTACTTTGATTCCTTCCTAGTAAAAACTTTCAAATGAATGTTTCAATATATTTTTTTGAATATGTAGTCTATAAATTTCTAAATAAAATTAATAAATAGATATTAAATAAATTCCGGATATAGAAGCTCATTAAGCACATAAAAATAGTTTTAGAAAAATAATGTATTTTTTAGCCAAAAAATGAACTTATAAAAAAATCAAGTATAATTCCAATTAATTTGTAATTAATTATATTATTTGTATTTAAATGATTCTTATGTTTCCTTAATATAAAATTTAAAATATAATGTGAATTTTAAATTACTTGATTTATAGAATATAAATTCACGTTTAACAAAAATTGATATTTTTAACTATTCAGGTAAAAATCATCTATTTTAGATATTCTGATAAATACACTCTATGGTAATTTTGAATACATTATATATAAAAAAAATTAAAATTAAAATTATAAAATTTGGAAATTAAACTTTTATATAAAATCATATATTACCTATAAACAAATTTAATAAGAATAAATCTATTTCCTTTTTGATTTAAAAGTCACATAATACTATTATAATGAATATAAATATATGTAACTCATGAATAATAATAAAGAATTAAATTTATATATTTTAAACATTAATTGGGTTGTTACATTCTTACCCCCTTTATAAATTTAATTCACATGATTTTATCTCGTTCCTATTAGAAAGTGTTTAAAACATTTATTCTAAGAAAAATCAATTTCAGGGAGTTAAAGATAAATCATATGATCATGAAATGAAAAAAAAATATTTAATTTTTTTTAAAACACAAATCCTAAAAAATAATAATAAAACATACTTTAGAAAATAATAAAAGGAAAATATGAAGTTCACATGAAATATCACATATTCAGGTTCCTAGATAGGGTGGACATTGATGGGAAGTGAAATTATGGACATTGAGGAGAACAAAAATATTAAAGGAATAAAATATATAGATTGAGAATATATTTATAATAAATTTAATGAAAAAAATAAGAAATAATCATTGAATAATGTATCCCATCAATTCATCAAAAATTATGGTAATAGGATAACATTTTTGTTTCATGATTCTTTTCCTAGAGTTGATGTATTTTTTACTAACAAGATATAGAACATGAGAAAATGTAATTACTTGATTTATATTCATTAAATATGTACAATTAATTACTTCTTCATTGTTTCGAGAATTTTTAATTTTTATCTCTTCTCTTACTACATGCAATGAATATTCAAGATGAATTTTTCATGCGTGAAGCAGGAAAATGGATCAAAATTTCCACTAAGGATAAAAAGTCATTCCTCTTGTATTTATAAATTAATTAAAAAATAATGGTTAACATAAATTAATGTAATATCCAATAAGTATGAAACTTAATATATATAAATATTAATCTTCAATTCCTCAGAGAACATCGAAAGTTTAACTTAAATAATTCCATAAATATCAATTCCTAAAACTATTCCAAATACGTCTTTCCAAGATTGAAACCCAAATATTAGAATGACCTGATATTATATTCTTCAACGATTAACTTAAAAATTATCTCCAAATCACTCACAAAGAGATATAACAAAAATTTATATGACCTAATCACATAATATTCAAAATATGCTATTATTTTTAATAATAAACCTAAATTACTATAAATCCTAAATATAATCATATATACTTCCAACAGTTAATTCAACCATTATTTCTCAAAAAAATCCCATCTTAGAAAAAAATATTGCAATTTAATTTTATCATATATTTTTCCAAAAAATAGAGAACTTCTTCAAAAAAAAATTTAATTACATAGTCACCACATCAAATTTTTAATCCCATTGTTATCTATATAATAAAACATATAACCCGAAAATATAATAATCCTTATATCCTAATTAACCATAATTACATCAATGTCAATGATAATATTTACCATAATCCCTCCAATAGAGCTCACCAACTGGATGTTGGATTGAGTTAGTAGATGCTACAATTTCCAAACACCACTAGGTAACCAATTGTTCCCATGATAATGACCATGGATTGCAACATACTAGAATGAAACAATCACCATGGCCCCTCCTGGGGCCTCTTGATCCCATGAGACACTTTCCAAAGCCCGAAAATTATCCCAAACCATTAAATGTTGGTACCCAAACTTCAATAATTTTCTTCTAAATCCATAATAAAATTTTGGCTCATACACTGAATGAAATTTGAAATTTCTATCCAAATTATCATTCCTATATGGACTTGAGGCCTTACAATTTATCTAGTTAATATTAATTAATTATAATTTTTTTGACTATGTTTGTGTTCTTATATGTAAGTATATATATATATATATGTACATATGTATATATGTGTATATATATATATTAATTTTATATGAATAAACTTTATTTTTAATGTCATATAAAACTATTATAAATATATGGTCATACAATAACTTTTAATTTATTATTTAATCTTTTCACATTTGAAATATATTTAAAATTAAATCTATATTTATTTTTAAAAAGTATAGATAAATAAAGATTATCCAAATTTTAAAACATATCTAAATTATACAGGTTTTAAAACATGGATAAATTAAAAATTAGGGATGTTTTAAAACAGGTCTAAATTATCTATTTTCTATGGAAACATAGATAAATTAAAATTCATCCACATTTTCATAGAATGTGGATGAAAAATTTTCTAAATAAAAATTTAGTCACATTTTCAAAAAAATATGTCAAAAAGGTTAAAATCCATTTTTTGTAGTATACCAAGTTAACGTTATATATACAATCTAGAATCTATGATAGTTTTTTTTGAAATAATTACTCACGCCTAATGGGTTTTATCATTTCATGTGAATATAATAGGTTAAAAACATGATTATTGTACATGAATTCCACTTCATATTCTATTAATTTTAACTAATTACCTATTCAAAACCTTGGATAGAATCTTTCTAAGAATTTGAATCATCCTCTATGATCATTAAATCACATTAATCATAAATTATAATCCATATCCCTCTAGTTCTTGATGAAATTGACTTGAACTTCATGATTTTTTATATAGATTCAATTCATTTTCCATAAATCATTGTGTTTGTAACCCATACATATCAAGGATAATGTTATCTTATTGGTCTTGAACTTCATTAAGTTCATATTTACTACTAATAATTCTATTTGAAATAAATATCCTTAGAAATACATCATGTCGAGTAACATACACTGTATGATATGATGAATTATAGAAATAGTAAACAAATCTATCTTTGGTAAAACCAACAATAGAAATTTATCTAATCTGGGTTGTAGTTTACTTGAGGTAATATTTCATACATATTCCTCACACACCCAAATATTTATAAAAGAAGAATTGGGATGCTTCACAATCCATATCTCATATAATGTCTTTTGAACAACATTTTACAGAACACAATTTAGTGTAAATGAATCAATTTCTATAGAATAACCCTAAAATGAAATATGATATTTTGCGTGAATCTCCAATTATCATACCATGTCCAATATAGTTTGATTCATCCTTTTAGATACACTATTTAACTATATTATATTAGGTAGAGTGAGTTCTGATCTACACTATAATCTCTTCGATAATTATGAGATTGATGACTAAAATATTATTCTCCATGACTAGATAAAACGGTTTTAATTTTTTTACAAAGTTTATTTCGCACTTTATTTTTGAACACTTTGAATATTTTAAAGGATTAATATATGGGTTTCATAATATACTCAGACCCATACCTACTAAAGTCATTAATAAATTTAACGAAGTATTGATGTCTACCTTGAGCTACTATATTTATAAGACCACATATATATTCATGTATATGATCTAATAAATATCTAAGAGATTTATCTTTACACTTAAAAAGACTATTTTTTAATTTTTATAATAATAAGGATTAATATATATCAAATGATTCATAATCATTTGAATCCAATAACCCATTATTATGGAGTCATTGGATGTGATTATTAATTATATAACTTATGTGTCAATTCAAAAAATAAGTGAAATTTGAATTATTAAATTTTAACTTATTATTATTTCCATTATATATTGTATTCTCAATATCCAATATATGTTAGTCATTAAAGTTTTTATAAAAAAATAAAACATTTCATTAATTTTAAATAAAACAAAAGTTTTTCATTATTACAAATGATAATCCCACCTTATCTTGGCAATATAAAGAAATAAATCATTTTTTTACTAATGGTACATGATAAAAATATTCCCAAAATAATTATAGTCCACTAGGAAGAAGTATATTAATGATCCAAAAATATAATTAAATAACTCTTTCACCATTCCCAAATCATAGGTATACTTATCCCTTAATCAATTTACTTCAATTTTGAGGAGCGACACATTACCATAAATGCACATTTCACACTCGATATTTAATACCCATGATAAAAATTTAGAGAAATTTATCTATACAATGTATATTTATTCAAAAATATGAATCATTTATTTCTTCAAAATTAATTTAAACATATTTAATGATTTCATGTCATTATATGGATTTTAAATCTTAGAAACAATGGTTGAGAGGATAAGAAATCATATGTCATATGCATCCTTCTGATACTTTTAGAAGCATATTTTCCTTATTTTGAGGTAGAATAAAATAACTCATATGGTGTTGGTTTCTCAAGAATGCATAGATTTCCATATTTTTAGGGAAATTTTTTCAAATTTTGATAACAATCTATGGAATTATTACCATTAAAATTTCCCCTATGATGGATTGATCTCAAGGATAAATTTGGGATTGCATTTAATATAATGAATATCTATAAAAAAATATGATTCATTATTAATATCATGTATATTATTATTAAATATAATTTATTATTTAATATCATCCATCAAAAATAATAACCTTCACTATTATAAATTTTCTGGTCTATGATTCATATTTTTACATGTCTAAATTCAGCTAAGCTACTCTCTTAAGTGATGTATATTTGGTAAACAACTCTTGTTAAATTTATCGGAAACAATTATTAGATTTTTTAGTGAATAACATATTTTCCAATTCATATCATGAATATTATAAACACCATGCCTCTAGGTTCCAATCTTACTGGGTTACCTAGTAAAGTATCATCCATCATTCACAATAGAATAACTATTACCCTATTTTCCTAACAAAAGATAGATTAGTGATGCTTGAATAACAACGAACCATCTCTTTGATTGATCAAGGTTAAGATGAATGTGATTATTATTGGATGTATTCTAAAACTTTTATATTTAATAAAGGTTTTTATATTTAGTCTCATAGTAAAAATATTATATATCACATGCATACCCTTTAATTATATTCAAATTAATTCAATAATATGTATCATATACTTATTTGATTTTTAATTGATTTTTTTCATATATATTAGATACAAAATTCATCAAAGTCATGTATATTAAGATAATTAATGAAAAAATGGGACAATTTAGAGAATATATACGAAGAAAATGTGAATGTGAAATAAGCCAAATTACTAATTTTGTGTTTAAAGTATGAAAAAATTCTTATGTACAATGATGAATCCGTTGAGGTATTCATCACAAGATTCAATGAAGTGGTGAGATAAATTATTGTTTTGGTGAGACTCTTTAATATTATATGATAGTCAAAAATAGATTATGCATATTTTTAGATGAAATTACATAATGATCTATAGAGACATGAGGGCGGGTGAATTAGGTGTTTCTAATTATTTTCACAAAATTCAAAATGATACATATAATATTTCATCCTAATTTAGTATTTGAATATGTTACACCTATTATGATTTAAATGGAGATATTTTTCTCTACTTATTCATATACACCCCATGAAATTCATGAAATCAGTAATATATATCACATGTCTTTTTACATGGTTTGTTCCTGATGTTGGAGACATACTGATTGTTGTGACTAGGTTTCACCGAGTAAGAAATTTTCAACTATAATATTTTAATCAAGTAAAAGTGGTTTTGTTCCATTAATGTAATGACCTAGGTTTCTCATATGTGGATATTACATCTTTTTGGATGACTATTCAATAAATTACAGAAACACATTCCCAATGAAAATAATAGTTTAGTTCATTTGGAAACTTGGACCATAATATTATAATTTGGTGAAGTATCATCACAATATACCCCAATTATCTTATCACATAGAACTCCTCTTAGGGATAACCTACCTAAATATTTATTTATAACTTGGTGAATGGAACATAAGAAAGGGTGAGCTCAAATTCTTAGTAAGGGTAAACAAAATAGATATCAATATATGTGCATACGAAATAATAAGATATGTATAAGGATATGTGATCGTGAAAATAACTTACATAGTTTATACCCAACCTTCCATGGATCATAAACATGAGTCATGGCATAAAAAATTCTCATTTCAAAAAACAAGGGACATAAGATTTGAGAAATCCTCATAAATCAATCATGAACCAGAACCTCATGTCATAATAGTTTGGAACCATCATAGATATTAAAAACCATTTAATGTGTCAAGGTTAACTTCCAAGAAAATTTAAATAGTGGATCTAGATGCACATGATTCACATAATGTATCGGGACACATCTGTTTACAATTGTGGATCAAGATACACCAGTTTCCCATTATGGATCATGCTCGTCGACTTGTTTCTCATTTTCATCTCATGAGATATAAATATTTCTCAAATGAATTGGAGCGAGATATAGGTCTCACTCATAAAATAATGAAATTAATACATATGTGTCGCATAAGTATGGGTGTAATTTCGGCCGAGTCGAGCCTTCCATGCAAAGATTCGGGTCGCTGACCACTATTCGGGTCGGGCCGGCCCGAACAACCCCGTGAGGGGGCCCGAGCCCGGCCTCGAGCCGACCCAAACCATCGGGTCGGGCCTGGCTTTTTTGGGCCAGGCCGGGCTTTTTCGAGTCGGGACATGGTGGGCTTTTATTATTTTCAAAATAATTGTTTCTTTTAAATTTTTTTTATTTAATTTTTTTTAACATTTATTTAAAACGTTTATTTACATTTATTTTTAAATGCATGTTTTTTTAAAAAGTTTATTTTATTTTTTATTAACATTTTACAGTGGGTGGATATGTTTTTTTGTCTAAATAGATTTATATATTGTGAATATATATATATATTATTTGAAAATTGTAAAAAAATAATGAGGGGTGCGCAGCTGCCGTGGGTGAGTTTAAAACCTTATCATTTAAACATGTTTCTTACATTTTTTTAAAACATTTTTTACATTTATTTTTTTAACTTATTTATAATTTTTAAGAGTTTGTTAATATTTTTTATTTAAACATTTTTATTTAAACCATTTTTTAACATCTGTTTAAAACGTTTTTTTACATTTATTTTTAGTCGTTTAATTTAAAACGTTTTTTGAACACATATTTTTTACATGTATTTTTTTTAAACATTTATCACATTTTATGTAAAAACATTTTACAGTGGGTGGATATGTTATTTTTTTTCTAAATGGATTTATATATGTTTGTGAATTTATATATATTATGTACAAATTAAAAAAAAATTAATGAGTTATTGGGGGGTGTGCAGCATTGGGTGGTGGGTTTAAAGTATTGTTATTTAAATGTTTTTTTATCATTTATTTAAAATGTTTTTTTTACATTTATTTTTTTAACTTATTTATGAAAAGTATTTTTAAGCGTTTGTTTAATTTTTTTGCAAGGTAGGCCCGACCCGGCCCTGTCTAGACTGAAATTACACCCTTAGCGGATGCGCAGCAGTGGGTGAGTTAATTTTTTTCTAAATAGATTTATATATGTATATATAGTATATATAATATATGCAAGTTTTATCATATTTTAAAAAAATTAATGAGGTTGGGGGTGTGCGAATATCATTTGGTGAGTAGTTATTTTTTTGTTAATATATAATAAGTTATTATATATATATATAATTTGAGAAAATTGTAAAAAAATAATTAGGGGTTGGGGGGTGCGCTGTAGTGGGCGGGTTAATTTTTTTTCTAAATAAATTTATATACAATATATGCAAGTTGCAACAAATTTAAAAAAATTAATGAGGTTGGGGGACGTGCACGAACATCATTGGGTGAGTGTGTTTTTTTTTGTTAATATAAAATAAGTTATTATACAATATTAAATCATTGACACACATATATATTATTAATGGATTTTTAAAAGCCACACTTAATTGATATATATTATTAATAGCTTTATATATAATATTAATGGCTTTGTTTACATATATATATATATATCTATATATATTATCATATCATTTATATATATATATATATATATTATTGGTAGATTTGTTTTTATATATACATATATATAATATGCAAGTTTCATCATATTTAAAAAAATTAGTGAGGTTGGGGGTGTGCGTGAATATCATTAGGTGAGTGTGTTATTTTTTTATTAATATATAATAAGTTATTATATATATATAATGTTAAATGATTGATATATATATATATATAATGGTAGGGGGGTGCGTTGTAGTGGGTGAGTTAATTTTTTTCTAAATACATTTATATATGTATAGTATATATAATATATGCATGTTGCAACATACTTACAAAAATTAATGAAGTTGATGGACTTGCACGAACATCATTAGGTGACTGTTATTTTTTTGTTAATATACAACAAGTTATTATATATATATAATATTAAATCATTGATATATATATATATATTAATAGCTTTGTTTATATATATATTATATTAAATCAGATACATATACATATACATATACATATACATATACATATATATATATTATTAATGGATTTTTAAAAACCACACTTAATTGATATATATTATTAATGACTTTGTTTATATATATACACTATTATATATATAATTATATATCGTTGTATATATATATTTATACACACATTATAATTATATATAATAATAATTATATGTATATATATAATATTATTTTTTGTTAATATATAATGATATATGAACATATATATAGAAATATAAATAGATACACACATATAGAGATAAATATATATGTATACATATACATGTATATATTATACATACAGATATATATATATAATATGTATGTATATATACAGATATATATATATAAATATAAATATAAATAAATATATATATATATAGGTCTGTGATTATTTAACAGGCGCAGCCTTGGGAGCTCGAGGTAGGGGGATCGAGGGATCGAATCCCCATACTCACAGTTTCCCCGTTAAATTTTTTACAGCGGGATGGGCTTCGCGCGGGCCGGCGGGCTGGGTTTCACGCGGGCCGGGATTTTTCGGGCCGGCCCAGCCTGGCCCGCAGGCCTTCTTGGAAAGGCCCAGACCCGACCCGCTGAACCTACGGCCCGATCCCGGCATGGCCCGATGCGGGCTTTGTCGGGCCGGGCCGCTTGGGCTTTCGGGGCTGGCCTGTCGGGCTTTCGGGCCGCCGGGACAAAATTACACCCTTAGGCATATGTTCCTAAAATATTCATCATATCATAACCCATGAAATGAAATGTGCTTCATAATCATTTTGTCATGGTATAGCCCATGAAAGATAAAAAGGTTTCATTAAAATCATGTCACCATAAACAATTAAGAGAAATATTAATAATTTTATACAAGGTTCATAAACCTAGTAAATCATAAGATACATCAAATGATGTAATCATAGATGTTAAATTATTTTTAAATATAAATCACATGGAATATTTCCTGAGGAAGATAAAGATTCTTTGAAAATCAATTTTAAAACATAAAATATTTTGGAAGTCATTTTATTTAAAAATAAACAAGAAAAATTATAAAGTAAGAATTAAAATAATTTAAACCACTTATAGAGGAAAAACATCATTCCTCAGTGAAAAAAAAATTTGAAAAAAAATTGAATTTTTTTTGAAAACATTTGTAGAAAATATGATTTTGGAAGAAAAGTGTTCCTAACTGAAAAGGCATTTTTTTCATAAAAAAATTCATTCAAGATATTGAGTTTATAAAGAGAATAAATTAGAGTTAAAAAGTTTATTCCCATTAAATAAAAATATCATAATAAAATTTAATGATATTATTGATATATTGATCATAAAATTTGGTCTTTGGAAACATAGTCATAAATAATCTCGATAAACGATGAGATTGTAACATAGAATCTTTACCACTTTGTTAATTTTGAAACATAACCCCTATGAAATAATAAAATTAAATGAAAATTATTTTATCATTAAAATATGGAGATTCATAATATGATTTTTTAGAGGGGAATTATATACACGTCATAAAAAAATATAGGTGTATAACATAACATACATCTCAAAGACGGAAAATTGAGAAAAATGTGGTGAATATGGCATGTGTCTCACTGAAAAATAAAAGTAAGATGGAAATCCATTACCTTGAGTGTTGAATTCCATCATACACATTCCAAATTACCTTAAGTATTTCCTTACACCATTGCTCAAAATTAGAGATTTTTTTATGAAAACAATAAATTGGTGTCGGGATTTTGGAAAAACGTGTGAATTGAATACAAAATAAAATAATTATGGTAGATGCTCTTATGGAATTAAATGTATACCTTCATATTATGAAACGTAAATCTTAAGAAATAACATACATAACCACTTACAAAAACATAATTTCAATATTGGTGAAATAGTAAATTTCTAAGTAAAATACTTCTAATAAAAATAAATTCCAATCATCATGAAAATTTTGATAGAAACATAAATCAATTACTTTGATTTAGAAAATAATTAATATCCTACCAATTTTAGAATTGATAAACACTGAAAATAGATTAAAAATATATCTCTTATAAAAATAAAATTAATTTTCAAAGAAGGTATCTCAAAATAAATAATCCCTTATACCAAACCATATTTTAAAATAATTTTGATAAAATAATTATAAACTTGAAAGAGGTAAGTACATAAATCCATATATCTAGAAATTAAAATCATAATTTTGAAATAAATAAACTATCTATATCTTACTAATAATTTTTAAAAAGATAAATTTGAAAATAAAATAAAACTATCTATTTTCAGTTTTATGTGCAGATGAACATTTTATTCTTCCTATTGACATAGCTCAACTCCACTCTTGTGGAAAATATTCAAGAGGGAAGGAAGGAAATAACAGAGGCTACTTCTTGCCTCTTCACCTTCACACATAGAGCACTACTTTATATATAACAGTACTCATGGGTCAAATTAAATTCTAATTCACCAGAAATTAAAATAAATTCGAAAAAAAATATATCTGACATAAAATAGAATTCATTGAATGAATAATGGATGAATACGACCGTGGATAAAGAAGTAAAATAAATGAAGCTTCATCGTGAAGCTTTGTAGAAAGCAAACAAAACCAGATGGAGCAGCATTAAACCCATAGAATCTATACTGTTTTAAATATTGATGTTTGAAGAAAAATCCAAAACAAAGAAGATAGATTCAATCAATTTGACGCAAATGAAAAATAATTGATAAGGGTTGGGATAAGATTCATAATAAATCTAGGAAAATTCATTGACAATTGATACACGATCATTACAATCAACACTATCGGGTTACAAAAAATTCAATGTATCGATTAGAAGGGGAATAAGATGACAAAATCGAAGAAGAAAAATGAAGAAATGGACAAACGAGGTATTTATACATCGGATTCAATCAAGGCAATAAGATTTTTGTGATGATTCGTATACAAAAAATGAAAAAAAGACACCTAATAGCAGATCTGGATGAGGAATCTCAACAGCGATCTAACCCGACAAGATCTGAAGACATCAATCGAAATCATCCGCATCTCACTCGCCCAGCTCATGCCCTCGACGTCGTCCCTAACTCACGCTTAGCTTCACTGAAGACCGACAACGAACCCCTTGCGTCTGGACTTGGTCTCCATTTCTCTGACTCTCGAGCTCAACACCAGGTCTCAAATCAACAACGGATGACTGCTCGCTCGACTCCACGCTCTATTTCAGCCTCAAAAGAAACCCTTGACCCCAATTTCAGGTTTTCATTTCATTTTTTATTTTATTTATCATCATTTTTTTAAAAAAATTAATCGTATCTTATTTTGATATATATATATATCAATATTTTTTTATATCAACATCATTATTTTTTTAACGTTTAATTAATTTATTTAATTTTATGAAATTGAATTTAAGTTAAAATAAATTCATCAATATATTATATATAATAAGTCTCTTTAAAATAAGTATTTATTTTTAATTATAAATTTTATTCATTATATCAATATAATTTAATTCAATATTTATTATTCTAATATCAATTTAAATGAAATATAATTAAAACATATATAACATCATTTTAATTTTCAAAAATGATTTATTATTTTTATAATTATTTATAATGGTTTCACAATCCCTTTAGATAAAAATAATAATGTAATAAAATATTATTTTAAATGAAATTATGTTTTTAAAATCAACACTTATAAATTTAAAATTTTAGGTTAAGATCAACTTATATGCCTCTAAAATAATAATTTATTGAAAGAAAAGTACAATTGATTAAATTTCAACAATCATAGTAAAGGTAATATATTTTTATGAAAAATAATAAAAAGTAATTTTATTTCCAATATTCTTAACATTTAATTCAAGATTTATTTTAATTAAAAAAACAATGTACTTAATTTTATTCAAATTTTCTGGGTTGTTACATCATTTAATTCCAATATTTTTTTTAATCTAGAATTTCCTCTTTTATATGAAAAAATAGCTTAATCCATTCAACCATTGGATTCCCAAACTAACACATGATAGGTCCTGGGGGGAGTTCTTGATCCCCCTATGCCAGTGAAAAGTGAAAGGGAATCAAATTAATTGTATTAGTATTGATTTCTCCCAAGTAAGTAATATTTACCAAGAAGTGAAAATCCAATAGATTAAATTTAAAATTTTAAGTTAAGATCAACTTATATGCCTCTAAAATTAAAATTTATTGAAAGAAAAGTATAATTGATTAAATTTCAACAATCATAGTAAAGGTAATATATTTTTATGAAAAATAATAAAAAGTAATTTTATTTCTAATATTCTTAACATTTAATTCAAGATTTATTTTAATTAAAAAAATAATATACTTAAAATTATTCAAATTTTCTGGGTTGTTACATCATTTAATTCCAATATTTTTTAATCTAGAATTTCATCTTTTATATGAAAAACTATCTTACTCCATTCAATAATTGGATTCCCAAACTAACCCATGATAGGTCCTGGGGGGAGTTCTTGACCCCCCTATGCCAGTGAAAAGTGAAAGGGAATCAAATTAATTGTATTAGTATTGATTTCTCCCAAGTAAGTAATATTTACCAAGAAGTGAAAATCCAATAGAATTTATGCATGATGCTTTCATACATTGGATGTGAATTCCCAATCAGATAATTATAAAAAAATAAAAGACATATAATTTTAAATTATTCCCTCAACCAACCTCTAACTACCTCACACACAACATCACCTATCCTGTTCTCCGTAACTCCACATGTAAAATGAACAACCCTGAAAATTATATAAGTTGATAATGGATTAATTGGAAGAGAGTACTAAAAATATATATACTAATATACTTGGAACAATATCTATATGTGACCCATGGTTAGTCTTTATCCCTAAAACCACTAACCCTCTAGGAGAGAAATTATGTTGAGCTAGATCCTATAAGGGAAAATTAGTCTATAGACACCAAGTCGTGTAAGTATGGTGTGATATAAAAATAATCAAAAGGGTTTCACCAATAACACAATTAATTCACTTTTATAGTACAATCCAAAAATTCTAGTTTGAAATAAAATAATTCAAAAGTAGTATTTTCTTTTAAAAATTCTTTTTTTATAAATCAAACAATTTGGACTCATGTTCTTATGAAACCATTTTTGAAACATATTTTAACTATTTATTGGGAAATTCATAAAATAAAATAAACATGCAAATATGTCATGAAATTCAAAAATTTCATTAAGAATAAAAATAATTAAATTTAAGTCAACAAAACAAACCTAATAAGTAATAAACAAAGACATATAAGTGATGAAAAGGTTATCTAAGAAAGGATAAGAATCAAATGCAATATAAAGTAAAAAAATAAAAAAATAAAAACAAAAAATCATTAATTTAAAATCGGAGTTATAGGAAAAATACCCTTGGTTGAGTAAGTCTAGGAACACTGAGAAATGACATCATTAATTAGTGAGACCCTTAATTTGTGTAAATAGTATCACATCACTGGATAGTTGGAGAATAATATTTAATTCACTAGGAATAGCTAGTGTAAAGGGAACCTATCCTCATATTGGGTTCCATAAACAATTATTCTGATGATATTTAAGAGCATAGAAAACCCATTAGAAAATAGTTTTTCTTCAAGCAACAAAAAATAAGTTCTTTTATAAAAATAATACTTGGATCCATTTCCACTATTCATCTCGAATGGATGCCCCAATAACTCATTTCCTTTTAATCAATCCACCATACGAATAATGTAATTTCTATACTACTACATGATAAATATATTCCTTTATAAAATTTTAAATGGTCCTTCAAATTATACATTAGGAATAAATAATAGAAACCCCATTGAAATCATATTTGGAAATTAAAATAACAAAAAGTAAAATTTTGAAAGCTTCTCTTTATTGTTATATATGAAAACACACATCTCTTAAAGAACATATTCATAAATTCTCATGTGAATATTGGAGTATATATATATATATATACATACAAAACTCAATATATTTGTATAACCACCTGATATAGAAAAATACATGTGAGAAACATATAGATTTTAGAAACTACTTGAAACTAAAAAGATAACCTTTGGTTGACAAATTATAAATTCCATAAACTACTTCATAAAAAATCACAACATCACTAAAAACAATATATAAACATCCCAAATATACAAATTCATCAAGAAAAAAAAATTCAAAATATAAATAAAAGTCAAATGATGAAGAATTTCCCAAACATTACCCCATTGGAAATTAGTTTAAATACTATAAATACACATTCTAAATGAAAATTATTTTTTGAAAAAACTTTAACTAGTTAAAATAATATAATGAATTCGTAATTTCTAGGGGAAATTATTTTATAAATCCCAAACATAATTTAGATTGCTGGGAAAAGAGAAAAACATGGAAGTATCTACATAGGTCAACCATAAATGATGATAAATAACTAATAAAAATGATGGGAATTCATGAAGAATCAACTATACACCCTATAAACAAGAGAAATAATTATTTAAAATGCATAAATTCCCCCTAGTGTTTAGAAAAGGAAAACACAACGAGAGGAAGGAGATAAAAATCAAGAAATCAGAATAGGAAAGAACCTTAACCAGACAGATATATACGTGAAATCGCAAAGGAAGGTTCCTTGGAATCGATGAAGAATGAAAGAGGAGGCTTGGGGGGGGGGGTAGGTTCCTCACATCAATATGAAGAAAATGGCGAGAGGGGTCGATTTGAGTAAAATAGGATACATGCAAGTTTTCTAGTTTTTGTTATTTTTTTAATAATATAGCCACATCACATTTTTCTATAAAATTTACCCAAACTATTCACCAATTGTTAGAGTTGGTTCCTTAAAACCAACTTCTTTGTACTTTATGGTATCCTACATGCACAATTTTCAATATTATAAACTACTTATCACATCATGATTGTTATTCTACATAACATAGTATATGATAATGTACTAAGAGTAGCTGTCGCACTGAAAGGTCATAGTAGTTACCTAATATGATGATAACCTATAAGTGTTATGACTATATTCAAAATTAAATTTTCAATTGACAGATGATATCATTTAAGGGACAAAAATGATGTAGGCTATCGGGGGTGGAGACTCATAGGAATTTGATACACCTTTTAATGGTGTATGCACTTGGTAATATCCAATAGGATATTATGAGAACAAGACCCACTAGTAGGAAATACACATTTTTATGTGTCATTGGATGTTACTATGTGTGTACATGTGTATTTATACTTATACATTTAAATTATATTTAATTAGTATTAATAGTCATGTACTTTTATGTATTGAGGAAAACTCTGATGATAGACTATCAAGAAGAGTTAGGGTACGTTGGGTGGTTCACAAGTAATATTGCATTAATGAATAATGTGGGAAAGGAATTTTCCCTTTTATTATTTAATGGATGTTGATATCTCAACCCCTTTTATGGAAATTATATAGCCTAAATAAATACATAACCATGGTGTTCTATAGGCATGTTCAAATTCTGGGAAGTCAAAGAAAGAGACATGGAGCACATAAGTAGATGGCACCATCATGAAACCTGCCTGATTAGAGATATCATGATAAAAAGATTATATTACACAGTAAGCATTTGTATGAGGTATTATGTCATTGCGACATTAACTTCTTTTTTTATGGGTGCCTTGGCGTGTTACTAGATGTTAACCTTAGACTTTAGGATTCTTCTCCTAATGCCAATGAGAAAGAGGCCTCTGGGGTCACACACAAAGTGTATCTAGAATTTTTGTTAAATAATATATTATTATTTATTATTTAACATGTTGGAAAAATATTTTTCCTGGGCATGGTTTAATAATTATTCATGTACTCTTGATTTCATATATTCCATCACCAGTTATTAAAGAGAATATAATGTGAGTGGAATATATAATAAATGTTTATTTTCTATTTAGTGAATATAATATTTATTTATTTGTTGGTGAATAATGAAGTGATATTTATTTAACAATTAAATAGTCATTATTCAAGGCCCAATAAATATTTTTGAGTAATAGAGGACCGAGATTAAATGGTCTGGTGAGAAATAATAAATATTGAATATTATTAGAATAAATAATATTTAATTTAATTCAAAAGTTAAGCGCATATCGAGAAATAATAATAATAATAATAATTTTTAATTTCGGGTTTTTCAGGGATTCAATAAATAATATAGGGAACTTGTGTAATTATTTTATTTTAACCCTAGAAGTAGTTAAGACTAATTATATTATTTTATTTGAGACCCAATTCATTTGTTTTGGTTGTGCACAATAGATTTGGAGAATCCTCTCAATCCCTAGAGAGATACCTTCTGCAAGAACTCTCCCAAGAAAGTAGATTGATCTTCCTCCACCTCCCATTCTCAAGTCAAGAGAGATCAAGGGGAACACTTTGAAAATGGATCTTGTGGTGATCAATGTCGGATGACACAAGCAATAGGATCTGTCATGCATGAACCCATTGATTCATAGGGTGATGTTTGGAGATTTGTAGAACATATGTGTATCACTCCTAGTTTGAATCTACTCTTGATTCCGACAACACAATGAAGGTGAGACACATATCTTTTTATAGATCCTTCAATGAATAAATAATTCCAACTTGGTAATTATTTAACTAATTAAATTAATTATAAATAATATGCGATAATCCTCTCTCCTGGTTATAGAATTATTATCCATTGTTTATTTTCTTTTTTTCAATTCCATTGATCACAAAATTCATTTTCATATAGATCTCGGATTGATCATCAGTCATGAAAAAAAGAAAAGTTGGCACAACCCCTCACATGCTTCCATTGTCCCTAGAACTGTTCTGTGGTGTTTGAGTGGGTACATAATTATTTATAATTATTTAAATATAATTGATTGATTTATGAATTTTAAATTTAGTTTTCAATTAAATTTTAATCGGTCCATAAATCTGAATTACGAGATTTTATTCTTCCTCTTTCATTTCTCGTAGATCTAATCAATACGATTAATTTTATGAAAATAATAATGTTGAGGAACTCATCTGGTGATTCTAAGGATCCTGGCCAGAAAACACCGGAGTACACACCATGTAACCAAAGTTTATCTCAGTATGCTTGTGTTAAATGAACCATGAATTAATTCTGTAGTTAATTCAAAACATGTGAATTAATTAAATCTAGTGAATTTAATTTTACAACGCGTGTTGATTGGACCAGTCTGGAGCATGGTCAGCCAGAGTATATTCCATGTATCCCAAGTACAATGTGTGAATTTATTTTAAGTCATAGATGGGTCGTGTGTTTCATACATGGCCTACCTGACTGGTTCCAGTGTAGCTTGAAGTACACACATTGTGTAGTCATTTTTAAACATAGTGTACTCTATTTTTTGAGGAATAGTTTATAAGACAAGTCCCTATTTGTGTGTCTTAGATAAACAGTGAGATATGTACATGTCGTGTAGCTCCATGTACATGTAGTATACTTATACCAAATTACATAGATTTAAAATTTGTCTATTATACTATATACACCTTATCAACATGTTCTTTTGTGTCATCAATAAGTTTATAGGACACTCCATGTGATATGTTTTAATATATATATGTAAATGTTTAATTAATATCTACGTAATATTCATTACTTTTATCATGTGTGAGTTTTATTATAGTTTCTACTCTATGTGTATTGAATAATAACACATGAACAAAAAACCATGAAATTTGTGTGATCATTAAGTTGATAATACATGTCATGAAAGTACATTTCAAGTTATGTATTTCATATCTCACAAGATTAAACCGTACATGAGTATAATCCATGTTGGGTAGAATCATATGGGTATTCACTGTGTTCCCTCTAGGGGCCATTTATTTACGTAGTTAACTTTAAATAAATTTGATTAATTTGTTTAAAAATAGTATGGATGAGAATCTGAAGTAAATTTGTATGCGAATTAAGATAAAAGAATTGATTAACTAAAAAAGATAATTAATTCATTTGAGCACGATTTATATTGAATAATAATGATTAAGAATTTAATACTAGTTTTATTAACTGCATAATTCATTACATGCATATATATGATCATGATCATAGACTAGACCTTTGTATGTGATTAGTTTCATTTAATTTATTATTAAATTAATTTTTTGTCATGCATTCCTTCTCTCCTCTTATTTTGTAAGGGCCTACGTTCCCATGGTTTCTTTTATGTAAACCCTTTTCCTCTCACCTAAATTTGAGTAAAATCATACGTAAAGGATGAAGATCTCAATCTAGTGGATGCATTTCAATATTGGAGTTGAGGAGAAACCAATCCAAGAGATATACATAGGTGGATAGGTGGAAAGACGCAACACAAACCTTTATTGGTTTAAGGTGATTTTACCCTAGGCCAATGGTTATTTTATCAACCTATAGATAAACTAACCATTAGTAAAATCTTATAATCATATTGATTTATTATTTTATTTCCGTCAAGATGCATGGTTATTTCGTTATGGATGTTTCATTGTTATCACATGAAATAATGAAATTAAAAGGAATGTAATATATAACTAAAAAAACATTTTATATGCATAAATACTATCAAAGATATTGTGAATCACTTAAGTAAATCCAATTAATATTAAAAATCATGTGATGAAGATAAAAATTGGATTTTTATGCATAAAATGATAAAATTACTCAACAATATATACTATGTCAGTATAGCCTTAAATTACTTCAGTTAAAATCGAAGCATAGTTCAAATTTCTTGATGAGCCATAGTTTGTGTTCTCTCAATTATTGAGGAATTCTAACATGAGGTGTTAGGTTGAATTAACATATTTCACATCAAGGGTTGACTTCAAAACAATAACTTGGTGTAACTGAGAGGCGAAGGTTGTGGAAATTCAATTTAAGGATTTCAAGATTGGGGAGTCTACTCAACAGATCTTTTAATTGTGAGTTAATTCATTTTTAATTTTTAATTACTACCTAAAACCATTCAAGTTTCTTGAATAACCAATGTTGGGATAATTAGAATGGGAATACAGATCCTTTCCACCAAAATGTCCAAGAAACATGATATTTTGAAGCCAAAGGTTAGGTATATTGGGTTCCAATAAAGTATAGGGATATTAATAAATATAATATATATTTATTTGTATAAATTTCATCAGATAAATTACTAAATATATTTTTTTTATTTATATAAATAACAAAAAATGACATCAATAATATCGCTGGGATCCATACTTGAGAAGGATAACCTTCTCATCATCATGGATTATCGTGAATGGAAAAGGCACCCACGTGTTATCATGTTCCATTAAAGGAAATAATATGTGTTGAAAAAACCTATACCTTATGTGCTAGGAAATGAGGCTAGTGATGAAGAGTTAAAAATATATGGAAAGCGTTTGAATGATTCCACAGATGATCAATGTTTCATGAAATTATCCCTGAATAATGAGCTTTTGAAGCTAAATGAGGACATGGATGCATATAGCATGATGTCTCATATTTGGGATCTCTCTCAAGATATGATGAGACAAGAGAGGTACAAGATATCCAATTCTTTGTTTACAACTATGATTGGATAGTCTGCACCAGCTGGGCCTCATGTAGTCAAGATTATTAGCGACATTGAATGATTAGAAATCAGAGGGCTTAAATTCCGAGATGGATTTCATATAGATCTCATACTTTCATCAATAACTAAGACCTCATCAAATTTTATTATGAATTATAATATGAGAAATAATGGGAAGTTTTTTTTTAAAAATTATTACATTAATTCACCAAGTAGATAAGGATATGGTTCATGATAAACCCGTTATCCTTATGGTGAACAAGAAAATGAAGAACAAGGAAAAGGGGACTAAGACTCATAATATGTATAAAGATCCCAAGAACCTTACTTCAAAAAGGAGTAAGATATAGATAAAGGGAAAGGAAAAGGAGGTAGTATGTTTTTCATTTGGCAAGATAGGCCACTGGAAGAGGAAATGAACCCAGTAGAAAGGGGAAGCTAAAGGTTCATTCATTATCAATTGTAATATGTTAATATCTAGACATTAGGTATTAAATATATATTTTGGTTATCACATATATATCCAAAAAACATGACCCAATTATATTCTGAAATATTTATAGAGGAAAGGTGGATCTGTGAGTTACTAATGGTGTGAGGCTGGATATTGTATCCATTTCTGAGTACCACCTTTCATTAGAAACAATAATGATTTGGGTTTTAAAATATTTTTATTATGTACCTATGGTTACCAAGAACATAATTTTGGTATAATTCTTAGATACATATGGGTTTATTTTTATGTTTGGAAATAAAAGTTGTTTGTTTTATAAAAAACATATGTTATGGTATGACATATTTAAATAAAGGTCTTTATGAATTAAATTAGGAAAACAATGTTGATAATTGATAACAGATCATTTCACATGACTAATATAACACCTAGCTTTGGAATCTTCATCTTAGTCATGTAAATGAGAATCATTTGGAAAAGATTCTTTAAGATGGTTATTTAGACTCATCTAAGCTAAAACTGATTGAAATATGCCATGCTTGTTTACAAGGAAAAATGAACAAACCACCATTTGGTTGATAGGGTGAAAGGTATGAAGAGTTTCTAGGATTTGTACACACTAATGTGTGTGGAACATTTTCATTATAAGTGAGAGGTGGATATTGTAACTTCATAACTTTTACTGATGACTTGAGTAGATATGGATATGTCTATACGATGACATATCAGTCCGAGTCCTTTGAGAAATTCAAAGAATTCAAGTATGAATTATAGAATAAAATTTCTATGAAGATAACGAAGATTTAATCGGATCGAGGTGGTGAATATCTTAACCAAGAGTTTATAGAATTTCTATGGTAGTTTTGGTTTCTATCTTAACTCACTTCGTGTTACACACCACAGTGGAATGTTGATAGTGAAAGGAAGAATCGTACCTTGTTAGACATGGTGATGTTGTTAATGAGTCACAAAGATCTCCCATTATCCTTTTGGTGATATGCATTCCAAACTGCAACATACACATTAATCCGAGTTCCAACTAAAGTGTAAAATGGAATTACTTTCGTATTATGGAGTGTAAAGAAATATGTTTCGTCACATACACATGTATAGGTTTGTGAGGTGTTTGTTAAGTACTTATCAGGAAACAAAATATCACCCAGGGGGAAAAGTGTATATTTATAGGGTTTCAAAAGGAAACAAAGGGATACTACTTATAAAACCCCTTAGACAAGAAATTAATTGTCTTTATACAATCCACCTTTCTTGAGAGGGAACACATCCTCAAAAAGTATAGTGGGAGAAAGATTGACATCGATGAAGTTGACACTAAAGATACAAAAGAGTTGGAATAGGAATAGGTTCTATAGGTCCTCATAGAATAATTTGTTCCTAAAACACAAGTACTATAAAGGATAATAAGAGAGGTAAGATAACTAAAGATATATGGTTTTCTATTCACAAAATATGGAGACTCGTTATCGGTTGAAAATTATAAACCTTTATCCTACAAGGATGTAGAAGAGAGATTAGAAGCAGTGAGATTTCAAGAATCCATGAACCATGAAATGGATTCTATGTATCAGAACAAAGTTTGGGTTCTAGTCAATGTTCCAGTTAATTCAAATATGATAGGTTGTAAATGGGTATTCATGAGAAAACTAAACATTGAAGATAAAATAAATACCTATAAAGCAAGGATAGTGGGTAAATGGTTTAAACAACATCAAGGGATTGACTAAAATGAAACCTTTTCATTAGTTATATTTTCTAAATCCATAAGAATTATACTTCCTATAGAATCTTACTGTGACTATGAGATTTTTAAGATGGATGTGAAAACTAAATTCTTCAATGGGAACCTTTAGGAACATTTCCATTTACAACACAAAAATCGCTTTGTGACTCTAGGTGATTGCAAAAGGATTTTCAAGTTTCATAGATCCATTTACGAATTAAATCAAGCTTCCAGGTCATGGAACATTTGATTTGATAAATCTATAAAATAAATTTTTTTCATTAAGAATGAATTTGAGACATGTGTTTACAATAAGTTTGGAGGTAATTCGGTCATTATACTAGTAGTATATGTTGAATACATATTAATTATTGTAAATGACATACCGGTTATACAATCTATTAAGGACTTGTTAAAAAAGTGTTTCTCCATGAAGGAAATATGTGAAAAAACCTATATTCTAGGGATCATGATCTTTTTTGATAGATCCCAGAGGCTACTTATAATATTTAAAAGTACATATATTGACCAGATACTCATGAGATTTAGTAGAGAACAATCCTATAGGGGATTGGTTCTTGTGTCAGATGGATTACATTTTTCTATGAAAATGTGTCCTTAGACATAACAAGAGAAAGTGAGAATGAGTAAGTTCCCATATACTTCAGCAATAGGGTCAATCATGTATTCCATGTTATGTACTAGAATTGATGTCGAATATGCATTGATAATGGTATGAAGATAATAAGAAGATTTAGGAGAACAACATTGGCATGCTATTAAAGCTATCCTCAAGTATATAAGAAGAACTAAGGATAGGTTCCTGGTATATGGAGGAGATGAGGAGCTGGTCATCAAAGGTTTTACTAATTATGGTTTTTAGATAGATCCTAATTATTTGAAGTCATAGTCAGGATATGTTTTCAGCATCGACAGAGGATCTAGGAGACGAGAGATTTCAAAGAAGCCATTTTTCATTGATTCTACAGTTGAGTTTGGGTATATATAAACTTCTAATGTATCCAAGGAATCCTATTTAATTCTTAACCTTTTCTAGATTCTCGATGTGTTACCTACCAATAAATACCCTATCACATGGTATTGTGATAATACTATAATGGTGGATCTTGAAAAAAAATAAAAAGTTAGACCAATGGACAAAGGAAATACTCTAGATGTATCACTTGTTAAGGGATTTTTATCAGAGGGGTGAAGTTGTAGTAAGAAATGTACCCATGGAAGGGAATGTGGTGGGCCCCTTGAATAAGGACCTATCTTAGTAGAATCATGAGTACTATGTGAGATCAAATGGACTGAAGGTTATTAGCAGTTGGGTCTATTTCAAGTGGGAGTCTATTTGAGTTGGCGCCCTTGAACCGACTTTTGTGTACTTTATGATAACATGTATTCATGTTTTTTAATATTAATAAAATACTTATCACATAATGATTTTTCTTCTATGTAACACAGTATGCGATAATGTCTTAAGAGTAGCTATCACACTTAAATTTCATTACAGTTTCTTACTATGATGAGAACCCAGAAATTTTATGACATTATTAATGAATAAAAGTTCTATAGCCAGATGATATCATTCGAGGGAAAAATTGATACAAGATACCAGGGTTGGAGACTTATAGGAATTTGAAGCACCATCTCATGGTGTATGCCATTGGTAATATCCAGAATGATATTATGAGAACGAGTCCTACTTGTAGGAAATCCAAATTTATATGTGTTATTTTATTTTCCTATCTAAAAACATTTCTATTGATCTTTACACATTTGGATTATTATTAATGAGTATTATGGGTTTCATACATTTAAGTATTGAAGAAAACTATGAAGATAGATATTCATAGTGAGGTATGATACGTTGGGTGTGTCAAGGGTAATATTTCATTAATTAATAACGTGATAAAGAATTTGTCCCATCTATTCTTTAACAGAAGATAATATGTTAGGATCTTTGATGTAAATGATATAGCCTAAATAAATCCATGGCCATGGTTTTCTATAGGAAAATTTAATTTCTGGGAAATCATAGAAAGAAACAACGAGCACATAGGTTGATGGAAAGATTATGCAACCTTATTGATTAGAGATATCATGATAAAGGGATTATATTAAATAGTAAATAACTGTATGAGGTATTATGTCATTGCACCATTAAATTATTTATCTAATAGTGCCTTGGTGTGTTGCAAGACTGTAACCTTGGACATTAGATTTCTTCTCCTAATTCCATTAAGAAAGAGGCCTAGAGGGCCACACACTAAGTGTATCGAGAATATCAGTTAAATAATATATTATTAATTATTATTTAATAAGTGGAATACATTAAATACTTGGATGTGGATTAATAATTATTCACATATGCTGGATTGCATATATTCTATCAGTAGTTATTCGAGAGAATATAATGTGCGTGGAATGAAAAATAAATGTTTATAATCTATTTAGCGAATATTATATTTATCTATTTTTTTGGAAAATAATTGAGTGATATTTATTTAATAAATAAATAATTATAATTCAAAGCTTGATAAATATTATGGAGGAATTGAGAACAGAGATTAAATGGTTCGGTGAGAAATAAAAAATAAAAAATATTCTTTGATTGAAAAATATATAATTTAATTCAAAAGTTAAGTGCATGTTGAGAAATAATAATAATAATAATAATAATGTTATTATTTTTTATGGGGTTATACAGAGTTTAAATAAATAATAAAGGGAACTTGTGTAATTATTTAATTTAACCATAGTAGTATTTAAGCACTATTTTTTTTTCTAAGATCCAATTAATTTGTTTTGGTTGTTAACAATAGATTTGGACAATCCTATTAGGTCATAGAGAGCTTATTTATCTAAGAATGATTCCAATAATAGTGAGCGATCATTCTCCAGCTCCCATTCTCAAGACAAGAGAGATCAAGTAGAATACTTTGGAAGCAGTTCTCATGGAGATAAAAGGCTGATGATGCAAGCTATAATATCTACCATGCTAGCACTTGAAGATTCCTACAAATATGTTAAGAGATTTTTGGAACATGTGTGAATCAACTCTAAAGATAATATTCTATTGATTCCTATAATGCAACGAAGGTACACCATAGATTTGATGTCAGATCCATCAATGAAGAAATAATTCCAATAAGGAAATTCATTAGTTAATTAAATTAATTATAAATAATATGTGATGTTCCCCTATCTTGGATCTGTCATTACTATCCATTATCTATTTTCTTTGATTCAATTCATTGGATCATGTTAGTCATCATCATGTTGATTTCGAATTGATCATAAATCATAATAAAATGTAAAGATGGGCATGACCCATCATATGATTTTGCTTCACCCAAAACCTTCTCCAATAATTTCCCTTCACTATTTATACTAGGAAACCCACAAGGTTGGGAAAAAATGTTCCAACAATGTGAAATAACTTTTCCAAAATGCAGACCCTACCCACATGGTTGTTGTATGGTTTGACCAACCATGCGACCTAACCATGAAATATGAAATTTCTTTAAATTTTTTATTTTTTTCAGAATAAAGGACCTAAACATCATGAAATATAACATAAATAGATAAAAAATAAATAAATAAAAATATGATTTTTGGGTTTAGAAATTTCAATCTAAATTTATTTCCTAGAAATTTAGCCTACTTTTATATCCTTCTTCTAAGTCATAAAGATCCACTTATTATTTAATCAACATGAATCCAAATTACTTTTATGGTGTTATTTTGCGAGAATATTAACTCAATAATCTTCTAAATTTAATTTAGGTTTGACTAAAAATGATGATTCTAAAATATTTTCATTTGAAAGTCATAAAAAATTAACCAGTGATCAACTCTATTTACTCTCCCTCAATCATCTTCAAATCAATCATGAATACTGGATAGATATAGAATCATTATTTTTTTATCTTTAATAATATATTTAGTGTCATAAAATTTATATTTATTTAGACTAATAAGTTTTAGAAAACTAATATTTTCAATCTTCAGCATTCTCAAAATTTCACTAAGGAATGATCCATACACAGATATGGGTTCATCCTCACACATAAGAAAAATCATCCTTATTTAGGTTGATATTTTTACATATGTTTCTTATATAAGCTTCAATCATCCTTAAACATGCATGTTTCATCCTTATTAATTTGAAGTTTTTAAAGGAATAATACATACACAATAGGAATCATCCTTATGAGGATAGCAATTCATGAATATAAATATGGAAATGTAGTTTATACAACCATGAATCATATTTATAAAGAGAAAAAATATCTTTATAGAAACTATTCCTTTTCCATTATTTCATAACACCAACATGAATGATCCTTACATTGGACTAGACTATGTCAACATCATCTCTAGCTCCATATTTATAGATGAATTCAAATATTCTTAGAAACTTTTAAAATTAGATCACTGGCAACTTAAGTCACTCTAAATCATCTTAAGTGACTTTAAATTAGATTTTTAATTAGCATAATAATTCCAAATCACTTCAATAAAACACCAAATACTATTAAAAATAATAACTAATTATGTTAGAGTAGTCCAAAAAATCATATGCTTTCACATTTTACTTTCAATTAATCCTTCATAAACATTCATAAAAGTGATTCTAAACACATTTTTTGATGAAATTATTTCCAAATAAACCTTTTATGGACTCTAAAATATTCATTCTACTTTATATCTGAACATTGAACACATTTTAATCCTTTTAATGACAATTATAGATAATGTCCAATACAATCCTACAAAAACACTTTTTCAACTTCTTGTGCAGGTTGAAAATATTTATAAAAACATTATATCAACACTTGTGTTATAGATATACAAAACAACTCAATAATAATCTGATTTATAGGTTTATAGTTTAATTTTTTCATCCAAGTTATTCAAGAATAAGTATAATTAACTCCTATTTCATTTATTAGGATAAAAACACATCAATATTTCTGATTGGGTGGATATTTCCTCAGTCACCTAAGACTCCAAGACACATATTGTCATTATAATTGACAAAAAATGAAATCAAAATATAATGGGAATGTCTATATACCCAATTTGTATTTTTTTCAATACTTCAAAATTCCTAAGGCAATAAATGAAAGTCAATATTCATTTAGTAGATCAATTTTCTCCACTTATTGAAAATAAATACAGAGGAGTAAAAATTTTATCCACCCTGTTGATAACATGAATGTAAGGGAAGGTCTTCCCATATCAAAGAAACATCTTATTCCATTTTTGTCTTCCCCTTACCATGGTATATCCCTTTTAATAGATTTAGTCAATTTCAATGAGAGAAGGGTGATATGAAATTTTAATTAGAAAAGAGCCTTCAACTAATTGTGATAACACAATGTAGAAGATAAAATTAACTAATCTATACAAAAATGATATCTATAAGAATTCTAAAATTTTCTACCAACTAAAAATTTACTTTCTTAGGGGCTATACAATCTAATTTTCAAGAAATTAAATAAAACTGTACTCAACTTGAATAAAAACAATAGAAAAATTCAATTGTATATTTTTTATTTTTGTTTTTGTTCACTAACCATTGATACTAAAAATAATAATAACTATTAAAATATTTAGAGAGTGAAAACCATATGGAAACCATCATTTTTAAAGAGACTTTCCATAATTTCAGATTTAACAATAAATAGATAAATATCTTGTAATTTTTTCTTTTAATAGATTCCCCTAAAGGGATCTATTATAAATTCACCATATTTATTGTTCCTTAATAAGTAGGATCCAATAATTTTGATACCTATTGAGATGTTTGATACCAATTGATATTTTATATGAAATGTGTTTCAAGGAGAAACTAAGATATTGATTGAAAAATATTCTCCATGATGGATAAATTTATTCATATTGTATAGTAACCACAACATTTAAAATGTCTTCATTTTCAATCTTCAACTTCATATCCCACTTACATGATGTAAAACCACTAATATGTGGGAATTTGGTGGTCCATTTTCATCTATTTAATGAGAGATATAGTGGAGACTTGTATATCAACCCATAAACTCCTTTATTGAAAGCATTAAAATGTGTAGAAATATTCTTGATTGATTTACCCTTGATTGTATAAGTCTATTTAAGCTTGGGAAATATTGGATTCTTTTTATTTTGAATATTCTTCTTAGTTGGAACAACTTTATTTATTCTAGAAATTAGGGAACATTCATTATTTTTATCCTCCTCAATATTTTTGGCCATTTATAGATATGATTTCCATATTGTTAAATACTCACTTTGTATATAGTAAAACTTCTTTTTGGATGCGTATTCTTTTCTAGTGTAATTAATTATATCACTATAAGTAACTAGCGCATTCTCATTGGATTTTAACAGATCCACTTATCTAGGAATTCATGCTATACATTTTGTAGCTATCTATCCATTATTTTTTCACCTTCCACACACATTATTATCACCCTTCAAGTATTTTTTATTTCACAACAACTCATGAAATTCATATCCAACATCTTGAATGTCAATAACTAAACCAATAATTTTATCTCTCTCTTGGATCGATTCCATTTTCAATTATAACTTTCCCCTTCGTTCTTAATTTATTTGTCCAACTTGTAGTGGTCCATGATGCGGTCACTCTTACCATAATAAAAGAATATATTATTTATTTTGATATCTACTCTGTCCAAATATTAATTCTTGAGAGTGGTTGATTCATCATTATTTTTTGTGTACTCTTCAAGGAGGACCTATCTTCCTTATTCACCTTCTTATTTTTCTACAATGGGCTTATCTTCATATTAGTATAAGAATTTGTATGGATTGGTACATACTAAAACTCTACGTAATTGTAGAGACCCGAAGCTTGACGTACATGGACATTACATTGCTTTTGCGGAATACTTAGTACATAACAAAAACACACACACAAGGTTCGTAATAGTTTAGTGTCTTTGGAAACTCGGAATATAATCTTCTAATCATGGTGAAATATCTTCAACATCTCCCATAAATATCTTCCTTTTTTTACCTAAAACCTTTCTTTATATCCTTAGGTCCGATATGCTTTGTACGTGTCCGAACCTCCTCTTATTTGAAGCGCCTCTTTGAGATCTCCTTTTAGGGCACTAAAATTGGTCTTTGAGGAATACCAGAACCTCTAGGATGTTTCTAGGGAAGTGGAGAAGGGAATTTGTCAGGGGTTGGACGAGCTTGAAGGCTCAAAGTGGTGTGAGGAAGAGAGGGAGGAGGTGCCCTTTTTATAAGGGAGGAGAGGGGTACCTTTGGAATAACTAAAACTATTATATTATTATAAAGTCAAATTCGATTTTAAATAGCTCCAAATTGATTTATTTCGAAGCTAAGGTGGGGATGGGTCGAAACCCTCTCATCCAATAGAATTTAGACAAGTTTAGGTTCCTATTTTAACCTTATCATTTAGATTTAACATTAAGTTAAATAATTTTACTTTTACCGTGTCTTCTTGTGTTCTTACATTATAAGGTTAATAAACTTACTATAATAAGAAAAAAGAACCCCAAGTTGTTTATTATTAATATATATAACCTTATCTAAGTCATTTTTCTGAACCTTATATTTATAGGAATAAAATAACAATTAATAATATAATATTTGTTTTAAAAACTATTTAATGTCAATTTTGACACTATTTAGTAATTGATTTTTTTGAAAATTGTAACAGAATTATTAGTTCTAAAAAGGTTAATTAAATCAATACTAACATTCCATATTAACCTAGAAAATTAGTGGAATTCATAAAAAGTCTGAAATTACATTTATTTGGGTATTTATAACATCAATTATGTCAATATTTCATTAATAAGATAATTACTGCATCATCTTTGTGTCATAAATAAATTAAATTATTTAATGTCTAAAAATTACAAATAAAATACAATTATGTAGGAAATTATTTTATGTTTCTAATTAATATTTATAGTCGAATTTATCTTATGTATAACCCTATATTAAAAATGATTTACTTATTAAACTTTGATTTTAACTATTTTAACCCTTCTTTAAATAAATTAATAATAAATGTCCTAATCTAATCCAAGTGGGCCTAAATGGTCATATTTTATTCCTAAGGTTGTTTTTGGTCGAATTAAACTTATCCAATAGAATTAGGACATGTGTTAGGGTAATAATAATATCATTTTTACCCTTAATTGCCCTATTTACTTTTAACCGTGGTAAAAAAAAGTAAAAAGTTACTATTCATAAAAAATTATTTTCATCTCATTGAACCACATCTTACTTACTGACATCAACTGTGTCTCTCGTATTTTTGAAATTCCACTCACAGAAGCGGTAAAATTAAGTTTTATGAAAAAAATCATTTTTCTTAACTACCACTTAGTGGTTTCACTATTCATTAAAAAATGAAAGTTTCCAGAAAAATACCAAAAATTAGGCCTAAGATGTATTTGATATTATGAACTCAAAAATGATGTCTATTTTACAAAATTCAAAACATATTAGTTGCATTAATTAATTTAAAAATTAACTCTCATCGTCAAAACAAATAGCGTGTTCTTAAGAGATAATAACTATCAAAAGATTGACACTTGTTTATGTCTGTGAAATTACATCCAATGAACAAAATTGTATTAAATTGTAAAAATATATTCTAAATATACATTAAAACCACTCAAATTAATAATTTATCACTATTAATTATTTCGATTAAAAAGGTTGTTTTTAATTAAAATTTAGTAATTTTCACTATTCATCAGAAAATGAAAGTTATCTGAAAAGTACCAAAATTTCACCCCAAGCTAATTTCGATATTAAGAATCCAAAAATTAATTCCATTTTGAAAAATAAACTTTAAAAAATTTCAAAAAGTGGTTATTACTATTCATAACGGCTAGTTTTAATAATATTTGAATAGCATATTGTTGTTTAGTGAAACTCATTATTGCGTACTACACATGCTATCGAGGAAGGTTGCGATTGCGTGTAATGCAAGGCAAGTCAAGGATATGTGTTGTGCAAGCTCCTTTTGGTGTAGCGTACAATACAAGACATTAATGAAATTAAAAAGAATATTTTTCATAAAATCTCGGGGTGTTACATTCTACCCCCCTTAAAATGAATTTCGCCCTCGAAATTCGTCGGGGTTATAAATAGTTTACTATTCGAAAGTTTCTTTAATAGAAACCCACATCGTAAAAAGGAATACCAAAACCAATCTTTAAAAACAAAAGTATGAAACGTACTGGTTACCCAAATAAACTAATCACTGGGTTTCCACATAGGTGAAAATATGGATATGGAAGAGAAATCTAACCATCATGTTCTGATGGAGAGTGGTAGAGAACATGGCTATGGAAAAGCCAGCAATCACAAAGCCATAAATTTGTGACGATCTAAGGTACCATCTGATTCATCAGATATAAGAGCACTAGGACAACACTTTTGGTTTTCAAGATCGTTTCCCTAAAGTTGATGAAATTGGAATTAGAAGAAATACTTTCGTGATTTCGGTATAGTCTCACCGTTGGTCATTCTTTGGAAAATTTCCACTTCATCTCTTAAATAAATGAAGTTGAATTTGTCATTCGTGATATGTTAACAGATCATGTGATAGAATGATGGGTCATTCCATCTGTCTCAAACAAAAGGTTAGAAAAGTTATCAAAAAATACATAAGTCCATCTATAGTGAGATTAATGATATATGGTTCCTAAAATAGACTTATACTTCATATATCATACTGCTTAATATAATAAAACTAGTTTCTACTAAAGAGGGACTTTTTGTAGGCCAGTGGTAGGCGATAAAGGCCAGTCGCACTTCGGTTGTGGGTTCGATTCCCACGGCCTTGTCCGACGCGATGGGTTGTCGCCTGTCCTGCAGGTTTTCCTTTTTCTAAAACTATATTACTATAATATCCCATCAATAATATCAAAAAAAATTCTATCCTTAAACAATACTAACTTATGTCCAACATAATCCATTCCAATCTTTAGGCTTATCCATAATACTGCAGTCCACTCTCATAATATAGTGAAAATGATTACCAGATATTTAATACCATCGTTGATCCCCATATATCATAAGATATGTCTTGTTGGTCAAATTACAAACATGTGAATACCTTAATCATGTATTCTCTTGAATAATGAATACCCATTGAACCTTAGTGAAGACATGAATGCAGTCAAAAGTTAACTCTTTCCACATACCAAAATCCAAAAATTCTATATACTCAAACCATGATATAACCTTCTCCTTATATCAGTCATGAGCTCATGAATACTATCAAACATATTAGATTCTCATTATCCCTTCATTATGTGCATATCATCTTCTTTCCAAAAATATTTCAATCACTTTTCATGGTTATCGATGCCATGAAATTATTGAAAACCACAATAGACCAATACATAAATATTCCAATATTCCACGATACTATATACACCATTATTCTGGAATCCCATTACATAAACACTTAATCATTCCACCACATCGTTTTCATATTCGACATCGCCAATGGTGATCGCATTTGACTTCCCTTTGTCCTTTTCCTTAAGTGGTTGCTCATGTCGATCATCACTAACCCTTGGATTATGGCATTTATTAGCATAATTCCCCATTTCCTTGCACTTTAAGCATTGAAGTGTTGGTGGTGCGTTCTCTGCAGTGTTTTCTTTATTAACATCATTAGAAACCATTTTTCCATTACTTAGACACTCAGCTGCTCGATGACCTTCTTTTCCACACTTAAAACATTTTCTAGTCCCTTTAAGACAATCTCCACCATGCTTCTTTCCACACTTTGTTCATAAGGAAACATTCATCTTCTTTTCACCATTATTCTGATATTTCTCCTTGAACTCCATCTTTTGTTTCTTGTCAAAACTATGAGATGGATAAGTAATACCAACTTCCATTTCTACCTTGAGAGCACAACACAAAATTTCTTCATAGCTACTGAAGTCTCTTATAGGTAATGCCCTTCGAAGATTTGGTTTTAAGCCACTGAAGAATCGATCAACTTTACTTTCAGGTTGGATGATAAATCCAGATGCATACCTTGCAAGCCTTGTAAAATTCGCTTCGTATATACCAATAGATTCATCATCCTTTTGCTTTAGTTCAAGAAACTCCTTCTCCATCTTTGTTCGAAGAATACGAGGGAAGTACTTATTGAAAAATAAGTTCTTGAACTCGTCCCATTCCATGGACTCAATTTCATCTCTTTGCCTCATATTCTTGATAATATTCCACCATTGATCAGCTTCACCTTCCAAATGATATACTGCTAAGATGACTTTATCATGTTCAGAACATTGAAGAACTGAAAATATCTTTTCAGTAGTACTGATCCATTGTTCAGCAACAAGTGGATCAGAAGACCCACTGAAAGAAGGTGGACGTTGCCTCATGAAGGACTCAATAGAATATTGTTCCCTTCTCTGCTCATTTGGAAGTCCAGAATGATTCATAGCTTGTGTAAGTATAGCAATAAGATTTTGCACTCCATCTCCCATAACATTTGTTTGTTCAGGAGGACAATCATTGCATTGTCCATTGCATTGATCAACACGGTTCCTTCGGGTTCCAGCCATCGTCTAAAACCCAAAAAGAATAGTGTGAGAGGCAAAAATCATGTTAGGGAAAACAACATAATAAAGGGGGAGTATCCTCAATATCTAACATCTTAGGTTAAATTCTATGATCGTTACTGTATTTCTAGGACTGTATCCTATACGTATACTTATCCTTAGGGACATCCCTAGACATACCTTAGAAATATCTCTAGGTATTTCACTAACATTTTCGCATCCTAGTTTCCAAAGGTTGACTAAACCTTTCCTCTGATACCAACTGTAGAGACCCGAAGCTTGACATACATGGACATTACATTACTTTTGCAGAATACTTAGTACATAACAAAAACACACACACAAGGATCATAATAGTTTAGTGTCTTTGTAAACTCGGAATATAATCTTCTAATCGTGGTGAAATATCTTCAACATCTCCCATAAATATCTTCCTTTTTTTTACCTAAAACCTTTCTTTATATCCTTAGGTGCGATATGCTTTGTACGTGTCCGAACCTCCTCTTCTTTGAAGCACCTCTTTGAGATATCCTTTTAGGGCACTAAAATTGGTCTTTGAGGAATACCAGAACCTCTAGAATGTTTCTAGGGAAGTGGAGAAGGGAATTTGTCAGGTTTTGGACGAGATTGAAGGCTCAAAGTGGTGTGAGGAAGAGAGGGATGAGGTGCCCTTTTTATAAGGGAGGAGAGGGGTACCTTTGGAATAACTAAAACTATTATTTTATTATAAAGTCAAATTCGGTTTTAAATAGCTCCAAATTGATTTATTTCGAAGATAAGGTGGGGATGGGTCGAAATCCTCTCATGCAATAGAATTTAGACAAGTTTAGGTTCCTGTTTTAACCTTATCATTTATATTTAACATTAAGTTAAATAATTTTACTTTTACCATGTCTTCTTGTGTTCTTACACTATAAGGTTAATAAACTTACTATAACAAGCCAAAAGAACCCCAAGTTGTTTATTATTAATATATATAACCTTATCTAAGTCATTTGGCCGAACCTTAGATTTATAGGGATAAAATAACAATTAATAATATAATATTTGTTTTAAAAACTATTTAATGTCAATTTTGACACTATTTAGTAATTTATTTTTGTGAAAATCATAACAGAATTATTAGTTAGAAAAAAGTTAATTAAATCAATAATAACATGTCATATTAACCTAGAAAATTAGTGTAATTCATAAAAAGTCTGAAATTACATTTATTTGGGTATTTATAACATCAATTATGTCAATATTTCATTAATAAGATAATTACTGCATCATCTTTGTGTCATAAATAAATTAAATTATTTAATGTCTAAAAATTAAAAATAAAATAACATTATGTAGGAAATATTTTTAGTTTTCTAATGACTATTTATAGTTGAATTTATCTTATGTGTAACCCTATATTAAAAATGATTTACTTATTAAACTTTGATTTTAACTATTTTAACCCTTCTTTAAATAAATTAATAATAAATGTCCTAATCTAATCCAAGTGAGCCTAAATGGTCATATTTTATTCCTAAGGTTTTTTTTGGTCGAATTACACTTATCCAATAGAATTAGGACATGTGTTAGGGTAATAATAATATCATTTTACCCTTAATTACCCTATTTACTTTTAACCGTGGTAAAAAAAAGCAAAAAGTTACTATTCACCAAAAAATATTTTCATCTCATTGAACCACATTTTACTTACTGACATCAACCGTGTCTCTCAGATTTTTTAAATTCCACTCACAGAAGCGGTAAAATTATGTTTTATGAAAAATTCATTTTTCTAAACTACCACTTAGTGGTTTCACTATTCATCAAAAAATGAAATTTTCCAGAAAAATACCAAAAATTAGGCCTAAGATATATTTGATATTATGAACTCAAAAATGATATCTATTTTACAAAATTCAAAACATATTAGTTTCATTAATTAATTTAGAAATTAATTCACGTCGTCAAAACAAATAGCGTGTTCTTAAGATATAATAACTATCAAAAGATTAACACTTGTTTATGTCTGTGAAATTACATCCAATGAACAACATTGTATTAAATTGTAAAAATATATTCTAAATATACTTTAAAACCACTCAAATTAATAATTTATCAGTATTAATTATTTCGATTAAAAAGGTTGTTTTTAATTAAAATTTAGTAATTTTCACTATTCATCAGAAAATGAAAGTTATCCGAAAAGTACCAAAATTTCACCCTAAGCTAATTTCGATATTACGAATCCAAAAATGAATTCCATTTTTGAAAAATAAACTTTACAAAATTTCAAAAAGTGGTTATTACTATTCATAACGGCTAGTTTTAATAATATTTGAATAGCATATTGTTGTTTAGTGAAACTCATTATTGCGTACTACACACGCTATCGAGGAAGGTCGCGATTGAGTGTAATGCAAGGCAAGTCAAGGATGCGTGTTGTGAAAGCTCCTTTTGGTGTAGCGTACAATACAATACATTAATGAAATTAAAAAGAATATTTTTCATAAAATCTCGGGGTGTTACAGTAGTAGTGACCATGTATTCTACAATAATCACAAATGTTTTCAAAATAATCAAATATATTTTTACTCCATCATTGATATTTACTTATTTATAACTTGTTTCTTCTAGAATTCAGCACTGATCCCATTTTATTCAAGACATATATAGTTTCCATTTACTAAAATATTATACTATATGTGAATGTAAGTGTGTCTAAACCTCTAATAACACAAATAGTGGCCAACAATCCTATTCCTTTTTCTTGTAGATTTAGTTTGGCTAGATTTAGAATTTTTCTATTTTTGTGAACATTCATAATTATTCTGTACTTATTTTGGGGATATTATTTTCTTTCACCTTATTATATAAATCTTGACATATTGGCGGGATTACCAACATTCTTGTCTCTCTAAATATATCTAAATTTTAAATTTATTCACGCACTATTGGTCAGAGTGGAATGATCAAGAGTGGGTGAATTGAGATTCTATTTAAAATATTTCTATCTTAAAAGTTATAAATTTCAAATCCCCTCAATTAAAAAAACTTCCCAGTTAGCAAATAAAGCAAGTATATATTTTTTCACACTTTAAAATAATTTCTCAAAGGTATCAATAAATACCTTATTAGAAAAAATGAAATTATTTTAACAATGAAATTATTATTATTACACCTAATAGTTTATATATATATCACATACCAATGCTAACTATCGATTTTTTTCTTTCATAAAAAAAGTTTGAAAATACTAAATGTAAAATAAAGAGGTTAAATAAAGGAATAAAACACATAGTGGAATTTAAAAGTAAGAGGTCTAGTTCTATGGTAGAACCTAATCCTCTCTAGATAACAGTAATCCATCATCATGAAAGTTTATTAACAATAATAAAATAATCTAAAACCTAGATCAAATATAAAAATCCATAAACTAGATCAAGTTACATGTTGAAAAATTTACATGGATAGTCCAAGATAAACCAAGAATTTTCCATAGTTATTCATGGGATATAAAATCAAACATTCAAAGGGAAATAGTTATTTAGTATTTTTTAAAATGTAGGAGAATTTATAAATATATTTATATAAATTAATAGGTTCAACTCAAAATTAAAGAGAAATAGAAAAAGAGATCAAAATATAATGAAGATGTAGTGTAGTTATATCTATGATTGATTTAGGTTAATAAAAAAGGCTCTCTTGTCCTTAAATGTTCTTTCAAATATTCTGAGTGAACATTTAGTGTGTAGTTATGTTTTCTCTAAGATTTTTCAAAGTCATAAAGAAAATAGATTGTAATGGAGTGAGATGGAAGTGCAGGAATCAGATCAAAACAACACACATTTCACATGTAAATATTCCACATATATATAGAAGACTCTTTTACATATTGTAGTTAAAATATATTCATTAAGAATATATTCATAATGATAAACTTAAACTTCTCTTGACCATTGATTATATACAAAAATATATTAATTTATAACTTATGAACAAAAAAATCAATAATCACAGTTGATCCTAAGAAGTGAATCTTACTTGTAATAGGTTTCTTCAGTCTTCCGGTAGTCATTTCATGGGTTGTTACTTATAGAAACACTTAAAATACATACAGGACTTGCAGTTGGTGCTGAATTTATTTATGTGTTTAGTTGAAGTTATCATGTGGTAGCTCTAATACTCCACCAAATTCATAATTTTTGTTGATAGATAAAAAATTATATTGATTATATTCATGAATTAAATATATTTTACTATTGATTTCACTTCATCACTTAGAATAATTTCAACTCTATTTGGAACTGTATATTTTTTTGACTAGAATGGTTGATAGTATTTGTTTAGGTGTAAAATATTCCACCACATAGTCAATAACTAGTAACATGCGGTTGATCTGACAGTTAGATGAATTTCATCACAATAACTTGAATAACATCTTGTAGTAAATCAACATAGACACTTGTCCATAAAAGTTTATTGAAGACATAGAAATTTTTTTCTATGTTTAATCATCTATGCATGTGTTGGATCTTATAATTATACATTTGAACTAGTATAACATACCATAAATCCCAAACAAAGCATGTTTTAAAAAAAAATAGTGCACTATCATACAATATAGAAATTATTATTATGATAAAAAACATTAGTTGGGATCATTAAAACAATTAACTATTGTAATAATACAACAATATTCCCCTTTTGAGGATAGAAAATCATGGTATGAAAATATTAAAATTAAAACATAAATTTATTAAAACATAAATAAATTTCCCCTTTAAAATCAAGATAAATGTTAACTTTCATATTTATTTTCTCTTTTTTGGGATTATCAAAATTATAGTAAAAGATTATCTATAATATGGAGTACATATTTATATGAGTTTCTAAAACAATTAATAATCAAGAACATTCAACAGATAAAAATTTAGAATAAAAATTAAGAATATATTCATTGAAAATTTTTAGAAAACAAAGAAGAAATACAAAATTCCCTATCATAATCTTGAATATTAATCATAATCAGCTTCTTTTATGGATTTGGATCTATATGTTTTTTTAAAAACTTTTATTTGGAAGGATGAGATGTTGTCCTGATAATAGTAGCATATTATTCGCCAATAAATAAACATTTACTAATTGTCCTAAGGTTCAACATTTTCTAAGAAGAAGAAAATCCAAAAGGTGTAGAGGTAGGTGGTAAGGACTTAGGTCTTGAATGAGTTGGAGGCCTAAATTGAATGGAAGAAGGAACAACCACTACTATGTTATAAACATATAAATATGGTTCTATCATCTTGGTGAAATCCCATAAAATATTATATCTATACTCCATTAGCACCATAATCTTCTTATTGTTTCATAGAAAAATGAAAAATAGATGTGAAGGGACTTTTATCTGATCAACCTAGGTCTTTAATGATTTAGTGATAGGTGGAATCCTATTATCACTAGAAAATTTATTAAACAAGGACTTCATGTAATCCTTAATAAATATCCTTGAAAAATAATACCTAATGTCCTTTGTGATGGTATATCTATCTTTTATAATAATTTGAGAACCAATACTCACCAAATACAAAATATAATCATCATGGGTGGAATAGGTAGATTGAATCATATACCAAGTTTCTAAAAAATCATTTAGGATAGTATTCAACTTACGATTTATAATCTGCATGATTAACATTATTGACTGATGCAATAACAGAAGGTGTATATACATAAAGGCACAAGGATGTTCTCTAGAAGTAGAGGCCTATGAAAACAATATGAGAACATTATGAACCTGAATCATCATAATATCTTGAAAATATATTTGATGAACACTAGTTTGTTCATTCAACCTATGAATTTATATTTCTATAAGATCCATTTTACAAATATTTCTTGGATGGGCATGCTATATATTACGGAATATAGATAATGGTGTAACTTCTTGACTAATATTCTAAAATACAATTTCAAATTATAGAAATGAATGCTTCAAAATATTTAACAGACTGAATTTAAACACATTTAAGTTATCCTATGTCAAAAAAATATAATGAATAAAAAAGAGGTGAAGGATTATACTATGAAGGAGGAGATTTATTACTAAAAAATTCCACTTATTATAATAAATGATCTATCTCATTTTTTACAAAATAATAATACATTAGTAAAACACTTATTGGATAAAATGTTATTTCCATTTCTAATTCAATAGAACTTATAGGAGTTAGTCCAGATATATCATCTTGAACTTGTTCTATATTTTTATCCAATATTTCATCTTTATTAGGTTATACAGATCTAGGATAATGTACCTCAATCCATTTCTCTATATCAAAATATGAATTTATTATAGATTGAATCCTATTCTAGTAACCCAACACTAGGGAGGGAACACATAGTTATTGGGGCTAATAGTAGTGGATCCCAAGAGAATCATTAATTTAAACATTAACACCCTCATGGGGAGAATACCCCAAACATGAGAAGAAATAAAAGATATTTCCAAGAGGATCCTTGGAGGCTAGGTAGTAATCCACTTTGTTTCCCTCACACCATGTGCGGGTGATATCCATACCCTCTTTGATCGTGTTCTTGTAGTTACAAAAAGGATAAATGATTGAATAGGTGGTGGAGTTATGAATTTCTAGGGGACTTATCTACCGTATAAGGTGGTGTATCATGAAGATATTCTCCCCATTTTTCATTAACTGATGGAGTATTTTTCTTACTCTCATCCACTATGGGAATGAAATCCTTATTAGATTCATCTTATTAAGAATCAGAAATGGTTTCTCCCTTATGAACCATCAATGATTTTTCTTTCACTCAACACCATATTCAAATTCTTATTCTCTTGAAAGTAGATATTCTTGAGTATTAATAAGTTTATAAGAGAAAACTTTAGATGTAGGAACTTGAACTAGTTCAGGAGAATGAATTATTAATGTGATAGGAGGAAAAGATCTCACCAATGATTTGAGAGATGAAATTATTTCCATTGATTCTATTACCACTTCAGCATGATAAAAAATAATTTATTGTTTAAAAGAATATTACACAAACTCATTAGGTTCAAGACATTGGTCCTATTTGTTATTTATCCTAAATGGGTTCTTCACTGGATTATATTTCTTATAAATATTATCATTGTTAGAAATCCAAATATTTTTATAAGGGTTATAGTTCAATATCACACTCTTTCTGATAGTCCAATTTAAAAAAATCACAATTAAGGATATAGATAGTTCCAATCCCTAAGTAAGATGAATCTTTGACCCAAGAAAATAAAAAAATAATTTGTGGTAAAGATAAGAGTTGATGTGAGAGGGGGGCTTACACAGTTCTTCCATACACCTTATCAAAAATTTAGGAAAACTAATTTTTCTTCCATGATTTAGAAGATATAAAAATAAAGTCTTGTTGTCTTAATATATTGTAATCTCCATTTTTGGTTATATTAGGATTTTAATAACCATAATCAATAATCTACATTCTCCATTTAATTAAATATAATCTAGCCTCCACAAGTTACTATATCTAGTCGTCTCATAAATTCATTTCTCAAATATAAAACTTGAATGACCAATCGTATAATAACTTTTGAAATCTTCAAATTATACTTTGTGGGGAATTTTTAAACATTTTACCATTACTTCAAGAGAAAACTAGCTGCTCTGCATTAATAATGTTTTACATAAAATCTTTCTTCTCACCAACCATAAACTCAACATTCAAATAAAAAACATTAACCATTCTCATATAGAAAGGTCCCCCATTCTTTTTAAACCAATCACACCATCATTTTTAATGTATATATTTCCATATGAGTGATTTTCTCGACTTCAACCATTCTACATACACATATTTATCTAACAATACCATTCAATTTGAAATATCATAGTTTTATAACCAAATATAAGAACTTGATCATGGTTTACATTATTTTCATAAGGTTGTGCATCAGAAGTAGAAAGATCCCATGTTTTCGTTACACAAAATATATTTGCTAAGGTTCATGAAGTTTGAGGATGGAAGAGGAATGGTTTTTAAAATGAAGGAGTGGGAGTGGTTCGAGGGTTTCAAGGGATTAAGGGTTTCAAGAGAAACTAATTTCAATTCAAATATGATGTATTTAGATCATTTAGGGAATGAAAAAAAAGAAATAAATTAAATTGAGAGAAAAATATTAAAATAATAATATTTGAATTTTAAATAATTTTTTAGAGTTAGTCACGATATATTAAATAACTATGTGACTTGTCCTATTCTCACTCAAGAAGGTCACAGTTGGTTGACCTACTGCATGACCAACTTATGGATTTTTGGATAGCCATGATAAATTGACCTACTTGATAACTAGACCTCTTGTAATTTAAGTACTTATGATCAATAATATTCTTTTTGACTAAATGAAAATAATTTTAAGAATAAATAAGAATATCAATTAAGAATAGTTTATCATTCCTAATGAATGATTAATATAACTTAGTATCTCTATATTAGAAGGTTTTGTTAAAATATAAGAAACTTATTATTCAATTCCAATGAATATAAGAGTGATATCACATTTTTAAAATGATATCTCAAAAAGTGATGTCCTATATCAATTTGTTTTTACCTGGAGTGTGACACAGGATTCTAAAAAATGTTAATAGAAATTATATTTTCATATTTTATAGGTATATTTATGAATTAGTATCCAAATTATATAAAAGTTAATTTCATCAATAAAATATGTGCAAAGTAACTTGTAGCAGCTATGTACTCAATATCAATAGTAGAAAATGAAACCGAATTATAATTTTTAAAACACCATGACATTAGAGACTTTCCCAAAAAGTGACATGTTCTATTGGTACTTTTTCATCCAACTTAAAAACACTAAATTATTCATCCAAATAACTAACTAATTCAAACAAATGTCATATGAAGTAAATAAAAAAAGAAATTAGTTGTATTCTTGAGGCATATAATTTTTTTGACAACATATAAGTGAGATTAACTAAGGTTTTCCTGAAATTAGGAACTAATTCACACTCTAAACAATATATCTAGTCAAATAGGGGTTAATTATAATAAAATATCAACCATACATCAATAAAAAATTGATTAAATATTTTCTTATTTACATCAATGTCTTATTTATAGTCAATACTCATAGATGTTGAACAATTTTTAGTGTTATACATGTAAAAAATAATATATATTCAATCTATTTAAATTTATTTAAAATAATTCCTTATATATTTTTAAATATCTAAAAACCAATAAATAATTTTAAATCACACATTAAACTACTTTCAAATTCATTTTTTCATATTTTTAGAAAATTCAATACACAAAGATTTTTTAAATGAACTAAAAATAATATCATCAACATAGATTTTTACAACCAAAAAGTATTTTGAAATTATTTTTATAAATAATTTAGAATCAACAATATATTTCTAAAAAACATTATAAATCAATAATGTTGTGATCCAATCAAACCAATCTTTTGGAATCAATTTTTAAACCATAATGATCTTTTGGATGATTAAAAAATGATTCAGAAAATAGGGATTTGAAAAGCTAGGGGTTGTTATATTAATATATAATAAATAATATAACTATTATGTAATTCAATCTTAACATCCATTTGGTATAGTTTTGGAATTTAGATGACATGTTTATGGTAGCATTATTCTAATGCATTCTATTATAATCATTGATAAAAAGGTATCATCATAATAAAAACCTTAATTTTGATTATAACGTTGTGAAACCAATATATCTTCATTTCTATCTATAATTATAAATTCATCAAAAAAATTTCTAAACACCAATTTAGTTCCAATTTTAAGGTAATATTTGTGTCTCCCATTCCTATATTTTGTTTATTTCATTTTGATTCAATTCTTATTGCATATCCATTACCCGATGTTTTTCAATAATTGATTTTGTAAGGTTCTTAGGTCATATCTTAAACAAGTAGGATTGATGTTCAAACCTATTTCTAGTATATTATATTGCTAATGTACATTTATTATGATAACCTATATCATCATCCAAAGGATGGTTATTTTGGCTAGTAATGGTTCCCATAATTAAAGTTCTTATTTCTTCCAAGAAACATCTATGTCTAAGTGGTTTAGGTTTTTGTCTATTGATAGTTTTTTTGAAAAATGAGTAGAATGATTAGTGAAATTAGAGGTATTATTGATATTAAAATTAGACATATATTCTGAAAGGGTTTTAAAAAAAGGTTTAGTATCATGTGGATCTATCTTATCAAAATTGACATGAACAGATTATTTCACAATATTGTTTATTTTAATAAAGAATATATATTCCTTTCTAAATGTTTAATAAACTATAAAAGTTCCTTCATCACTTTGAGGATAAAATTTGTTCATATTCTATATTTTATTATTAATAATTAATTTACAACCAAAATCTTCAAAATAATTTATGTTTTTTTCCTACCAATTCATAATTCATTAGGATTATTCATTAAGGGATGTATTATTAGTACCCTATTGATTACATAAATATTTGTATTCTCTTCTTCCTTCCAAAAATTTAATAGGTATTCCAACCTTACTAAGAAAAGTCTACTAAATTTCATGGAGAGTTCTATTTCTCCATTCAGCAAACCCATTTTGTTGTGGTGTTTATGGAACATTGAAATTGTATCTATAGAAATGAAGTTATCATAAATATAAAGGTCATGATTATAAATTTTATGACTATAATAACTTCTAAATGTATTAATATTTAGTCCATTAAGTTTCTCTAAATATTTTTTGTATTTTTCAAAATAGGATCAAGATTCAATTTTTTGATCAAGGGAAAACACAAAAGTGAATCCTAAAAAGTAAAAAAATGTCATAAGAATATTAATTTCCACTTAGTCTAGAAGCTATTTAAGTACTAAACATATCTATGTGAACCAGTTCGAGGGTTTTATTTGTAAACACCTATTTATTTCATTGGAATGAAATTTTGTGTTTATTTCCCTTTTTATATAGATTTCACACATTGTATTCTAAGTATTCTAGTCTGGGTAAAACCTTGAATAATACTTTTCTAGAAAGATTCCTATGTTAGATTATATTGTGGTTTATTAGTCTTCGATGCCACAACCAATGCTGTTCATAAAGATCACTTAATAAAAGAATTTTTTTAGAAAACAAATAATCATAATTTATAGCATATACATTATCATTTCTCAGAGCAGTAAAAAATAAACCATTCTTCGAATTATAATTTTTTCAAGATTTTTTTTTCATACATAACATAATGGAAATCATCACACAATTGAGAAATACTAATAATAATGTACTTGAAAAAATAAATAAACATTATAGATTAAAACAGTTTTGATTTTACCAATTGATCAGAGTCCAATTATCATAACATTAACATTATCAATGAATGTGACATTTTGTCAATAAAATTTCACCAAATTATTCAATCTTGTGTAGTATCCAGTCACATGTCTAGAACATCCACGAAGTAGATAATATAATATTTTATGGGTTCTCTTTAGACATTATACTTAAATATAATTGTCCAAGAAATGATTCTGGTACCCATAATTTCTGGGGTCATGAAAAGTTAGAACATAAATCTTTTAGTTTCTAAATTTCTTTTATAGGTTTGTGAACAAAATAATTAAAAGTGTTTGATAAAAATATATTGGTAAGACCAGATTGGGTTTCCATATTTCCATAGGTTTCTTTAACATTCCTACTAACATTTTTAGAACTTTGAGAAACATAATTACATTACATTGTATTTTTTAGATTGATTTCGTATATTAGTTATAAGTATAGGTGTTTCTTGATTACCCAAAATCACATTAAAGACATTTATGCATTTTGTAAACTACCATGAATCCTTTATTAGATGTTCAATAACCAATTTTAAATCATTTTCCTATTTTAATAATTTGGAATTTTTTTCCTTTTCAGCATAAATATCATTTTTATCAGTAATGAAAAACCCATGAAACTTATTAATTATTTTTTATTTATATTCAAGTTAAATCATAGTTTCCTCAAGTAAATAATATTAATCTTCTAGTTCTCCACTAGTAATTTCAAATTCATCATTAAAATCATTTTAAGAAGGAGTATAAATAGTGTGTACCTTCGATGTAGTGGCTATGAAAAATAAAGTAGATTTTTCACATGAATTATTTGAATCACTAAATCCTTACTTTGAATCGTTCTTGGTTTCCATCATCACCTTGTTGGGTTTCTTTCCATTACCATCATTTTTATTTTTATATATTATCTTAGGTTTGTCTGTTTTTTTGTGCCCCTTTATATTACATTAATAACATGAATTTATCCATACATTTCATCCTTTTTATAATTCACCTTTTCCTAATATTCCCCTTTGTAGTTTGACTTATTAAAATTAATTTTATTCTTGTAAACCATATTAAATATTTTTTCCTAAGTGATCCATCACTTCATAACTATTCGGATCCAATTCAGTTCATCTTATACTTTCATCCTTGATTTCTTCCTTCGATTTAGAATCATATGTCTTGAAAGATACACATTTATTCTTTTTTTCATCATCCTTGTTGTCCTTATTATGTTACTATTCATATGTCTTAAATTTTTAATTTAGTTCCCTATCTTATAGATTTTAATTTTCACAAGATTCTCTAATGGAAATGGTTACAATTGTCCATTTTTTAGTTAGACTTATCAGAATCTGTATCACTAGTTTTTTATACATAGGTAGTCAAAGTGAAATAATTATATTAATGATCTCATTGAACCTATAGAATAATTTAGAAATATACTGAAATTTTTTTTATAAGAATCATATTTAGTGGTATATGTATTTAAGGGAATTTCATTAGCTTTTGATGCACATTTATGATAAATATCCATGGTATCCCAAAATTTATAGTGAGTATCACATGGTAAAATATAATTAAATTAATCTTCTCATAAGGAATATAATAATATATTTATATCTATGTAAGTACAATAATATATTTATTTAGTTGTATCACTATAATATTTACTAGATATTTTATGTTTTTCATATTTATCATCAATTTTACAAAAAATATCAATGGCCATTATTTTAAGATATATTTTTATATTTTATTTTTTGTTGATGATAATTTTTACCATTAATAAAATGAGGCTGATTTTTATCATTTCCTTCAATTATAGATGTATCCACAAATATTGAATATAAAATAAATAGAAATAAATATCTTTCTCTTAGAACGTTATCAAAGAAAAAATCAAATAAAAATATAAAACGAGTAAAAAAATTCTAGAAAGAAATATGTTTGATAGAAAAATTTGGTCTAAATATAATGCTCAAGTGGAGGGTGAATTGATATTCCAACTAAAATATTTATATTTTAAAAATTATATAAATTTCAAATATCCTCAATTTAAATAGTACCCAGTTAAAATATATAGTTGGTTTATATAATTTGATACTTTAAAATAATTTCCAAAGGTAGAAATCAATACCAAGTTAAAACATATGAAAATATTTTAGCTTTGAAATTATTATACTCACAATGAACAATATATATATATATATCACAGTTAAATTTTAACTATCAATGTTTTATTTTACAAACATACTTTGAAAATAGTTTATAAAAAATAGAGAAGTGAAAGAAAATATTAAATAACACAATAAAATTTTAAATTAAGTGGTTAAATTATAAGATGAAACCAAATAATATACACTTGATAGTATTCCATTTATAAGAAAGTTTATTAAAACTAAAAAATTGATCCACTACCTGTATCAGGTGTAATGATTCACAATCTAGATAGAGTTTTAAGAAGATAACAACACATGAAAACTAATGGGCAGAAAAATACTCTTCCATAGTTATTCATGGGATACAAATGTAAAGATATAAATGGGAATTGTATTTGAGAACTCCACTTTTAAAAGAAGGAGAAACTATAATTTTTTTTACATAAAAGTATAATTACAAATCAATTAAATAGAAATGAATAAAGTGTGAAATGTTTAATGAATCTGTAGTATAGATCTATGTATGATTGATTATAGTTTATAAAAAGTTTCTCTTCTCCTTGAATGATCATCCAAATATTATAAGATAAAAAACAATGATCTGTGAGGATTTCTCTTTGCTTTTTTAACATTTTGGAGAAAATAGAGCATTGTGAAGAATGTAGGAAGGTAAGAATAATATAAAAAAACACGAAATTTTAATGTTTGAAGCTTCCTCATATTTTTATAAGACTCTTCTCCATAGATACATTGATAGATACTGCTGATTAATATCCTAATTTTGAAAAACTTCAACTACTATAAAACCTTCCTTAAATGAAAAAATATAGTCGTTATGAACATAGAAACAATAGGTCAACACTCATGGTTGATCCTCAATGGTGACATTGTCTTGTGGTAGGTTTCTTTGGCCTTATGGAAAATAACTACCATTTTCGTTCCTTATAGAAATACATGAAATTGATATAGGAATTGTGGTCATTGCATACTTTCATCATGTGTTCATTTTAAGTCACCGTGATGTAGCTTAGAGACTTTACCTTATGTCTAATAGAAATTCATGATTGATTGATTTTGTTCATTTGGTTGATATATTTTATTCATATGGTCACTTCATTACTTAGAAATATTTGCAATTTTCCTTTCATAATAACTTTTCTTACTAGAATGATCAATAGTATGTCTTCATACGATCAATATTATGCCTCATGGTCGATCAATAGAAATGTGCAGTTGGTCTAGCACATAGAATAATCTCATCAAGTACATATAAAGTACTTTATATGGCCAATAAAAATAGTCACTTATCCTTCATTAGTGATGAATACTTAGAAAATATTATTCTATATGTGATTTTCTATTCATGCGGTCGATCTGGTAGTCATGCGATCAATCTAGTATTACATAAAATTAATCACATACATTTTTTCATCAAAAAATAGAATAATATAATAAAATGTGGAAATTATTTTTAAAATAATATGCATTAATAGAATTTTTTAAAATAAGGTATTTTTGGACAAATCCAACATGTACTATTTTTTGAAATAGATTCTATAATAACCAATTTAACATGTTTTTGGGGAACCTTTTTCTAAGAGCGTACATAAAATATACCTGTATAGGATCTCAAGTACTTCTTTCCACTATCTTGATTATTCTTAGAATAAATACCCCTTAAATGTTTTTTATGGAATAATTTATTTTTCCAATTCCCTATAGAGATTCTACTTGATTATTATTTATATTTATGAATTTTACATCAAGCTCTATAAATTTAATATTGGGCATGCCCTAATAGTCCTCAAGTGACTTCACTCATTCTACACATTATTTATTTACCTTTCCAATTTTATCCCCAACCATTTGACATGCCTCTAACTGTGTGTTATCTATCTATTTAACTCTCTTGTGTTTGATATACATTTGGGAATTCATGATTTTCATACTTACTTTATATATTTTCTCTAATTCATGGATCACTTTGGTGAAAATATTCTTAAACAAATCCATCTCACAAACATAAATTTGAAATTATTCATCAACTAGTGAAACTTTTTCATTGCAAATTGATACAAATTGTTCTTTAAATTTCACTAGTTTTTTGAGTGTACTATAACTAATTACCTTTTTAGATAATGCATACTCTATTTCATTAGTTTATAACTCTAACTATGAATTTTCATATCATTTCCCTTCGAAATATGAAAATATATATGTAAAAACTTCAATAAGGATATTCTTCAAGTAATATTTGATTTTAGAATTAAAATCACTGAGTGATTCATTAAACACATATTCTATATAACTCAAGGATATTTTATTGGAGGAATAATAGTTAATAGATTTATTAAGACACTTACCGCTTTTATTACCTTAATCTATGTTATCATATTTCACTTTTGTATATTTTTCATTCCATTTTACCTCTATTTTATTAATATTTTTAAAATTACAGTGTTAGAACAACAATTCCATCTTAACATTGATGGAATATTATTTTTCTATATAAGGAACATTAATTTAAAATATTTACATTAGAAAATTATAATAAAAAAATTGGGAATGAAAAATTTGTTCCAATTAGAGGGAGCCATTGAACTAATACTAATTAAAATTTACCATAGGATCTATGCAGATGACAGAGTGTGGGAGTGAATCAGGTGTTGTAAATTATTTTTACAAAATTTAAAATTATATTTGTAATCGTTATACCCTATTTGGTATTTGAACCTCTACCACCTATTAGGGTTTAAATGGATATATTTCTATCTACCTAATAACATAAATCATTTGAAATATGAGGAACTAGCTAGTAAAGTATGAAACAATTTTTTTTTACAAGATTCGATCCTGATGTGGGAAAACTACTCCTTGATGTGATCATGTTTCACTGAGTCACAAATTTTCCACTAATATGTTGTCATCATTTACAATTTATTTGGGGAAATTATCATCCAAAAGCCACTCACCATATTATATAGGTGAGTTTCACAATATTACACAAGTGAATTATTTCCACACATGTGGGTTCCTTATATTGAAAGCCTTCAAGTTTACAATAACTTTCATCCTATAAATGTATCTCTCAAATATTCCAAGGTATTTCTCTGCATCCAAAAAATATGATCCCGTCCCTCACAAATAGTCTCCAAAACCCTTTTTATTTTCTAAAAAACATCCTCCAACTTGATAAATTTTGAATATAGCCTTTATACCAGATCTTCTTCAAATTTTGTTATCTATAGTTCCCTCAATTCAAACTGCAAGGAACTCATCTTCCAATGAATGATATATATAACTCTCTACACTTCATTATTTCTCAATTTTCATCTTCTTCTTATTTTTTTCAAACATTTTAAATACTATGTATTCTAGGAACCTTCATGTGATTTTTTTATTCTTATTCTTCTTCTTATTGTTCTTCGATACAAAAAAAGTTTTCTACTTCAGTATAGGATCGACACTACGTCTATTTATTTTTCAAGATTAATTATTTTCTATAGCATTCAAAAACATTTTTAGCACACCTCTAATAAGTTATCTCTTCAAAATTTGTTAATTAGGTTCCTTGATTTTGTATATAGTTCACCTAACTTAGTTTTTGGGTCTATATTCAATTTTCATAAATAGAATGATCTCATTACATGAAAACAAAAAAATAATCACATGCACCAACTATTTCTTACCCTATGATTTCTATATCTATATTTATCAACTGTTATCTCCATCAGTATTACAAAAATAACATTTTCATTTTCTTCTTATTATTATTCTATTTGTTCAACCAAAATAATACACATATATTATTTTGAAGTAGGATTTAGATTTCCTCTCAAAAATAATAAACACTTTTTTTCATTTGTATCATTTTTAATTCTATATAAAAATATACAGTAGTAGCACCTACGGTATGGGAATTACAATTGTAGCATGAGAAATTACCATGAAACATATTCAAATTTTCATTGAACATGTATACATAGATTGAAACTGAGCACCATATTCCACTTTAAATTTCAAACTTGAATTATATATCACAATGATATTTTAAAATCTCAAGAATAACTTCAATATCCCCACATTTAATTCCAAGATTTAATTAATCTATAATTTATTCATTTCATTTTCAATTAATTTCTTATAAATTAATTTTACATTAATCACATTATTATCAATCAATAATATCCATCTATTATTCAATTTAATTGAATAAAAATTATTTTTTGATTTTTTAGACTATGAATATATTCTCTAGAATCATCTTATTTTAATTAATATTTTCATCACAAATGTTTTTTTAATAAATTTTTATTTTAAAATTATATCAAAATGAACCAAAAATAAACACTATTTCCCATCTGTCAATCTTAATCAACTCAATCTTAAATAACGAATAAAAATAATATCATTATTATTTGATCTTGAATCAAACCATTAGTATCATAAAATTATTTTTTATTTAGAATAATAAATTCTACAATGATCATATTTTTTTAGTTTCCCGTATTCTCAAAATTTCACTAAGGAATGATCCTTAAGTATATACTAGACCATTCTTACAAGGAATACAAATCCTCTTAACATAATATGATTCCAACAAAAATAATTCCTAAGTATCCTATAATCATACTTACATAGACATGATTCATCCTTATTAAGTTTTTTTTCCAAAGTAACGATCCTTAAGAATTAGGAATCATCCTTATATAGATAGGGAACTATTCTTACATTTATTGAAATAATCTTTAAATGAACATGAATAATCATTACAAAGATAAAAAAATCTATATATAAACAATGTATTTTCATTTTTTTCATACCTCTAGTGTGCATGATCCTTACATAGGTCTTGTCTATATAAAATTAAATTATGTATCCATATTTATAGGTTAATTAAGATTAGTTTAGAATCAATTTTAATTAGATCAGATGTAACTCATACTAGTATGAATCATCTCAAGTGAATTTAAATGACTTTTTGAATTATTATAAAAGAGTCCAAATCACTTCAATAAAACACTTATTTACTTTGAAGAATAATAAATGATCAAGTTATATCATTACAAGAACTCCTCTTCCATATAATTTTTGCTTGACTTCATCCTTATTTTGTGACACCCTAGGCCCAACCTCCTAGATTTGATGCTTATATAGTTCTATGTTATAAAAATTCATTGATAATAGCTGTAAAAACCTTAATATAAACATCATTAATTATAAAATAAAAAATACTATTGAATATTTTATATTTGAAATATATTCTCAAGTTTATATATTTATATAATTAAGATATAATATAAACTGATAAATCCCATGTTCTTTATAAAAAATGGATAATTTTACAATTACATATGAAACTACTTTATTCATGAAAATTATTCATCATCTACCATAAATCCATTCACTTGTGTTATCCTTAAAAACATATCACATGTAATATTTTTATCCATAAACTTGGAAAATGGAAACATAAAAAGGGGAATTCTAAAATTCTCAATAAGGGAAATATATAAGTTAAATAATCATGGCATAAACTTGGAATAAATATTATGGAAGGAATAGGCAAATAACATGAAGTCATAAACAACATGAAATTGAGAGCATGTTATATCCATGAAAAAAATAAAAACATGGATATCAATAAGAATGATATCATACTAATGGAATGAATAATATTGGACATCAGAAACCTACTATCAAGGCCTTGTGGCAAGACACTTTACTTATCCTCAAGATAATAGTCATGTCATCTTGTTGAATTAGGATGGCATACACCAAATACCCAAACCGGTTTTTTATCACATGAATTTATGATTCATAGAGAGGATATATAATTTTGGAAACCACCCATAACATGTTTAAGTCCAATGAATTCACCAAAAGATTCATCAAGTCCTTCCATACCTTTACCTGAGGAAAATAAAAACAGGACTATCTGTATAATGAGAAATTAGTAATGTCAATACATTTACCTATGTTAATAAAAGGTATAACATGATCATAACCCATCCAGATAAAGAAGGTTAATGGTCAAACAATACATTGTAAAATTTCTAACAATCATCCACATTGGAAGGACAATACGTTTTCCCACATCAATAAAAGGGATATCATGATCAAAACCCATCCATAGGAAGAAGGTGGGTTATTAAAAAATATGTATTCAAATTGAAATAATCAACCATATTAAAATATATATACTTTTCCCTTAGAAAATATAATAACATACTATCTAGGTGAATCTCATCCAATATGAATAATTTAAAATTTGATTTTCACCCTATATAGAGAAATGAGCACATGACTAATAAAATACTGAAATAACATGATCATAAAATATGTAGAGAAGGAAAGTGGTTGGTTTCAACATTTCCTAAGAAGTGATAAATATTTATCAAATTGTTTATGTGGTAGGAATGTATATACCAAAAATGAAATAATTTCACATAATAAAATTAGAGGGAAGAATGTACCCAACTTATATGAAATTATTTTAAAGAATGATCATAACTTAATTAATGAAAATTGACTTACCAAAAAACATTACTAATGGGGAAACAATTTAATCAATAGACACTTGAATAATGAAAAATGGTTTTTCAAGTAAATTCCGTGAAATAAAAGGAAATAAATTATAGAAAATTCATGGTATATTAATTCAATATAACCCCATACAAATGGAACATGGTGCATAACATGTAATATATCTCAAAGAATCATAATTGAGACAAATATTACCTATATGTCTTTAGAAATTTCTAAATAAAGGAAGATACGGATTAAAATTGACTTTAAAATACCACCAATAAAAGAAAATTCATGATATGATATCTCAAATAGGAAAAATATACACCACAAAAATGAAATTAGGTGTGTAAATATAATACTTGTCTCAACGATGAAAAATTGAGATGAAAACCCTTAACTTGTCCTGATTTATTATACACATGCACAAAAAATATGGAGTAATTGACATAAGATAATTTAATACAAACACATGAACCGTACAAAACAATATAACCATCTATAATCATCATTTACTATCATGACCCATCCCCCAGGGCTCATGTTGTTACTACCACAAGACTGCCTTCCATAGGCCAGGGGATGACGACTAGCACCGAGTAGGCATATCACAAAAGGGAAGTCATTCCCTTTAAACCTATACACATGCACAAAGCTCAAACTTTGGAAAGTAAACACAAACTAAAGAGAAATTGTCACTAAGATAACTACTGAGAGTATAATACAAGATAAAAGTACAAGGGGCCAGAATATAAGCCCAAACCACAAAGGAAAGTACAACTGCCACAGTCTGTCCGCTCGAGACACTACCTGAAGGGTAGGTGAAGGGTAGGTGCCTGTAGTTGTAGAAGTATGCATTTTCGTCCCATATCAATGAGAACTAGATAGTACCGGACCACCAAGGTCTCCTTCGAAGCATCGATCACCTACATGAGACACAACACATGAGGTCGAAGCCTGTGCAGGGGTGGGTAACAAAATACTCAGTAAGGACCCCAAAACACAAAGGAAAGACCACAAAGCAAGGCCACAAAGAAAAGACATCTCACACTAGGTATAAATCAAAGTATAGAAAGTAATACTATCAATCGTAAAGCTGAATCATATTATACTGCTGAGGGACTCATTCTTGATGAGTCACTCAGGTTCGCTTGGCTACTAGAACACTGAGGTCTACTCCACTACTGGACCACTGAGGTCCACTGGGCTACTGGACCACTGAGGCCCACTCGGATAATGGACCACTAAGGTCCACTGGGCTACTAGACCACTGAGGTTCACTCGGTTAATGAACCAATGAGGTCTGCTCCGCTACTGGACAATGGAGGTACCCTCGGCTATTAGACCTCTCAGGTTCGCTGAGCTACTAGACCACTGAGACCCTCTCTGATACTGGACCACAAAGGTCTACTCGACTAATGGACCATCGAGGTCTACTCGACTACTGGACCACTAAGGTCCCCTTGACTACTGGACCTCTGAGGTCCGCTCTACTACTGGGACACCAAGGTCCCTCTAGTCCTATCCTTCGTGTCACAACCTGCCGTAGGATTCCCAATCTATAACATGCTTGATTCTAGGAGAATATAATTATCATTCCATCATTCATATCTCTACTACCATGAAAACTCACTTAGAGTATACCCGAAGGTCCACCTCGTTGCAAGGGTCCCAAATCCAGAGACGACGCATCAATCAGAGGTCTGGTTTGAATGATATTTGTGTTTTAGTAAACAGGTGCCGGTTGTGTCAGGGCCCAGGGGTCCCGCATGAGCTAACCTGGTTCGCCCAACCCGACCCAACCCAATTGGGTCTGGACCAACCCGGTCCAGCCTGTCCCAGTGGTCAGGCCCATTGGGCCTTGCTGGACCCAGCCCGGTTCGGTCGTGGGTCCAGCTCGTCGGGTTTCCCAGCGACCCGTTCCGCATTCTCCAGCCCAGTTTGACTTAGTCAGACTGGTTTCTTTACAGCGGTGCCACACAACATCTTGGTTTTCTATTCGGCCCGGCCTACATGGTAGGTCAGTTCTCCTCCGACCCAGGCCGACCAGCGGTACAGTTCACTCTGTCAGCCCGGACTGCATCCGCAGTCCGGATCAGGTCCAGCCCGGACGCCCGATGGTTTCCGGTTTGCATAGTGATGTGGCCGGCTGAGGTCGACCGCCTCCCCTCCGTGTGTGGTCCTGTGGGGACTGCGTGCCAGCACATGCCGCAGCCCGCCCTGCAGGCCGCTCAAATAGATGCCGCCCCCATACACCACTGCGACTGCTATTGGATGCAGCCTCCGCTGCCTCAGCGTACCACTGGGGCGCGCTGCCTCTAGCCTACTACCACCATCGCAGGCTGTTGTCGGACGCCAGTGGTCTCCTCCGCGGGCCACCAAACATTCTTCGGTGGTCCGTTTCCCGATCCGTCTGCGGTTCTGGGCTTCTTGGGGCGTCACCATCGCTGCTGCATACTCCTCACCATTTTTTCATCACTATGGGCGTCCAGCCTCATATGGAATCCCCCTGGCAAAGATCTAGAGTGACCTTGTGGGTCCGTTGGGGAAGAACAAGGAGAGTGAGATAGGGGATCACATAGAACATCCAATGGTCAAACCAATATTTATTTGTGTCGAAAAATTAACTTTCACCCTTGAACTATACCAGTAGAGGTTAGGAACCAATTATGGAGAATATATCATTATTAACTCAATGGTGGTATCATATTTTTAATCTATTTTATTGTTTTTGAGTTATGAGGATTCGAAAATAAAATAATTTTACTTACTGTTACTTCCCAAAAACCAACTTTCATAGTCAGCCCGTACCGGAGGATTTTAGGGTTTGACTAAGGGAAGAACACCATCCCAAGCTCAATATTACTCTCATATTTTCAATTCAAGTTACCATTTGTGATTTATAAGGATTTAAAAATAAAATAATCTTTATTCAATTATTCTATTTACGACAAAAAACTACCTTCCACGGTTCGACCGCATCGACCAATGTTAGGCTCTGACTAAGGAAAGAGCACCCTCACAAGCTCAATGGTGGTCTCATATTTTCAATATGTTTCACCATTTTTGAGTTATAAGGATTTGAAAAATAAAATAATTTTATTTAATTATTTTATTTACATTTATTCCATTTCGGGTTTACTCACTGGCGGCTCGTGCCAACTAAACTTAAGTCGCGCCTAGGGTAAACCCACTATCCTAAATGCAATAGTTCCCTCATATTTCTGATATGGGTACCCATTTAAGAGTTATTCCATTTTTTAGGAAAACCTCTCATGCGTGATATTTAAAACATAACATTTTTCGACAGACCATTCCAGGCACACTAGGCCTCGAAATCACACGTCGTCTCAACACCTAGTCTCAGAATAATCCCAAAAAATCTAAAAAAATCATGGAATTATAGGACATTACATTACCCCCACCTTTAGGTATTTACATCCCCATAATCCAAACCAAGGGCTAAACAAATAAATGGGGATACTGAGCACATATCTGAGGCTTCTGCTCCCACGTTCTCTCTTAGAGATTCATGTGTTGCCACCGAACGTGCAATAGAAGAATCGATCACCCAAAAAGGTTCCTCTCCTATAAATCCTCAATCTCTTCCAAAAACTCTGTAAAAGTAACCCTGTCATCAAATCTCCAGCACGTAGAGGTATCCCGATATCTCTACTAAACTCTTCTCATGGGTAGTTAGGAAATGGGTCAACTCGGAGAGTCGCTCAATGATCACCCAGATGTTATCGTGTCTCCTGGATGTACGCGGTAAACTCATAACAAATTCCATTGATATCCCATACCACTTCCACTCCAGTACCTCTAAAGGTTGTTTCAAACTTTCTGGAACCTAGTGCTCAGCCTTCACTTGCTGACAAGTGAGGCATATAGAGACAAACTCTACCACTACCATCTTCATCTCTGGCCACAAGTACCAATGTCGGAGGTCTTGGTACATCTTCTCCACACAAGGATGTACCTCTAAAGGGGTTGTATGAAACTCCCTCAACACCTCACCCAAAATTCCACTAGTACTATATTGTGTCCTTTAAAAAGATGACGTTCTCCCTACCATTCGAATATCCATAAGGGGAATTCCCTGTGGACATCTAGGCATGTCTAGTCTCACTACTGGAATCTCCAAGTTCCGCCTCCCTGAATCAATGTAAAAGTGGAGGGGTGAATACCATCGAATGAAGAAAAGTTGTCTCCTCTCTATACACGGAGAATATCTGAAGCAAGGACAACTATTCTGAGGCCTCATTCAGTAGCTGTGATCTCAATCTCTCACTGAGAGTATCTTCCACCACGTTCCCCTACCTAGGAGTATAGACTACCTCGAAGTCATAGTCCTGGAGGAACTCTAGCCAAGTTTTCTATCTCAGATTCATATCCTTCTGGGAAAAGATATACTTGAGAGTCTTATGGTCATAGTAGGTGATGAATCATTTTTCCATAAGGTAGTGTCACCACATCTTTAGTGTGAAGTATACTACTTCCAACTCAAGGTCATGAGTCACATAGTTCTGATCATGTAGCCTCAATTATCATGATCCATAAGCAATCACTTCTTTCCCCTATATCCGGACACAACCAAGCCCAGTTCCTGAGAAGTCATAGAACACCATGTAGTTTGTGCACTCCTCTAGAAGCCTCAAGATAGGAGCACTCGTCGAGCTCTACCTCAGCTACTGGAAGCTCTACTGGCATCTTTCTTTCCACACAAAATTTATTCCCTTCTTCGTCAACGTCGTCATAGGTGTTGTCCCTATTGAGAATTTGGGTACAAACCTATGATAATAACAAGACAACCCAAGGAAACTTCTCACCTCAGTAACACTCTTGGGTGGATCCCAAGTAAGCACCTCCTTGATCTTCGCTGAATCCACTGCAACTCCAGCCTCTCAGATAACATGTCCCAGGAAGTGGACCTTTCATATCTAGAACTCAGACTTCGAGAGATTTTCATAAAGCTGGTGATCTCATAGAGTTTCCATAACTATCCTCATGCGTATCACATTCTCCTCCTCAGATGATGAATACACTAAGATGTTATCAATGAAGACCACTATAAACCGGTCTATGTATGCCTAGAATATCATATTCCTGAGTCCCATGAACACTACTAGGGTGTTTGTTATGCCAAAAGACTTGACTAAGTACTCGTAGTGTCCATAGTGACATATGAAATTCGTCTTCGAGATATCCATATCTCATACTCGAAGCTGGTGATAGTATGATATGAAGTCTATATTATAGAACCATCTCAATCACTTCAGCTGATCAAAGAGGTCTTCAATCATTGGTAGAGGATACCTTTTCTTCACAGTCACCAGGTTCGGGCACCGGAAGTCCACACATAATCTCATGATTCTGTCTTCCTTCATGGAAAAGAACATTGGTTATTCCCTTGGTGAAATGTTGGGACTTAAAAACCCCTTCCTCTACAAGTCCTCCAACGGTAACCTCATCTCCCAGAGCTCTGCAGGAGCCATCTGATTTGTATGTGTACATATCGGTGCTATATCAGGGTACAAATCAATGAAAAAGTCTAGCTCTCTGTGAGGATGTAGTCCTAGAACATCCTCTAGAAACACATCCTCATACTCATCCACCACTATAGGGAACTGAATACTCAAAACATCCACTACTACATAGTTAAGGATGGCCACATGAAGCTACCCATTCCCTTATACTCTATCTCCCTGAGCTTGGTGTAGACCACATTGGGGTGGTGGTTGTAACATGCTGAAATGTATACCACCTCCTGCTGCTCTCCCAGCTCATCTACCATGTCTGTTGCCCTATAAATTAATTTATTCCTATCACTGTCTCTTACCTGGTGGCCCATCCACTATTTCACTATCATCACGACGGGCTGGACAATCTCTATCAAGATGTCCCCTTCCATCTCTTGAAAATAATTTCCTCTTTCTAGGCCGACTGGAATCACCCTACGATCCTTGAGATTTAAATCCCCTATTATGGTACCTCCTCTCAGAACGTCTCACACATCCAAGTCCTTGAGACTAATGTTGGATTCCTACTCCTGAGATATTTTCTCATGCTTTACCACTACTGACATCCACTGGCTGTATCTGCTCAAACAACAGACTTTTATCCACAAAGGTTCTCTCTAGAACCCTAGAATAAGTAAGAGTGTACAGAGTAATAGAGCTAGCTCGTATTTCCATGAACACACCTCGCTCGGAGGTCTGAGACCTGAATCACTGGTCAAATCATATTCATCGATTAACTGTAAAGGTTGGAATTCCTTGATGAATACTCATCTACTAACACATCCTCCTACCAAAGCCGTAGAAGATCTTGGGAATGCATAGACCTTAGCTTTTATGGAGAGAGACCCATCTCTGAGGAAGGTTCCCAAGCTTTGTCTATGGAAGAGTCACCTCATCATAAGATTGGGTAATTTAAACCCTACCATTTCCTCTGCTGATCCATGTAGAAGGATCACTTCTAGGACCACCATCTGATCTAATGGTGTCCTGACTAGATGGAAAACTCGTTCACCATCTCAATCCAGTACTTAACTGCTTGTGAGTTGGGATTTCCTCAGAACCTGAGGTGTCACTATCGCAGAAACTCGTGATGTGTGCTCATCCCATGCATCTCATCCATTGGTACTATGAGTATCATGTGCTACTCCATAGGTGGTGGTATAGATGGTACACCACCTAGTGGTTCTGTCTCTTGTACGAAACCATGAACCCATCTCGTCACACCGAAAATCATCCTTGTGATCACATGATGGAATCTTGGATGGTTGTCCATATGGAAGCATCCTGAAATAAAAAAAGATATACCACGATCAATAGATTATACCTGGTGAGATGACTCAAGAAGGACATGTAAAACTCAACCCATTCCTTTATGATGCATGTACCGTAATTTTTTTTCTAGAACTAGTGTTTTCATGTACGGAGTCGAAAAACAGAATTTAGGGTCCTAGTGTATGGATACTTCAGCCTCCACTCCAATACTGGATTTCCTGGACAGAAATCCAAATGCAAAACACTTAACACTGTTTCACCAAACCAAACTCATAGACTCTTGGTTCTTAAGGTAGAACCGAACTCCTCTGATACCACTTTGTTACAACCCTTCCCCTAGGGCCAGTGCCACGACTACCCCAAGAACATATTCCATAGGTTTGGGGATTTATACTAGCACTGAGTAGGAATATTCCAAAAAGGTAAGGCATTTCCTTTAAACATGTACAAACGCACAACGCTAAAAATGTGGAAAGTTAACACAAAATAAAGCACAAATTTCATAGAGGAAACTGTTGAGAGTATAGTACAAATTGAATGTACAAGGGGACGGAATGCAAGCCCAAACCACACAATAAAGTAGAACTACCACAGTTAGTCCACTCGAGATCCTACGTGAAGGGTAGGTGAAGGGTAGATTCCTTTAGCTGTAGAAGTACACCCATATGTCATGTCTCACTGAGCACCACCTGGTCTTAGACCACCACGGTCTCCATTAAAGTGTCAATCACTTTCACGAGACACAACACATGCGGGTTAAACATGTACAAACGCACAACACATGCGGGTTAATCCTGGGCTACTGGTCTACTGAGGTTCGATCGCCTACCGGACCACTGAGGTCCGCTACACTATTGGACCACTGAGGTCTTCTATGATAATGGACCACTGAGGTCCATTGTGCTACTGGACCACTTAGGTCTGCTCAGCTTCTAAACCATAGAGGTCTGCTCTAGTACTGGATCATCGAGGTTCGCTCAGCTACTAGACCACCAATGTTCGCTCAGCTACTGGACCTATTGAGTTCAGCTTTGCTACTGGGCCACTGAGGTCTCACTCGTCCTATCCTTCATGTCATATCCAGTTGTAGGATTCCATCTCTCCAGTGCTCCTGATTCTAGGAGAATCTACTTCTCAAGCCACCGGTTATATCTCAACTACCACAAAAACTCACATAGAGTATACGTGAAGGGACGTCTCTTCGAAAGGGTCCCAACACCATAGATGGTGAATCAATTGAATTCCCTATCTAAAAGATATTGGTGGGTTATTAAATAGGGGTCGGTTGCATCCGTTCTCGGTACGACTTGGTCGGACCGACCCAACCAAACCGCCTAGGGGGTCCCACATGACCCGACTCAGTTCGGCTGACTCGTCCCGACCCGGTTGGGTCTAATCCAACCCAGTCTGGCCTGACCCAAGGTCCAAGCCCATTGGGCCCTGCTGGAACTAGCCCAGTTCAGCCATGGGTCAGCCCAACGGGTCGCCCAGTGGCCTAATCTTCATTCTACAACCCAGTATGACTTAGTCGGGCCAATTTATTTCTAGTAGGGACGCACAATGACTCAGGTTCCTATCTAGCCTAGCTTGCATGGCGGGCTGGTTCTCCTCTAGCCCGGGCCTCCTAGTGTCCCGATTCACTCCATCAACCCAGTTCACATCAGCGGGCCATCTTGGGTCTAGCCCGTACGCTAGTTGGATTCGAATTGCATAGCTACACGGTTGGCTGAGGCCGTCCACCTCAACTCCATAAGTGGTCCAGCATGGACCGTGTGCCTGCGCATGTCTTGGCCCACCCACGAGCTGCTTGAATCGACGTGGTGTCTCACTAGAGCCACCCCCTACATCTCCGTGGCCTCCACCACCTCGATGCACCAACAGGGCATAGCGCTATGGGACACCGCCACGGGCCGCCGCCGGTGCGCTATCGGTCTCCTCCGTGGGCCACCAAACATGCTCTAGTGGTCTGTTTTCTGATCCATATATGATTCCAGGATTCTTGGGGTTTCAGCATAACTGATGCATACTCCTCACCATTTTTACATAACTCTGGGGGTTCAAACTTATTTGGAATCCCCCCGAAAAAGATCTAAGGTGACCTCGTGGGTTCTTCAGCAAAGAAGAAGGAGAGAGAGGTGGGATCATAGAAAACACCCAATGAATAAACAAACCTTTCTTCATGTCAGCCCAGAATTTTTCTTGTCATCAGGATCACGAAGAATAATTAAAATCACCAAGAATTAGTTCCTGATATCAAACCCGTAATAATATTTCCAAATCTCGCAAGAATAATTCATTCGCGGATCAACTAGTTAGTGAGTTGATTCACGTTCTTCAATTAGAAGGGAATAACAAGGGGAAAACAATCACCCTGATTTAAACCCCTACCTAGGAAAAGGAGATCATTTGAGGAAGATTTCCCATCTCTATCCATTGATCTTCGGTTCTGATTCACTATTCAAGGGTATCATCACCACTTTTCGATTCACCAACATTCTTCATTGGAGAGGTTTCCTTCGTCGTTCGTTAGAGGAATTCTTGGATTGTTCTTCAACAATGAATCCCTATTTAATTAAAGAAGTAAGACGTGATGTGCATTACAGTGTCACCACACTGATTCATTAATGTATTACATTAATGATTTTCAACATCATCGCATCGCCACAATGAAGTGATGCTTTTTCACTGCAAAAATTTAAAAGAAATAAAATAAAACTTTTCTATGTTTATTTTATTTTCCTTTAAAACGTCCAAAAATTAAATTTTACCCTCGACCCACACCGGTCAAGGTTAGCCCCTTTTAAGGAGAACATAACTTTATGAACTCAATGGTGGTCTCGAAATTTTTATCCAAGTTACCATTTGTGAGTTAAGAGGATTAAAAAATAAAATAATTTTTATTTAAATTATTTTATTTACAGTTAATCTCAAAAACAAACTTTCATAGATGACCTGCACCGAATGATTTTTGGATTTTACAAAGGGTAGAACACCCTCACAATATCACCTGTAATATTTGATTTCCAATTCGAGTTACCATTTATGAGTTATAAGGATTTGAAAATAAAATAATATTTATTCAATTATTTTATTTATGGACAAAAAATACTATCCACTTTTTGCTCGTGCCAACCAATGTTAGGCTCTGACTAATGAAATATCACCCTCATGAGCTCAACGGTGGTCTCATATTTTCAATCTATGTCACCATTCATGAGTTATAAGGATTTAAAAAATAAAATAATTTTATTTAATTATTTTATTTACGGTTATGCCATTTTGGGGGTTTCTCAATAGAGGCCCACACCGACTAAGATTAAGTCACTCCTAGGGTAATCCCTCCATCCTGAATGCAACAGTTCCATCCAATTTCTGATCCAAGAAACCATTTAAGATTTATTCCACTTTTTTAGTAAAAACTCTCACGCGCGCTATTTAAAACTTAATATTTTTTTATAGACCATTCCAGGAACACTGGGCCTCAGAATCGTATTCCATATCAACACCTAGTCTAGGATTAATACCCAAAAATTAAAAAAATAATCATGTAATTATGGGGCATTAAATTTACAATCATAAAATACATATAAATTTTATTTAGTTTTAACCTTTTTTTAATATCGATTGTAAGTAATCTTTATCACTTTGGACTGGTTTTGTAAAAGAGGTTTTGATATCTATTATTTTTCCAAATTACATCTCTATTAGAACATATACTATACTGGAATATATGTTTCAAGATAGTATATTAACCAAAAATTTCATTTCATGTCATTTTTGGTTAGGAAAACTGATGATGGAATGTTTCAGTGATTCTTAACGAACAAAAGTTGTTTTAATAATCAATCAGTAGATGTTTTATATAACCTTCCAAAAAAATATTATTTAAATATTTATATCATATTACACTAGTATATAGGTTTTCATAGTCATCCATGACATAAATGTATTGTATTGTTCAAGTAGGAGGTTAAACTGACCCAAACATGAACCTACCATGATTAACGTAATATTATGAGATGGATTTGTTGTAATATCATTATAGAAGAAGCATATTATTCTTATTTTTTTATTAATGGACGGTTTAAGTGATTAAAAAATGATAATAACATTAATATAAAAGCATGAAAGTATATAAATTATACTAATATAATTATTTTTTTGTGGTTATAACAAATTTTAGAGAATATAGTAAAAAAGAAAAAGATAAGTAATCGATAATACTCATGTGGAGGAGGTGAGTTTTCCTTGTAAATATCCATGAATTTTAATATATTTACATAAATATGAGTGACCATGGGATTATTTTCATGAGAAAGGGTTATATAGATAGTAAAATTATAGATTTTCAATGAGAAATTCAAATGAGTGGTGTGTTATTGAAGTGGTGAAGATGTTACCAATTTATATGTGAAGGAAAGGGTAGTTTTTGGAGTAACCCAAACATTTTCAAATATGAAAGGTTGCTATTGAAGTGTAAGAGGTCGTAAAATGGACAAAATAGGAGGGTAAAGTGGTTTTGGGATAAAAATCACCACAAAAATACCATTTTATAAAAAAATTGAGTGATTTTGGTCTTTTTTGACTTCTTATCATTTACTTTAATTTACTTTTACCTTGATAATTAATTTCCAACCATATTAATTAATTTTAATGAAAATGTTTAAAATTTACCATTTAAAACATTTCTAAAATTATAATTTCTATTATTAAAATTATTTTATCAAATATTATTTATAAATATATGAAAATTTAATTTTAAAATAAAAGCACATAGTCAAAAAAATACAATTTTTATAGAAATAATATTTTTATGATTTAAATAAATAAATATGTAATGCCCCGACCCTAGTTACCCAGAGTCAGTGCATTATTACATAACATTGGCATGATCACAAGAAAGATCAAATCTCGAAAGACCGATTGGTTTAGTAGCCTCGGAAAACACTAGATATATTCATAAGTTTTACATTACATCATAAAATGAAAAACTACTACAACAACATAATGTCTCCACAGTCCACACTATTATCCCCTCATAATATCCCTGCAGGTCATTCATAACTTACTTCTTCACATCCTGGGGAAAATAAAACAAAGAAAAGGGGTGAGATCAAATGCCCAGTAAGGATAACAATATAGTGGAACATTCAAAATAAGCATAAACATTTAAGGCAATGCATTACTAAAACAAAATCCTTTTAAACTTGAACTTCAACATAGTATGACAAAAGTAAAATGAAATAATGCCATTTACTTATTCATATGGATATTCTACTAATCGAATAATCACATGCAAAATCAATAACCTCTTTCATAATGATGGAATGCATAATGATAAACTTTAATTTCTTTGTCAAGGCCTCGTCCCAAGACCTTGGGGCTAACTGTAACCGGAACCCAACCCGGAGTGCCTCTAATAACCGGACACCAACCCGGAGTGCCTCTAATAACCGGACACCAAACCGGAGTTCCTCTAATAACCGGAGACCAAACCGGAGGGCTTACTTTTACCAGTCCCTAACCTGGAGGGCTTACTTTTACCAGTCCCCAACCTGGAGGGCTTACTTTAACCAGTCCCCAACCTGGAACATACTTGTCCAACACATTCATATGAAGTAAAGGTTGAAATATAACATAAACATTCTTATTGGAACTAGCATACGAAATGTCAATACTTTCACCATAAACTATGAATGGTATAAAAATAGAACATTCACAGTCAAACATATCACAAAACCTTAAATACAATATAGAAGTTTTGTATCATAATAAATCAACTTCAAATAATATTAAAATCCATCAAAGGATGTTGACATAGATGAAATCAATATTCTTTTTAAAGAAATATCTCCTTTTATTTTGAAATCATTTAAGATCCATATAAAATAAAACATTTTCTTTGAAAATATTCTTATAAGCTTGTAAGGGAAGATTTGAAGATTTTGTAATGGCGGAAAATAGCCGCACCCGCCGTATAAGTAAAAAAAACATTCTTACCTTAATTCTGTCGAAAAGGTTAAAAAGGACCTTGTTTTGAAAACGACAGAAAGATTCCTTTATAAACCTCTTATAAAAAGTCAAAAAAGGGTATAAATGACTTTAACCCATATTCTTGTAAATAATAAATATGTTTTGAAATACATTTCGAAGAAACATGGATGTGGATGATAAAGAAATCCCAGTAGATTATTACGTATAAACAACCTCGGATAATGAAGAGATTGTGAAATAACCCTTACCAACTTGGTAACTTATGAAACATACAACCCATGAAAGAGGTATCATACAATGAATATGTAAATACACATAAATTAGAGTGTATTACACAAAGAATATAATTATGGGCAGTACATACACCACACAAAAGGTAATGGTGGTAATATGGCATGAATCTCACGGGAATAAGGAGTGAGATGAAAACCCCTTACCACGTTAATCAACTGAGTTGTATGTCCAAAAGTTAATAACCACCAAATTATTTACAGAATAACATGAATATAAAGATACTCATGATGATATATATCAAATTCCAGTACACAATACACCACTTTCAATAATTTAGTGGCGAATAATGGAAATCTCACGGAATTGAATGTGCGATAAGAAAATCCCTTACCTTGTACTTTTACTTGGTTGGGCTAGGTTAACCTCCTGTATAATATTGAAATAATTGTTATTAAATTATACAAGAATCATATATATTAATATCATATCATATATGATCTTTTAACTTTTCTTTGTTAATAATGTCTTAGTATTATCGTTGTTTCGGGTGTTAACTTACTCGTTTTCTTTTATATGTTTTATTTTTTAAGACATGTTTGTACTGGTTAGGTTGTATATTATTCATATACAGAATGATATCAAGTCCTTAAACATCATTTTTAAATCAGCAAATGATAATTATACTTGAATGGATATGATGGAGAATGAATCTCATTGCGTTCGTGGAGACGGTAGTCCGTACGTACGCACGAGCGACAATATCATTCTTTTGATATTAAAATAACATATAAATGAATGGTATATCATATATACAGAATCACTAACATGTTATATTTATTATTTACATGAGTTACACATCATTATTATACCCATCCAAATAATAATATATTGAATAACAATTACGACGTGGAGACGGTAAGCCGTACGTACGCACGTATGGTGACATGTTATTCAAAGGGTGGATAGAATAATGAATATGGTTGTACCATATTTATAATAACATCACAGTATATATATGATACTGGATTTATTATTTTAGAATGGTAACAACAAAGTAAGAAGAAGTGTAAGAAGAAGGAACTTGGAAAAAGGGTGGTGAAATCATTACCTCTTCTTCTGGTTCTTCCTTTGGATTTGATCAAAAGGGCTCCTTAGGTTGGATTTATGATCAAACTAAGGCCTCTAGGTTGTAGTGAGGGATGTTGGGAGAGTATTTGGGCAGAGTTTGGCCAAACCAAAAGGCTTTGAAGGTGTGAAGAAATGAGAAGGAGGAGTGCCCTTTTATAAGAGGGGTGAGGGGCACCTTTGGAAAAGCTAGAAATATTAATTTATAATAAATTCATATTCGGTTTCTAATGGCTCCAAAGTTGACTATTAAAAGGTTAAGGTGGGGATGGGTTGAAAACAACTCAACCAATAGAATTTATACTGGTTGGGGTACTTATATTAACCTTATCTTTAAGTATTAACTCTAAGTTAATTAGTTTCACTTTTACAATGTCTCTTTGTATTTTTATATAATATGGTTAATAAACTTACTATATACATCCAAGCGACCCCCAACTGGTCCATTAATGATGAACCTATCATGATGTAAGTCTCTTGGCCGAACCTTAGATTTTTAGGAATTTAATATCAATTAATAATATAATATTTGTTTTAAGAACTCTTTTATGTCAATTTTGACACTATTCAATAGTTGATTTTTGTGAAACTCATAACAGATTGATTACTTCGAAAAAAGTCAATTAAATCAATCCTTATATATCATATTATCCTAGAAAATTATTTTAATTCATTAAAAGTTTCATATTATATTTATTTGGGTATTTATAATATCAATTATTTTATTTTTTCACTATTATAGTAATTACTGCATCATCGTTGTGTCATAAATAAAATAAATTATTTAATGTCTAAAAATTATAAATAAAATATCATTATTTAGGAAATATTTTTATCCTTCTAATTAATATTTATAATCTAAAATCCAACATATATAACCCTATGTAACAATTGTTTTTCTAAAAGATATATGCTTGTGTCATTTTTGTATTCATTTTAACTTAATTAAAATAAAGTGTCATTATCACTTACAAGTGGATCCATGGGGTCCCCAAATCGACCCAAAGATGCCCATGGTCGACCATGTATCAACCAATAGGGTTAAGACACGTTTTAGGGTAATTTAGTGTTATTATAATATTATTTTTTAACCCTTATTTACCGGATTTACCCTTAACCATGGTAAATAAAATATTTACCGCAGTAATTATTCAAAATGTCTAAAAATAAAAGTTACCTATTTACACAATTTGAACATCCTGATTAAAAATATGGAATCCATTTTCCTAAATTCAAAACACATAAGTGGCAGAAATTAATTTAAAATTAATTCCCGCTGTCAAAACAAAAAGCGTGTTTTTAAGAGATAATAACTATCAAAAGATTGACACTTGTTTATGTTCGGTTTAATTGTAAAATTATGTCCAATGACCAACATTATATTAAATGGTAAAAATATATTCTAAATATACTTTAAAACCACTCAAATTCATAATTTATCACTATTAATTATTTTGATTAAAAAAGTTGTTTTTAATTAAAATTTAGTAATTTTCACTATTCATCAAAATATGAAAGTTATCCGAAAAGTACCAAAATTTCACCTTAGGCTAAATTCGATATTCTGAATCCAGAAATGAAGTCCATTTTAAAATATAAAATATATATAATTTCTAAAAGTAGGTATTACTATTCATAACGGCTAGTTTGATTCGTTGTGGTGTGTGTTAAAACTCAAGGTTGCGTACAACGCACGCTACTGTATTATTCAAAGAAAGCGTACCGTGGAAGCTTGGGATGTTTCATTTTAAATTTTTGATGTCCCCATTTAGTCAAAAAGTTTAAAATATTGTATTTAAAAAGGGTTCACTATTAAAAGTTGATAAAAGTGCAATACTGAAAATGAATTTGTTCTTGCATTATATCTAAGAAACTCATAATATGGATTCTAAAATTATAAGGATTATATAAAGTTTAAAATTTAGATAATACTATTCATAACCTCTTTTGAATGGATTTTTTTTGTAAGTCATGGTGTGATTGAACTCGGTGTTGCGTGTAGTGCAAGTTATTGAATTATTTTGAAGAAATAACACACTATGAAATCTTGGGGTGTTACATTCTCCCCTCCTTCAATAAATTGCGTCCTCGCAATTTGAAATTGTTCTTCGAAAATAAAAGGTTGAAAGTAGAAAATATATTTGGGGGAAAAACCACATCGGAAATTGGGTTACTAAAATTTAGTTTTAATATGAGGAAATGAGAAATGAAAGGGTCACCACCAAATTATGATCTCGATTAGGAGAACATTGGTGGCAATTAGAGACATATAATTGGAGGAAAAACGTAAATATTTATAGGTAGTGATTGAGGTAATCAATCACAAACAAGTATAAAATTGAGGTCCTTAAACTCATTAATCTATGATGATTTGAAATACCATCGGTTCAACAAAACATAGGGTATTAGGATAACACATTTTTGATGTTTCAAAATATCTTAGTTGAAATCCCACATCGAAAAATGAATTAATGAGGCCTCTATTTAAAATAAAGAGTCGAAAGTATGAAGGTTACCGAAAATAACACATACTAGGGTTCCATGTAGGAAAATATGGATATGTAAGAAAAATCTAACCATCAATTATCTGATGGAGAGTTGTAGAGAACATGGCTATGAAAAGGCCAACAATCCCAAAGCCATAAATTAGTGATGATTTAAGGTACCATCTAGGAAAACATTTTTGTTCTAAGTTGATTTTCTTAATATTGAGGAATTTATTTATGAGATTGGCTAAGATCATAAGGAGATATACTTACTTTATAATTATAGTTTTATCCATTAATAAATTTATACCACAAACTCATCTTTCACTCTAAAAGATAATAGAATGTAAAAAAAATTCTATTTACACTATTCGTATAGGGTTCCAAAATAAACGAATTTATAATTCATCTACAAGATCTTTTAATAAAAAATACATTATTTAATCTAGGACATCTCGTGGGCCAGTGGTAGGTGATACACCCTTTTCGCCCTTCGGTTGCAGGTTCAAGTCTCGCAGCCTTGCTGGACGTGACGGGTTGCCGCCCAACCTCCGGGTTGTCCTTTTATGGAAATTCAAAACAATCCAAACTAGAACTATCCAAAATAATTCTGTCCAAACTCACAGTCCAACATTTATAAGGAAGGTAAACATAATATAGATCCTTTTTACCCCGTAATAGCATATGAATACCTTCATCATGTATTACCATATTCCTTATTGATTATATTCATGCTCCCTTATTCCATATAGAATGCTGGATATACTTCATTAATCCAAAAATGTTTTAAACCCCAACAATGATGGAATATACAAATCATTAATCAGTTCCAAGGTATTCAATAATATCCAATATAATTTATCCAAAATAATCACATATTATTCCAAAATCACTACCTCAGTATCAGAACTATATTATGATTTATCATTCTCTCAACCATATATTTTCCAAAAATTTATCCTGCTATTGAGTCACTTTTCTTTGTTCCACACAATCTCAAGTCCTTAATGAAATAGTACTGCAGTACAATCCTTATATACTCCATAATTATTATAACAAGTACATTGTTGATACAATACTCAATTGAAATAATCAACATAAGAACTCTAATCATTCTTCTTCATCTGTGGTAGTATCATAACTTGATTATTATCCAATAACATCATTTGCGGCATAGTCTGATGACTGGGACATAGGTTCGCGTAGTGTCCAAACTCCTTGCAAATGAAGCATTGTACATTTAAAACCATTTTCTTACCCTTGCAGTCACGTAATTTGTGCCCTTTTCCTCCACACTTATAACAAACTCCCATTCCTTTCAGGCAAGTTCCAGGGTGTTTCTTTCCACAGTTACCACATATGGGAAAATTATTCTTTTCCCTCTTCCCTTTATCCATCTTTCTCTCTTCCATCCTTTTCTTCTCTTGCTTCCCTTCAAATCCATAGGACTCAGTAAACTCTTTACTTATCTTATCAACACAGGATATTATTTCTTCATATGATGATAATACATGGGAGACTATTTCTCTTATAAATTCTAGCTTAAGTCCATGAAAGATATGATCCTTCCTTCTCTTTGGATCATGTGCATATCTGGAGTTCTCATTCCTTCTACTGGGCGCCATTTCTAAACAATGGCATACACTAGATCAGTTTAGGAATCAAAATACAAAATCCCATACTTATAAAACACTTAACATAAATTGAACTATTTATGGATATAATCCATAATCATAAAAATGTCTCCTTTGAGGATGTATATACTCATAAACCCTTCATAATGGTTTGTAAAGAAAATGAGAATTATCCTAAGCATATCCCCCGGGAGTGTCGTAACCAAGAGCGCAGCAAGGCCCGTTGTCGTGCACCAGTTCCTGTTCGAGTCTAGCTCAAAGCGGTGTTTTCGGGTTTTACCCCTAGGTACATCTGTGCCAGAGCCGCCTCTACCTGCTCGTATCCAGACAGGGATGTATTGCTCGGAAAACTCACAAAATCTCTACAATACCAAAATTCTAGGAAGTTCTTCTATACTAATCTTCAAAGTTCATCTTAGGTCTACGTGCTCTAATCAGAGTTTATCTAAATCTAGCTTCCAAGGTTTGTACTAAACTTCCTCTGATACCAACTGTAACGCCCCGACCCTAGTTACCCAGAGTCGGTGCATTATTACATAACATTGGAATGATCACAAGAAAGATCAAATCTCGAAAGACCGATTGGTTTAGTAGCCTTGGAAACACTAGATATATTCATAAGTTTTACATTACATCATAAAATGAAAAACTACTACAACAACATAATGTCTCCATAGTCCACACTATTATCCCCTCATAATATCCCTGCAGGTCATTCATAACTTACTTCTTCACATCCTGGGGAAAATAAAACATAGAAAAGGGGTGAGCTCAAATGCCCAGTAAGGATAACAATATAGCGGAACATTCAAAATAAGCATAAACATTTAAGGAAATTCATTACTAAAACAAAATCCTTTTAAACTTGAACTTCAACATAGTATGGAAAAAGTAAAATGAAATAATGCCATTTACTTATTCACATGGATATTCTACTAATCGAATAATCACATGCAAAATCAATAACCTCTTTCATAATGATGGAATGCATAATGCTAAACTTTAATTTCTTTGTCAAGGCCTCGTCCCAAGACCTTGGGTCTAACTGTAACCGGAACCCAACCCGGAGTGCCTCTAATAACCGGACACCAACCCGAAGTGCCTCTAATAACCGGACACCAAACCGGAGTGCCTCTAATAACCGGAGACCAAACCGGAGGGCTTACTTTTACCAGTCCCTAACCGGGAGGGCTTACTTTTACCAGTCCCCAACCTGGAGGGCTTACTTTAACCAGTCCCCAACCTGGAACATACTTGTCCAACACATTCATATGAAGTAAAGGTTGAAATATAACATAAACATTCTTATTGGAACTAGCATACGAAATGTCAATACTTTCACCATAAACTATGAATGGTATAAAAATAGCACATTCATAGTCAAACATATCACAAAACCTTCAATACAATATAGAAGTTTTGTATCATAATAAATCAACTTCAAATAATCTTAAAATCCATCAAAGGATGTTGACATAGATGAAATCAATATTCTTTTTAAAGAAATATCTCATTTTATTTTGAAATCATTTAAGATCCATATAAAATAAAACATTTTCTTTGAAAATATTCTTATAATATTGTAAGGGAAGCTTTGAAGATTTTGTAACGGCGGAAAATAGCCGCACCCGCCGTATAAGTAAAAAAAAACATTCTTACCTTAATTTTGTCGAAAAGGTTAAAAAGGACCTTGTTTTGAAAACGACGGAAAGATTCCTTTATAAACCTCTTATAAAAAGTCAAAAAAGAGTATAAATGACTTTAACCCATATTATTGTAAATAATAAATATGTTTTGAAATACATTTCGAAGAAACATGGATGTGGATGGTAAAGAAATCCCAGTAGATTATTACGTATAAACAACCTCAGATAATGAAGAGATTGTGAAATAACCCTTACCAACTTGGTAACTTATGAAACATACAACCCATGAAAGAGGTATCACACAATGAATATGTAAATTCACATAAATTAGAGTGTATTACACAAAGAATATAATTATGGGCAGTACATACACCACACAAAAGGTAATGGTGGTAATATGGCATGAATCTCACGGGAATAAGGAGTGAGATGAAAACCCCTTACCACGTTAATCAACTGAGTCGTATGGCCAAAAGTTAATAACCACCAAATTATTTACAGAATAAAATGAATATAAAGATACTCATGATGATATATATCAAATGCCAGTACACAATACAACACTTTCAATAATTTAGTGGCGAATAATGGAAATCTCATGGAATTGAATGTGAGATAAGAAAATCCCTTACCTTGTAATTTTACTTGGTTGGGGTAGGTTAACCTCCTGTATAATATTGAAATAATTGTTATTAAATTATACAAGAATCATATATATTAATATCATATCATATATGATCTTTTAACTTTTCTTTGTTAATAATGTCTTAGTATTATCGTTGTTTCGTGTGTTAACTTACTCGTTTTCTTTTATATGTTTTATTTCGTAAGACATGTTTGTAATGGATAGGTTGTATATTATTCATATCCAAAATGATATCAAGTACTTAAATATCATTTTTAAATCATCAAATGATAATTATACTTGAATGGATATGATGGAGAATGAATCTCATTGCGTTCGTGGAGACGGTAGTCCGTACGTACGCACGAGCGACAATATAATTCTTTTGATATTAAAATAATATATAAATGAATGGTATATCATATATACAGAATCAATAACATGTTATATTTATTATTTACATGAGTTACACATCATTATTATACCCATCCAAATAATAATATATTGAATAACAATTGCGACGTGGAGACGGTAAGCCGTACGTACGCACGTATGGTGACATGTTATTCAAAGGGTGGATAGAATACTGAATATGGTTGTACCATATTTATAATAACATCACAGTATATATATGATACTGGAGTTATTATTTTAGAATGGTAACAATAAAGTAAGAAGAAGTGGAAGAAGAAGGAACTTGGAAAAAGGGTGGTGAAATCATTACCTCTTCTTCGGGTTCTTCCTTTTGATTTGATCAAAAGGGCTCCTTAGGTTGGCTTTATGATCAAACTAAGTCCTCTAGGTTGTAGTGAGGGATGTTGGGAGAGTATTTGGGCAGAGTTTGGCCGAACCAAAAGGCTTTGAAGGTGTGAATAAATGAGAAGGAGGTGTGCCCTTTTATAAGAGGGGTGAGGGGCACCTTTGGAAAAGCTAGAAATATTAATTTATAATAAATTCATATTCGGTTTTTAATGGCTCCAAAGTTGACTATTCAAAGTTTAAGGTTGGGATGGGTCGAAAACAACTCAACCAATAGAATTTAGACTGGTTGGGGTACTTATATTAACCTTATCTTTAAGGATTAACTCTAAGTTAATTAGTTTCACTTTTACAATGTCTCTTTGTATTTTTATATAATATGGTTAATAAACTTACTATATACATCCCAGAGACCCCAAACTGGTCCATTAATGATGAACCTATCATGATTTAAGTCTCTTGGCCGAACCTTAGATTTTTAGGAATTTAATATCAATTAATAATATAATATTTGTTTTAAGAACTCTTTTATGTCAATTTTGACACTATTCAATAGTTGATTTTTGTGAAACTCATAACAGATTGATTACTTCGAACAAAGTCAATTAAATCAATCCTAATATATCATATTATCCTAGAAAATTAGTTTAATTCATTAAAAGTTTCATATTATATTTATTTGGGTATTTATAATATCGATTATTTTATTTTTCCACTATTATAGTAATTACTGCATCATCGTTGTGTCATAAATAAAATAAATCATTTAATGTCTAAAAATTATAAATAAAATATCATTATATAGGAAATCTTTTTATCTTTCTAATTAATATTTATAATCTAAAATCCAACATATATAACCCTATGTAACAATTGTTTTACTAAAAGATATATGCTTGTGTCATTTTTGTATTCATTTTAACTTAATTAAAATTAAGTGTCATTATCACTTACAAGTGGATCCATGGGGTCCCAAAATCGACCCACAGATGCCCATGGTCGACCATGTATCAACCAATATGGTTAAGACACGTTTTAGGGTAATTTAGTATTATTATAATATTATTTTTTAACCCTTATTTACCGGATTTACCCTTAACCATGGTAAATAAAATATTTACCGCAGTAATTATTCAAAATGTCTAAAAATAAAATTTACCTATTTACACAATTTGAACATCATGATTCCAAATATGGAATCCATTTTCCTAAATTCAAAACACAGAAGTGGACGAAATTAATTTAAAATTAATTCCCGCTGTCAAAACAAAAAGCGTGTTTTTAAGAGATAATAACTATCAAAAGATTGACACTTGTTTATGTTCGGTTTAATTGTAAAATTATGTCCAATGACCAACATTATATTAAATGGTAAAAATATATTCTAAATATACTTTAAAACCACTCAAATTCATAATTTATCACTATTAATTATTTTGATTAAAAAAGTTGTTTTTAATTAAAATTTAGTAATTTTCACTATTCATCAAAATATGAAAGTTATCCGAAAAGTACCAAAATTTCACCTTAGGATAAATTCGATATTCTGAATCCAGAAATGAAGTCCATTTTAAAATATAAAATATATATAATTTCTAAAAGTAGGTATTACTATTCATAACAGCTAGTTTGATTGGTTGTGGTGTGTGTTAAAACTCAAGGTTGCGTACAACACATGCTACTGTATTATTCAAAGAAAGCGTACCGTGGAAGCTTGGGATGTTTCATTTTAAATTTTTGATGTCCCCATTTAGTCAAAAAGTTTAAAATATTGTATTTTAAAAGGGTTCACTATTAAAAGTTGATAAAAGTGCAATACTGAAAATGAATTTGTTCTTGCATTATATCTAAGAAACTCATAATATGGATTCTAAAATTATAAGGATTATATAAAGTTTAAAATTTAGATAATACTATTCATAACCTCTTTTGAATGGATTTTTTTTGTAATTCATGGTGTGATTGAACTCGGTGTTGCGTGTAGTGCAAGTTATTGAATTATTTTTAAGAAATAACACACTATGAAATCTTGGGGTGTTACAAAATATATGGTAAAATTATATCAGATAATAATTTTAATGATATAAGTATAATTATTAAAAAATAATAAATGTTATGAGGTTACAAAGGAAAGAAAAACCCAAATTTCTCTTGAAAAAATACTTGATTCAAAGGAATTAATGAGAACAATTTTTCTATCAAAGAGAAATTTTAATTAGTTATAAAAATGTTTACCATGGGTTTTAGAAGTTCAAATAATATTTTGAAATGAATAATTTTATTCCTAAAATTCATATATTATTATTTAAATGTTTTATAAATATTCAGGTTATTCTTGAATAATGGTAATATCATACAATGTTTTGTAATTTTTTTATTTGTTTACTAAAAACCAAAATTTTGAGGAAAATTTCAAAAATTAAAACAATTTCAATTTTGATATAAGTAATTCAAATATATGTTCAGTTTTATTATTTTAAAATTCATAAATTCCTAAATTTATTTTTTGAATAAAATAAAAAAATATAATGAAAATATTTGTTTTATTGGAAAATGAAATTTATAAATATTAACTATTATTATTCTTATTTCATGTTATTTAACAACTAAAATGGTGTTAAAAAATCATTGTTATAAACATAATTTTTCATTAATCATAACAACCCTCCAATTTATTACACACTTAAACATGATTTATTACATAAAATCTTCACTTGATACAACATATAAGAATGAGAGGTCTAGTGTCTTTGGTGATTAAGAACATTACATAACAACTTAGAACATAAAACAGACAACATCTTTATTGAAAACTTCTTTTACATGACCACTACATTCCCTTGTATTTAGCATTGCATGGGATAACCTAAGGACATGCAAAAGAAAATGGTGAGGTATAAAGCCCAGTAAGGGAATAAACATGGAATAACATGAGGAATATAATACATGTTAGACAATAGGCATATCAATGGAGCACAAGAGAAACATGAACATAAAGGCATGATAAAACATGATAATCATAACATGGAGATGTGGCAAAAACATTTAACATGGAATTAGAATGAGACAAGGCTCATTGCACACGAATCACGAGTAAACCCTTATTTCACTTTAATTATCCTAAGTCAACACTCATTTCACATGACGTATTAGGATACTATACTTTAACCAATGCATTAGAGCGCTATTAGGGTGCACCCTTCTTAAACATTTCATTTCATGCATAAGTGTGCCACATGGATCATATAACATGGAATCAATCAATATAATAAGTTATTCCATGATTAAGGAGTGTGGAATAAATACATTAAAGTACCATTAAATATTTATATGTGCATAAAGGTTAATACCATTGATAGAGACATGGGTATGGTATTCACTACACTATGATCTTGGCTTGGGAAAACGCGGTGCAATTTTGGCAGCATAACGACGTGACATAAGAATTCATAAAAATGGTTGATGAGAGATAAATGGGTGTCTCGTCTTATGTAAATGAAATGGAAAGTAAGGGGTTCATATAGATACATGTCCCAATAAATTTAATGAATTTAGATTCATAATTCAAAATAATTGCTTGAATGTAAATGAGGAGAGAAATTCCTTACGGAATTTTGGCATGGTAACGGGTTTACATAGGAGGAATTTAATGAGAGAGAAAGGGGTATCTCATAATTCAAACATAAATATGGCGGTATGGGGGAGGTTTTAAATCACACCCCAACATTAATAATTGAAAATAAAAGGGAATAACAATATAAGGAAACTTGGACCTAAATAAAGAAAGTGAGAATCCCTTACGTGGAAGTGTGATCTCAAAGGCTTGGGAGAGGCTTGAGAGAGGCTTCTTGGGAGATTGGGGTGACTTGGGAGGATTATAGAGCGATGAGGGTAGGGTTTGGATGAACTCCAAAGGCTTTTAGTGAAGAGTAAGTGGGAGCTTGGGTGGGTTTATATAGGAAAGGAGAAGGAATTCTTTATTATTTAGGTTTGGGATACCTCACATTAAACTAATCAAAACCACAAACCAGCGCATGTTTTTTGCTCATGGTTTTTTCCAAAGGGGAGTGGAAAATAATATTTTATAAGTCCAATGACCTAACTTCTTAATATAATAGGTTTTATTATGTGGAGGTGAGTCACACTATCAAGGAAAACAATTTAAAAAGCTAAAATGTTTTATAAGTCTTGGGGGGTCCACTAAAGCTTTGTAAAATAATTAAAAAAAACCCAAAATCACATTATTTTAATGTTAAAAAATATATTTTCCTAACATAATGTTTATATTATTTTATTACATAAATATTGGGTCATTATGATGTCATAAAACACATTATATATTTAAACGATATTTAATTTTTACCCAAAAATTCGACTATCTCTGAAAATTATGAAAAATTAACTGTTGGATAATTTCGTTGTCCTGATTCCAAAAATAATATCCATTTTACCTAAATAAGTTTCTAAATATGCTAATTTTTACTTTTAAAATAAAAACTAGCATTTATTGAAAATTCATGGGTTTTGACAAAAACAACTTTCAAACCATAATAAAAATTACAATTACATTCATAAAATTATACGATCACTTATATTTAATAAAAATTAATTTAATAATAATAATAATATTTTATTAAAATATTATTTAAATCAAAAATCCATTCATTCATAAAAATATATTTCTTAGTTGAATATTAACTAAAAATATTATTTGCGCTTTAAAAACTATTTACAAAGTAAAAATAATAAAATGAAAGTATATTATTTGTTATATACAAAAATAATGTACATAATCATAGTACTAGGATCTTTTTACATAATCCCTTATAACACCCGAATAATACCAAAGGGTAAGGTGTGCGATGATGACAGACTCTTGGGGTGGCTCGGATAACATCGCTCGGGTGGTAACCTCTATCAACTTCCACTTCTCCCGTAGTTGGTTCCTCTCAAGATTAATGTGTTCAAGCTCAGCTTAGGCTTGGTCAAGAGCAAATACCAATGAAGCCACCTCCTTTTTGAGCTCCGATAAATGGTCTTCATACGGGGAAAGTCTACTGTATGAGGCCATCTTATCCTTTGTCTAAGTAAATTGGATTTGTTAAATCCCTATATTTATACTAATAATGTGATCACTGTTCAATGGCTATATTAGCAATGGTCACCATTCTTAACGGTATTTTAAATTCTAGAAACATAAAACCAATGAAGTTCACATTTTATATAACCATAATAATATATTTAATTAGATCAAGAGGAATTTTCATTAATGAAAGTTTGGGTCGTTACAATCTTCCCCCTTAAGAAATTTCACCCTTGATATTTCATTTTCCCACACTAAAACAGATGAGGGTAGCTCTGATTCATCACCTCCTCTGATTCCCACGCTGCTTCTTCAAACTTGTGGTTCCACCACAACACCTTGACGAGGGGAATTGTATTATTTTGTAGAACGTTCTCTCTGTGATCTAAGATCTTCACTGGTTTCCCCTAGTAAGAAAGATCATCCTTTAATTGTACTACCTCTGAAGAGAGTACATGTGAAGGGTATGGTATGTACTTCCTGAAGAGGGATACATGAAATACATCATATACTTTGTCCATGGTAGGTGGAAGTGCTAGTCGATAGGCCACAACTCCAACACGACCAAGAATATCGAAGGGGTCGATGTACCTAGGATTTAACTTCCATTTCTTTCCAAACCTCATGACCTTATTCCACAAAGATATTCATATAAATACCATGTATCCAATTTTAAACTCAAGGTCTCATCGACGGTTACCTGCATAACTTTTCTATCGACTCTGGGATACCTTGATATGCTGCTGAATGGTTTTCACCTTCTCCACCATTTCATCAACCATTTATGGTCCTAGTAGCTTAGGATCACTGACTTCATACCAACATGCCAGTGTTCTACACCTCTTCCCATACAGGGCATCATATGGTTCCATTCGAATGCTCGATTGGAAACTATTATTATAAGAGAACTCAATCAGAGGTAGATGTTGATCCCATCCTCCTTTGAATTCCATTGAGAACGCTGTGAACATGTCCTCAAGTGTTTGGATATTCCGCTCGGATTGACCATCAGTTTGAGGATGATAAGACGTACTGAAGTTCAGCTCAATATCTAGAGCATGTTGAAGACTCTTCCAAAACATAAAGGTGAATCTTGGATCTGATCGGATACAATATATAGTGTTACTCCATGCAGCCTTACCACTTCCCTGATATATATTCGTGTTGGTTGATCCAATGAGAAATCCTCCCGAATAGAAATGAATTATGCAACATTTGTAATACGATCCACAACAACCCAGATTGCATTCCTGCCTTTGGATTTCTTCATAAGTCTAGTGAAAAAGTCCATGGTGATGTTCTCCCATTTCCAAGATGGTATGGGAAATGTTTTCATCATCCCCTTAGACTTCTACCTCTCTGACTTCACTTGACGACACACCAGGAACTTTGATGTATGGTCACCGATTTACTTCTTCATATTATCCCACCAATAACTCTCTCAGATATCTTGATACTTCTTTGTGTTTATTGGGTGAATAGAGAAATTTGAACTATGTGCATCATCCAAAAGTTCCTTCTTCAGCTCCGGACTTGATGGAACACATAGACTTTTACCAAATATCACAATTCTTTCTTCATTAACATTGAACTCCAAGGATTTCCCTTTTCTGATAGCTTTTAATTTCTTCTAAATTCCCACATCATCCTTTTGAGAATCCTTTAACCTTTCCAAAAGAGATGGTTGAGAAATTATTTGTGAAAGGATTGATTATGTTCCTTTCTTTATGATTCCCATGTCCATATTCATTAAATATAAGAATATTGGATCATTATAAATTCTCATAAATGATATAATCACTGGGTTCTTTCTACTTAGATCATCTGCCACATTGTTCGCTTTCCCAAGGTGGTAATGGATTGAGCAGTCATAGTATTTGATCAACTCTAACCATCTTCATTGGTGCATGTTCAAATATTTCTATGTGAATATATACATGAGGATTTTTTGGTCTGTATATATTTCAAACTTCTCCCCAAAGAGATAATGCCGCCAAATTTTTAAAGAGAAGATCACCGCAGCCAACTCCAGATCATGTGTTGGATAATTATGCTCATGAACATTTAATTTCTTTAAAGCATAGGTAATGACTTTGTCATTTTTCATCAACACACAGCTCGGGCCCTTCTTCTAAGCATCACTGAATACCACAAAAAGTTCTCCACTAGTGGGTAAAGTGAGCACATGCGTGTTGATTGGACTCCTTTTCAACTCCTTGAAGCTTTCTTCACATTCATCACTCCATGAAAACTTTACTCCCTTCCGAGTTATCTTGGTAAGAGGGTTGGAAAATCGTGATAAATTTCTCACAAATCATTAATAATATCCAGATATCCCCAAGAAGCTACGGATATCCATTACCGATGTTGGCCTCGGCCATCCCTCTATTGCAGCTGTCTTGGAGGGACCCACAGATATCCCATTGCTTGTGATGATATGGCCCAATAATGAGACCTCCTTTAACTAGAACTCACACTTGCTGTACTTTTCATAGAGATTCTCCTTTATCAAGGTGTCTAGTATAGTTATTAGATTCTCCTCATGATTCTCCTTGGTTTTGGAGTATATTAGAATATAATCTATAAATAATACCACAAATTTGATGTAGTAATATCTAAAGACTCTATTCATAAATTCTATGAAGTTTGTTGGAGCATTAGTGAGTCCGAAAGGCATTACTATAAATTCATAGTGCCCGTATCTTGTACGAAAAGAAGTCTTAGGGATATCTTCCTTTTCCACCCTTACTTGATAATATGCAGACAAAAAATCTACATTGGAGAAGTGTTGTGCTCCACGCAGTTGATTGAACAAGTAATCAATTCATGGGAGAGGATACTTGTTTTTTATCATGATTTTGTTAATCTCACAATAATCAATACCAAGGCACATTGACCCATCCTTCTTCTTGATGAAGAGGACTACCACTCCCCATAGTGAAGCACTTGGGCATATAAACCCTTTATCTAGATTCTACTGTAGTTATTTCTTCAGCTCCTCAAGCTCTAGAACATCCCTTATACATGGAGTCTTTGATATTGAAAATTCCCCAAGTATGAGGTCAATTGAGAATTCAACATATCTTCTAGGAGGAAGACCAGGGAATTCCTCAGGAAGCACTTCAGCGAATTCCCTCACAATAGGCATGTCTTCAAGGATGGTTGCTTCCTTGGACTCAATCATCTGATCCAGATACGCATTCTCATAGGGTAGTAATATCCATGCTTGAGATGATGGATCTAAAGAAGATTCATCCTCCTTTATGCACTTGTACATAATCGGGGGTCAATTCTCCCCATGGAGAGTGATTTCAATCTTACGACAATTTATGTTGGCTCTATATAAGGAATGCCAATCCATGCCAAGAATTGAATAAAATTCCACCAGAGGGACTATGACAAGGTTTTCTAGGAATTTAAATCCACAAATTACGAAAGGGGAGGAGTTATATTCATGTGATGCAATGATTTATCCATTTTTTGTACTCACCGACATTTTTACTTCCATGATTTTCGGTGGTTTTGGGATTATTCTACTAAACTTTTAGGATATAAAATAATGCGTAGAACCCGAATCAAAAAGTATGTTATATATTCTTGAATAAATACCTAGCGTACCTGTCACCACTTCGTTGTCAGGGTTCACTTCGGCAGTAGTGATGGAAAAAGCTCACCCTTGCTACATTAGAGGTTTTTGGTTACCTCAAAAAAACTCTTGGCTTAGGGAACTAATTTGCAAGATGCCCTGGTTCTTTGAAGTTGAATAAATGAACAATGCATTGAGATTTGAATGGAGAGTTCCTCTCCTCTGTCAAAACCATGGGTTTTTTCTTGTCTGTATTTAATGGAAAGGTGTCCTTTCCTTCCTCACCTAAAGCATTTCCTTGTCCCCTTCAGGCAATTTCTGGGGTGCTTCTTTTCTCACCTTTGGAAAGTGGGGTGATGGATTTTCTTAGCACCGTTGTATTTATCCATCGGACCACCAGAATTGAAGTCCACCTTAAGATTCTTATCCCCATGATACCCCTTAGGTTCTCTGATATCCATTTCGACCTTGAGGGAACATCAAATAATTTACTCATAGTTATCGAAATCACGGATCTCCAGGGCTTTCCGCAGGTGAGGTTTCAGCCCACCAAAGAAGTGTTCAACCTTGAATTCGGGGGTAACAAAAAATATGGAAGCATATCGTGCAAGACTTTTGAAGTTTTCCTTGTATGCTCTGACAGATTCATCATCTTTTTGTATGAGGTCAAGTAAGTCCTTTTCCATCTTAAGCCAGAGGGTGCACGGAAAATATTTATCAAAAAACATCTTTCGAAAATCCTTTAATTCCAATGCCTTGATCTCCTCCTCAGGCTTTGTATTTTTTATCAATGTCCACCATTGATTGGCTTTACCCTTCATACGATAATTAGCCAGAAGAACCTTCTCTTGTTCGGAACATTGAAGGATGGAGAATATCTTTTTAGTGGAGTTGATACATTGTTCGGTAATTGAGGGATCAAATGATCCATTAAAATTAGGAGGCCTTTGTCTCATGAAGCTCTCGATAGAGACTTTTTCTTTCTTAGGGGGGGCTGAACATTCCTCTTGACCCATGTTTCTATTCAATTCTAGAGTTAACTGAGAGAGTATCGTGACAAATTTCGTGATTCCAACTCCCATTGGATTGGGGATCTCATTAGAACAATCATCGCATTGATCTTCACATTGGTTGTTAGCCTGAGTTGTCCTATTACCAGCCACTGTCTGGAATAAAAGGAATTTTAGGGGTAACACATAAAGGGTAATCCGAAGACAAAAATGGATGACTTATAAATAGATTTTATTTACTTAACTTATAAATCTATTGGATTTGGTTTATGTTATCCATGATCTACTTTTTAACATATATTCTTAGGGAATTTTTTTAAGTCCCTTAATAATGGTTCATACTAATCTTTTGAATTTACCAAAGCATATCCCCTAGGAGTGTCATAACCAAGAGTGAAGAAAGACCCATTTTCATGCACCATTTCCCATTCGAGTCTAGCTCAAAGCGGTGTTCTTAGGTTTTACCCCTAGGATACATCTATGACAGAGCCGCCTCTACCTCCTTGTATCCAGACATGGATGTATTTGATTGATAAACCACTTACTCAATGCTCACCAAAACATAGGGATGTTTTTATTATACTTAGTCTTGTCTCTAAGGATTCACTAGGGTTTTCTAATCCTAGTCCCAAAAATAAATAAACCTATCCTCTGATACCAACTTTAACAACCCTGCTCTTTATTACACACTTAAACATGATTTATTACATAAAATATTCACTTGATAAAATATATAATATTGAGAGGTATAGTGTATTTAGGGGTTAGGAACATCACATAAAAAATTAGAACATAAAACACACACCATCTTTATTGAAAACTTCCTTTACATTACCACTAAATTCCCTCATACTTAGCATTGCACGGGATAACCTGAGAACATGCATAAGAAAAGGGTGAGATATAAAGACCAGTAAGGGAATAAACATGGAATAACATGAGGAAAATAACAAATGTTAGAAAATAGGCATATCAATGGAGCACAAGAGAAACATGAACAAAAAGGCATGATAAAGCATGATAATAATAACATGGAGATGTGGAAACAACACTTAACATGGAGTTAGCATGATCCAAGGCTCATTGCACATGGAGTATGAGTAAACCCTAATTGCACATGAAGCATGAGTAAAACCTTGTTTCATTTGAATTATCCTGATTCAACACTCATTACACATGACGTATCATGATACTATACTTTACCCAATGCATTGGAGCGCTATAAGGGCACACCCTTCTTAAACATTTCATTTCATGCATAAGTGTGCCACATGGATCATATAACGTGGAAAAAATCAACATAATAAGTTATTACATGATTAAGGAGTGTGGAATAAATAAATTAAAGTACCATTAAATATGTATATGTGCATAAAGGTGAATACCCTTGATAGAGACATGCGTATGGTATTCACTACACTATGATCTTGTCTTAGGAAAATGCGGTGCAATTTTGGGAGCATAACGGCGTGACATAAGAATTCATAAAAAAGGTTGATGAGAGATAAATGGGTGTCTCATAATATTTACATGAAATGGATAGTAAGTTGTTCATATATATACATTTCCCAACAAATGTAATGGAATTTAGATTCATAATTCAAAATAATTTCTTGAATATAAATGAGGAGATATAAATTCCGTACGAATTTTTTGCATGGTAACAAGTGTTCATGGAAGGCATTTAATGAGAGAGAAAGGGGTATCTCATAATTAAATCATAAATAGGTCATTATTAAGGAGGTGAGAAATCATACCCCAACATTTAAAATTGAAAATAAAAGGGTATAACAATATAAGGAAACTTGGACATAAATAAGAAAAGTGAGATTCCCTTACTTGGAAGTGTGATACCAGAGGCTTGGGTGAGGCTTGAGAGAGGACTCTTGGGAGATTTGGGTGCCTTGGGAGGATTATAGAGAGATGATTTCAAGGGTTGGACGAACTCCAAAGGCTTTGAGTGAATAAGAAGTGGGATCTTGGGTGGGTTTATATAGGAAAGGAGAAGGAATTCTTTATTATTTAGGTTTGGGACACCAAACATTAAACTAATCAAAACCACAAACCATCCCATAGTTTATTCCCATGGTTTTTGAAAAAGGGGAGTTAATAACAATATTTTATAAGAAAAGTGGCCTAACATCTTAAAATAATTGGGTTGATTATGTGGAGGTGAGTCACACACTCAAGTAAAACAATTTAAAAAGCTAAAATGTTTTATAAGTCTTGGAGGGTCCACTAAAGCTTTTTAAAATAAATCAAAAAAACCCAAAATCACATTATTTTAATGGTAAAACATATATTGGACGAACATAATATTTATAGTATTTTATTAATCACTATTGGGTAATTATGATGTCATAAAACACATTATATATTTAAACGGTATTTAATTTTTACCCAAAAATTTGACTGTCTCCGAAAATTATGAAAAATTCACTATTGGATAATTTCGACGTCCTGATTCCAAAAATAATATCCATTTTATCCAAATAATTATTTAAATATTTGATTTTTTACTTTTAAAATATAAACTGACATTTATCAAAAATTCATGGGTTTTGACAAAAACAACTTTCAAACCTTAATAAAAATTACAATTGCATTCATAAAATTGTACGATAAATTATATTTAATAAAAAGTAATTTAATAATAATAATAATATTTTATTAAAATATTATTTAATTCAAAAATCCATTAATTCATAAAAATATATTTCTTAGTTGAATATTAACTAAAAATATTATTTGCGCTTTAAAAACTATCTACAAAGTAAAAATAATAAAATTATATTATATTATTTGTTATATACAAAAATAATGTACATAATCATAGTACTGGGGTCTTGTTACATAACCCCTTATAACACCTTCATAAGACCGAAGGTTAAGGTGTGCGATGGTGACAGACTCTTGGGGTGGCTCAGATAACATCGCTCGGGTGGTAATCTCTATCAACTTCCACTTCTCCCATAGTTGGTTCCTCTCAAGATTAACGTGTTAAAGCTCGGCTTGGGATTGGTCAAGAGTGAAGCCCAATTACGCCGCCTCCTTTCCATGCTCCAAAAAATGGGCTTCATACGGGGAAAGTCTACTAGATGAGGTCATCGCTTCCTTTGTCTGAGTAAATTGGATTTGTTAAAGCCCTATATTTATACTAATAATGTGATCACTATTCAATGGCTATATTAGAAACAGTCAAAATTTTTAATGGTATTTTAAAATATAGAAACATAAAACCAATGAAGTTCAAATTTTATATTACCATAATAATACATTTAATTATATCAACATGAATTTTAATTAATGAAAGTTTGGGTCATTACATTAATAATATGCTTTATGAAAGATGATAGTATATTTCATAAAAGATAAAACCTTTTTGAAAAATTATTTTTTAAATATTAAATGATATTATTAGTATTTTTTTTAAACTAATTGGATTTTATTCATATTAAAACTAACCATTATTTTCTATATAAACATAATTCATAAATAATTTATACCTATTCATTCCCACTAATTCAACAACTATGTTTTAGCGGTCATACATAAACATTTATATTTTATCTAAGTATATCACAGTTCTATTTAGGTTCAGTGTTTCATGAGGAGAAAGATATCAAAAAAATTAACTTGTTTAAAGGAAATCATATATTAGATTTTTTGGGGGATTACATTATCCCCCTTAAATAAATATCATCCTTGCAATTTGATTCATAATATTAGAATAATTCTGATAGGGAACTCATAATTTTACATACACAACTAGATGTTCATGTGCTTATTTAGGATGTAGAGTGGGATTTATATATATTAAAAATCATTATATGTTCTTATAAATAGATATTTGAAACTACTAATTTCACATATATTTCTACTAAGTGACATAGATCTTCATCCCTAAATAATAACTTACCACAAAACCTAATAATGGTTTATTTGATAATAACACCACTAGGGGTTTTTACTTATAACTCACTACCCAGTAATTAGTGAAAACATATATGACATAGAATACTAGAAAATATAGGGTGAAAATCACTATCAAATTCACTCATAGTATTTGTATAGATTTTTCTTGTTCTCAAGGTTGTCGGTAACTATCTCCCTTGATGGCCCTTATATTTGTACTTTCAGAAGAATAATACCTATCTATCTTGAAATTTAATAAACATGTTTCTATATATTCTCTCTTTCCCAAACACTTGTGTGCCGGATGACCTTAATCTTCACACTTATAACATTTATTTCACGTTTCTTCCACCATTTTTTTGCATGTAGGAAATTGATTCTTCATTCCTTTATCATTTTGGTCACGCATTTATATGAGATTTTATCCTTATCTTATTTTGTGTGTTGTGGATTTCAACTAGGTTCACATTTTTAATAAGAATTCTTGATAGTCAGTTTGGAATAATTACAAGATTTCTCACTCCACCCCTTATCCTGTTAGGTTGTTCATTGAGATAATCAACCCATTTTTCATGAAATCCATTATTAAATTGGTTTCTTATAGCTTCATCCATTACTAAAACTAAAATATTTACTATGAGGGAATATCATTATAAGTGAATTATCATATATAAACATAGTAAAATTTAATTTTAGGATGTATCACTTTATAAAACTATCATGTTAAACTATGTTTATTACAAATGAACTTTAATTAGACTCTGTTAAACCTATATCACTATTAGATTAATATATATAATTACTAGTTCAACCTATATTACTTTGAGTTTGTTTCTCTCATAATGGTTATCCCAATCCTAAAAATATATATCTCAAATTACTATGAACATTCTCAAAATATTCTAAAAAACATAATTTAAATATATGCTCTCAAAATCCAACTTATCTTTTCTAAAAAACATTAATCATATCTATAATCATTTACCTAAGTATATATATACCATTATCATATACTCTTAATAGCATACCTTTCCCAAAAAATTTTTAATATACAAGACATTAAACCACTACAAAATTGTATATTCCTCCAAAAAGTAACTCTATATTCAACTCTAAAATGGTATTAACTAGTAGTTCATAAGATCACACCCTAGTCAAATTACATGTAGTTGGGGTAATATTTAGATCTATATGATGAATATTCTATCACATTACACATAGTTTAGATTTACATATTGTGTATCATGATACTAATGGAGGATAAGATTTTATTTTGAGTTAAATAATATGTAGGGTGCACTTTAGTTACACGTTCCATATAATTTTAGGTCACGTGACATAGTGTGTACAAGAGTAGATACCAAAACGTCCATTAGGTCCCACACGATGTGTGTTTTAGGGGTACATACCATGTTACCCACCCCTTACCTGAGTTGATTTGTCAAAAAAACATTCTGAATGCTTGTTGATATATGTTGTGAACCTATCCAAAGACCTGACATGGATCCCTAAATGTACATGAATCATGTTACAATTATAAAAATTGAGTAACCTAATAGGTTTCATATTTCATATACAATATCATATATGTTCTGTAGGTAAACCCCCATAACAAATTTGAATGATAGTACATGCACATGCTACTACCGAGGTAATATAAACCATTACCCCATAATAGATACCATGTACATTTCTATCTTTGGAGTTTTTCAAAAATTCATTCATTGGAAAAATATTTGAGAAGACGAGTAGTCCATCCTAGGAATTTTTCCACATATATGAAACTTATTCATCCCTCTTCAGCATTAGTGGTAAGACACAAGGTTGTTAGGGAAGATTAGTCTTCTTATCTCTATAAAGATAATGAATGAGACTAAGTGTGATGATTGGGGAATACATGGGGATAGGAACTCCCTTGTTAATATAAAAGTTGTAGGGAATGGGTGCCCTCTATTCTAACTAGAGTTTAGTACTCTCCAAAATACATGGGGCTTGGGTCCTCTAGATCAATCATTGTGTTAGTACTCCCTTGACCATGAAAAGTTGTTGGTCCACCACATGGATGAAAAAGTTAAAAACTCACCCACATACATCAGGAACAATCCCTTTATCCAAGTGGTCAAGTACACCATCACCTAACATGTGTTACTTGTCATGGAATGGTTCCTCCACTATGTTGGTCAATTCCATGATAGAAACATCCCCCTTGGTGAGGCATGAATCCCTCACTACAATTTTTGAGAAGTTACATGGGATATATGGATGAGTAGTTTATATTCTTGGGTATATTTTGGGGATTGATTAACATATAGATGGGTTATATATGGTGAGGCATTATTCTGAGTATTTGGTTCTCTACCTTTAGATCACATATATGTTTTATTCCAAAACTTTATAGTTCTTCAGTTTACTGGTCATTATGTCTATCCTTTGTGGTTCAGAGTATTCTTATTGGTTATGTATATACTAACCCATAAATGGTAATCTTACCCACAAATGTCATGACTTATGTATATAACAAAAAATATGAAAATTATTACATTGGGTATAGATTTGGTGGAGCCTAATCTTAGTGGTACTAGAAAGTTATAGATGTATGTGGAGTTTTTTTAGGAAGTGTGAATCAGGGAGTTATCATGTTTTCTAATTTTTCTAGGATGTATGTAAATTTGGGATATTAGTCTCTTATTTTAACCCTTTATTTTATTTCATTATTTTATTTCACGTTGTATGGGTGATTTTCATGTATCACATGAATTTATAAATTACCATTATTTTTTTGTTTATCTATCATTATTATAATTTTTTTTGGAGATTTATTATTAAGTATAGGTATATTAGGCTAAGGCCTCTCATACTATATGATATTCCTATTCCATTCTAGTACCCAACCCTTGTACTACTGGATTTAGGATTGGGTTAACACACTCAACCTACTATCATCATAGGTAGGCTCTTGAGGGTAGGTCATGTTAGAGTGGTATTAATGTGGGTCTATCTTAAGAAAGGAGTTTAGAGTTAGGTTTATTATGAGTATTGGTTTGTGAATTTTGGAAAATAGTGTTAAGGGGTCCTAGATTCAGTTACCAAATTAGGGAACCTAGTATAGGTTCAGCGTCCAACAAATATTTTTTACGATTCTATGATAATCTGTCAATCAAATTGGGAGTTAGAATCCCTAATTATGCAGAATAAGTAAAATGGTATATTCATTATGTTTTAATTGTTCAATGATATTTATTTATTTCATTAGTTATCTCCCCATATAAGATTTAATGACCATGTTTATCTTATTGATTACATGATACCGCCACATATACATCCATCTAAGATAATTATGCATGCTTATGAAAGTGATTGATCATCCTATTATCGACCATCTGTGTGAAGAGGTTTTACATCCATGGACTGGATCATGAGATATCCCCATCAGGCAAAGATGGAAAATATCCTCCACCCACAGTGCAATGGAAAGACCCTATTCCCACAAAATAGGAATACATTTCTCAACCTAATGAGTAGAAAATAATTTGAGTTTGAAAAGATAAGGATTCATGTAAGCTGAGTGTTCTTCATGAGTTCCAGCAATAGAGGGAACCCAAATACCAAGGGGAGCCTAACCCACACATAGTTGAGGAATGGTTTGATATAGTGACTTGATTGTTTCACTTGTTCAAAAAACCTACTGATCAAATGATAGTTATAGAATATTACATTATCTAGGATGTAGTTAGTCATTGGTAGACCATGATCATCCAGACCCAGGACAAGGTGACTCTTCCGTGGTCTGATTTTGATCCCCTCCTTCATGAGAAGTATTTTCCGGATATGTTGAGTATGGTCTATATAAATCGTCTATTGGATCATCAGAAGGGTAATATGTTTGTCTTAGAGTATTAATTTAGGTTTAATGACCTAACAAGGAATATCTACACATGATTCATGATATATTTTTTCCATCATGGAAGTTAGAGAAAAGCCTCCATATATATATTCAAGTAGGTTTTAATCCCCTCTACATCACCACCTCTGCTATATTTCTAAATGGGGTTTGAATTATCAAGGAATTTTTAGTGAAGAGGTAGAAGGTAGCTAGATCTGGTGGTCATTATCTATGGGTTGATTTACCATATGTGATTGGATGATGGAAGGAATTAGGGTCAAAATTCTGGAGGCATATGTATGTGTAGTTTTAGTCAATAGGATTAATAGAAGAAGATTTGGGAAAATGATCCATCTAGTTATAAGTCTATATTTTATATGCATGTCGAGGATGAGGAAATATGTCTCATGAATACTTTAATTTTTGTGTAATTGAGGGAAGTATAGGTTTCATGGTAGATTGAATTAAATGTTAGATGAAAAATACAATCAAGTGTCTCCTAAAGTCAGAAATGGTTTCTCTCTCGAAGGATATTTTACTAAAGAAGCTAGTTGTGTACTATGAGGATCCATGATAGGATGATACTCTGATCCACTTATAAAATTTCCACCTCTGGGTAGTCCATGCCTAGCCTAGGGATTTGTAAGATAGGTTCATGTTTAGATATAGGAAATTAATGTCCATGAACAAAGAACACATGACATGATATGAGGTATGATTTGTGTTTTACCTGTAATAAAAACCATACTCATAGATTCCACTATGAGATAATTATTTTTAATTGTATCCCTAAGTTGAGAGCTAGAAATCATAGTAGTGTCCCTATCATAACCTTTGAAGATAGAGAATCCTAATGGATGTTATGACACACACACCAACATTTTTTGAAAATAAAATCTTAAAATTAATTTTTTTGGAAATAAATGTAGTTGGGATGAAGCTTGTGACATCATTATTGGTATTTATTGGTAATCCATAGTCCATGAATAGATAGACTACTATCATCAAAGCATGATGTGTTCTAAGCTACCATATCAAAGTTTTACTTCATGGATGAATAGGTCCTTTAGTCAATATGTGTAGGTTCATTTCATAGAAATTTGTAGGCGATAACCCATAAGTTAGTAAAAATAGCTTTGTAAAAAATAGATGCGTCATATAGACAACTTCCAATAGTTGTGGAGGGGCATATTGAATTATTTCCTAGTGATGTTCCTAGATGACTTCCTCAATGAGAGATCTAATTATGTATTTATCATCACCCCATGACCACTTTGAAATCTTATGTAGCTTATCAGAATGTCAAGACTAAGATTATATAGTTTATGGTGTATTTGGAGGACCTTGTAGAGAAATGTTTTATCAGACCCATTGTGTCCCCATGAAAACTTCAGTATTTTTCACCAAGAAGGTGAATATTATCTTGAGGATTTATGTGGACTATCTTCGCTTCAATATTATGATAGTTAGAATAGATACCCTCTATCAAGGATCAATGAACTCTTCATTTATATGAAAGTGAATCACTTCTCAAGGACCGATCTTAGGTTTGGATATCATCATCTTTGTGAAAATAAGGAACACATCTCGAAGACTGAATTCAGTTGTTTTTATGGACATTATGAGTTTTTGATGATTCCTTTTATCATGAAAACACCCTAGTAATGTTCATATTCCCCATTAAATTTATCTTTAAACCTTTATTTTACTAGTTCATGATAGTATTAATTGTTGAAATCCTCTTTCATTTAATATTGAAGTATGTGCATGTTTACATTGAAGATTAATGAGGACTTTCTTTGGGAACAAAATATATATGGTAAACTCTTGTAGTGTTAGTTATGGATTTGGGAGGTCCACTTTTCAAGGAATGTCATGTCTAGGGGTGCAATATCTATGGACCTAAAGAAGATCTTAGTAGTGCTTTCTTGGGATCCACCCATGAAGGTACTCAAGGTACATAGTTTCCTTGGATGGGATAGGTAATACAAGAGTTTCAAGGTGAACTTATGATGGATTTCATATCCCATGATCACCCATACATGAAAGGGTTCGACCTTCATTTTTTTGATAGATTCTAGTAGTTTTTAATGAGATATATTATATTTTTAAAAGTGATAATATTTGGAGGAAACTTAAAGAAGGTTTTGATACTTTAGTGTTCTATGATGACACCAAAGCTAGGATTATATTTTTACTAATGAAAGGGAAGTAAATTATTATTTATGGGTCCTAATGTCGCATATTTCACCATATTATCTAGTTTTTAATGATCACTAACATATTTTTTTGTTTTTGATAGTTTCTTTTGATGAATTTTGTATTTATATTTTATAAAAAATTCCATGAAGGTTTCATAGAATTCAAAGGCCTCAAGAGAAGTATAAAGGCCTCTTTCAAATCTTTCACTAGTAGGTTCCTATGGCTACTCTATGGTACCATGAAAAAAAATATATTTTGTCTCGGTGACACTGAATAAACGATGGAAACTTGAAAAATTAAAAATCTATCCCTTGGATGTGGGCCCTACAAAGTTTAGTTCAACCCAAATAGATCTATTCTATCATCAGAGGCTATAAAACCCTCCTAGACCCCTAGTGGATACAAATACACCCCAGGGATGATTCGAAGGCCATAGTTACTTGGAGAATATTTCTCATGCTCTTTGTGTTTCATTTTATCAATCCCAAGATCTCTTATTATCTTGTCTCTCTATGACCCATTATTTTATTATTGTAAAAAATAATATGGGGTGGAGAGTGTACTTCATTGGGATTGTATATAGTAATTCACTATTTTTCATCTTCTTCATTCTTGGTCCTTAAAGAAAGGGGAGTTTTTGTTATTTCATAATCCTTATGGTAATGGGAGGTTGGTTTCCTTGGAAAAACCATTAATATTCCATCTAAGTATTATGTTTTATTTTTATAAATACTAAAAAATAAGTGTCTTACATCTTTCAATGATTTTCATTCTACAACTGTAAAAAAATGGTTTAGGTTTCTTGCTACAACCATTGAAAAGGAAGGATTAAACCATAAACTCTCAAGGTTACCTAAGGAGTGTTGATATAGGCATGCGTTATGGATTATTTCCAAACCACATTACCAATTTATTATTATTTTTTAATTCCACAGTGATATATCTCTTTAATTTTATAGTATCACATTAATTGTTTTTAATTTCATAAAAAATAGTTTTAATTTCTAAAAGGTTTTTTGAAAAGATAATTCGCCCCCTATATCTATATTTTCACAGAACAACACCTAATAGTTGAGTTCTCATGAGTATAATTTTGTAAATAATCATTTGGATCATTCAAAGGTAGTGTTTCCCTAGAAAATAAGGATAGATTAACTTCATGATAATTGGTTCATAGTTTAAATGGATTATATGAGTTTCAGAAACATCTTCCCGAAAATGTATCTTAATATAAAACATATGTTCTGGTAGGATTTCTTATAGGGATATGATTTTGAGATTTTATATACTCTATGGAAGGTAAATGTGATGGATTATTACCTAATCATGAAATTCCAAGCTCAATTGAAAGAAGATGTGACTACTTATTTAGAAGTAATGTACTTATACATGGTGAATGATATAGTTGTGGATTATCTTCAGTTGATAGTGGTTTCACCTACACATGTTTGACATTTTATGGAATAATAGTTGGGATACATTGACTATAAATTCCAACATGATCATATATACTTAGTTGACACTCCTAACAGATACATTGACTATGGGGAGAACATCATCCTCTATCTGAGAAAGATAGTGGTTCCAGTCATGTTATATGAGGAGGTGCTGAGGGATTTCCCCACATACACCATAAAAATATATCTATGTGTGATGGAGATGTACTGAAATATCAAGGAATGTTATTGGAAAATAGGTATTAATATGAGTGATTTTATGTTTATCTCATGGTTCCTCACGTATCAATAAGTAATGATGAAGCACCAAGTTACAATATGTCTGGACTAGTCCCTTGAGGTTACCAAGTGGAAGTGGGAAAATATATAGATGTACTTCATTAAAATATTTCCATGATTAGTGAGAGTTCACGATGTTATCTAGGTGATCATTGAATAACTGACCAAGTTGTACCACTTCCTTCATATTTAGGAATAAAGCTTGATGGAGAGATGTGGATACTTTTATGTGTATTGGATTTTATGATAAGATGTAATAACTTAAATAATTTTTTTATAAAAATAATAACATTTCATATCCTAGTCGAAGAGGAGAACATTGGTGGAATTCAAGACTTAGTTGTGGTTGAGTACAACATTTCACACTCACACAGATGGAAATACTGTGAAAGCTATTATGTATCTTGAGGACTTGTCGTGAGATTTTGTGATTGAATTTTGATGAAGTTTGGAGGATCACATACAAAAAAATACCACTCCACTATTGAAATTACACCATCAAAGGCCTTATATGGGAGACCTTATAGGTTACCCTAATTCATAGCAAAGATTAGGTTGTCTTAACTCATGAGGATAGAGCTAGTATAGTTGATAATGGAAATGGTTCATGTTATCCAAGGGAAGATGAGGAAAAATAAAATATGTAAAAATTCCATCAAATACCAATAATGGAGACCCTTAGAGTTTTAGGAGAGATATCATGTGTTCATAAAGGTCATTCCACAACACGATTTGTGAAGGTCTTGTTGGTGTATAAAGATAACTATGATTTTAATCAGGCCATGATAGATCCAATACAGGTTGGGTGATGTTCATGTAACCTAGTATTTCCCTATAGTTGGATCGAGTGCACAAAAAATTCCATATTTCACTAATGAAATGATACATTCTTGACCTATCTCAAGTCATCTATTGGGGAGAGATGGACATTGAGGATGTTGTTACATTCTAAAATTACCTTGTGTAAATGGATGAACAACAATACAGGACCCTGTATGTAGAGACCCGAAGCCTGACGTACATGGACATTACATTACTTTTGCAGAATACTTAGTACATAACAAAAACACACACACAAGGATCATAATAGTTTAGTGTCTTTGGAAACTTAGAATATAATCTTCTAATCATGGTGAAAGATCTTCAATATCTCCCATAAAGATCTTCCCTTTTTTTTACCTAAAACCTTTCTTTATATCCTGGAGAAAAGAAAACATAAAAGGGTGAGCTCAAATGCTCAGTAAGGGTAAACAAAAGAAATATCAATCACATCATTTTCATAAGAACATAACATTTTGGAAATCTTAACCTGCAAAAGAGAGCATAATTTCATAACATGGGATAAATCATAGTAGTGAAATGAAATCCCAATAATCATAACTTAAAACATGAAACTTTGTGGAATACACACATAATCATATAGAATCATATCTTATTAGTCAAGACTCATTGCCAAGACTATCTTAGTGGACAAAGTCCATTTCTGAACCGAGTCACCCTTGTTTCAGTCCTGTTTCACTAAACCGGTATAACCTACCATTCCAGCCATGTCTATCTCATGAGATATAAAATCTCTACCCAATGCATTGGAGGGAGATATAGGTCCCACCCATCTCATAATGATACCATTCTTATGTGTGCCAAACAATCATAAATCATACATCATTGCATAACCCATGTAATAAAAATGGGATTCTTAAACAACATGACATCATAAAACAATTCATATAAGATAAAGGAATTCATAAAAATAATTCCATCACAACATAATCAAATCAATGTAATAATAGGGATATAAACAGAACCCTATATTATCTTAGATGGAAAATAATTTTGATAAAACACTTGAACTCTATTCTTGAGGAAAATATCCATTCTTCTTCAAAAACACTTTTCCTTTCATAACATGTCATAAAATTATAAACTAAAAGGAGTTGATTAAAAATAAACTTGAAAACTTGTAAATGAATCTTCTTGGAAATAATGTTTTAAAAATCCATTCATGCCGTATAAGTTAAAAAAAGAAAACATTCTTCTCGTACTTTTGTCGGAAAAGTCAAAAAGTACCTCATATGAAAAATGAAAAAAGATTCTTTTCATATCTTTTACTAAAAACTCACCGAAGGGTATAATTGGATATAAAATATTGTATAAGTATATAAATATTACATATTGAGGAAACATGGATGTGGATGATAAAATACACCCCTGTAAATGCCAAAGTATAAACAATCTCGGATAAAAATGAGATTGTGATATTTCCCTTACCTTAGGTCCGATATGCTTTGTACATGTCCGAACCTCCTGTATAATGATTTAAATAATGTTATTGACTTATTACAGAATCATACTTATTTTTATGATATCATATATGGTCATATTCTTAGCTTCTTAGTAGTAATATTTCATTGCTACATGTTATTCGGGTGTTTATAACTTTTTGTTCTTATGCGTGTTTTGTCGAATAAATTCTTATTCATCTCTTTAGGTAATAGATACCTCATTACCAGAATGTTATTAGTGTAATATATATCATATTAATTCATTCAATTCATTTATATAATCATTATGAAATGAATATCATGTAGAACGAGTCGCATCACATCGTGGAGACGGTATTCCGTATGTACGCACGAGTGATGATATCGTTCCTATGATCGTGGAATTGTATTGGAGTGTATGTATACTATTTCAGAATCAGTATCACTTTATAATAGTCATATATAGTCATTATTTACACCATTATACCCATCCAAGTAAGGTGGTGGTGGAAAATAGATTACACCACGGCGTGGAGACGGTATTCCGTACGTACGCACGCGCATTGATTTCTTTTTCCGTAGGATGGATAGATGGTGAAATAGGGTTTTTTCATACTTATAATAACATATCAGTATATGAGTTATACTGATGTTATTACTTCATAATGAAAAAACTAAAGAAGAAGAAGTGGAAGAAGAAATAAAGATGAAAGAATCGGTAACAGAAATTACCTCTTCTTTGAAGCGCCTCTTTGAGACCTCCTCTTAGGGCACTAAAATTGGTCTTTGAGGAAGAACAGAACCTCTAGGATGTTTATAGGGAAGTGGATAGGAGAAATTGGCAGGGTTTGGCCGAGCTTGAAGGCTCAAAGTGGTGTGAGGAAGAGGGGGAGGAGGTGCCCTTTTATAAGGGAGGAGAGGGGTACCTTTGTAATAATGAAAACTATTATTTTATTATATAGCCAAATTCAATTTTAAATAGCTCCAAATTGATTTATTTCTAAGATAAGGTGGGTATGGGTCGAAATACTCTAATACAATATAATTTAGTCAAGTTTAGGTATCAATTGTAACCTTATCATTTAGATTTAACTTTAAGTTAGATAATTTAACTTTTACCGTGTCTTCTTGTTTTCTTATACTATAAGGTTAATAAACTTACTATAAGCAGCCAAACAAACCCCAAGTTGTTTATTATTAATATATATAACCTTATCTAAGTCATTTGGCCGAACCTTAGATTTTTAGGAATAAAATAACAATTACTAATATAATATTTGTTTTAAAAACTATTTTATGTCAATTTTGACACTATTTAGTAATTGATTTTTGTGAAAATCATAACAGAATGATTAGTTCAAAAACAGTTAATTAAATCAATACTAACATGTCATATTAACCTAGAAAAATAGTGTAATTCATAAAAAGTCTCAAATTACATTTATTTTGGTGTTTATAACATCAATTATGTCAATATTTCATTAATAAGATAATTACTGCATCATCATTGTGTCATATATAAATTAAATTATTTAATGTCTAAAAATTAAAAATAAAATACCATTATGTAGGAAATATTTTTAGATTTCTAATTAATATTTATAGTCGAATTTATCTTATGTATAACCCCATATTAAAAATGATTTACTTATTAAACTTTGATTTTAACTATTTTAACCCTTCTTTAGATAAATTAATAACAAATGTCCTAATCTAATCCAAGTGGGCCTAAATGGTAATATTTTATTCCTAAGGTTGTTTTTGGTCAAATTACACTTTTCCAATATAATTAGGACATGTGTTAGGGTAATAATAATATCATTTTTACCCTTAATTACCCTATTTACTTTTAACCGTGGTAAAAAAAGTAAAAAGTTACTATTCACCAAAAATTATTTTCATCTCATTGAACCAGATTTTACTTACTGACATCAACCATGTCTCTCGGATTTTTGAAATTCCACTCACAGAAGAGGTAAAAATATGTTTTATGAAAATTCATTTTTTTTAACTACCACTTAGTGGTTTCACTATTCATCAAAAAATGAAAGTTTCCAGAAAAATACCAAAAATTAGGCCTAAGCTATATTTGATATTATGAACTCAAAAATGATGTCTATTTTACCAAATTCAAAACATATTAGATGCATTAATTAATTTAAAAATTAATTCCCGTCGTCAACACAAATTGCGTGTTCTTAAGAGATAATAACTATCAAAAGATTAACACTTGTTTATGTCTGGTTTAAATGTGAAATTACATCCAATGACTAGCATTGTATTAAATTTTAAAAATATATTCTAAATATAATTTAAAACCACTAAAATTAATAATTTATCACTATTAATTATTTCGATTAAAAAAGTTGTTTTTAATTAAAATTTAGTAATTTTCACTATTCATCAGAATATGAAAGTTATCCGAAAAGTACCAAAATTTCACCCTAAGCTAATTTCGATATTTTGAATCCAAAAATGTAGTCCATTTTGAAAAAGAAAATTTACAAAATTTCAAAAAGTGGTTATTACTATTCATAACGGCTAGTTTTAATAATATTTTAATAGCATATCGTTGTTTAGCGAAACTTGGTATTGCGTACAACACACGCTATCGTGGAGGGTCGCGCTTGCGTGTAATGCAAGCCAAGTCAGGGATGCGTGTTGTGCAAGCTCCTTTTGGTGTAGCATACAACACAAGGCATTAATGAAATTAAAAAGAATATTTTTCGTAAAATCTTGGGGTGTTACATTCTACCCCCCTTAAAATGAATTTCACCCTCGAAATTCGTCGGGGTTATAAATGGTTTACTAATCGAAAGTTTCTTTAATAGAAACCCACATCGTAAAAAGGAATACCAAAACATGGCTTTAAAAACTAAAGTATGAAATGTAACGGTTACCCAAATTAACTTATCATTGGGTTTCCACGTAGGAGAACATTGGTGAAAATATGGATATGGAAGAAAAATCTAACCATCATGTTCTGATGGAGAGTGGTAGAAAACATGGCTATGGAAAAGCCAGCAATCACAAAACCATAAATTTGTGATGATCTAAGGTACCATCTGATTCATCAGATATAAGAGCACTAGGACAACATTTTTGGTTTTCAAGATCGTTTCCCTAAAGTTGATGAAATTGGAATTAGAAGAAATAATTTCGTGATTTCGGTATAGTCTCACCGTTGGTCGTTCTTTGTACAATTTCCACTTCATCTCTTAAAGAAAGGAATTTGAATTTGTCATTCGTGATGTGTTAGCAGATCATGTGATAGAATGATGGGTCATTCCATCTGTCTCAAACAAAAGGTTAGAAAAGTTATCAAAAAAATACATAAGTCCATATATAGTGAGATTAATCATATATGGTTCCTAAAATGGACTTATACTTCATATATCATACTTATTAATATAATAAAACTAGTTTCTACTAAACATGGACTTCCTATAGGCCAGTGGTAGGCGATAAAGGCCAGTCGCACTTCGGTTGTGGGTTCGATTCCCACGGCCTTGTCCGACGCGATGGGCTGTCGCCCGTCCTGCAGGTTTTCCTTTTTCTAAAACTATATTACTATAACATCCCATCAATAATATCAAAAAAAACAAAAAATACTAACTTATGTCCAACATAATCCATTCCAATATTTAGGCTTATCCATAATACTGCAGTCCACTCTCAGAGATTTAATACCATCATTGATCCCCATATATCATAAGATATGTCTTGTTGGTCACATTCCAAACATTCAAAGGCCTTAATCATTTACTCTCTTGAATACCCATTGAACCTTATTGAAAACATGAGTGTTGTTAAAAGTTAACTCTTTCCACATACCAAAATCCTCAAAATTCTATATACTCAAACCATGATATCACTTAGTCCTTATATCAATCATGAGCTCATGAATACTGTCAAAATTTTCATTTTCTCATTTTCCCTTCCTTATGCGCATATCATCTTATTTCCAAAAATATCTCAATCACTTTCCATGGTTACTGGTACCATAAAATTATTGAATACCACAATAAAAAAATACGTAAATATTCCAATATTCCATGATACTATATACAACATTATTTTGGAATCCCATTACATAAACACTTAATCATTCCACCACATCGTTGTCATATTCAACATCGCCAATAGTGATCGCATGTGACTTCCCTTTGTCCTTTGCCTTAAGTGGTTTCTCATGTCGATCATCACTAATCCTTGGATTAGGGCATTTATTAGCATAATGCCCCATTTCCTTGCACTTGAATCATTGAAGTGTAGTAGGTTCATTCTGTGTATCCCTTCCTTTGTTTGCATCATTAGTCATATTCTTCCCATCGTTCCGGCATTCAAATGCCCGATGACCTTCCCTTCCACATTTGAAACATTTAACCATTGTTGATGTCGTAGCAATACCATTATCCTCATCCATGGTGTTAACTGAACCTTTTCCTTTGCACTTATTGGCTTTATGTCCTTCTTTTCCACACCCAAATCATCTTCCAGTTCCTTTGAAACATTCTCCTTGATGCCTCTTCCCACATAAATTACATAGGGGAAATTGACCTTTCTTTCCTCTATGATCATCATGAAACTCCATCTTTCTCTTATTAGCCGAGTCAGGAAACTTACAAAATTTGAGTTTATTGATCATATTATGAGATTGAAGATTAGAAATAATAATTATGTTTGGACTTCCAAATATAGTTTCATTTGGTTGCTCATGAAGAATATCATTCCATTGTCCGTTATATCCTCCATTATCGTGAATCTTCCTGTTTCCAGCCATTTTCTAAAACCCAAAAATAATAGTGTGAGAGGCAAAAATCATGCTAGGGAAAACAACATAGTAATGGGGGAGTACCCTCAATATCTAACATCTTAGGTTAAATTCTATGATCATTACCGTAGTTCTAGTACTATATCCTATAAGTATACTTATCCTTAGGGACATCCCTAGACATACCTTAGAAATATCTCTAGGGATCTCACTAACGTTTTCGCATCCTAGTTTCCAAAGGTTGACTAAACCTTTCATCTGATACCAACTATAACGACCCATACTTTACATACATTGTTATTACTTCAGAATTGAAGCACACTTATTACAACATATAACAAAACCAAGAAAGGACCGTATAGGTATAGTGTCTTTAGAAACTGGGAAACAAAAACAATTGGTTCATAAAGCATCTACTTTGCCTCCCATTTATTTCATCATATCTAGAGTCCCTTTTTGGCATATTCTACTTAATAACCTTCTTCCTGACCTGGGGAAATAAAACATACAAAAGGGTGAGCTCAAATGCTCAGTAAGGGTAAACAAAAGAAATATCAATCACATCATTTTCATAAGAACATAACATTTTGGAAATCTTAACCTGCAAAAGAGAGCATAATTTCATAACATGGGATAAATCATAGTAGTGAAATGAAATCTCAATAATCATAACTTAAAACATGAAACTTTGTGGCATACACACATAATCATAGAGAATCATATCTTATTAGTCAAGACTCATTTCCAAGACTATCTTAGTGGACAAAGTCCATTTCTGAACCAAGTCACCCTCGTTTCAGTCCTGTTTCACTGAACCGGTATAACCTACCATTCCAGCCATGTCTATCTCATGAGATATAAAATCTTTACCCAATGCATTGGAGGGAGATATAGGTCCCACCCATCTCATAATGATACCATTCTTATGTGTTCCACAAAATCATAAATCATACATCATTGCATAACCCATGTAATAAAAATGGGATTCTTAAACAACATGACATCATAAAACAATTCATATAAGATAAAGGAATTCATAAAAATAATTCCATCACAACATAATCAAATCAATGTAATAATAGGGATATAAACAGAACCCTATATTATCTTAGATGGAAAATAATTTTGATAAAACACTTGAACTCTATTCTTGAGGAAAATATCCATTCTTCTTCAAAAACACTTTTCCTTTCATAACATGTCATACAATTATAAACTAAAAGGAGTTGATTAAAAATAAACTTGAAAACTTGTAGAGGAATATTCTTGGAAATAATTTTTTAAAAATCCATTCATGCCGTATAAGTTAAAAAAAGAAAACATTCTTCTCGTACTTTTGTCGGAAAAGTCAAAAAGTACCTCATACGAAAAACGACAAAAGATTCTTTTCATATCTTTTACTAAAAACTCACCGAAGGGTAAAATTGGATATGAAATATTTTATAAGTATATAAATATTACATATTGAGGAAACATGGATGTGGATGATAAAATACACCCCTGTAAATGCCAAAGTATAGAAAATCTCGGATAAAAATTAGATTGTGATATTTCCCTTACCTTAGGTCCGATATGCTTTGTACATGTACGAAACTCCTGTATAATGATTTAAATAATGTTATTGACTTATTAAAGAATCATACTTATTTTTATGATATCATATATGGTCATATTCTTAGCTTCTTAGTAGTAATATTTCATTGCTACATGTTATTCGGGTGTTTATAACTTTTTGTTCTTATGCGTGTTTTGTCGAATAAATTCTTATTCATATCTTTAGGTAATAGATACCTCATTACCAGAATGTTATTAGTGTAATATATATCATATTCATTCATTCAATTCATTTATATAATCATTATGAAATGAATATCATGTAGAACGAGTCGCATCACATCGTGGAGACGGTATTCCGTATGTACGCACGAGTGATGATATCGTTCCTATGATCGTGGAATTGTATTAGAGTGTATGTATACTATTTCAGAATCAGTATCACTTTATAATAGTCATATATAGTCATTATTTACACCATTATACCCATCCAAGTAAGGTGGTGGTGGAAAATAGATTACACCACGGCGTGGAGACGGTATTCCGTACGTACGCACGCGCGGTGATTTATTTTTCCGTAGGATGGATAGATGGTGAAATAGGGTTGTTTCATACTTATAATAACATATCAGTACATGAGTGATACTGATGTTATTACTCCATAATGAAACAACTAAACCAGAAGAAGTGTAAGAAGAAATAAAGATGAAAGAATCGGTAACAGAAATTACCTCTTCTTTGAAGCACCTCTTTGAGACCTCCTCTTAGGGCACTAAGATTGGTCTTTGAGGAAGACCAGAACCTCTAGGATGTTTCTAGGGAAGTGTAGAGGATAAATGGGCAGGGTTTGGACGATCTTGAAGGCTCAAATTGGTGTGAGGAAGAGGGGGAGTAGGTGCCCTTTTATAAGGGAGTAGAGGGGTACCTTTGGAATAACTAAAACTATTATTTTATTATATAGCCAAATTCGGTTTTAAATAGATCCAAATTGATTTATTTCTAAGATAAGGTGGGTATGGGTCAAAATACTCTCATACAATAGAATTTAGACAAGTTTAGGTATCAATTGTAACCTTATCATTTAGATTTAACTTTAAGTTAGATAATTTAACTTTTACCGTGTCTTATTGTTTTCTTATAATATAAGGTTAATAAACTTACTATAAGCAGCCAAAAGAACCCCAAGTTGTTTATTATTAATATATATAACCTTATATAAGTCATTTGGCTGAACCTTAGATTTTTAGGAATAAAATAACAATTACTAATATAATATTTGTTTTAAAAACTATTTTATGTCAATTTTGACACTATTTAGTAATTGATTTTTGTGAAAATCATAACAGAATGATTAGTTCGAAAAAAGTTAATTAAATCAATACTAACATGTCATATTAACCTAGAAAATTAGTGTAATTCATAAAAAGTCTCAAATTACATTTATTTTGGCGTTTATAACATCAATTATGTCAATATTTCATTAATAAGATAATTACTGCATCATCATTGTGTCATATATAAATTACATTATTTAATGTATAAAAACTTAAAAATAAAATACAATTATGTAGTAAATATTTTTATCTTTCTAATGAATATTTATAGTCGAATTTATCTTATGTATAACCCCATATTAAAAATGATTTACTTATTAAACGTTGATTTTAACTATTTTAACCCTTCTTTAAATAAATTAATAATAAATGTCCTAATCTAATCCAAGTGGGCCTAAATGGTCATATTTTATTTCTAAGGTTGTTTTTGGTCGAATTACACTTCTCCAATAGAATTAGGACATGTTTTAGGGTAATAATAATATCATATTTACCCTTAATTACCCTATTTACTTTTAACCGTGGTAAAAAAGTAAAAAGTTACTATTCACCAAAAATTATTTTCATCTCATTGAACCAGATTTTACATACTGACATCAACCGTGTCTCTCAGATTTTTGAAATTCCACTCACAGAAGCGGTAAAAATAAGTTTTATGAAAAATTCATTTTTTTAACTACCACTTAGTGGTTTCACTATTCATCAAAAAATGAAAGTTTCCAGAAAAATACCAAAAATTAGGCCTAAGCTATATCTGATATTATGAACTCAAAAATGATGTCTATTTTACCAAATTCAAAACATATCAGTTTCATTAATTAATTTAAAAATTAATTCCCGTCGTCAACACAAATAGCGTGTTCTTAAGAGATAATAACTATCAAAAGATTGACCCTTGTTTATGTCTGGTTTAAATGTGAAATTACATCCAATGACCAGCATTGTATTAAATTGTAAAAATATATTCTAAATATACTTTAAAACCACTAAAATTATTAATTTATCACTATTAATTATTTTGATTAAAAAAGTTGTTTTTAATTAAAATTTAGTAATTTTCACTATTCATCAGAATATGAAAGTTATCCGAAAAGTACCAAAATTTCACCCTAAGCTAATTTCGATATTCCGAATCCAAAAATGTAGTCCATTTTGAAAAATAAAATTTAAAAAATTTAAAAAATTGTTTATTACTATTCATAACGACTAGTTTTAATAATATTTTAATAGCATATCGTTGTTTAGGGAAACTTGGTTTTGCGTACAACACACGCTATCGTGAAAGGTCGCGCTTGCGTGTAATGCAAGCCAAGTCAGGGATGCGTGTTGTGAAAGCTCCTTTTGGTGTAGCATACAACACAAGGCATTAATGAAATTAAAAATAATATTTTTCATAAAATCTTGGGGTGTTACACTGTAGGGTTGGTATATACCAATTGTGTGTGTTTTTTATATCATGATAATCTTTAGAAGAACTTGTAGAAGAATGATATTAGGATACAAACACTTTTACCTCCCCTTTTTCAGTAGGTTGACCCTTAAGAATGAAAATAATTGAATATTGGGGGGATGTAATGACCCATATTTATTTCTATTGAAGCTTTAGAATATTTTAAATATATTTTATAGACGTTTCATTGGGCTTCATTGTTTAAATTAGCATTGTGGATGAGCAGATATGTTATATTAAATATAATATATAATTTTTATCCTTCTAATAATCAATTATGGGGAAATTTCATTTGGTTCTAAATGAAGCCTCATACATTAAAACTAATATTGTAGGTGTATCCAACATAGGGGTTTTACACTAAGGGTGGTCTAACTTTGGTTCATAACTCAAACCCCTGGGTTGGTCCCCCACAAGTGTAATTATTTAATAAAAATAAATAATTATTCATTTAATGAATAAAAACCAATAAAGCTTAAATTTCCCATATTTATCCCTCCTTAACCTATAAAAATAGGGTTATTCATGGTAAATCATAAATTTGAGATATATAGGGTTGAGAGAAGAGGTAAATTTGGAGATGGGTGAACCATTCATTGAGTAAATCATCCATGAAACATAGAGCAGATGCATAAAAAAATAATGTGTGATCACAAATTTTTGAAGTACTCTTTATTTTATTCTCAACACTATATTATTCAATATTTCCATTAATTGAGTTTTGTTTTTTATTCTTAATTCATAATCGCATGTCCCAATAAATTTAATAATTTATTATATTGTTAAAATGTTGATTATTCCCCCATGTTATTTATCATTAGTGTATTTATGGTTGATAAATAGTGGTTGTTCCACCACACCAACCACCGAACCCCATGTCCCCCTTTTCATCATTCATCTTATTTATGATTTCTCAACCAAAAACACCATTACTGGTTGTTCAAAAATATTGTTATGAGATGATAAACATGTGGCCAATAGAATTATGAATATTAATTTTTTCATGTAATCATCACAAAGGTATGTGTGAGGCCATGATGGGATTCTGGGGATATGTAGTGGGTGATAAAGGGTTATCAAAGGAGTGATGATGACATATTTTTAAGGACTGCGGTATGGTAGAGAGTTAGGGGAATGTGTAGGGATTTTATAAGAGGATTTATGGACAATTATGGTCTGTGAGGCTTCGAAAAAGGATGGATTTAACCCCTATGGGTGAGATAATTATGAAATATGACCATTGTAGAGATTCAGGAAATACTAGAGGTGAAATCAGTGAAAATGTAATTTTATTGTGATTTTTAAATATTCATGTAGAATGCAAGATCACATGATGTGTAGTTCCAATTATCATGCTCTGTATCTTGATACCATTTGTGGCTAGGGTTTTATTTCAAGTTAAATATTAGACATGGTGTACTTTAGTTACACATGCCATTTAGCACAATTTCAAATGAACAGACTTATATACCTGTTCACACTCATGAATCAATTTGGCCCAATAATGATGTGTGCACTAAGGGTCCCTTCTATATACCTTGAACCATAAATGAGAATATGGTACATGAAAAGTTAGCTTCTTGTCCGTACATGGTGCTTACATATCTATGGACACATCATGTATCCCATACCATACATGACTCAGGTTGTAGTGGTAGACACCATGTTCCCCCAATGGTTTCACACATCATGTAAACTATCATACTCTATGTGTTTTTCAACCCTCACTTGACATGTGAACAATATTACATGACTTAGTTACTATTTAGGGGATACACACTATGTACCCTATAGTATTTACCATGTACCTTTGGTGTTTTTAATAACTTCTTTTGAGGGAATCAGATTCTAGGACTTGAGTAGTCCATCTTGAATGTTCTTATATATAGAACAAAATGGTATGCCCCTATTTTGAATAAAAGGTGAGATATTAAGTATTTTAGGTATTTTAGATTCCCTATCATCATTTGACCATTTACTATGATTGTGAAATATGACCAGAGAAGACATGTGGATAGAATTACTTGGTGATAAACTATTATTTGAGAATGGGTCTGCTAAATTCTTCATGGAGTTTATCACCCCCACAAACAATTCAGGAAAGGGTAATCTAGTTAATTCATGGGGTTAGTAATACATTATCCCTAATAAATAATGGGTCTCCCACATGACTAAGATAGTTACAAACTCCACCACATATGTGGGGTTCATGTCCTCTATCCAGGGAGTCATGTACTCCCTGATGTTGCATGATTTACTCAAGGAGGCATAGGTCCTCTACTGGGGTTGGTTATAGCCCCCAACGAACACTAACCCCTTTGGTGTTTCATGGGTACCTCCTTATAGTTTCCGAGAGGTATCATGGGTTTCAAGGATGGGCAGTTCAAATTCATAGGTTGTTTATTGAGGATGGTTCTATTGTATCTAAGATATATAGAGAATGAATTTATTTTAAATATTTTTTTATACCATTAAATTATATATGTATTATTCAACACATTTACATTTCATAAGCAGTCATGTCTTTTGGATATTTCTTTTTTGATTTCGGGGCATCCTACTAGGTACGAATATACTCACCCCTGTATGGAAATTTAGGCTGTACATGTAATGTTTCATTCAAATGTTGGAAAATATGATGATGATAATGTTGGGAATAGAATTTTTGAATAAAAATCTTAATGGAACATTGATGTGACAAACATAGGTGAATTTCATGTTTGAGATATAGAAATCACAGATTCATCATCTTCTCTAATTGTTCTAGGATGATCTTATATATGGGATATTGTTCCCTTGTTTTCACCATTATTTTATATTTTATATTTTTTTGTTATACTAGGTGTATTATTAGATTATATCATATTTATTTATAAATTTAAGTTGATATTTTTTGTTTAGAATACATTATTATATTATATATAGATATTTAGGGTTCGATATTAGTACATTAGGCCAAGGACTACCATATTTTGTGATATGATTACTTAATGAAAGTTCCAAAATCATTAACATTTAGAAGATGGATGAGGGTTGAACATTATGAATATTTTAATACTAAATGAGGACTTGGTGGGTAATTTCATGTTATGTTGATATCAAAATAGGTTTTATTAGATCAGTATTTTAGAGTTAGGTGTGTGGTGATGACTGTTTAGAAGTTTAGGTAAACAATATCAAGGGTTATTATGTTCAGTTACTATACTATGAAACCCAATATATATGCATTAACCAACATATACTTTCACAAGGACAATGATAATATATCAATCATTGGGATCATATAGGGAATTAGATAAAGGGAATAAGTAAAATGGCACATGCATCATGTAAGAGTATTTTAATGATCTTTGTGTCCTTCTAAAGTCATATACCGAGATAAATTTTAATAACCATGGATTGTATTGTCGATTATTGGATTCCACCACAAAAAAACAACTAATATCCCATGGTAGTGTCATAAAGTGCTATTAACAGTTATTAATCCTACTATCATCAGCTGATTAAGGGATGATGCTTCTATATTGGGACTAAATAATGAGATGTCCCCATTGGGATGGGGGGAGAAGATTATTTTCTTGTAATACAGTGAGAAGTACCTCCATCCTTGGTGTAGGTGGGAATTCCTACCATTTCTAAGAAGTGGATCATTCTAGTGGGATATTATGAGGATTCACAAAGTTTAATAACCCAAGAATTTATAAAATAAATTTTCTCCATTCTGTAAATAATAGTTAAACTAATTATAAATGTATAATGAAATAAGTGGTATTTATAGAAATTATGGAATCCATACTAATAGAACAGTATCATCTTCTATTAAATTATAAATAAAATTTGTGTGTCTTATATGTGAAAATATGAAATATTCATATCATAGAATAAGTAAATAATTGTAAAAAAAATGATAAATTAAGTGTTGGAATTTTTGTAAAACATACATGTTTATTTAAATTTTTATAATTAATATAATGATTTAAAATAAAAACTATTTTCATAAAATAGATTCATAAATTAATATTTTGATGAATTTTTATTACAAGATAATTTTATGAGTTCTTAATTAATTTTTCAAAGTGTCATAAAATCAGTTATAACATTAAAATCCGTATTTTTTGAATAAATGATGATTTTAATTAAAAATTAAAGTTCTAATATTTTCAAAACTATTTTCAAAAAATTATGTCCATTTTGGAATTCTAAATGTCGAAAAATTGGTAGGGTGATTTTTTATATTTTTCTAAAATAGTTGAATTTTTGGTGAATAGTAAAACATGATAATTTAAGATATAAGCTAAATATGTGAATTATGGTGTCATGGATGATGTATGGATGATGTAGTCCCGTTATCTAGAACCATACTTATATATTTACTATATTTAATCATGGTATTAAAAACTATTTATAGTCTTGATCAAAAATAACAAACTAATGAATAAAATAATCAAAGAACCCTCCTCTCCTCCACTATAAATACCACCCCTTACCACCTCTTATACTCACACCCCAAAACCCATGTATATTGTATAATTTATGCCTAATTAAATCTAGGATCATCTCCAAATGTCTAGTACCTAATGGTCTCACAAAAATTCCAAAAAAAAATGGCCTTAATAATGTTCTCAAGGAGAAGAATTCAAGAGGTAAAATCCCCTTTCAGTTTCTTTTATTTTATTTTCAATTTATTTTATTTTATTATTCTGTTTTCACTTACCATCATAAAAGTGAAATGATAACCCCAATATAATACGTATACTGTAATTTTATTGTGTTAATGGAATATCCATCATCAAACCTCTCCTATTCTCCTCTTATTCTAGAAAATGAAATCATCATCCGTGATGTGTCAATTCTCCACCTTTGTGGACGACATGTTTCAATTTTCCTGTAATGGCTTCTTTAATCATCAAAAAACCATTATTATGGTTAAATAATAATATAATATTTGTATTATAACTTTTTTAAGGTTCTGTAATTATTATATAAACATGATTTTAAATAAACTGAAAGCAAATTCATGATGGGCAGAAAACCACCAAAATAAATTAAATAAATTTTAATCAATGTTTTATCTAAAGAATCATCATCATATAAGAAAAAATATTTATGAGACCATTTAAAATTATAGAAACATATTAATATCATTTTATTTCAATTTTGGATTTTTACCTCCATTCGACAAGAAATTCTATATTGAACCAACCATGGAAACCATGAAATAAATTCCCCAGAAACAATGAAAATAAATAAATATTATTAATAAATGGGTGGAAAGATGTTATAAAATGTTCATATATGTTGTTATAAATATGAATATAGTTTTAAAATAAATTAATAAAACTATTTAAACAATTATATAGGAGGGTTTAACATGTTTTAAGGAATTCAAACAAGATGTAGGACACTTTCCTTTTAAAATACTCTTTAATGTATATTTTTACAAAATTTAAAAAAAAATGATTGTTGTAACTTTTATGGAATGAGAGTATTTTCAAAATTTCATGAATAGTTAATGATTTTTTTATTTACAATATTACATGTTTTTTTTTTCAAAAAAAATTCCTTTGTACGAGTGCAATATTCCATTAATGATTGATTACTCTAAAGGAACGATTTCTATAATGAAAGTATTATTATTTTATGATTATGGTATAGTTCTTGGGAATTATTTATGATTAATGGTGGTATATATATCTCCCTCTAACACATCTGGTATGTTTATGTTGGAGGTTGACTGTATGTTTACTACAGGTGTAACTGCGACGGTTACAACATAAGGTAGCTGCGAGGGTTAAAAAATCATATGGAATCCACAGGGGTTACAATCAAAATTAAGTAATTCCCAAAGTTAAAAATATGGTATATTTATTTTTTATATGTTTTATAGAAATCTCATGGTTTTACAAGGTAACCATATGTAAGGGTGATAAGTTTATCATTCATGTGTTTGCAAGTATTCATAATGTAATGGTTTTATTTTTATTTTTCCCTTACAGAGATTTTTGTGCCCATACCATGTTTTTAAATGTTTATCATAGTATTTGAGGATTGTTATGAGAAAAGAATAATCCAAGATGAATTTTGTGAATATTTTTCATGAAAAGAATTTATTTAGAAAAAAAAGTTGTTTTTTAAAAAATGGATATAGTTTTATTAGTATCCAATTGAATGATCATTGTTTTTCATGTATGAATTATAACCTATTTCTATAAAAATATAAATGAAAATAAACATTGGGAATGCAATAAAGTGAATTCTAATTTAATTTACTAGAATATGTAATGTTTATAGAAGATTTCATATAGTTGGTATCAGATCACAGGTTAGATAACTTTAGAGGATATGATGATGACTAATAGAATAACATAAATGATTTTTACCTTACATATAAGTTGAAGTGATATATAATTTGATGATTATTATATTTATTTATCTATATATGTCAGTTCAAAATGTTTTTCTACAGAAGAATTAGGGAATATTATGTAGGAATCCACCAATAGGATGATATCTTTCTGAATCCTCAACTCGTAATGGTTAGAATTGGAACCAATTTTTTTGATAGTAATGGATTATTTGACATAGGATATAAATATCAGAAACAACCATGCAAGAGAATAGCCATATTTCCACAATTGAATGTGATAATAATGGAAAATTTTATAAGGAAATACCCTGTTTATTTTAATGGATCTTCTAACCCAGTGTTAGATGAAGGGTGGATTAAATACCATGAAAATATATTTCATTTCATGGGGTGATCAGATAATTAAATGGTTAGTATTCCAATTTACCATTTTGAAGGTGAATCCAACCCGTGGTGGTCAATAGTCATGAATATTAGGGATACTAAGGATATTCATGCCATGGAATGGGATGAATTTAAGAATATTTTCCTTGGAAAATATTTTCCCAAGGTGGTTCGACTTAGGATGGAAAATAAGTTCCTTGAATTGAAACAAAATTAGGAAGATTTAGTGTCTGTTTAAGAATAAAAAATCATCCAATTGGAAATGTATGCTCAAAATATTTTTTGAGATCTTAATATTAAAATATATCATTTTTACTCAGGATTAAAGCCAATATATTGGATGGAATTAGCTTCCAGTTAATTTAAAAGTTATGAGAAACTTGTTTTATGTGATGAGAGGGTAGATATATATTTTTCTGATGATCATGCATACTTTGAAAACAAGAAGAAGAAAAGTTTGATTTGGATGACAATTGGTTATTACCAATCAATTAAGTATTAAGGTAATAAAATCAAATTTCTAGTTTATTAGAAGTGTGGTAAAAATATCCCTATGTAATGCCTTAACAAATCCAAGAAGTATTTTCAATGTGTTAAGTTTGGACTTATAGCCTGATATTGAAATTAAAATGATCCTATGTTTAATTATGATAAGAAAACTATAATGTGTTTTAAATGTGGTGAGATAGGGAATTATAAAAATACCTATCCAAATAAAGATCAAAATAATGGGAAGAATATAAACTATAATCAGAAAGTTGTATTGAAATCATTTGAGACCACTTTTGTAGATATAGGTCCATGCAATGAAGTTGTATCAGGTACATTTTTGTTTTACTCAGATTTTTCTAATGTATTGTTTTATATGGAGTGTACACATTCCATTATTTATGATAAATTTTCTGGTAAATTGGAAATTTCTCCTAAAGAAATGAAATCAGAGCTTATAGTTAAAACACCAAGGGGAAATAGGGAAAAGGATTATAAGAATATAAATGTCGTTGTATTTGGATATAAATTACTAGAAAACCTTGTTTTTTCCATTTGGAGAGTTTGATGTTATTATGGGTATGGATTGACTTTCTATTTACCATGATAATATTTATTATAGAGATAGAGAATTTTTTTTCAAAAGAGTTTTAGTTGGTATACAAGAATGAACTCATACTGTTGATAACATCTTAGGAAGATGATAGATTTTTAAATGATGGAAATTAAATTTATCTTTCACATATTATTGAAAATGAGGGAATTGTTCAGATTAATGTTATACTAATGGTAAATTAATATCAGAATGTTTTTTCTTGATTAATTTTCTGGTGTTATACCTTAATTAGAAGTTGAATTTAATATCTACATAGTTAATAATGATAATACAATTTCAAAACACCCATATCGAATTGATCAAGTAGAACATCTAGAATTGAAAAGGAAATTGAAGGAGTTTCTAGATAATTGTTTCATTCATCCGAGTACATCACCTTGGGGTGCTCTTGTGTCATTTGTTAAAAATAAATATGGTTTTATGAGGCTTTGTGTTGGGTATAAAGAATTTAATAACAACAAAGTTAATAATAAAAATCCTTTTCATCATATTAATTAATTTTCTGATTATATCCTGGGAGTTCAGTATTTTTCCTAGATTTAATTGAGATCTGGGTACCATTAGCTGAATGTGAATGATGATGAAATTCTAAAAACAACATTCTGTACTAGATATGAGAGATATGATTTTTTTATTCCCTCTGGTATGAAAAATTAACCTATTTTACATATGGATCTCATGAATATAATATTCTAGGAATATTTGGATTAGTTTTTTGTTGTTTTTATTGATGATATTCTATTTTATCTAAATTTTATGATGATCATGAAAAAGATTTATGGATTTTCTAAAAAACCCCTTAGAGAAAATAGTTTTTATGGGAAATTTATAAAATTTTATTTTTTGTAACAACATATTTATTTCCTATGAAACATTATTAATAAGGATGGAATAATGACTGATCCTTCCAGAAAAATTTATTGATGAATGAAAAATTCATAAAAATGTTACTAAGATTCATAGTTTTCTTGGATTAGTATGATATTACCAACAGTTTGTTAAAAACTTTTCATGTTTATCTAGACTGCTAACTAAGCAAACACAAAAGGGTATAAATTTACTTGGATAGAATAGTGGAATTTTTTTTATGGAACTAAAAAAAGTTTGGTGAATGCTCCATTTTTGTCATTACCCTCAAGAAATAGAGAATTTTTCATCTATAGTGATTCTTCTTTATATGGACTTGGATGTGTTATGAGCCAGAATGGTTAGGTAATTACTTATGCTTCACGGAAACTAAAACAACACGAGTTAAATTATACCACACATTATTTGGAGTTATCAACTATTATTGTTTATTTTAAAATTTATAGATATTATTTATATAGAACAAAGTTTTAGATATATATTAATCATAAAATATTGAAGTATATATTCACTCAAAAGTAAATGAACATGAGGGAAAGAAGATGGTTGGAATTGATAATAGATTATGATTGCACAATCAATTACTATTCATGAAAAGTGAAAAAAGTGGAAGATTCTTTTAGTTGAAAACATAATGAATGATTAACCCGGATACATGTAGAACGTGACCCTTTGATTAATGATTTGATGAATTTTGTCCAAGAAATTATTGGTGGAGGAGATTCTTCTATTTTGTTTCAGGTGTCAGTGCAGTCATATCTATCAGACATAATTAAGCAAGCACTGAAAAAAGATTGTGAGTTATATAAAAAGGTACAATTGTTTAAGAATGGTAAGTTGACTAAATTTAATATTGATAAATATTGTTTCTTGATATTTGTAATGATATTATGTGTGCCTTGTGATTCCTATATAAATAAAGAGATGTTGAGTGAAGCTCCTATTTCTCCATTTTCAGGTCATCCTGGAAGCAAGATGATGTATAGGGTGCTTTGGAAGTATAACTGGTGGGATGGAATGAAAAGAGATATTAAATATTTTTATATGGACCCTACCATTACACAATCTTGAATTAAATGAATAATTCACATTGAGCATCTTTTCAGGTTTAGAGTTTTAGAGAATTATGACATAACTATTACATCTCAAAATATTAAAAAGTATACACTTCTACTTAGTTTCCATTTTTTTTCACAAAATAAAAAAAAATCTTTAAAAAAAATTCATGTATACTTCCATGTTTTAGACAGCATGACTTTTCCTTGATCCCATCCTCGACCCAATTCATATTTAATTCCCATGAAAAACATTTCAAAACTTGGGATGAGCATAAAAACCTGAGAAAGGGTTATAAAAAAAAAGATTGAAAACATTAGATCATCATTACATACATAACATAATCTCTTTAACATAACTCATGAAATCATAAGATTTATGAATAACACGTAGAAAACATAAATCATAAAGGTAACTTGTGGCATCCATATCATACTTACATTGTAGCTATCACAACTACATAGGGAGTTACATTTGGAATATCCAACATAGTATATTCCCTAAATCTATTAGGAGAAACATTCACATTTACCTCTATCAAATTACCCAAAGCATTGAAAGCTATCTCGGGATCACCCGCCCTAGGTTTATCATGGAACCACCAGTATTCATAAACAATGCCCAAGAACCATAACATATTCATAACACATAAAACAAAAATAAAGGAAAGATAACATTTCCACATTTTAATCAAAATATATCATTTAAATATATTGACATAAAAAATCCATTATCAAAACCATTTTTAGTACCAAAATGCTTAAAAAGAGTATATGGTATTTATTTTCCTTTTGAAAACATTACAACTTGTTAAGGAAGCCAAAGATCGAATAATACTCACGGTGGCGGAAAAGGTCATTATCACCGCATACGTTAAAAAGAAAAATTCTTTTTTTTCATTTAGTAAAATGCATTTTAAGAAAATATTATCTTGGAATGAAATGAAAAGTCAAAGGTATTTATACACCATATAAAATAAAGTTGAGAATAAAACAAAATATGCCTCAATGGAAGGAGATTGAGACGAAGTCCCTTACCTCGTGTCTGACTTGAATCGATCGTTCTTTAATCTCTTGAATAATAAACTAAAGTTAATTTCTACTTTCTTAAGAACCTTTTTTAAGTTTATTATTCATTTTATATCACTTATTATCATGTTATAAACATTATTTAATCATTTAAGTTATTAACGGTTGTTTCGTCAATATTTGGCACTTGAGTAAAAATGAACACCTTATAATTACAAGTTGTTCATGTAGTCAAATATCCATTATCTTTAGAATGATATTAATTATGAAGATATCATATATATCATATATATCCAGTATATGTATGTATTTATAACATTACATAACATTTGGAGATAATAAATTAAAGCACCGTTCATGGAGACGGTAAGCCGTACGTACGAATGAACGCTACTTCCATTTCTATTTCTTATTTTAATGGAATTGAAACATAATGATACATAGGTATATTATAATTATAGTAAAATATCATATATAATATCATTAACTCTATCCTTTATACATCCCACATAAGGAATTAACGAGTCATATCACTTTGAGGGGGCGGTAGTCCGCACTTCCTCAAATGAAATTATCGCGTTTACCCACTATGGAAACCATAAAGGTATGATATAAATGAAAAATAAAGAATCATAAAGAAAACATAAACATAATATATATCATATATAAATATAGTGTCATCATAATGTCCACCATGAGAGGCAGTAGGAGTTAATTGAACAATCATCGTTTCGTGAGGTGTTAGTTTTCCATCCACAGAAACATTATGTTATTTACCCATCAGATGGATGTGTGTGTAAGTTTAGTTTGAATATTTCTCATAAAAAAATAATAGTATATTTAGGATACTTTTTTTTATAAAATAAAGGAATAAAAAGAGTTTAGGGGGTTGGAGAAGTAAAATAAAGCAAAAGAACTTAAGAGAAGATGTTACCTTTAAATTGGGTAACTCCCTTTGGTTTGAACCAAAAGGGTTTCTTGAAGTGATTTATACCTAAGGTAAGGATTCTAGGATTAAGAGAGGGATATTGGGAGATTATTGGAGAAGAGGTTGTATGAGATAAAGTCTTGATATGTGTGAGGAATGAGTTAGAAGTGAGGGATTTTTATAAGGGAGAGTAGGAGATCTTTAGGAAAGTTTGAAACAATCATTTTATTATAAACTCATCTTCGGTTTCAAAAGGTCAAAAAATAATTAAAGTCTAAGTTAAGATGACTCATGGTAGAAATAAAATCATCCAATAATAATTGGGAAGGTTTTGGATATTTTTTTAATATTTATAATCTTATTTATTTAAATCATTTATTAATGAGGTAAATATTGCATCATTATTATGTCATAAATAATTTAATTTATTTGATGTCCAAAAATTATAAAACAAATACCATGATGTACTAAATATATTTATATTTCCAATGAATATTTATAGTCAAAAATATAACTTATATAACCCCATGTAAAAATTGATTTACTAAAAAATATTTGTTTATGTCATTTTTCTCTTTACTTTAAATTAATTAATATAAAGTGTCATTATTACTCCAATGTGGCTCCATGGGGTCCCAGATTCAACACAATGATGACCATGGTCGGATATGTATCATCCAATAGGATTAGGACATATTTTAGGGTAATTTAATATTGTTATAATATTATATTTTACCCTTATTTACTATATTTACCTTTTAACCATGGTAAATAAAATATTTACTGAAGTAAATATTTAAAATGTCTAAAAATAAAAGTTACATATTTACAAAATTTAAACCTAATTATTCCAAATATGGAATCAATTTTTCCAAATTCAAAACATAGAAGTGGCAGAAATTAATTTAAAATTAATTCCCTCTGTCAAAACAAAAAACGTGTTTTTAAGGAATAATAACTATCAAAAGATTGACACTTGTTTATGTCCAATTTCAAATTGAAATTAATTCCAATGACCAACATTAGATTAAATGGTAAAAATATATTCTAATTAAACTTTAAAACCAATTAAAAAAATAATCTAACCATATAAATAAATTAGATAAAAAGTCATATTTGAATTAAAATACAGTATTTTTCACTATTCATAAAAAATGAATTTTATCAGAAAAATACCAAAATTTTATCTGAAGTAAATTTTGATGTCCCGATTCTAAAGAAGAATATTTTTTGTCAAATAGAACATATAAGAGTGAAAAAATAGATTTAAATAGGGTTCTCCATTAAAAGGTGGTAAATCGACCTTTTAACGAAAATTATGCTTAAAATTAGATTCATTCACATTTTAAGACTCTAACATTTATTGGATAAATGTAAAAAACTTTAACAAACATATATAATCATTTTTAGTTAGTTTTATTCATTCACACAAATACAATTTCTAGGTGTTAACTACCATTTAAAATAATAATATTATATTATTAGTGTGCAATGTAAGATTTCAAAGAAACCTGTTGTTACGTATAAGGTACGTCATCAAACATAGCGTCCCCTTTAAAGTAAAATTAATATTTAATTCATAAATATTAATAAATATGAAAAAATTTCATGTTATTTATTTACCTATGATGTTACATCCTTCCCCCCTTTTGGGAATTACGTCCTCGCAATTTTAAAATTGGGCTTGGAAACATCATTAAAAGTCCCACATCAGAAAAGAGTCAGTAAAACTATCACTTTAAAAGAAAGAAAGAGAAGTACAAAGGTCACCCGAGATAACTCACACTAGGATTTCATGTAGGAAAACATAGATATGGAAGAGAGAACAAACGGTCATGTTTTTATGGAGAGTGATAGAAAACATGATTAGGAGAAAGTTAACCACTATAAAATCACAAACTTATGATGTGTTAAATGGTATTTGATTACCCAGTAGGAAACGAAAAACAACAATGTTTTTGTTTTACATTCCTTTTCATAATTTTGAGGAATTAATTTAATACATAGAATAAGAAAATATGTAAATATACTTACATTCGAGTAGAGTTTTATCCTTCAATAAGTTTCTACCAAAAACTAATCATTCTCCAAACAATGAGCATTCAAAAAGACTTGGTCACATTAAAAGCACAAGAATCATCTTCTAGAGAATCACATAATACACAAAATAAGAACTATATATTTCCCTTGTCTTTAGATATCAACTGAAACCAAAATGGTTAGTGAGAAATCAGATAATACCCAAAAGGAAAATTTTTTTACAAAAAGAAAAACTACTCTTAATCTCCAAATTTTTTCAAACAAAACCCAAAGTTCAACAAAGGCCATTCAATAAACAACTGTCCATAAAATTCTTCAAAGGTAATCCAAACTATGATTGAAACCCAAATCTCATAAGGATTTAATTACATAGTCTTCCAAGATAAATCTTAAAATTTATCTCCAAATAACAATAGTTACTCATAAAGTCTCATATTGAAAAGTAATTAACCTAATAACATGTTCTCCATGATAGGTTAATCATTTTCATAAATAAACCAAATCGTCATATGTCCACAATAAAAACATAGATTCTTCCAAACTAAAATTACAACCATTATTCCACAATTGAAATCCCATAGTATTCTCTTTTCCTTAGGCATATAGTGTTTCCTCAAAAGAGATAACGTCTTCCATAACAACCTTTATCACTTAATCAACAAATCATTTTTCTATAATAAGTATAACCACTTGATAAAACATAAGTTCCCAAAATCAACATATTCTTGTTCCATAAAATAATTTTACTAAAATAATAAGTCATAATAACCAGGGAATTCACGTAGTCCATTGGTAGGCGATGCACCCTTGTCACCCTTCGGTTGTGGGTTTGATTCCTGCGGCCTTGCCGGATGCGACAGGTTATTACTCGTCCTACGGGTTATCCTTTTTATAAAACTCAAAAATAACTCTAACATGTTTTAACCTAAATGGTTTTCTTATACCTCTCATTTTTATCCCAATTCATTATGATCTCAACATCTTAATTATTGAAGTCTTATATATATTGTCATTTTTTTATTTCACCACCATATGATAAAACAAAATGATCCCAAAAATGAAGAACATCATACCTTGATCATGGTGTCCATTTAGTTTCATCGTCATCTGTTTCACGTCGGTAGAAGGCCCATGCATTGCAACAATGATTTATAGATCCTTCAAAATCATTTTCTTCCTTCATCCAAATACACCTTGTACAACATGGGTCATATGGGTGTTCAGAGAAAAAAAGTTTTGGTAAATAATCATGTATGACATATAATTTCAAAACATCTAATAAAACATGATTTCTATAAAACAATCAGACCGAATTTGATTTGAAACGTTCAATTAATTGTCCTTTTAAAATACCATAGGTATGTTCCTAAAGACTATATTGTAAAATAAAATATAAATAGGTTTCACAAGGGTCTCCTTCTTTAGAACCTTTTTCAAAATGATAATATGCTTCAAAATCTTGTGATAAGGTAAAATATTTGAAAATGCATTGATAATATTTACCATTCTTGAAAATATGAGAATATTGTGAAAATAGGATTTGTTTAAACACAACCCATGATCCACGATGATAATGAGGTATAGTGGAGGTGTTTGATATCTCAAACAACTACTTGAAAGTGAGTTGTATACAAGAAAAATTTTCACAATCATCTGAACATGACTTTGCAATAATTATTGCAAGCAACTCATCAGGAAGAGATAGGAATGTCATTTGATATTCTCCTCTTTCCATTTGTAACTGACTTTCCTTGATATAAAAAAGTTATAAAATAAGGATTTAATTGAAATAATTGACATAGGGACTAACCATGAGTCAAAATAAAAATCTTAATCCCTAAATTTTTCTAAACCGACCTCTGATTCTAACTATAAGGACCCGGCCATAAAACATTACATAATCTTGAATTAAATGAATAAATCACATTGAGGATCTTTTCAGGTTTAGATTTTTAGAGAATTAGGACATAACTATTACATATCAAAATATTACAAAGTAGACACTTCTACTCAGTTTCCATTTTTTTCACAAAATAAAAATGAACTATTGAAAAAAAGTCATGTCTAGTTCCATGTTTTAGACAACATGACTTTTCCTTGATCCCATCCTTGACTCTATTCATCCTTAAGTCCTTTGAAAAACATTTCAAAACTTGGGATGAGCATAAAAATCTCAGAAAGGGTTATAAAATAAAGAATGAAAACATTAGCTCATCATTGCATACATCACATAAGCTCTTTAACACACCTCATGAAATCATAAGATTTATGAAAAACACATAGAAAATATAAATCATAAAGGTAACTTGTGGAATCTATATCATAATTACAGTGTAGATATCACAACTACATAGGGAGTTACATTTGGAATATCCATCACAGTACATTCCCTAAATCTCTTAGGAGAAACATTCATGTTTACCTCCGTCACATTACCCAGTGCATTGGAGAGCTATCTCGGGCTCACTCGCCTTAGGTTTATCATGGAACCACCCGTATGCATAAACAATTCCCAAGAACCATAACATATTCATAACACATAAAACAAAAATAAAGGAAAGATAAAATTTCCACATTTTAATCACAATATATCATTTAAATATATTGACATAAAAAAATCCATTATCAAAACCATTTTCAATACCAAAATGTGTAAAAAGAGTATATGGTATTTATTTTCCTTTTAAAAACATTACGACTTGTTAAGGAATCCAAAGATAAAATAATACTCACGGTGGTGGAAAAGGTTGTTGTCACCACTTACGTTAAAAAGAAACATTTTTTTATACACCATATAAAAGAAAGTTGAGAATAAAACAAAATATGCCTCAATGAAAGGAGATTGAGACGAAGTCCCTTACCTGGTGTCCGACTTGACTCGATCGTTCTTTAATCTCCTGAATAATAAACTAAAGTTAATTTATACTTGATTAAGAACATTTTTCAAGTTTATTATTCCTTTTATATCACTTATTATCATTTTATAAACATTATGTAATCATTTAAGTTATTAACAGTTGTTTCGTCGATATTCGGTACTTGAGTAAAAATGAACACCTTATAATTACAAGTTGTTCATGTGGTCAAATATACATTATATTAAGAATGATATTAATGATGTAGATATCATATATATCATATATATCCAGTATATGTATGTATTTATAACAGTACATAACATTTGTAGATAATAAATGAAACACACCTTTCTTGGAGAGGGTAAGCCGTACGTACGCATGAACGCTGCTTCCATTTATATTTCTTATTTTAATGAAATTAAAACACAATGATACAAAGGTATATTATAATTACAGTAAAATATAATATATAATATCATTAACTTCATCCTTTATACATCCCACATAAGGCATTAACGAGTCATATCACTTTGAGGGGGCGGTAGTCCGCACTTCATCTAATGAGATTATCGTGTTTACCCATAATGGAAACCATAAAGGTATGATATAAATGGAAAATACAGAAACATAAAGAAAACATAAACATAATATATATCATATATAAATACAGTGCCATCATAATTTCCACCATGAGAGGTGGTAGGAGTTAATTGAACAATCATCGTTTCGTGAGTCATTAGTTTTCCATCCACAAAAACATTATGTTCCTTACCCATCAGATGGAGGTGTGTGTAATTGTAGTTAGAATAATTCTCATAAAAACATCCTAGTATATTTAGTATAATGGTTTTATTATAAAATAAAGGAATAAAAAGTGTTTAGTGGGATGGAGATGTAAAATAAAACAAAATAACTTAAGAGAAGTCGTTACCTTTAAATTGGGTAACTCCCTTTGGTTTGAACCAAAAGGGTTTCTTGAAGTGCTTTTTGCCTAAGGTAAGGATTATAGGATGAATAGAGGGACCTTGGTATCTTATTGGAGTAGAGTTTTTATGATCCAAATGCTTGAGAAGTGTGAGGAATGAGTTATAATTGAGATATTTTTATAAGAGAGAGGAGGGGCTCTTTAGGAAAGTTTGAAACAATTATTTTATTATAAACTCATCCTCAGTTTCAAAAGATCAAAAAATTGTTAAAGTCGAATTTAAGATGACTCATAGTCGAAATAAAATCATCCAATAATAATTGGAAAGGTTTTAGATATTGTTTTAATATTTATAATCTTATTTATTTAAATCGTTTATTAATGAGGTAAATATTGCATCATTATTGTGTCATAAATAATTTAATTTATTTGATGTCCAAAAATTATAAAACAAATACCATGATGTAGGAAATATCTTTATCTTTTCAATTAATATTTATAGTCTAAAATATAACTTATATAACCCCATGTAAAAATTGATTTACTAAAAAATATTTGTTTATGTCATTTTTTTCTTTACTTTAAATTAATTAATATAAAGTGTCATTATTACTCCCATGTGGCTTCATGGGGTCCCAAATTCGACACAAGGATTCCAATTGTAGGATATATATCATAAAATAGTATTAGGACACATGTTAGGGTAATTTAATATTATTATAATATTATATTTAACCCTTATTTACTATATTTACCTTTTAATCATGGTAAATAAAATATTTACTGAAGTAAATATTTAAAATGTCTAAAAAAAGTTACCTATTTACACAATTTGGGCCTAATTATTCCAAATATGAAATCCATTTTTCCAAATTCAAAACACATAAGTGGAAGAAATTAATTTGAAATTAATTCCCTCTATCAAAACAAAAAGCGTGTTTTTAAGGAATAATAACTATCAAAAGATTAACACTTGTTTATGTCCAGTTTCAAAGTGAAATTAATTCCAATGACTAACATTAGATTAAATGGTAAAAATATATTCTAATTAAACTTTAAAACCAATTAAAAAGATAATATAACCATATACATAAATTAGATAAAAAGGTAGATTTAAATTAAAATACAATATTTTTCACTATTCATAAAAATGAATTTTATCAGAAAAATACCAAAATTTTATCCAATGTAAATTTTGATGTCCCGATTCTAAATAAGAATTTTATTTTTTCAAATATAACATATAATAGTTAAAAAACTAGATTTAAAGAGGGTTCGCCATTAAAAGGCAGTAAATCGACCTTTTAAAGAAAATTATGCTTAAAAATAGATTCATTCACATTTTATGACTCTAACATTTATTGGATAAATGTAAAAACATTTAACAAACATATATAATCATATTTTAGTTTGTTCTATTCATTCTTGAAAATAAAATGGCTTGACGTTAACTACCATTTAAAATAATAATATTATATTATTATTGTGCAATGTAAGATTTCAAAGAAACCCGTTGTTGCATATCGGGTACGTCATTGAACATAGAGTCCCATTTAAAGTAAAATTAATATTTAATTCACAAATATTAAGAAATATGGAAAAATTTCATGTTATTTATTTACCTGGGATGTTACAATTTTAACATGAAATTCTTGAATTGTAAATATGTTAAATCATAGAGAAAATTACCAAAGGGGTTTCTTCAAACTTTTCCAGTTCCATATTGGAAATTGAAAAATATATACATTTATTTCATAGTGAGGATACAAAATAATTATTTAGGTAAAAATTTTATTTGGGTTATTATTGATCAACTGACTAAATATTCACATTTTCTGTCTATTCGATATGTTATGTCATTTGATCAGCTTTCTTGAATGTAACTCAAATAGATTTTTAGGTTACTTGTTGTTCCTCACTCCATTAAATCTAACTGTGATCCCCAGTTCACTTATAACTTTTGGAAGGGGCTTCATAAGTCATTGGGAACTGAATTAAATTTTAGAACATCTTTTCATCCTCAATCTAATGGAAAATCAGAGTGAACAATTTAGACATTAGGTGATATGCTTCGAGCTTGTTCAATGGATTACCTGGGAATTTGGGATCAACGTCATTCTTTTTTGTGTTTTCTTATTATAACTATTTTCATTTCCATGTATAGATGGAACATTTTGAATCATTATTTGGAAATTGATATCAAACTATATCATATTGGGATGATTTTGGGGAAAGGATGTTTATAGAACCAGAGTTAGTATAGGAAGTGGTTGAGAAAGTGAAGATGATCCAGAAACACATAAGGACAACTCAGAGCAGGCTAAAACGTATACAGATAATAGAGGGAAAGTCCTTTATTTCAAGGTATGTGATCATGTGTTCCTCAAATTATCTCCATGGAAAAGTTTTATGTGTTTTTTAAGAAAGGAATGTAAGTCCTAGTTTCATTGGATATTACGAAATCTTTGAGAAAGTTAGACCAGTTGGCTACCGAGTAGCTTTGCCTCCGTGTTTTTCCCAGGTACCCAATGTTTTTCATGTATTAGTGTTACTAATTTATGTATGATATTCATATAATGTTTTGTGTCTAGATGCAGTTCAACTAGAATATATCCTTTCTTATAAAGGAAAACATGTTCAAATTCATGATCTTAGAGAACAAGTATTGTGGAATAAGGTAATTCACCAGGTTAAGGTTTTGTTAAGAAACAACATTGTTGAAGATGCAACATGGGAATATGAAAATGTTACAAGGAAATGGTATCATAAAATGGTTAATATTTGAATAAAAATTGTGAGGAAACAATTTTCCATAGGGTGGGGGCGAGAATGTAACAACATAGGTATTACCAATTTTTTTTTTCATTCCAGAAATAATAGTTAAATTAGTTATAAAAGTATATTAAAATAAGTGGTATTTATAGATATTAAGGAATCTATACTAATAAAATAGTAACATTTCCTATTAAATTATCAATAAAATTTTTTGTATCCTATAAGTGAAAATATGATAAATTTATATCATAGAATAAGTATATAATTGTTATAAAAATGATAAATTAAGTGTTGGTATTTTTATAAAATATACATGTTTATTTACAAATTTATAATTAATATAATTATTTAAAATAATATTTATTTCCATAAAATAGATTCACAAATTTATATTTTGGTGTCTTATGATTATATGATAATTTTATGAGGCCTTAAGTAATTTTTCATAGTGTCATAAAATCTTTTATAATATTAAAATCAGTATTTTTCAAATAAAATATGATTTTAATTTAAAATTAAATTTCTCATATTTATAAAATTGATTTTAAAAAATTATTTTCATTTTTAATTATACACATCAAAAAGTGGTTGGGGTGATCTTTTTGTATTTTTCTAAAATAGTTGAATTTTTGGTGAATAGTGAAATATGATAATTTACAATATAAGATAAATACATGAATTATGGAGTCATGGATGATGTATGAATGATATATGCCCATTATCTCAGATCCTCCTTCTCTATTTACTGTGTATATTCATGGTAATCAAAACTATTCATAGTCTTGATCCAAAATAATAAACTAATGGATAAAATAATCAAAAATTCTTCTCTCCAACACTATAAATGCCACCCCATACCACCTCTTCTCCTTACACTTAAAAGGCCTTTTAGGCTATCTAATTTATGAACCATTACATGTCCAAGTCTCTTAATGATGTCTAATTCCATCTAGTCTCTCCAAAAGGACAAAACCAAGGTCCTTAAGGAGGATCTCTTGGCGAAGAATTCAAGTGGTAAAATCTTCTTTCATTTTCTTTTATTTTATTTTAAATTTATTTTATTTTATTATTCTATCCTCATCTCCCATAATATTAGTTTAATTATAAATCTAGTATCATAAATACACTATAATTTTGTTATGTTAATTTAATTTCAATCATCAAACCTCTCCTCTTCTCATCTTAATCTAGAAAATGATATTGTTGTCTATGACGCGTCGATTCTCTGCCTTCATCGAAGATGAGTTTTAATTTTCCTTTACCGCCTTCAATGATGGTCCTAAAAACATTTTTACAGTTAAAAAAGAAATTAATACGTGTATTATGACTTTTTTAGGAACTTAAAGAAAAATACAAACATGATATCAATGAAAGTGAAAACAAATTCATGTTGGTTGGAAAACCCACCAAAATAAATTAAATAAATTTTCATTAATGTTTTATCTAATGAATCATAATAATATCAGAATAAAATTATATATGGGATCATTTAAATTTATGTAAAATTTTTAATACCATTTCATTTCACCTCTGGATTTTTTATTTCATTCGACAAGAAATTCCATAACAAACCCACCATGGAAACCCTAAAATAAATACATCTGATGGAATGAAAATAATAAAATATTATTAACAAATTGGTGGAAATATGTTATAAAAATGTCATATAAGGTGTTATAAATATGAATATAGTTATTTAATAAATTAATAACACTCTTTAAACTGTTATATAGGAGTTTTGAACCCATTTTAATGATGTTAAACCAGAGGTAAGAGACCTTCCTTTTAAAATCCCCTTTAATATCTCTTTTTACAAAATTTAAAAAAATGTTTGTTTTAACTTATACGGAATGAGTATATTTTCCTGATTTCATGATGCCTTAATTATTTAATTTTTTATTTAAAATATTACAAATTTGTTTTCAATGAATTTTTTTCCCTTTGTATGAGTGCAATATTCCTTTAATAATTGATTTCTCTCAAGGAACGATCTCTATGATGAATGTATTCTTAGTTTATGATTAAGTTATGGTTCCTGGGAATTTTTTAGTATGAATTGTGGTATCTATATCTCCCACCAATTAATTTGGTATTTTTATGTTGGAGGTTTACCGTTTGGTTACTCCAAGTGTTACTGCGATGGTTACACTATAAGGTAGTAGTGAGGGTTACATTGTTAGGTAGTCGTGAGGGTTACAAATCTTATGGTTTCTTGAGGATTGCAATATAAATTAAGTAATTTCCCAAGTTACCTATATGGTATATTTATGTATTTAATGTTTTATAGTATTCACATGGTTTTTACAATGTAATCATATGTATCTTTTAAGGGTGAGATGTTTATCCTTCACGTGTTTGCAAGTATTAATGGAATAATGGTTTTGTATGTACCTTATTGATTTTTTATATCATACCATGTTTTAAAATGTTTTTCATAGTTTTTAAGGATGGTTAAGAGATATGAATAATCCATGATGAATGTTGTTATGTTTTTTTATGAAAATATTTTTTTTTATTTTAAAACATTTGTATTTTGGAAAAAATGGATACTATTTTTGTAGTATCCACATGTATGATCGTGGATTTTCATGTATGAATTATTATCTAATTATCTAAAACAAAATACAAAAAAGAAATTTTGGGATGTAATAATGTTAATTATAATTGAATTTACTATAATTTATAATGCTTAATTATGGGTTCTTATAAGTAGACTGAGTATATTTCAGGAGTTCCATTAGCAGAGGCCAACAAAGTTCCAAGGTAAACCTAAACCTTAATTAGTTTATGACCGGTTTGAGGTAGTGAATTGGGTTTTTTATTTCACATTAAATCCTTTATCACATGGTAGTTCTTTCATCTAGACTTCTCTATGGCATATTGAGTTTCAATTTGGCCTTGATAATTCATAACCATGATGACGAGACTCTTCTATGTTCAGAGTTCAAGCACCTATTTCATAATGATTATTAGCCATATTCATTGAGGATGATGCATATATAAGACCTACTAGATATTTAGTGGTATAGAATTCCTATCTTAAAGAATTCATAATGGTTTATTGACCTCATTAGGTACTCTCTGGACATTATTTGTGATGGATTTCTCTATGCATGAAAGGTTGATCATGGACTACAAAAAGTGGTCTGAGTTGGTGTTGTAACTATATATATCCCTATATATAATGGAGTTTTGGATAAGGATCTAGAGGTTAAAAGATTTTTTTATTAGGGGTATCATGTAGTAGGAGATGAAGGTAGTTATCTAGGGGTACTTCATCATCCACTACAACATGATGGTAGGTGTTAGGATCGTGACATTAGAGGAATACACATACATAGTCTCAATCTTGATGATCAATAATAGAAGAGTAACACTATAGAGACCCAGGATTGAAATACATGGATATTAAATATTTTCATATGAATATTTAGTACATTAAAAAATAAAAAGATCCAGGAATGTAATAATTTAGTGTCTTTAGAAATTGGAACAAAATCATCTATGTTGGTGAAATATCTTCAATGTTTCCCACAAAGATCACCCCATTTAGTAATTATACTTAAAAAAATTATTCATAACCTAGGGTAAAGAAAATATAATAATGGGTGAGATTATATTCTCAATAAGTGTAAATAAAGGAGATACATAAGCATAACATGAGCATACGGGAATGAGAACATGAGAATAACATTTGAAGATCATACCCTTCATATCAAAGATTATATACACATGTCAAGGAATAAGGATTAGCAGTTCAAAATACATGATTCATAATTGAATCAATATCATAATCCATGAATGAATAACATATGAATAAGACATATAATTATGGAAGACCCATAATCATATAAAATGATGTCCATATTAGTCAAAGATTAATGCCAATGACATCTTAGTGGAATGGGTTCACTCCCCAAACCATCTTAGTTTTCATAGATCACTCAAATGACCATCTTAGTGGTAAAGCTTCCCTACCAAGACTATATTAGCAGAAAAATTACTTTACTAAAAAAAATTCACTCCCTATTATATTCAATTCCATCTCATGAGGTAAAAATATTTACCCAATGCATTGGAGGGAGATAAAGGTCCCACCCATCTCATAATGAATTCATATAGATGTGTTCCACTAGATCATATCATAACTCCTGGAATGAAATGGGTATCATACATATGTAATCATATAATAACCTATGGAACATATATAGGTTTAATAATCATTTCATCAAATCTTACCCAATTAAAAGAAGTGTGTTGCATAAGAATATAACTTGTGGAAGAGAAACAGGTTTCATAAAAAACATGCCTTCAAAACATAAACCATTCATAGAATTAATATGAATGGTACCCCTAAATCATATCCCTATAAAGGAACGAGTAACAAAAAAGGATTCCATATTATATATAAAATAATTTTGTAAGATAATTTAAAACATTTCTTCAGGAATATATCTTTTTCCTTAAAAAACATCTTTTAATACATACAATATTTTGAAGACCTTTTTCATTGAAAATATATTTCAAAACATGTAAAAAAGATTTTAAAATAATTTAAATCCATTTTATTTGAAAATATAATTAAAATATAATTTAAAAATATTTCATAAAACATTTTTATAAAACATGGTTTTGGAAAAAAATAGATCTTCGACTGAGGAGGGAAATGAAGTCAGATTTTCTAAAAAAATGTTTTCTTAATAATATTAAATACCAAAGAGTGGAATAAATTGTATCATTACATGAATATTTCATTAATAACCAATGTATAATAAAATTCACAATAATTATTGATATCTAGATCATAATGTTTCATCAATTTAAGCATAATCATAAATAATCCTGATAAACGATGAGATTGTAGAAATAAACTCTTACCACATTGGTAACTGTGAATAAAAATCCCTATGAAATAATAAAATTACATGAAGATTATAAATTAATTAAAACAATAATATTCACGATATAAAATTTCAAATAGTAGTATATAAACCTCATAAAATAAAATAGGTTTATAACAAAACATGTGTCTCAAAAAAGAAAAATTGAGACAAAATCACCTTACCGATTTGGTAACTTTTGAACCGTAAAACCCAATTAAATCGAGTTGATTAAATGGATATTTAAATAACCATAAATTTATTTATAATGATAATATAATTCATTCATGGATAGTATATACACAATATAATAAAAACTATTGGTGAATATGTCATAAGTCTCACAAAAATAAAAGTGAGACTAGAAATACCCTTACTAATTGAGTAACTTTTGAATCATAAGATCTGTGAATGAATAAAATCAAATGAAACATTTAATATCATTTAATAAAATAAATTCACAATATAACTTTTCCTAGCGTAGTATATACACTACAAAATAATAATAACTGGTGAATATAGCATATATCTCATAGAAATAAAAGTGGGACGAGAAAACAATTACCACAAGTATTTACTTTCTTCATACACATTAAAACATAATTTATAATCAATATAAGTTCATTATAAATCTAAAACATAACCATATTAATATATATAATACCATATATTATTTTATTATTACTTTATATTACCCTTTTATTAACAATTCCATGTTAAAGTTACGTTTCTGGTAATAACTGCTTTGTTTTTCGTATATGTTTTGACTTGTAATTCTTGATCCTATTACTTAAATAATGATTTAATTATTTCAAGAATGTAAAACAGGATATAAATATAATATATATTATATATATCTATATTTATAAAAATATATAAATGTTAGAAATAGGAAATTAAATACATCGTTCATGGAGACGGTGGGCTATATGTATGCATGAGCGATGTTTCTATTTTCATAGCGAATTGAAAAAAATAAATTAAATGATATATATATATATATTATCATTATATTAGTCTCATTGTGTCATATATATCATATAATTTCACTCAAATCTTCTTTAACACATTCCATGTAATGTGTGATTGAATCACATCGCTTTGAGGAGGTGGTAGTCCACACGTCCACAGACAAAGATATCATATTGCAAAAAATGGAAAGCATGATGATATGTGTTATATAATAAATAAATAAGAATAAATACATCATAAAAATAATATATGTAATATAAAAACATTAATTTAATCCTTATTACCTTCCCTAAAATGTTGAAATAGAAGAATGAACAACATCAGTTCACAGGGTAGTAGTCGGTTGTACACACAAATGATGATTGTGTATCCCATGTGATGGATGTGTGTGTGAGTGTATGTAAAAAACTTAACATAAAAAAATATAAACATATTTAGGATACTAATTTTATTATAAAATCATATATTAAGAATAATTTAGGGGATGGAAAAAGGAATAAAACAAAAGTTCTTGTTGAATGATGTTACCTATTATTTGGGTAACTCCTTTTGGTTTGCACCAAATGGATTCCTTGGTTGGATTTATTCCAAAATTTAGGCCTCTAGGATGAATTGATGGAATTTTGGATTTTATTTGGATATGTTTTGGAAGATCCAAATGGATTGGTAGGTGTGATGAGGTGAGGAGGGGGGGAGGTGAGTGCCCTTTTATAGTTGAGAAGGAGTGACATTCTTGTAAATATAAAAAGGTAAATTTTTTTAGGGGAATCCCTTAAATAAAGAGCCTAAAATAATATTACATATTATATTAAATGTATTATATAGTATAAATATTTCCGTAAAATGTATTTTGGAAAAAAAATAGTGATTTGGCCCCTTAAGATAATGTTTAACCACTAAGTAAACTCATTTTACCGTAATCACTATAATTAATTTTAATTAATTTCACTAATATATTTGTTCAAAAATTTATTTTAACATAATAGACACTATAAATTATTATAATTGTAAATATGGAATCAATTTTTCAAGAATATAAACACATAAGTTGTAACTCCCCGACCCCAGTTACCCAGAGTCGATGCATTATTACATAACATTGGCATGATCACAAGAAAGATCAAGTCTCGAAAGACCGATTAGTTTAGTAGCCTTGGAAACACTAGATACAATCATAAAGTTTTACATTACATCATAAAAAAACATCTTGTCTTCATATCCCCTCATACTATCCCTGCAGGTCATTCATAAATTACTTCTTCATAATCCTGGGAAAAATTAAACATTGAAAGGGGTGAGCTCAGATGTTCAGTAAGGATAACATTATAGCAGAAGCTTTCATAGATAAGCATAAACACTTAAGGCAATTTATAATTAAAACAAAAGCCTTTTAAACATGAACTTCAACATAGTATGGAAAAAATAAAATGAAATAATGCCATTTACTTATTCACATAGATATTCTACTAATCGAACAATCACATGAAATATCAATAACCACTTTCATAACGATGGAATGCATAATGCCAGACTATCATAACCACATAGCCAAGGCCTCGTTCCTAGACTACAAATAAGATTTTTCCAAGGCCTTGTGCCAAGACACTAGTTTGTCTCATGAGACCTACCGATGCATCGAGGAGCTATAGCAGGCTCCACCCGTCACTTACTAAGTCCAATGCATTCCTCATATGAAAAGTTTTAAACATAACATAAACATTCGTATTAAAACTAGCATACGAAATGTCAATACTTTATCCACAAACCATGAATTGTATAAAAATAGCACATCCACAGTCAAACATAACTCATTCGATACAATATGGAAGATTGTATTGTATCATATTAACCTCATTCGAGAATGATGAAGGATATTGACATAGATGAAAATAATCATCAAAACAATTAGAGTGAAATATCCCCCTTTTTCTTGAAATCATTTAAAAGTCACACTATGTAAAGACCCATAAAATTCAAGGAAATTTTTTTTCTTAATTTTCTTTGGAATTTTACAAGGATGCAGTTTCTAACGGCACCTGATTCCGAGGCCCGGTGTGCCCGGAATCATTTTCCGAAGTTTGGATCGGGTACGTTCAGTGAACGAACGAGCGGGTTTTTCTAACTTTTGAACCGGTGCTCGGAATCAAATTCCGAGGGCACCGATGGAATCGCAGCTCTGGTATTTTCTTAGAAACACCTTTTCCGGAGTTGCGTTTTCTCGGGTGTGGTTTTTAATTTTTGGGGTTAAGTTAATAAATAAAATAAAGTGGTGCGACAACTTTATTTTTATTTCACTTAAAGCCACTTAAAGCCACTTAAAGCCACTTAAGCTAAGTTGAAGTGGATAGGGTGGAACCCAAAATATCCTACCCTCTTGGTAGGATATTTGTGAGGTGGGGCCCGCACGAGCCCCACCGTTTCTTTTCCTCTAAGTAACGCACCCGCGAAAACTCCTCTTTAATGAAAGTCAACTGGTGCGTTTTCTAAATTCTTAACTCCCCTATTAATTGGACAGTTAAGACGTTACCATTAATTCACCGAATTAATGGTTCGTTTCTTAACTTGTTTTTCAAATTTTTGGCATGGAATAAAATAAGACCAACACACGTTTTTCTTGTGGGTGGCTTGTTGAGAGGATTGACAAAAACTCTATGTTCTTCATCCTCCCTCGTGAAGAATGCGAAGAACGCGAAGAACTCGAAGAACTCCAGCCTCCAACGAAAGGCGACGAAGAACTCCAAACCCTCGGATATCGACGATGTGACGTCAATGATTCTCCTCCTGTGACGTTCTTCTGCGACAATCCTACCCCGCGACAATCTTCGATCAACACCGTTTGAGGTAGGGGATTACAGATCTTTTTAATTTCCTTTTTGGATTTTATCCTCAACATGGATTTAATTCGTGAAATTAAATCTATGTGTTTTATTTAATCCTCGGAGATCGTCGATGCGACGCCGTGTACCGTGACAACGTGACGCCCCATCCGCGACGCGACGATCCTCTTCTTCCGCGACGGCCAATCCCGCGAAAAACTCACGTCTCACGACAATGACTAGGTAGGGGTTTGTTTGACTTAAATCTTTGTGATTTATACTCTCAACGTATGATTAAAATTGTTGTGAGACTTTTAAAACCGCTAACGCGGTGGGTGCAGACTAACAAACAAGTCTGAACCCACCGCCCCTTTCGTTCTTAGTGTGCGAAATGGAGGACATCGACAAAGCAGGCCGCACGGGCGACGCAGGATCCTCGTAGTGAAGGACAGACCCCGGGAGGACCTTTGGCGAAGACGACGTGAATTTCCGACCACCAGAACTCGTCTGGTGGTCTGCGGAGCATCCCGCCGGCGCGGCGACGGAAGGCGGCGGCGCCCGGCGCGCCGCCGTGGAGAACCGTCGCGGCTGAAGCTGCGGCGGCAGCAGCGCGGTCCCGCGACCACACGGGACCGGAGGAGCACGGGACGCGGCGGCCCGGCCGCGTCCGCTGGCTAGGGAGGCCCCATGCGGGGCCGCGGTTCTCTCACGCGGGGGCAGCACGCCCCCCGCTCCGCTCGGCCGTAACCGGCCGAGCCGACCCACCGGCCGGGCAGGGTCGCGCCCAGGCCGGGCCGGGCCACCCTGGCCGGGCCAGACTGCACCGGGCCACCCTGGCCGGGCCGGACCGTGCCGGCCGGGTCGGACCCGGACCTAGGTCGGGTCGACCCAGGGGGGGTTGGGCCGGGTCGGTCCGTGTAACACCCGAGACTTTTATGTTATATAAATCATCAAAGGAATATTTTTCTACACAACACTTGCTTGGCTTGCTTTACACGCAATCGCGACCTTCCTCGATAGCTTGCGTCGTATGCAATACCGAGTTTCACTAAACAACAATATACTATTAAAACTAGCCGTTATGAATAGTAATAACCACTTTTTGAAATTTTATAAATTTTATTTTTCAAAATGGACTTCATTTTTGGACTCAGAATATCGAAATTAGCCTAGGGTGAAATTTTGGTATTTTTCTGAAAACTTTCAATTTTTGATGAATAGTGAAACCACTAAGTGGTAGGTTAAAAACTGAATTTTGCATAAAACTTAATTTTACCGCTTCTGTGATTGGAATTTCGAAAATCCGAGAGACACGGTTAATATCAAGGACTAAAATGTGGTTCAATGAGATGAAACTAATTTTTTGGTGAATAGTAACTTTTTATTTTTTTTACCGCGGTTAATAGTAAATAGGGTAACTAAGGGTAAATATGATATTAATATTACCCTAACACATGTCCTAATTCTATTGGACAAGTGTAATTCGACCAAAAACAAACTTAGGAATAAAATATGACCATTTAGGCCCACTTGGATTAGATTAGGACATTTATTATTAAAGAAGGGTTAAAATAGTTAAAATCAAAGTTTAATAAGTAAATCATTTTTAATATGGGGTTATACATAAGATAAATTCAATTGTAAATATTCATTAGAAAGCTAAAAAGATTTCCTACATGATGATATTTTATTTGTAATTTTTAGACATCAAATAATGTAATTTATTTATGACACAATGATGATGCAGTAATTATCTTATTAATGAAATATTGACATAATTGATGTTATAAACACAAAAATAAATGTAATTTGAGATTTTTTATGAATTAAACTAATTTTCTAGGTTACTATGATATATTAATGTTGATTTAATCAACTTGGTTCGAACATTTAATTCTGTTATGACTTTCACAAAAATCATATATCAAATAGTGTCAAAATTGACACAAAATAGTTTTTAAATCAAATATTATATTATTAATTGTTATTTTATTCCTAAAAATCTAAGGTTCGGCCAAATGACTTAGATAAGGATATATATTTTAATAATAAACAATTTGGGGTTCGTTTGGCATGTTATAGTAAGTGTATTAACCATATAGTGAAAGAAAACAAAAAGACACGGTAAAAGTTAAATTATTTAACATAGAGTTAAATCTAATTGATAAGGTTTAAAATAAGATCCAAACATGTCTAAATTTGATTGGTTGATGAGATTAAAACCCTATCTCATCTAAGCTTCGAATATGAGTCATTTTTGGAGGTTTTTAAGTGGGGTTAGATTTATTATAAATTAATATTTTTGAGATATTCCTAAGGTGCCCCTCTCCTCCCTTATAAAAGGGCACCTCCTCCCCCTCCTCCTCACACCAAATTGAGCACTCAAGCTCGGCCAACCCCTGCCATTTTCTCCTCTCCACTTCCCTAGAATAATCCTAGAGGTACTGGTCTTCTCCAAAGACCAATCTTAGTTCCTTAAGTGGAGGATTCAAAGAGGCGTTCCAAAGAAGAGGTAATATCCATTACCGATCTTTTCAATTTCTTTCTTCTTCAACTTCTTCTTCTTTAGTTGTTTCATGATAAAGTAATAACATCAGTATTACTTACATACTGATATGTTATTATAAATATGAAACAACCCTATTTCACCTTCTATCCATCCTACGGAAAAATGAAATCACCACGCGTGCGTACGTACGGAATACCGTCTCCACGCCGTGGTGTAATCTATTTTCCACCACCACCTTACAAGGATGGGTATAATGGTGTAATGAGTAACTATTTATGATTATTATAAAGTAATATTGATACTGAAATAATATACATATACTCCAATACAATTCCACGATCATAGGAATGATATCATCACTCGTGCGTACGTACGGAATACCGTCTCCACGATGTGATGCGACTCGTTCTACATGATCTTCATTTCATAATGATTATATAAATGAATTGAATGAATGAAAATGGTATATACTACACTAATAACATTCTGGAAATGAATTATCTATAACCTAAATATAATAATAAGAATTTATTCAACAAAACACGCATAAGAACAAAAAGTTATAAAGACCCGAGTAACAAGTAACAATGAAATATTACTAACAAGAAGCTAATAATATGACCATATATGATATCATATCAATATGTATGATTCTGTAATAAGTCAATAACATTATTTAAACCATTATACAGGAGCTTCGGACACAAACAAAGTAAATCGGACCTAAGGTAAGGGAAATATCACAATCTCATTTTTATCCGAGATTGTTTATTCGTAAGTATTTACTGGGGTGTATTTTATCATCCACATCCATGTTCCCTCAATATGAAATATTGTTTCCATCCACTTGCAATAGTTTAAATCCAATTTTACCCTTAGGTGAGTTTTTAGTAAAGAATATGAAAGGAATCTTTTGTCGTTTTTCCGTACGAGGTACTTTTTGACTTTTCCGACAAAAGTACGAAGAATGTTTTTTTTAACTTATACGGCATGAATGGATTTTTAAAACATTGTTTCCAAGAAGCTTACTTTACAAGTTTTCAAGTTTATTTTTAATCAACTTCTTTTATTTTAAAGTTGTATGACATGTTATGAAAGGAAAAAATGTTTTTGAAGAAGAAAGGATATTTTCCTCAAGAATGGAGTTCAAGTGATTTTCAAAATTATTTTCCATTTAAGATAATAAAGGGTTCTGTTTTTATCCCTATTATTACATTGATTTGATCATGTTGTGATGGAATTATTTTTATGAATTCCTTTATCTTATATGAATTGATTTATGATGTCATGATGTTTCAAGAATCCCATTTTTGTTTCATGTGTTATGCGATGAAGTATGTTTTATGATTATGTGGCACACATAAGAAAGGATTCATTATAAGATGGGCGGGACCTATATCTCCCTCCAATTCATTGGGTAAAGATTTTATATCTCATGAGATAGACATGGCTGGAACGGAAGGTTATTTCGGTTCAGTGATACAGGACTGAAACGAGGAGTGAACTCGGTTCAGAAAGGGACTTTGTCCACTAAGATAGTCTTGGCGATGAGTCATGACTAACAAGAAATGATTTTCCATGATTATGTGTGCATGCCACAAAGTTTCAAGTTTTATGTTATGATTATGGGGATCTCATTTTCACTCCTATGATTTGTTCCATGTTATGATATTATGATCTCTTTTGCAGGTTATGATTTTCAAAAAGATATGATATGATTTTTATTTCCTTTATTTGCCTTGCTGAGCATTTGAGCTCACCCTTTTATGTTTTCTTTTCCCCAGGTCAGGAAGATGGATATTAAGTAGAATATGCTAAAAGGGACCCTAGATATGATGAAATAAATGGGAGACACTGTAGAAGATTTATGAACCAGTTGTTTATGTTTCCCAGTTTCTAAAGACACTATACCTATACGGTCCTTTGTGGTTTTGTCATATGTTGTAATAAGTGTGCTTCAATTTTGAAGTATTAACAATGTATGTAAAGTATGGGTCGTTATAGTTGGTATCATAGGAAAGGTATAGTCAACCTTTGGAAACTATGATGTGAAAGCCTTAGTAAGAACCCTAAGGATAAGTCTAAGCATAGTACACAATCTTAGTGTTTTAGAAATGGCCTTGAAAAACCTAGGATAAGACCATAAGCATGAAAATTTTATTCTTGAATTATGTGGTTTCCTATTATAATTAGTGTTGCTCACACTATTCTTCTTGGTTTTAGTCAATGGCTGGAACCCGAAGGAACCGTGTTAATGCGGAATGCGATGGGCAATGCAATGATTGTCCCCCTGAGCAACCAAACGATATGGGAGATGGAATTCAAAATCTTGTAGCCATGCTCACACAACTTTCTCAAGCTATGAATCATGCAGGATTTCCAAACGAGCAAAGGAGGGAGCAACATTCTGTTGAATCCTTCATGAGGCAGCGTCCACCTTCTTTCAGCGGGTCTACTGATCCATTAGTTGCTGAACAATGGATTAGTACTACTGAAAAGATATTTTCAGTTCTTCAATGTTCTGAACATGATAAAGTCATCCTAGCAGTGTATCGTTTGGAAGGAGATGCTGATCAATGGTGGAATCTTGTTAAGAATACGAGGCAAAGGGATGAAATTGAGTCTATGGAATGGGACGAGTTCAAGAACTTATTTTTCAATAAGTACTTCCCTCGTATTCTCCGAACAAAGATGGAGAAAGAGTTTCTTGAACTGAAGCAAAGGGATGATGAATCTGTTGGTACCTATGAAGCAAATTTTACAAGACTGGCAAGGTACGCTTCTGGTATTATTATCCAACCTGAGAGTAAGATCGATCGATTATTTAGTGGCTTAAAACCAAGTCTTCGAAGGGCGTTAGCCATAAGGGACTTCAATAGCTACGAGGAAATCGTTCGATGTGCTCTCAAAGTCGAGATGGAGATTGGAGTAACTCATCAGTCACATGGGTTTGATAAGAAGAGGAAGATGGAATTCAAAGGAAACTCTAAAGAGCACACTGAAAAGAAGATGAACTTTCCCTTATGCTCAAAGTGTGGAAAGAAACATGGAGGGAGTTGTCTTAAAGGGACAAGTAAATGTTTTAAATGTGGAAAGGAAGGTCATCGGACATTTGAATGCCGTGATAATGGGAAGAAGATGTCTAATGACGCAAACAAAGGAAGGGATACACAGAATGAACCTACTACACTTCAATGTTTCAAGTGCAAGGAGATGGGGCATTATGCCAATCAATGCCCAAATCCAAGGGTTGATGATGATGGTCGACGTCAACAAAATCTTAAGGCTAAAGACAAAGGAAAGTCACATGCAATTTCTATCAGCGATGTGGAGTACGATAACGATGTGGTGAAAGGTACACTTACCATCCACTCTAAAGTAGCAAATGTTTTATTTGATTCTGGATCCACCCACTCTTTTATTTCTGAAGACTTTTCTAGGGGTATCACCGTACTACCTCAACAATTAGATGTTGAGTTAGCTGTGACAACACCTAATGGCACATCAATCGCATCAAAAGTTTATAATTCTTCTCCGATCGAAGTTTGTGGGAAAGTGCTTCCTGCAAATCTTGTGATCCTTCCTTTAGTGGAATTTGATGTGATTCTTGGCATGGATTGGCTTTCTCTACATGGAGCTCATATCAATTGCCAAAGAAGGGAAGTCACATTTCATACTCCAGATCAATCTACGATCGTATACCAATGTAAGGATGAATATAACCTTCCAGTGGAAATTTCTTCCATCTTATGGGTCTTGATACCACTAAATGAAGGTTATTTATCTCAAATGGTTGGTGAGAAACTCACGATTAAGAATATGCCCATTGTACAGGAGTTTGATGATGTCTTTCCGGAGGAATTGCCGGGTCTTCCACCAAATCGTGAAGTTGAGTTTTCAATAGAACTCGTACCGGGTGCTTTGCCTATTTCAAAGACACCTTATAGAATGGCCCCAATTGAGTTGCAGGAATTGAAGAAGCAACTCCAAGAGAATCTTGATAAGGGATTCATACGCCCTAGTGCGTCACCTTGGGGAGCACCTGTTCTATTTGTTAAGAAGAAAGATGGATCAATGAGACTCTGCATTGATTATCGAGAACTTAACAAGATCACTATCAAGAACAAATATCCTCTCCCACGCATTGATGACTTATTTGACCAACTACGCGGAGCTCAATACTTTTCCAAGATTGATCTTCGTTCAGGGTATCATCAATTAAGGGTCAAAAGGGAGGATATACCAAAGACGGCTTTCCGTACAAGGTATGGACACTATGAATTTATAGTGATGCCATTTGGTCTTACTAATGCCCCTGCTATCTTCATGGATCTAATGAATAGAGTCTTTAGAGACTATCTTGATCAATTTGTGGTAGTCTTTATAGACGATATTCTTGTCTATTCAAAGTGCAAGGAAGAGCATGAAGATCACTTGAGAATTATATTGAAGACCCTGAGAAAGGAGAAGCTTTATGCCAAATTTACCAAGTGTGAATTTTGGCTTCAAAAAGTTGCATTTTTGGTTCATATAATCTCAAAAGAGGGGATATCTGTGGATCCAGCAAAAACAGAGGTTATCAAAAGATGGTCAAGACCAACAACAGTAACTGAGATCCGAAGTTTTCTTGGTTTGGCTGGATATTATCGACGTTTTGTAAAGGATTTTTCACGATTATCTAATCCACTCACCAAGTTGACTCGGAAAGGAGTTAAGTTTGTCTGGACAGAGGAATGTGAAGAGAATTTCAAGGAGTTGAAAAGAAGGTTATCTAGTGCACCTGTGCTCACACTGCCTTGTAGTGGAGAAAGGTTTGTGATCTACAGTGATGCATCCAAGAAGGGATTGGGGTGTGTTCTTATGCAAAATGATATGGTGATAGCTTATGCCTCACGACAGTTGAAAATCCATGAACAAAATTACCCAACACATGATTTGGAGTTGGCTGCGGTAATCTTTGCATTAAAGATTTGGAGGCATTACCTTTATGGTGAAAGGTGTGATATTTATACTGATCATAAAAGTTTAAAGTATATTTTCACACAAAAGGAGTTGAATATGCGTCAAAGAAGATGGTTGGAGCTGATTAAGGATTATGACTGCTCAATCCATTACCACCCTGGGAAAGCAAACAAGGTGGCAGATGCATTAAGTCGACAAGACCATGCTAGTTTATCCATGATGAGGATCACAAAAGATCCAATATTTATGGATTTACAAAGGATGGATCTTGGAATTATAATAGAAGGGGAAAAATCTTATCTTTCTCAAATGAATGTTCAACCATCTATACATGTGAAGATTAAAGAGGCACAGAAAGAAGATGTCGAGTTACAAAAGAAGGTGAGAAATGTTCCTGAATTCAACCTTGATTGTGATGGGATAATAAAGTTCAGGAATCGGGTTTGTGTTCCTCCCATCCCCGAATTAAAGAAAGAGCTGCTGGATGAGGCTCATAGTTCTTCATTCTCTATTCATCCTGGAAGCACGAAGATGTATAGGGACCTGAAAGAGTACTTCTGGTGGGATGGCATGAAAAGAGATGTTGCTGAATATGTCTCTCGATGCTTGGTTTGTCAACAAGTTAAAGCTGAGAGAAAGAAGTCTAAGGGGATGTTACAACCATTACCCATACCCGAATGGAAATGGGAAAACATCACTATGGACTTTGTCACAGGACTTCCTAAAACATCCAAAGGCAATAATGCTATCTGGGTCATAGTTGATCGTCTCACAAAGTCTGCACACTTCATTCCTATTAGAGAGGATTTCTCTCTAGATCAGCTTGCCAGGATATATGTAAAGGAAGTGGTAAGATTGCATGGAGTACCACTTTCTATTATATCTGATCGAGATCCGAGATTTACCTCGAAGTTCTGGCGAAGTCTTCAGCATACTCTGGATACAGAGTTGAGTTTCAGCACTACTTATCATCCCCAGACAGACGGTCAGTCTGAGAGAACAATTCAAACCCTAGAAGATATGTTGAGAGCTTGCTCTATGGATTTCAAAGGAGGTTGGGATCAACACCTACCTTTGGTGGAATTTTCTTATAATAATAGCTTTCACTCCAGTATTCAAATGGCTCCTTATGAAGCTCTCTATGGAAAGAAATGCAGGACTCCAACTTGCTGGGATGAAGTTGGGGAAAGAAAGCTATTAGGACCTGATCTCGTTGATGAAATGGAAGAAAAGGTCAGATCTATTCAACAACACATAAGAGCAGCTCAGAGTCGACAGAAAAGCTATGCCGACAACCGAAGAAAAGACCTAGAGTTTGAAGTGAGTGATAAAGTGTTCTTACGAATATCTCCCTGGAAGAGGGTTATGAGATTTGGAAAGAAGGGGAAGTTGAGCCCTAGATATATCGGTCCTTTCGAAATATTGGATCGTGTTGGGAAGGTAGCTTACCGATTGGCGCTTCCACCGAATCTCTCTCAAGTTCACGATGTGTTCCATGTATCTCTCCTGAGAAAGTACATACCAGATCCTTCACATGTACTCAGCTCAGAAGTTGTACCGCTGGAGCAAGATCTTTCTTATGAAGAACAGCCGATAGAGATTCTGGATCGTAGCGAAAAAGTCCTACGAAACAAGACCACTCGCTTGGTGAAAGTTTTATGGAGGAACCACCAACTTGAAGAAGCTACATGGGAGCTTGAGGATATGATGAGGGAGAAGTATCCTCATCTGTTTGTTACAAAGTGATGAATTTCGAGGGCGAAATTCTTTTAAGGGGGGTAGAATGTAACACCCGAGACTTTTATGTTATATAAATCATCAAAGGAATCTTTTTCTACACAACACTTGCTTGGCTTGCTTTACACGCAATCGCGACCTTCCTCGATAGCTTGCGTCGTACGCAATACCGAGTTTCACTAAACAACAATATACTATTAAAACTAGCCGTTATGAATAGTAATAACCACTTTTTGAAATTTTATAAATTTTATTTTTCAAAATGGACTTCATTTTTGGACTCAGAATATCGAAATTAGCCTAGGGTGAAATTTTGGTATTTTTCTGAAAACTTTCAATTTTTGATGAATAGTGAAACCACTAAGTGGTAGGTTAAAAACTGAATTTTGCATAAAACTTAATTTTACCGCTTCTGTGATTGTAATTTCGAAAATACGAGAGACACGGTTAATATCAAGGACTAAAATGTGGTTCAATGAGATGAAAATAATTTTTTGGTGAATAGTAACTTTTTATTTTTTTTGCCGCGGTTAATAGTAAATAGGGTAACTAAGGGTAAATATGATATTAATATTACCCTAACACATGTCCTAATTCTATTGGACAAGTGTAATTCGACCAAAAACAAACTTAGGAATAAAATATGACCATTTAGGCCCACTTGGATTAGATTAGGACATTTATTATTAAAGAAGGGTTAAAATAGTTAAAATCAAAGTTTAATAAGTAAATCATTTTTAATATGGGGTTATACATAAGATAAATTCAATTTTAAATATTCATTAGAAAGCTAAAAAGATTTCCTACATGATGATATTTTATTTGTAATTTTTAGACATCAAATAATGTAATTTATTTATGACACAAAGATGATGCAGTAATTATCTTATTAATGAAATATTGACATAATTGATGTTATAAACACCAAAATAAATGTAATTTGAGATTTTTTATGAATTACACTAATTTTCTAGGTTACTATGATATATTAATGTTGATTTAATCAACTTGGTTCGAACATTTAATTCTGTTATGACTTTCACAAAAATCATATATCAAATAGTGTCAAAATTGACACAAAATAGTTTTTAAATAAAATATTATATTATTAATTGTTATTTTATTCCTAAAAATCTAAGGTTCGGCCAAATGACTTAAATAAGGATATATATTTTAATAATAAACAATTTGGGGTTCGTTTGGCATGTTATAGTAAGTGTATTAACCATATAGTGAAAGAAAACAAAAAGACACGGTAAAAGTTAAATTATTTAACATAGAGTTAAATCTAATTGATAAGGTTTAAAATAAGATCCAAACATGTCTAAATTTGATTGGTTGATGAGATTAAAACCCTATCTCATCTAAGCTTCGAATATGAGTCATTTTTGGAGGTTTTTAAGTGGGGTTAGATTTATTATAAATTAATATTTTTGAGATATTCCTAAGGTGCCCCTCTCCTCCCTTATAAAAGGGCACCTCCTCCCCCTCCTCCTCACACCAAATTGAGCACTCAAGCTCGGCCAACCCCTGCCATTTTCTCCTCTCCACTTCCCTAGAATAATCCTAGAGGTCCTGGTCTTCTCCAAAGACCAATCTTAGTTCCTTAAGTGGAGGATTCAAAGAGGCGTTCCAAAGAAGAGGTAATATCCATTACCGATCTTTTCAATTTCTTTTTTCTTCAACTTCTTCTTCTTTAGTTGTTTCATGATAAAGTAATAACATCAGTATTACTTAAATACTGATATGTTATTATAAATATGAAACAAACCTATTTCACCTTCTATCCATCCTACGGAAAAATGAAATCACCACGCGTGCGTACGTACGGAATACCGTCTCCACGCCGTGGTGTAATCTATTTTCCACCACCACCTTACAAGGATGGGTATAATGGTGTAATGAGTAACTATTTATGATTATTATAAAGTAATATTGATACTGAAATAATATACATATACTCCAATACAATTCCACGATCATAGGAATGATATCATCACTCGTGCGTACGTACGGAATACCGTCTCCACGATGTGATGCGACTCGTTCTACATGATCTTCATTTCATAATGATTATATAAATGAATTGAATGAATGAAAATGGTATATACTACACTAATAACATTCTGGAAATGAATTATCTATAACCTAAATATAATAATAAGAATTTATTCAACAAAACACGCATAAGAACAAAAAGTTATAAAGACCCGAGTAACAAGTAACAATGAAATATTACTAACAAGAAGCTAATAATATGACCATATATGATATCATATCAATATGTATGATTCTGGAATAAGTCAATAACATTATTTAAACCATTATACAGGAGCTTCGGACACGAACAAAGCAAATCGGACCTAAGGTAAGGGAAATATCACAATCTCATTTTTATCCGAGATTGTTTATTCGTAAGTATTTACTGGGGTGTATTTTATCATCCACATCCATGTTCCCTCAATATGAAATATTGTTTCCATCCACTTGCAATAGTTTAAATCCAATTTTACCCTTAGGTGAGTTTTTAGTAAAGAATATGAAAGGAATCTTTTGTCGTTTTTCCGTACGAGGTACTTTTTGACTTTTCCGACAAAAGTACGAAGAATGTTTTTTTTAACTTATACGGCATGAATGGATTTTTAAAACATTGTTTCCAAGAAGCTTCCTTTACAAGTTTTCAAGTTTATTTTTAATCAACTTCTTTTATTTTAAAGTTGTATGACATGTTATGAAAGGAAAAAATGTTTTTGAAGAAGAAAGGATATTTTCCTCAAGAATGGAGTTCAAGTGATTTTCAAAATTATTTTCCATCTAAGATAATAAAGGGTTCTGTTTTTATCCCTATTATTACATTGATTTGATCATGTTGTGATGGAATTATTTTTATGAATTCCTTTATCTTATATGAATTGATTTATGATGTCATGATGTTTCAAGAATCCCATTTTTGTTTCATGTGTTATGCGATGATGTATGTTTTATGATTATGTGGCACACATAAGAAAGGATTCATTATAAGATGGGTGGGACCTATATCTCCCTCCAATGCATTGGGTAAAGATTTTATATCTCATGAGATAGACATGGCTGGAACGGAAGGTTATTTCGGTTCAGTGATACAGGACTGAAACGAGGAGTGAACTCGGTTCAGAAAGGGACTTTGTCCACTAAGATAGTCTTGGCGATGAGTCATGACTAACAAGAAATGATTTTCCATGATTATGTGTGCATGCCACAAAGTTTCAAGTTTTATGTTATGATTATGGGGATCTCATTTTCACTCCTATGATTTGTTCCATGTTATGATATTATGATCTCTTTTGCAGGTTATGATTTTCAAAAAGATATGATATGATTTTTATTTCCTTTATTTGCCTTGCTGAGCATTTGAGCTCACCCTTTTATGTTTTCTTTTCCCCATGTCAGGAAGATGGATATTAAGTAGAATATGCTAAAAGGGACCCTAGATATGATGAAATAAATGGGAGACACTATAGAAGATTTATGAACCAGTTGTTTATGTTTCCCAGTTTCTAAAGACACTATACCTATACGGTCCTTTGTGGTTTTGTCATATGTTGTAATAAGTGTGCTTCAATTTTGAAGTATTAACAATGTATGTAAAGTATGGGTCGTTATAGTCCGGGCCCAGACCTCCGTTTTCGTACCTTTTCGGTCTTTTGCTCATAACTTGAACTACGGGCCTCCAATCGATGCACCTTTAGCAGTGATGCGATCCTTGGATCGAGACGGTCGTTTCGGTATATCGCACTCAAGGTTTCGGAGTACTTTGGGTTTGGCCAGGTTGGTTCGTACACGAAACCAACCGGGCCCTCGGAGCGGAAACACTCATATCTTGAGCTACGGACGTCCAATTGACGTGCCGTCAACTTTGTTGGATTCCTCTAAGTGAGACGGATCTTTTGGCTTACTCCGCCCGAGGTTTGGACGCAGGTGGGGTATGGTTGGGTTGGTTTTGCTTTAAAAACCAACCGGGCCCCTGGAATGAAAAAGCCAATAACTCTCAGACCGGGCGTCCGACTGACGCGCCGTCTGCGACGTTGAGTTCATGTTGTCGATACGGAACATTTGGATACATCAACTATGGACTATGTGTCAGTTGATGTATCAGCCTCTCGGCTCGTGGAGCGGACCCTCTCGAACGAGCTTGCTGTGTGCGAGAACCCTAGTGCTGGCTGCGACTGCGACGACGACGACTGTGCAGAGATCCTCAGTGGATTCGACGGCAACGACTACAACACTCAGCGATCCTACATGGGTCAGTGCTACAGATCCTGTGTGGGTCCGATCCTGTGTGGGTCCGATCCTATGTGGGTCAGCGCTCGACGGTCTTGTGTGGGCCAGCGCCTACAGATCCTGTGTGGGTCTGATCCTGTGTGGGTCTTTGCGGGGGTTAGTTACCTATCGATCCTTTGTGGGTCAGATCCTATGTGGGTCTTTGCGGGGGTTAGTTACCTATCGATCCTTTGTGGGTTAGATCCTTTGTGGGTCATTGCGGGGGTTAGTTACCTATCGATACTTTGTGGGTCAGATCCTTTGTGGGTCATTGCGGGGGTTAGTACCTATCGATCCTTTGTGGGTCCGACGACTTAGATGAATCAGTGGCTATATCTGATCATCTCTATCGTCATTCGAAGAAGTATACCTGTGTGAGATGAATCCTGTTTTGCTTTGCTTTGTGGATTGTGTTGTGCTATCCTGTATGGATTTACGTTTTTATTTCCTGTGTGGACTGGGTTGTACTTGGGCTCGAATGTTGGAGCCGAATGAGAATAGATGACTTAGGTATATGTATGGGCATATACCTAAGCAGTTTCGAATGTTACTTCGTGATTGTATCTTTCCTTTGTGGTTTATCCTTTGTGGATTCTGGGAGACCTTCGGGGGTCTCAGGGTCCCTACTGAGTAGCTTATACTCACCCCTGCACGGGCTATGCCCGCACTACGTTGTGTTAGTTACAGACGACGGACAGCGCTGATCGTGGTTGAGGCTTGTAGAGCAGGACGGTACCTGGAGGTGGACCACTGGGCGGGATGTACTCGGAACGGTCGGCTGGACCCAAGGAGTAGTGGAGGCTATTTGTACCCACCCTTCAGGTGGGATATCCAGTGGACAGCCCGACGTTGCGGCTTTACTTTTCAGTTGCTGTTTTCCCTTCCAGTTGTACTTTACTTTCAGTTTGGGTTTGTATATTGGCCCACTAACTTTTCCGCACTTACTGTTGTACTCAGTTTTTACTTAGTGTTTACTTCTACTGCTTGCTTACTCTGTGGTGTTTGTTTACTTTACAAAGGCAATGCCTTCCCTTTTTACCGGGATTTACACCTTGGTGCTAGTTGCCAGCCCCTGGCCTATGGAAGGCGGGCTTGGGGTAGTCACGGCATGGGCCCCGAGGACGGGTCGTGACACACTATTTGTCAAGAATCCATTTAAAATAGATTTTAGAATCAAAGTGTCCCATACCACTTTGAAGCTTTTAAAAGTAGTTCTAATTTAAAAACTTTAATGTCCATATAAATAAATCCTTAAAACCATTTTTAAAACATGGACATTAATTAGCAAGATTTAGAAGAATAAGTCTTTAAAACATTTAAAAATGGTATTTTAGTTAGAGTTTCTAACCAAAAGAGAGACACTTGAATACAAATAATTGAGGTAATCAAAAATTTGTAATATCATGAGAATAAAGGGATTCATGATATACTATGTCAACGTACATTATATACACCACATAAAAGTGATTTGGTGTATAACAACAAATAAGTCTCAATGGAATGTAAATTGAGATGAAATCTCTCATAAAGGTTGTATCCTTTGGTTAAGGATAAATCAACGACATATTTATGTGTGAAAAATATAAATACACTAAATATGATTGGATATTCAGTGTAAATCAATCAAAGGATATTCACACATAATCTTATAAAAACAACACCAATGAATTGGATGTTTAACTCAACAAATGGAGAATGAGTTAAAATTACTCTTATAAAATTCATATCGAGGACTTGAGAAATTATCAATGGAGTGATTATGTGTATCAAAAGTATATCCACAGAAAAGGGGAGTGGAAATTTTGACATAATCAAATGAATAGTTATTCCACACATAATCTTGGAGTAAAATAATCAATGAAGTTTGCGTAAAGCCGAATAAATGGAAATTGAAATTTCGAATTCCCTTATCAATTAGGTAACATACGAAACATACACCCATGAAAGAAGGATCATACAATGATGATGTAAATACGCATAAATTAAAGTATATTACACAATTAATACAATCATGGGTAGTACACATACACCACATGCAATAATTAAGTGGTGAACAATGGAATTCTCACGAAATTAAGAGTGAGTTAAGAAACCCCTTACCTTGTACTTTTTCCTTGGTCGATGGTAGGTTAACCTCCTGTATAATGGTTCAATAATTGTTATTTAATTATACAAGAATCATTTACATTAATATGATATCATATATGTTCTTTTAACATTGATTTGTTAATAATATCGTAGTATTATCGTCATTTTGGGTGTTAACTTACTCATTTTCCTTTATATTCTTTGTTACGTAAGCTGTGTTTGTTATGGATAGGTTGTATATTATTCATATCCAGAATTATATCAAGTCTTTAAACATTATTTTTAAATCATCAAATGATAATTATACTTTAATGGATACGATGGAGAAGGAATCTCATCGCTTTCGTGGAGACGGTAGTCCGTACGTACGCACAAGCAACAATATCATTATTTTGATATTAAAATAATATATAACTAGATGTTATATCATATATAAAGAATAATTATCATGTTACATTTATTATTTACATGAATCACACATCATTATTATACCCATCCAAATAATAATTTATTGAAAACAATTACACCACGACGTGGAGATGGTAAGCCGTACGTACGCACGTATGGTGACATGTTATTCAAAGGATGAATAGAATAATGAATATGATTGTACCATATTTATAACATAAAATTATATATAAGATACTGGAGTTATTATTTTATAATGGTAATAACAAATAAATAAGAAGTGGAAGAAGAAAGGAACTTGAAAAAGGGTGGTGAGATCATTACCTCTTCTTTGGGTTCTTCCTTTTGATTTGATCAAAAGGGCTCCTTAAGTTGGATTTCTGACTAAAGGAAGGCCTCTAGGATGAAGTGAGGGAAGTTGAGAGAGTATTTGGGCAGAGGTTTGACAAACCAAAAGGCTTTTAAGGTGTGAGTTAATGAGAAGGGAGAGTGCCCTTTTATAAGAGGGGTGACGGGCACCTTTGGAAAAGCTAGAAATATTATTTTATAATAAATTCATATTCAGTTTCTAATGGATCCAAAGTGGATTATTTAAATGTTAATGTGGGGATAGGTCAAAAACCACCAAACCAATAGAATTTAGATAGGTCTGGATCATTATACTAACCTTATCTTTAAGTATTAACTCTTAGTTAATTAGTTTCACTTTTACAATGTCTCTTTGTATTTTTATATTATATAGTTAATAAACTTACTATATACCTCCAAGATACCCCCAAGTGGTCCATTAATTATACACCTATCATGATATAAGTCTCTTGGATGAACCATAGATTTTTAGGAATTTAATATCAATTAATAATATAATATTTGTTTTAAAAACTCTTTTATGTCAATTTTGACACTATTCAATAGTTGATTTTTTTAAAACTCATAACAGAATTATTACTTCGAAAGAGTTAATTAAATCATTAATAACATGTCATATTAACCTATAAAATTAGTTTAATTCATTAAAAGTCTCAAATTATATTTATTTGGGTATTTATAATATCAATTACTTTAATTTTTCACTATTATGGTAATTACTGCATCATCATTGTGTCATAAATAAATTAAATTATTTAATGTATAAAAATTATAAATAAAATATCATTATCTAGGAAATATTTTTATCCTTCTAATGAATATTTACAATGGAAAATCCAACATATATAACCCTATGTAAAAATTGTTTTTCTAAAAGATATATGCTTATGTCATTTTTGTAATTACTTTAACTTAATTAATATAAAGTGTCATTATCACTTACAAGTGGATCCATGGGGTCCCAAAATCGACCCAAAGATGCCCATGGTCGGACATGTATCAAACAATAGGGTTAAGACACATTTTAGGGTAATTTAATATTATTATAATATTATTTATTTACCCTTATTTACTGGATTTACCCTTTAACCATGGTAAATAAAATATTTACCGAAGTAATTATTCAAAATGTCTAAAAATAAAAGTTACCTATTTACAAAATTTGGACATCCTGATTCCAAATATAGAATCCATTTTTCCAAATTCAATACACAGAAGTGGCAGAAATTAATTTAAAATTAATTCCCGTTGTTAAAACAAAAAGCTTTTTTTTAAGAAATAATAACTATCAAAAGATTGACAGTTGTTTATGTTCGGTTTAAATGTGAAATTATGTTCAATGACCCACATTGTATTACATGGTAAAAATATATTTTAAATATAATTTAAAACCTACTCAAATTCATAATTTATCACTATTAATTATTTTGATTAAAAAAAAGGTGTTTTTAATTAAAATTTAGTAATTTTTACTATTCATCAAAATATAAAAGTTATCCGAAATGTACCAAAATTTCACCCTAGGATAATTTAGTTATTCAGAATCCAAAAATGAAGTCTATTTTACCAAATCAAAATCATAAAAGTTGCATTTATTAATTTAAAATTGATTCCCGCTTTCGAAACCAAAAGGCGTATTTTTAAGAAATAATAACTATCAAAAGATTGACACTTGTTTATGTCCAATTTCAAGGTGAAATTACATAAAATGACCATAATTGGATTAAATATTAAAAATATAATCTATTTATACTTCCAAACCATTAAAATTTATAATTTAACAATATAAATTATTTTGATTAAAAAAGTTGTTTTCAGTTAAAATATAGTATTTTTCACTATTCTACCAAATATGAAAGTTATCAGAAAGACACCAAAAAATTATTAATACTAAATTATTATGTCCCGATTCTAAAGAAGAATTTCATTTTTTCAAATTGAATATATAAAAATTTCAAATATTGGTTTTAAAAAGGCTTTTCCATTAAAAGGTGGTAAAATTTCATTTTTTGAAAAATACTTCTTTTATCTGAAAAATGAATTTGTTCATAAATCATGTCTTAGAAACTCATAATATGGATTAAAATTATAAGGATAATATAATATTTAAAATTTATTTAATACTATTCATAACCTCTTTTGAACGGCTAGTTTGGTAAGTCGTGGTGTACTTGAACTCAGTGTTGCGTACAACACACGCTATTGTATGATTCAAAGAGAAGTGTACCATGGAAGATTGGGGTGTTACATTCACCCCTCCTTCAATAAATTTCATTCTCACAATTTTAAAAATTGGGCCTTAGAATATAATGGAAAGTCCCACATCGGAAAAAGAGTCAATAAAACTATCACTTTAAAAGAAAGAAAGAGAGGTATAAAGGTCAGCCAAGATAACCCATACTAGGATTCTAGGTAGGAAAACATGGATATGGATGATAAAATAAGTGTCAAGTTCTGATGGAGAGGGATAGAAATCATGATCAGGAGAAATTTGACAATAAGAAAATCACAAACTTGTGTTGGGACAAATGGTCCTTAGTCTCCCAGTAGGAAAAGTAAACGGACAACATTTTTTTGTTTTAAGTTACATTACATAAGGACAAGGAATTCATTTATGATATTGACTAAGAACATAAAGTGATATACTTACTTTTTAAGTAGAGTTTCATTCTTTAATAAATTTTTACCACTAACTCATTTTTTTTGAAAAATGAGTATTCAAGAAGACTTGGTCACAATGGAAGAGCTAGAATAAACTTCTATAGAAATACATGATCCACGTAGGATAAACTATATATTTACCTTGTCTTTAGAGATTAATCAAAACCAAAATGGTTAGTATAATATTTGATGACCCCCCCAAAAGGATATTCCATTAGAGAAAGAAAAACACTAATCTTAATTTCTAAAATTAAACCATCAATACCCCAAAGTTAAATAAATACCATTCAATAATCAATTTCCCTTAAAATCCTTCAATATAATCCAAACTAATATTGAAACTCAAAACTTATAAGAATGTAGTCTTCCACATTAAATTGTATCTCCAAATGACATTAATTACTCTTAAAGTCACATACTTAAAAGTAATTAACCTAATCATTTCCATGAACAACCCAAATAACTATAAATACACAATAAAAACATAGATAAAAATCTACCTTTACTCCTCAAATGAAATCCCATACTATTCTATTTTCCATACAAAAAAGCGAACAACTTCCAAAATAACATTTATCACTTAATTACCAAATAATTTTCCTATACTAAGCGTATTCATTTTATAAGACATAAGATCCCAAATAAAATTATTAATGATCAATAAAATCATTTAACTAAAAATAATAGTCACACTAACCAGGGACTTCACGTAGTCCAGTGGTAGGCGATAAATCCCAATCACACTTTGGTTGTGGGTTCGATTCCCACAGCTTTGTTCGATGCGATGGGTTGTCACACGGTCTGCGTGTTGTCCTTTTTGAAAAACTATATTTTATAACATTACCAAAATGAGATAAATTCCTCAAAATAACCATAACATAATTTAACCACAAATCTTATCTCATACCTTGCATTTTCATCCCAAATTATAATAACTTATAATTCTCTCAAACCCCAATGATCATATAAAACCAAATGGTTATTTATACCTATATCCACAAGAGAAGAGATAATTCTTCCTCAAATATCATTCTCACATGGAAAACTGCGGGGTTACAAATACAAGAGAAAATTATTCCAAAGTAAACCCATCAACAAGGAGCACTAATACTTTTTAAACATTTTTCCAACCATTTATTTCCACATAGCTTCTTCTTGGACCAAGAAAATATCCTATAGAATAGGGCATTCACTCGGGTAATGGCCAGGTCCCCTACATTTATGGAAAATGACTGTAAATGGACTCTTGGGACCATTTTTATCTTCTTCCATAGTACTCTTCATTTTTCTTCAGCAATTCTTCACTTTATGTCCTTCCTTCCCGCATGTAAAGCATTTCTTTGTCCCATTGAGACACTTTCCTAGGTGTCTCCTTCCACATTTCCTGCATGATGGAAATTGAGGATTCCTTTTTCCATGGTCTCCACTGCTGGAGCTCTTATCATTCATCACCTTTCTCTTCTTTTTTGAGTCCAATAATTGGTTAATATATATATTGTTGATCATATTTTTGGAAAATTGATTTGGCATAAAGACGATATCTTTTACTCCTATCAACATTCCATTTTGTTGCTCATTTACACCATCGTTCCCACCTTGTACATCATTCTCAAAGTCACTATGACTTCCTTGGAATCCAGCCATTGACTAAAACCAGAAAGCATTGTGTGAGTAACAGTAGTCATAAAATCATTTAGAGATTAACATGTCACCATATTCTCAATTTGAAACACATTAGGATTAACCGAGGTCATTTACTCTCATATTATATACATAATACCTCAAATTGGTTTGTAAATAAAATGTAAATTATCCTAAGCATATCCCCTGGGAGTGTCGTAACCAAGAGTGCAGCAAGGCCCGTTGTCGTGCACCTGTTCCCGTTTGAGTCTAGCTCCAAGCGGTGTTTTTGGGTTTTACCCCTAGTTACATCTGTGTCAGAGCCGCCTCTACCTGCTCGTATCCAGACAGGTATGTATTGCTCAAAAAACTCACAAAATCTCTACAATACCAAAATTATAGGAAGTCCTTCTATAATAATCCTCAAAGTTCATCTTAGGTCTTCGTGCTCTAATCAGAGTTTATCTAAATCTAGCTTCCAAGATTTGTACTAAACTTCCTCTGATACCAACTCTAATGCCCCAACCCCAATTACCCAGAGTCGGTGCATTATTACATAACATTGGCATGATCATAAGAAATATCAAGTCTCGAAAGACTGATTAGTTTAGTAGCCTTGGAAACACTAGATACAATCATAAAGTTTTACATTACATCAAAAAAAACATCTTGTCTTCATATCCCCTCATACTATCCATGCAGGTCATTCATAAATTACTTCTTCATAATCCGGGGAAAAATTAAACATTGAAAGGGGTGAGCTCAGATTCTCAGTAAGGATAACATTATAGCAGAAGCTTTCATAGATAAGAATAAACACTTAAGGCAATTTATAATTAAAACAAAATCCTTTTAAACTTGAACTTCAACATAGTATGGAAAAAATAAAATAAAATAATGCCATTTAATTATTCACATGGATATTCTACTAATCGAATAATCACATGAAATATCAATAACCACTTTCATAATGATGGAATGCATAATGCCAGACTATCATAACCACATAGCCAAGGCCTCGTGCCAAGACTACAAATAAGATTTTGCCAAGGCCTTGTGCCAAGACACTAGTTTGTCTCATGAGACCTACCGATGCATCGAGGAGCTATAGCGGGCTCCACTCGTCACTTACTAAGTCCAATGCATTCCTCATACGAAAAGTTTTAAACATAACAAAAACATTCGTATTAAAACTAGCATACGAAATGTCAATACTTTATCCACAAACCATGAATGGTATAAAAATAGCACATCCACAGTCAAACATAACTCATTCGATACAATATGGAAGATTGTATTGTATCATATTAACCTCAATCGAGAATGATGAAGGATATTTTCATAGATGAAAATAATCATCAAAACAATTAGAGTGAAATATCCCCCTTTTTCTTGAAATCATTTAAAATTCACACTATTTGTCAAGAATCCATTTAAAATATATTTTAGAATCAAAGTGTCCCATACCAATTTGAAACTTTTAAAAGGAGTTTTAATTTAAAAACATTAATGTACATATAAATAAATCCTTAAAACCATTTTTAAAACATGGACATTAATTATCAAGATTTAGAAGAACAAGTCTTTAAAACATTGAAAAATGGTATTTTAGTTAGAGTTTCTAACCAAAAGAGAGACACTTGAATACAAATAATTGAGGTAATAAAAACTTTTTAATATCATGAGAATAAAGGGATTCATGATATACTATGTCAACGTACATTATATACACCACATAAAAGCGATTTGGTGTATAACAACAAACAAGTCTCAATGGAATGTAAATTGAGATGAAATCTCTCATAAAGGCTGTATCCTTAGGTTAAGGATAAATCAACGTCATAGTTATGTGTGAAAAATATAAATACACTAAATATGATTGGATATTCAGTGTAAATAAATCAAAGGATATCCACACATAATCTTATAAAAACAACACCAATGAATTGGACGTTTAACTAAACAAATGGAGAATGAGTTAAAATTACTCTTATCAAATTAATATCGATGACTTGAGAAATTATCAATGGAGTGATTATGTGTATCAAAAGTATATCCACAGAAAAGGGGAGTGGAAATTTTGACATAAGCAAATGAATAGTTATTCCACACATAATCTCGGAGTAAAATAATCAATGACGTTTGCGTAAAGACGAATAAATGGAAATTGAAATTTCGAATTCCATTATCGATTAGGTAACATACGAAACATACACCCATGAAAGAAGGATCATACAATTATTATGTAAATACCCATAAATTAAAGTATATTACACAATGAATACAATCATGGGTAGTACACATACACCACATGCAATAATTAAGTGGTGAACAATGGAATTCTCACGAAATTAAGAGTGAGTTAAGAAACCCCTTACCTTGTACTTTTTCCTTGGTCGATGGTAGGTTAACCTCTTGTATAATGGTTAAATAATTGTTATTGAATTATACAAGAATTATTTACATTAATATGATATCATATATGTTCTTTTAACATTGATTTGTTAATAATATCTTAGTATTATCGTCATTTTGGGTGTTAAATTACTCATTTTCCTTTATATTATTTGTTACGTAAGTCGTGTTTGTTATGGATAGGTTGTATCTTATTCATATCCAGAATTATATCAAGTCTTTAAAAATTATTTTTAAATCATCAAATGATAATTATACTTGAATGGATACAATGGAGAAGGAATCTCATCGCTTTCGTGGAGACGGTAGTCCGTACGTACGCACAAGCGACAATATCATTCTTTTGATATTAAAATAATATATAATTAGATTGTATATCATATATAAAGAATCATTATCATGTTACATTTATTATTTACACGAATCACACATCATTATTATACCCATCCAAATAATAATTTATTGAAAACAATTACACCACGACGTGGAGACGGTAAGCCGTACGTACGCACGTATGGTGACATGTTATTCAAAGGATGGATAGAAAACTGAATATGATTGTACCATATTTATAACATAAAAGTATATATAAGATACTGGAGTTATTATTTTACAATGGTAATAACAAAGAAAGAAAAAGTGGAAGAAGAAAGGAACTTGAAAAAGGGGGGTGAAATCATTACCTCTTCTTTGGGTTCTTCCTTTTGATTTGATCAAAAGGGATCCTTAAGTTGGCTTTATGACTAAAGGAAGGCCTCTAGGATGAATTGAGGGAAGTTGAGAGAGTATTTGGGCAGAGTTTTTCCGAACCAAAAGGATTTTAAGGTGTGAGTTAATGATAAGGGAGAGTGCCCTTTTATAACAGGGGTGAGGGGAACCTTTGGAAAAGCTAGAAATATTATTTTATAATAACTTCATATTTGCTTTATAATGGCTCCAAAGTGAATTATTTAAATTTTAATGTGGGTATAGGTCGAAAAACACCCAACCAATAGAATTTAGACAGGTTTGGGTCATTATACTAACCTTATATTTAAGTATTAACTCTTAGTTAATTAGTTTCACTTTTACAATGTCTCTTTGTATTTTTATATTATATAGTTAATAAACTTACTATATACCTCCAAGAGACCCCCAAGTGGTCCATTAATTATACACCTATCATGATATAAGTCTCGTGGACGAGCCTTAGATTTTTGGGAATTTAATATCAATTAATAATATAATATTTGTTTTAAAAACTCTTTTATGTCAATTTTGACACTATTCAATAGTTGATTTTTGTAAAACTCATAACAGAATTATTACTACGAAAAAAGTTAATTAAATAATTACTAACATGTCATATTAACCTATAAAATTAGTTTAATTCATTAAAAGTCTCAAATTATATTTATTTGGGTATTTATAATATTAATTATTTTAATTTTTCACTATTATGGTAATTACTTCATCACCATTGTGTCATAAATAAATTAAATTATTTAATGTCTAAAAATTCTAAATAAAATATAATTATCTAGGAAATATTTTTATATTTCTAATGAATATTTACAATCGAAAATCCAACATATATAACCCTATGTAAAAATTGTTTTTCTAAAAGATAAATGCTTATGTCATTTTTGTAATTACTTTAACTTAATTAATATAAAGTTTCATTATCACTTACAAGTGGATCCATGGGGTCCCAAAATCGACCCAAAGATGCCCATGGTCGGCCATGTATCAAAAAATAGGGTTAAGACACGTTTTAGGGTAATTTAAAATTATTATAATATTATTTATTTACCCTTATTTACCGGATTTACCTTTTAACCATGGTAAATAAAATATTTACCGAAGTAATTATTCAAAATGTCTAAAAATAAAATTTACCTATTTAAAAAATTTGGACATACTGATTCCAAATATGGAATCCATTTTTCCAAATTCAATACATAAAAGTGGCAGAAATTTATTTGAAATTAATTCCTGTTGTTAAAACAAAAAGCGTGTTTCTAAGAAAATAATAACTATCAAAAGATTGACAGTTGTTTATGTTCGGTTTAAATGTGAAATTATGTTGAATTACCAACATTGTATTACATGTTAAAAATATATTTTAAATATAATTTAAAACCTACTCAAATTCATAATTTATCACTATTAATTATTTCGATTAAAAAAAGTTGTTTTTAATTAAAATTTAGTAATTTTTACTATTCATCAAAATATAAAAGTTATCCGAAAAGTACCAAAATTTAACCCTAGGATAATTTAGTTATTAAGAATCCAAAAATAAAGTCGATTTTACCAAATTAAAATCATAAAAGTTGAATTTATTAATTTAAAATTGATTCCCGCTTTCGAAACCAAAAGGCGTATTTTTAAGAAATAATAACTATCAAAAGTTTGACACTTGTTTATGTCCAATTTCAAGGTGAAATTACTTAAAATGACCATAATTGGATTAAATAGTAAAAATATAATCTATTTATACTTCCAAACCATTAAAATTCATAATTTAACAATATAAATTATTTTGATTAAAAAAGTTGTTTTCAGTTAAAATATAGTATTTTTCACTATTCACCCAAATATGAAAGTTATCAGAAAGACACCAAAACATTATTGATACTAAATTCTTATTTCCTGATTCTAAAGAAGAATTTCATTTTGTCAAATTGAATATATAAAAGTTTCAAATATTGGTTTTAAAAAGGCTTTTCCATGAAAAGGCGTTAAAATTTCATTTTTTGAAAAATACTTCTTTTATCTGGAAAAAATGAATTTGTTCATAAATCATGTCTTAGAAACTCATAATATGGATAAAATTATAAGGATAATATAATATTTAAAATTTAGTTAATACTATTCATAACCTCTTTTGAATGGCTAGTTTGGTAAGTCGTGGTGTACTTGAACTCAGTGTTGCGTACAACACACGCTATTGTATTATTCAAAGAGAAGTGTACCGTGGAAGATTGGGGTGTTACATAAGTATCATAAATTAATTTAAAAATAAACCCATAAACGGGACGAGACGACGAGTTTTTAATGTAAAAATGTTCACAAGTTTGAAATATTTCTTATATCCAATTTCAATGTGAAATTGAATCAAATGAAATAAATTATATTAATATATGTATAATTTATCTAAAAAGACAATAAAACTAATTGGGAATATAATTTAACTATTAAAATTAATTATATAAAAATGCAGTTTTCAATTAAAATCCAATGTTTATCACTATTCGTCAAAAAATGATGCTTTTCAAAACAAATCACCCAAAGTAAATTTTAATATCAAACTTTAAAAAATGAATATTATTATTTTAAATAAAAACTATAAAAATTTCAAAAATTATTTTTAAAATATGGATGACATTAAAAGGAGGAAAACACATTTTAAAACAAATATAGCTTTTTATGCCTAAAATTAGGTTTGTTCATATTTTATGCCTAATAAAATTATCAGATGAATGTCCAATTTCTTTTTCAAATTTATAAAATATAAATTAAATAATTATCTCTCACTAACATAAATTTATTTAATTTATTATGCGAAAACACATTTCTGGTGATAAAAATAGTTTTTCATAAAAAACACATCCTTTATATTCACTTGTTTTTTATTTTCATTTCAAATTAACTAATAAAAAAAGAAATAATTTTATATATATCTGTAAATTATAGTTTAATAATTTAGTTAATATCATTAATACATTTCATTCTAATGGTTAGGTGATAAAAATAATATAATTTTATCAAAAATATTAATAGTATATCATAATTCGGTAAAACTCGGTCTTACCTATAACACTGACTATCAAATGGACTCGTTATTGTGTGTAACACAAGAAAAAATAGTTTTTCGTGTATCAAAAAATAATCTAAGTGTTTCACTTAGTGGAATATTATCTTGGTGTTTCATTTAACATGAGCCAAACATAGTGCTTTCGTATAACATAAGCTATATTCAGAGTTGTGTGAAATTTAAAATACTGAAAAAATAAAATTCATTCAACAAAAATATTTCACAAAATCTTAGGGTGTTACATTATCACCCACTTAAAATGAATTTCTCTCTCAAAATTCATCTAGGTTATCAAAGGTTTAATACTTTTAATCTTCTTTCATATAAACCCACATTATAAAAATGAATACTAAAACCTCCTTGAACAAGGGGATGTTGGAAAAATAAAGATTACACAAAGTAACTCTTATCTTGGTTTCCAAAATGCAGAACATAGGTGGAAAGTGAAGACATGGGCATTGAAGATAAATCTAACTATCTAGTTCAGATGGAGAATGATAGAGAACATGGTTAGGAAGAAGTTAACAATCAGAAATACAAAACCCAAAGAGGCTTGAAAAATGTCATTAATATCATAAAAAATCATGTCAATATGATTTTTTTATTTCAAGACACTTTTTAGAAAAATTTGAAGAATTTTTAGAAGGATATATACTTACTTGGGGTCAATCCATATCATATACTCATTCTAACCATTTGGCTGTGTCTTGACCAATTTCCATTTCATCTATTACTCTAAAAATAAAGGTGAATTTGTTATGTTGAAAGCACTAATAGATCATAAAATCCTTATGTATAATGATAATTCATTCCATATATATTTAGTTATAATTATAGAAAAAAGTTCATCACAGGTTATCTAATATGCATAAATATTCATATGGTGAGATAATACTTTAATCCCTAAAATGTCAACCGAATTTTATCTTAAACCATTCCATAAATGGTCAACCTTGCAGCCCCTCTGAAATATGAAAATCCAAAACTTTAGAAACAAGGTCACGAAATTTCTCAAAAACATATTAGCATTGATCCACCATATATCATAAATTAGATATCTATTTCCACATAACAATCATGTTAATACCTTCATCATGTTTTCTCTTGTAAGATGGTAATAACCTGAATTACGAGAAAATATTATTGAAATTATAAATTATTTCTTAATCCAAATATTATTGGATATATTAATTAAATCCAAATAAAATTTAAACTTCAACCATGATAACATATACCACTTTTTCAACAACTCAATAACCAGTCCTATGGTAATCGGTACTATCCAATTTACTTTACCTATAGTCATTTCTTTATCTAAGATATACACAATTTTCTCAGCATTAGGAAATCATTATGGGTTACCATCCCATAATAAAAATATCACCTTTCCATTAAATCACTTTTCTAGGTTATCAACACCATTCAATATATTTTTGTAAATCTTTAATTTTAAATATATAAATCTTGATTAATATAACTTAATTCTTGAATTCCTATACATACACACTTCAATAATTAAAATTTATTCATAAATAATTACATAGGATTCATCATCTTATTCTTTAATACCCTTTTCATAGAATATGAAATATGAAAATTTTCTTAAGGTTACTCAACCTCAATTTAATCATTCTTCTTACGTCTAATATAAACAATACTATTTGAACATATCATACCTTTCACATGGAATTCATAGTCTCTTTATCTTCAGCAGTATAACCAATACCTGTGACACCTTCTTGATCATCATCAAGAGGTTTCCACTTTCAACATTGATTTCTATAATTCCCATACTTTCCACAACTAAAACATTAAATGTAAATTGAGTACCTTCTAGCTCCCGCTATTGACTAAGACTAGAAAACATAGTGTGAGATGCACTTATCATAGAAGAAAACCAAATAATCATGAAAATTACTTATAGTATTTCTAAATCATGAAACCTTCTTTCAAATCTATGACCCCTTAGACTTATCCTTATAGTCATCCCTAGAAATAACCTTAGAAATATCCCCAGGGATCTCACTAAAGTTTACTCATCCTAGTCTATAAAGGTTAAAAAAATATTTTCTTTTATACTAACTATAGAAACCCAGACCTAACATACATTTATATTACATCATTTTAGATATATATTCATTAAACTAAAAAAGTAAATTCCCTAGGACCATAATATTTTATTTTCTTTTGAAACTTGGAACTGAATAATCTAACATGGTGAAATATATTCAATGCTTCCAAAAAAGAACATCCCCTTAAGTACTTCTACTTAAAACCTTTAATCATTATTGGGTTGAATGGAAACATAATAAACTGTGAGATCAAATTCTTAGTATGTCTAAATAATGGAGATATATAATCATAACATGATCATAATGGTTTGATAACATGATAATAACATTTTAAGATCAAACCCTCCATATCAAAGATCATATACATGATTCATGGAATACAAATTGGTAGTTTATAAGACAAGAATCATAAAGTAATCATGATCATGACCCATAAAATCATAACATAGGAATAATACATGGAATTGTGGCAGAAATATAGGCATATAAAATTATTTCCATAATAGTCAAGGCTTAATTCCAAGGCCATATTAGTGGAATGGGTTCACTCCCCAAACCATCTTGGTAGTCATGGTTCACTAACATGACCATCTTATTAGTCATGGTTTACTCCCAAGATCATCGAAGAAAAACAAATTCCTTTACTGATCCAAGTTCACTCACTATTCCATTCGTATATATCTCATGATATATAAATATTTACCTAATGCATTGGAGAGAAATATAGGACCCACCCATCACATAAAGAAATCATACATATGTGTGCCACCAGATTATAAAAATTCATTATATCATAACCCATGGAATGAAATGGGTATCATAAATATTACATCATATCAAAACATATGGAAAAGATATAGGTTTCATAATATTCTAATCAAATCATAACCCATGAAAATAAGAGGGTTCAATAAGCATATAGTATTTGAAAGAGAAACATGTTTCATAAAAATCATTCCAACAAAACATAAACCATTTTGATAAATAATATGAATGGTTACCTTGTATAATATCCCCATAAATGCCTGAGTTACACCTAAAGCTATAAGCATAGATTTAAAATAATTTTGACAGACCATTTAAGAGATTTAATGAAGAAGATATCCTTTTCACTTTGAAATTATTCTTAATACATAAAACATTTTGAAGAAATTTTTCTTTGAAAATATCTTTTAAAAAGTATAAAAGAAGATTAAAAAATAATTTAAATCCTTTTTATTGGAAAATAATATTAAAATACCATTAAAATAATTTTTGAAAACATTTTTAGAAAATATGGGTTTGAAATAAAAGATATTTCTCACTGAAGAGAGAAATGAAGACGGATTTTATTAAAAAGGTTTTCTTAATAATATTAAGTTCCAAAGAGTTGAAAAATGATACCATTAAATCAGTACATTATGAATAATAATATGGGAATAAAATTCATGATAATTATTGAGATATGGGTAAAAATATCTCATAAATTGTTGCATAATCACAAACAATCTGGATAAACTATGAGATTGTAGTAATAAACTCTTACCACATTGGTAACTTTGAATCAAAATCCCAATGAAATGATAAAATTACATAAATATTAAAATATCATTTAATTACAGATATTCATGATATAACCTTTAAAATTTCATTATATACACCTTGTAAAATAATATAGGTTAATAAAAAACATGTTTCTCAAAGAATTAAAATTGAGATAAAATTACCTTATAGATTTGGTAACTTTTTAACCATAAAACTCCATGAAATAGATATCATAAAATTGATATGTAAATAAATAAAAATTTGAGGATATGGATCCTCTAAATCATTCATGTAATGTATATAAACCTCACAAAAAAATGTGGTGAATAAGGAAAAAGTATTTCCGAAATTAAAGTGAAATAAGAAATTTCCTTACTACTTGGATAAAATTGGAATCATAATATTTATAAAAGAATAACATAAATTGAAAATTTTAATTCCATGAAGTAAATTAAATTCAGGATTTAACATTTAATAGGTAATTATGTACACTAAACAATAATAATAATTTGTAAAAATAGCATATAACTCATCGAAGAAAAAGTGAGACGAGAAAACCCTTACCTTATATCTTGACTTTCTTTGTACACATTAAAATATCCTACATGATAAACATAAGATTATTATAAATATACCACAGAACCATATTATTATATATCATAACATATATTATTTGATTATGACTTTATATTACTCATTTATTACCAATTTATTGTTAATGTTACGTTTTTGTTAATAATCGCTTTGCTTTTGGTATATGCTTTGACCTGTTATTCTTGATCCACATACTTAGATTATAATTTAATTATTTACAGAATGTAAAAAATTTATAAATATAATATATGTTCATTAAATATATAATTATAATAATATATAAAATATTTAAATAGGAAATGAAATACATTGTTTATGGTGAAGGTAGGTCATACGTACACATGAATGATGTTTCAATTGTCATGGTGTATTGAAAGAAAGAAAGTAAAAAAAATATTTGTGTGTATATATATATTATCATTGTAGTATAATTATTATGTTATATATATCATATAAATTTACTAAAACCATCCTTAATTCATTCCATGTAACATGTGAACGAATGACATCACTTTGGGGAGGTGGTAGTCTACACGTCCACAAACGATGTTATCATATTCCCAAAAAACGTAAATAATGATGGTATGTGTTATGTAATAATACCAAAATAATAAATAAATAATAAATAACATATATATAATATAAAAATATTAATTAAATCATTATTCCCAACCCTTAAATGTGTTAATGGACGAATGAACGACATCGGTTCACGATGCGGTAGTCAACCGTACACACAAAAGAGGATTGTATATCCCATTTAATGGATCTGTGTGCAAGTGTAGGTAGAAAAAAATAACATATAAAAATATCATTATATTTTAGATAATGATGTTATTATATAATCATTTAATAGTAATAATAAATGGGGTGGTGGAGAAATAAATAAAACACAAGTTCTTTCTGAAGGATGTTACCTCTTCTTTGGGTAACTCCTTTTGGTTTGCACCAAAGGGATTCCTTGCTTAGATTTATTCCCAAAGTTAGCTTTAATTGATTAATATAGTGGATTATTTAGGTTATTTGGTAAGGGTTTGTATGATCCAAATTTCTTTGTAGGTACGAATAATTGATGGGGGTGAGTGCCCTTTTATAGTGGAGGAGTGAAATTCTTGTTAATATAAAAAGGTAAACACTATTGAGAGGTATTCATTACCTCATGTACCCCCAATAATGGTTTATTTTTTATAAATGGGTGGATGTTGTAAAAATGTGTCTAGAAATTTTATTTTTTACAAGTATCTATATTATTTGTCCCCTTAAGTTAAAGGTTATCCACTAAGTAAACTCATTTTTACCTTAATCATTTTAATTAATTTTAAATAATTTTAGTAATTCTTTTGGTAAAAAACTAAGATGAAAATAATATAATTTTTAATTTATTCTTATTAAAAAAATCAATATATTATTCAAAATTATAAAAATATAAGTGTTAGAAATTAATTTTTAATTTTTCCCACATACAGGACAAGAAAACGAGTTTTTAAAATCCAAATGTTCAAATGTTTAAAAAACATTTATATCTAATTTCAATATGAAATTGTTTCTAATTTTAAATTGATTCCAATGAACTAAATTGTATTAACATATTCATAGTTGATATAAATATAATTTAAAAAAAATTAAAATATAAGTCAACTATATAAATAAATTAGGCAAAAATGAAGTTTTCAATTAAAATTTAGTGTTTTTCACTATTCATTAAAAAAATGAAAATTTTCAACAAAATACAAAAAATTCACCCAAAGTAAATTTTGATATCAAAATTACTAAAAATAAGTTTATTATTTCAAATAAAAAATATTAAATTTTGAATATTTTTTAAAAATATCCCTTCTATTAAAAGGAATAAAAACTACCTTTTAGAACAAATCTAGCTTTTTTAGTCTTAAATTGGGATTTTTTTTTATTTTATGTCGATCAAACTTATAGGATGGATGTACAAAAAAAGTTAAAGTTATAATATATAAATTTAATTATGATCTATCAATAATAGTGATTAATTTAATTTATTAAGTTAAAATTCCTTCGTGGGTATAATAGTAGTTTTTAATAAAAAAATCCATGATTTATATTCAATTTGTTTTTATTTATATTTATAATTAATTAACCACAAAATAATTCAATTTATAAATATTTTTAAGTGATAGTTTCATAATTTTTTTAATCTCGTTCATATATTCCATTATAATGTCTAGGTGATAATGATAATAATATTTTATCAATAATATTTATAATATATTTTTGTTTTTTAAAATTCAGTCTTATGTGTAACACAAGAAACATAGTGTTGAGGGTATCTCAAGCTAATCTAAGTGTTACATGTAGCACAAGATTAAATTTTATTTTCTTATAACATGAGCGAAAAAAATTTATTTCGTATGAAAAAATATATTTAGTGTTATGTTAAATGAAAAATATCAAAAATATTAAATTAGTTTGAAAAAATATCACAAAATATTAGGCTATTACGCACATAGTGGATCCAGACATCTAGGATACATAATATTCTATGCATGTGGATGGAAATTCCATATGGCTCATTACTACCTAACCTAGCCTACAATAGAGGGGATTTGGGGACAAATGGTTGATATAACTCTCTATTAAGGGCTGTAGAATGATCAGGGACCAATCCAAAGCTGTTAAGGAGGTCTTTAGGGATGTTTTTTCTGGAAGAGGAGCTGGTGGTGCACCACGAGTGTAACTCCCCCTAATTTTATAATTTGTTTCACATTAAATAAATTTCATGCTCGACATTTTTTGATACACACTATATCTAACAAAATAGAAAATGCATTATGTAAATAAAAAATGAAATAAATTATAAAGAAAAAAAACTGAAACATAATTAGTAAAATGAATAATGGAATCAAAGCATAAGAAAATAAAAATAATACAAGATTGAAATTATCATATTTATGATCAACCATGAATATCATACCACCAATTATAACTATAAAAATAATACAACATGTTAGAATTATGATAAGAATATTTACAATAATATTAGAGAATAGGATGAATGATTTAATATATGTATGTAAAGCAGTATATAGGAATATAATATGGCTATTATATATATATATATATCCATTGGATATATAATCATTATTTTTATTGTCATTGACATAACAATATCTAATAGATATATAAAATTTTTGTTATTATAAGTAAAAAATTAAAAATAATGTAATTCATAAATAATAAATTATTCTCTAAAAAATAAAAAAATAATAATTAATTAAAATGATTTAATATAAAAATATGTATTTTTAGTTATTACATAATAATAATAATAATTTTATTAAATAATAATTTTATGTGGTTATAAAATTTAATGAAGGAATATAACACTAGTGGGTTGATACAATTTAATGGTGGAAGATAAAATAATAATGGGGTATGATTAAAATCATGAAATGTCAAAAAGACCAGTTTATCAAAGAATTTTTTTACTTTTTTTACAATATTTTTATTATAATATATTAAATAAATATTTTTTTAATATATATATATATATATTAAAAAAATCTAATAATCTTTTCATTATTACTTTATAAGTAATAATTATAATTGCATTTTATGATAAAAAATACAATTTTTTTAATGTTATTTTTTATAGGTTATGTGTTATTATTATAAAATTAAATTTTATCAATTTTAGAAATTTTATAAAAAAAAGGATTTCGAATATGGAATAATCATTTCAAAATGTTATGATAAGTTAAACATCATTTTTATATATAAAAATAATTTACTAAGGAAAAAATTTGAGTTACCGCAATTAAGGTAAAATGAGGTAAAAGGGTTTAACTAAGGGGTAGGGACCTAAAATATCAAAAAAATATCTCTAAATGAGTGTGTGAGGTAATTATATACCACCCATTATCCCATATCAATTAGTTATCAATTTTGGATCCAAATTCCGTGTAAAAAGAGAATCCTTACTTGTTATGGAATAGGTAAATGTGAAAATGTCACACATACTCACATATAAAAGGACCCCTCCTATACGAAAATTGACCCATACCATTAAAAAAGGATAAACATCAATAAATACCCAAATTATCTCTGGAAAAATTCTATCCCATTTTTTTATCCTCTGGTCCCTTGAAAGTGTCCCAAATCCATAATTTCCAAGAGGCTCTTTGACATAATATTTAATTCTTCAACAAAAGTGTCATTCTATGCATAATTATTATTATTTATGTTTTTCAAACACATCATCTTAAATATTATTTAACAAATAAATAAATTTTTTGGATATAATTAATATTATATAAAATTTATATTATTATAATACAATGACATGTTCCTACTAATTCAATCATCATAACATGTTCTTATTTGGGTTATTTTTTCCACATACAAGAAAATTGTTTTAATGTCTGCACCATGAAAGAATATAGATTATAAAAAAATGGTAATATGATTTAATAGTGATTAATTTTATTATTTTTCAATTATTACTTAGTGGTAAAACACCAAATTATATTCAATAGTAAATTCAATTCTTTTGTTAATTCAATAATTGATAAAAATTATATTTCTAAGTGTTATATGTGAACTGTCACCCTTATTTCCATAAAATTACCATGGGACTCCATAAATATATCAAATAATAATTATAATTCTTCATTAACTTTATGAAGGTGACGAACCCTTGATTTAGGTGTAAGGATCAGAACTTCCAAACTGAATCATGCATGTAAAAACAGAACAATTAACACACGAACATTAATTTTATCAATAAATAATTAATGTATGGGTAATAAAGAAACATAAATGAATTTTTTTAAGTAAAATTATTTTTTATAATGTAATTAATATTATGAATTTTATACCCAATTTTTTTATTCATGGAGTTATAGGATTTCCAACTATAGAGAATTTTAAGATAGAGGTTTCTTTTTAATATCACATTGCAATCGAGACTATCTATGAATAAATATTTATTGGGTGAAATTTATTATTTTTAATCTCCAAAACACTAACTATTTTATTCTCCTCTATATATTTTTTGGGTATTCGTGTATTTGTAACATTTCATCTCCCTTTGGTTCATAGTGAAATAATTTTTTTCCTATAAGTGGAGATGAATTTATTTCTTCTTTTCAGCTGGTAATATTTATCATACATATCCATGATTTTAATATTTTATTATTTATTTCCTTATAAATAATTATATAATTTATTAACTCCATTTTATATTTACTTTAAATTAATTTTATAGATTTTAAAAGGAATCATTTTTAACATTTTCTATATGGTTGTTTTCTCTCTTCATTTTCTTTATTTTTCTTTACAAAGATTCATTTTTATGTTTTCATAATTCATTAAAGTTATATTTATTTAAGATCTAATTATTTTATAAAATATTTTTTATTGTTAATTATTTTCTTTTAAAAAAATACTTACAAAAAATAAAATTATATTTCTTATTATTTCTCAAAGTAATTTTTCTAATGCTCTTACAAATTGTATTATATATATGTTAATATCTGTTAGTATTTATTTTGTTTCATTAGAGATACGACTTAATATAATAATCCAATTTATTTTTATGGTTGATTTATTTTTATTCCTTATTATTAGTCTTATGTAATCTATTTCATTCACATGGGTTAATTATGCATTGATATAATTATGAATGTGACCATGTTCCTATGATACACATGCACATTTTTTCACTATGTTAAAGGTGGCACCAGAATTATGTAGCCCTCCAATGAATTGGGTGATGATTTATATATAATGAGAGGATATGGATTAGGGATTGAACACAATCCATTATGTAATGGAAGGGAAAAAAATTATATATCCCTCCAGTTAACTAGGTAATGAATTATATATCAAGAGATGATAGAGAATAAGCAGTAAAATGAAAACCCTATGAGACATTATCTACTATTTTTATTAGAATGGAGTATAAATCCAAATCCTTAAAAAACTATTTAAACATTGATTATGGGAGTTGGGAGTGAACCCAAAACCCTAAGGGATTCTGTCCAGTATGTAATGATGGTCTTAGCAATGTGACTTGACATAAGAAATGATCTTTTATGATTATATATATTCAAAATTCTTATACCTCATTTTCATGTTAGTTAAAAATACTTATGTTCACGACTCATGATTTATAATTTATGTTTTATTTGATATGATTTCCTTAGGTTATGTTCATGTACCTTGATTATGATCTCATACCCACATGTTCATCTTATCCTCACTTATGATCTTTGATTGATATATCTTGCGTTTTCTCCATCTGAGCTCATCCCTTATTATGCTTCTATTCCCTAGGTAATGAAGAAGAATCCTATGATTAATATGTCAATAAGGGTTTCATGTTAGAATATTATATGTGGGATGTGTTGAATAACGTTTTTAAAATTAGTTGGTTAGTTATATAATCTCCAAATGCACTGAACCTATAGGTTCTGGGGTGTGGTTTATTATGAGATGTAATGAATGTTTAGGTAAAATGATGCAATATATCTATATGATCATGTTAGTTCATATCAAGTAGGATATTGAGGAAGATAATGATATTATTCTATTATAACAATACCACCTGCATGATTTCCATGCTAGGCTTAGAGAGGTGGTGTCCATGGACATAGTTAGATGTAAGAAATAGAAAACTGTCAACAGGTAGAAACCAATATAATTCAAGGTATAATTTGTGTATTCTATACACTATCACCAATACTTTTATATATCATCACAATCCATTCCTCTATTTTTCATCCATATTTCATGGGAAATAAATCATGATAGATCCTTTATCTAGACCTATGTGGTGAGATACTATTATTAGAAGCAATCATAGGCTCTCCACTATACACTAATGATGTAATCTTGTTCTTATTGGAGAGTGTATTTCATGGGACCTCATAATAGAATGGATAAATACATATGATTCTATTTTTCTATTGAATTAATATAAATATTGTGTTTCTTTATTGAATGAAATCATCATATATTGATGTGATTCTGAGACGAAGGATCAAGGTTCACCCTAATGGACATGTGGAACCTACAGTCAAGGAAAGAGGGTCCATTTTATGAGAAGATATATCCAACCACCCATAAATTAATTATGTTATATTTTTTCATGGAATAATATCTATATTATGAACTTTTTAAAGGTGCATAGGAGTATATAGACGTTATTTTAAAGGATGAACATAGATTTCCCCCTCACCAACAAATCAACTTATATGTTAATATTCACTCGAAGACAACTATGATATCATCTTCATCTTATTGAATTTCCACAACTAAGATCTAAGAGATGAAGGTATAGTTAAATTAATTTATGGATAAATATTTCATCATACCTATTCATACCCCAATATAGATCTATTTTTTCTCTCCATGATGGATGATGTGATCATGAATCCTTGTATAAACTATTGATGTCCAAATCAGGTAATAGTTTAGAGAAAAATACTCTCCATTAAGGATTAAAGAACTAATCTACTATCAGTAGGTATTGAGGCTGTTATCAAATCTGAATCTATGGTTTGACTATCTGCATATTTGGGTATATGATGAAGATATTTCAAAGATATTGTTCTGGTTTCACTATAGATATTATAATTTTTAGTGATTCCATAAATTGTGAAAAACTCCCAATCCATGTTCATGGTCATCATGAACTTGATATTTGATTCTTTCCTAGACATGCATGATGTAGTATTCATCAATAATATCCTAATATATTAAAAAACATAGGATAATAATGATGAGTATTTGAGGATTGTCTTGGACATTCTTTGGGAACACTATATCTATGATAAAATCTCAAAGTATTAGTTCTAGATTTAAAAGGTCTAGTATTTGGGGAAAGTCATGCTATATGGTGGAGTAGCTATGGACCCAATGAATTTCAAGGAATTTATTACTTAGTATCCACCTAGCAGTGTATTTTATGTGTATAATTTCCTTCTATTGGTCAAATACTATTATAGGATCATGGAAGACTTCTCTAAGATTTCATCTCCCATGAATGTCATTACCCAAAATGGGAATCCATTCACATGGTCTTATTGATTGTAGAAATACTTTGAGGGGATAAAACAGTGGTTGAAAATTGATCATATTATGAGGTTTCTAAAAGTAGTATTCGGGTATTTGGTGTTCTATAATTCCTTTGGAATTGGGATTTAGTTTGTTTTTATGTAGAGACAGGTGATGATTATAAAATGTCTAGATAGTTTAGGACTCATGAGTAGAATTACATAGCCTATGATTTATGCTTTTACTGATAGTTTTAACCTTAAAGACTTAGATAAATTACCTTATCTATGAGTGGTTTATAGTCTACATGGATTATAAACATTTCAGATACTACTTCACCCATAGAAATTTTAATTTTAGGTAGAGTCATTGGTCAATGTTTATACTCGACTACGACTTTCATATTTTCTATACTCTAGGAAGGGTAAATGTGGTGAATGATACCCTTAGAAAAAAAATCCTAGTATTATTTTATTGATGTGGAATGTATGTAGTTGTTAGTGATATAGTAATCCTTGGTAGACGAGGGAGATGAACCTTATCCTTGGTTGAAGGTGGTGGTCTATCCACTTCTTCAGTATATAAGGTAATCCTTGTTTGGATTAATAAACTATGAGGTCCTAACATACTGTATATTTTCTATTAATTCATTTTAATAGATCTCTGAATGTGGGGGAATTTCATCCTCCTCTCATTAGTAGGCAATGGTTATAGTCATATTATGGAAGGATTTGATGTTGTAGTTATGAACATCCCCCTCAATGGTATACCTAAGTGTGATGAAGATGTTCCAAGGCCCCAAACATCTACATTGGTAGATAAGTATGGTGTAGAGTGTTACTGATTATATTTCATTTTGTCTCAACTATCAGTAGGAAAAGGTAGATTATCAGATCCCAAAAGGTTTGGTCTAGTCCCTTAAGGTTCCTTAATGTAAGTGTTATGGAATATCTATGGAATTTTTAAAAAGGATCCCAGGATCATTTTGATTTTATAATTATATTTGGATGATAATTGTCATTTTCTCCATGTGATCTAACTTTTTTCCAATTCCTCATAATATTTCCATGGAGATATTTGGATGCTTATATATGGATGAAATTATTTTATTGCATAGGATACTTTCAATGATCATCTATGGTAGAGATTCTTGCTTCACATATTGAATGTGGAAGATCGTTTTGGAGGTATTTGGGACTAAATTTTGGTGGATCAAAACATCACACCCTTAGAAAGATAATTATATTGAGTAAAAAATTCTATTTCTTGAGGGGATGTTATAGGATTGTGTTCTAGATTTTGGTTGAAATAGGAAGGATTATATACATTTAGTGGAGTTTACCTACAACAAAAAACTGTCACTCCATTGTCTCCATGAAACCATTCAAGTATTTATGTGGTTGACCTGATAGTTCTCCCTTGTACTAGGGAGTGATTGGTGGGTCATTACTCATGGGGCCATATCTAGTGAAGTTGATGATGAATAAGGTGTAGGTTATCGAGGAGAGGATGATGAAAACACAAGTCTCCAGAAGTCTCATATAGAGGAATGATTTAAACCCATTATGTTTTGTGAGGGAGATCATGAATTCCTAAAAGGTTATGCATGATTTCATTTATATAGGTTTTGTAGCGAAGAAAGCTATCCTTGATGTTCATTGGACCATTCTAGATCCTACAGAGGGTGATTAAGGCTTCGTAATACCTAGCATTGACCCTAATTTTTCACTAGGTGCATAGTATCTTCCATGTGTAATAACTAATAATAGGAAATCATGACCCATATCACATCATTGATTAGGGAGAGTCGAACTTCTAGGATAATTCTACCTTCTCACAGTACACGATGATCAATCAGGGACTGATATGAGAGAACTCTACAGGGTTGGGCTATATCACTTTTGTATATTTTTTGGTAGCATAAGAACATTATAGGGAGATCATGGGAATGTGAACCTAGATTTTGGCAGAATACCTTCTTTTTTTCTATTAGGTTTTTTAAATAACATAAATTATCATTTTTAAGTTGTTTTTCTAAAGATTTTTTATTATTTTATGGTAATTTCTATTTCTAAATATTAGTGTGTATTTTTTTAGAAAATTTATAACTTTATTATTGAACGTGGATTAATGTTGTAAAATATGTCAATTATTCAAAATTTAAAGAAAAAATGTTTATTTCCATGTATTTTACATAGTTTTGTTGTTAAATAATTCCAGGTAATTGACAAATAAATATATAATTAATAAATTGATTACTGATTCTAAATTTCAAAGGTATACTTGTCACTATATTGGGAAGTCAACATATCATGTGTTGTTCCTCAAGAGAGTTTCATACAACCATCTTAGTTTCAAGGCTATATCTTGAGATAGTGTAGAATTTACAAGGATATATATGCCCACCCTCAATAGGAAGAAAACCCCAAAATATCCTATAAGAAACCCTTAAGAGTATATTAGGCTTCAAATGAAGTGTCACATAGAAGCCTCAGAATGTGATACCATGCTAATAGAGTTCTATAGAGGAACTTCACATTAAAATTTCTACAAACATAGAGATACAAATAAAGAAAATATATCATCTTCTCACCAATGTCACCTCACATCCTAATGCATGATATGAACTTGAGGTAACATAATCCACACTGTGACACTCTTCATTTTTGTAATTCCAAATCCTAGAATGACATAGTCTATAGAATTCCCAACATAGCCTCAAATACACTCCAAACATTAATCCAACGCCAAAAAATCCTCAAGGAAAAATTTAGTATGCATTATTGAAAAAATATATTTTTCAAATCAGTTCCTCACATGGAATTAGTGACATAATGTTTCCTCATATTAAACAATGAGATTAAGTTTCCATTCCAACATATCCTGCATTTCTCAGAATCTAGGATTTATATATTAAATTACCTTTGATTATTAACCATGATCTAATGAATCATTATTCCCATGTCTAAATTTTGATGGGATTTGAAGATGATGGAGAGACCTAGATTCCATATCAAGCCCCCATGGATAAAATTTAAGATAATGGGACAAAAAAGATTCCCTATACTAAATTACCTAACCAAATCAGGTAATTCCTCAATGAATAATCTTTGTAGAAGCTCATTTGAGAGAGGGTGAATTTCTGAGATATTGTGATTATTAATTAAAATCTAGGATTAATAATGAATGAATCATGAATCCCACATGGTAGTGATCCTTGAATCCAATTACACATTTATATATCACATTATTTGTCAAGATATCAAATTTTTAAAGAATATATAAGAGTTAAAATGATAAAGGAGAAATAGATCATATCTAATCTTTACTATGAAGATTAAATAGAAGGAAGGTCTATAAAAATCATATAAAATATGAGATAACCAAATTAAATATGATGTTGAAGGAGTGAGAATCCAATATAGATGATCTCTCAAGATATTATCTTACCCCTGATCCATTATTGTATCTATGTTTTATTTCATTTACTTAATATTTGTGTATCCTAGTTTTTACATCTATTAAAATGGTTGGATTTTTTATTTAATTCACTCTTCAATTGATTACTATTAATTATTTTTTCCATAATTATTTCCTTATTACTTAATGAATCTACCATAAATTCTATGGGTAGGTGAATATAATGGGATCAGTAAATTATCAAGAGAGGAAGATCACCCTTGAAACCATGATGTGGGAATATATAACAAGAGTAAAGGGATAACAGAAAAGTGTAACTCTAAATCACATGTGACTAAAAAATAATATTTTCAGGTTTGAAAACCATTATTGAACACCTAACATCAAGATAATGTGTAAATACACACAACACAGAGAGTGTTACATATTTATCTTGATTGAGATCTAGAAAAAAATCCCTTGGGAACCTCTGTTTTTACCAAGAATCCCTTGAAAATAACTTAAGAAACAATTCTTAATAACTCAATGATAATTTATAAACTTTATTTCACAATAAGTAGGTATATTATAGTGATTTAATAAGATTCAATTACTATATAAGTTAAAACCACTTCAACAAAATACAACTCTTAGTTAATCAAATCGTAGGAAATCTTTCACTTCACCATCTTCCAATGATTCACATTCACCAGTTCATAGTCACATCACCTCTACATTATCATACTATTTTTTTTATAAAACTTATCTAATTACATTCGGGAAACCACTATCATTCCAATGGATCTGACATGGTACTCGCCAATTTTATGTTACACCAACCTTATGAACATATAGGGAAATTTTTATTAAAATGAAAAAATACTTTCAACCATTGTGTTTTTGGGATAAAATCCTTAAAACTAGGGATGTAATAGAGATATATTTTTTATAGTCCAAACCCTATATAATATTTTATGGATGGGCCATTAATCCATTTTCATTTAATTTTATTCAATGATACCCATATGTGTTCTATTAAATATAATATATATTTTTATTCTATATGCATGTGATTATGAGAAAATATCATTTACTACTAAAAATAGATTTAGATGGGAAAAAAAATTTCAATATTAAATCCAAAATTTGGGCATTAACCTAGGGGTGTTTTAGCCTTGGTTTACAACCTAGCCCCCCCGGTTCGGGCTTATCGTGGGTGTAATTATCTAATAAAATTTAATAAATATCTATTTAATGTATCAAATCTATAAAAACTTAATTTAACTTATATATTAATCCTTAATCTCTGAAAAAATTATTATTTACCATAAAACCTTAATTAGAGAGTGGGTTTGAGAAAAGTGGGAGATATGGAGATTGGTGATCCATTCATCAAGGGAACCATTGGTGGATCCTAGCATTGATGCATGAAAAATCAATGAATAGTCATAATTTGTGACATGGATCACTATTTTAAATTATTTTCTATATTATTTAGGATTCCTTATCCTATGATTTTATTCTATATTTTTTATTCATAGTCACATACCCATAAAAATTTTATTGTTTACTATATTATCAAAATTTTGATTTATTCCCTCACAATGTTTTTATTTGGAAGATACACACCAGATGAATTGTGGATGTACTTTGGTTCTTTCCACAAAACCTTAAATTCCTTCCTTTCCTATCTCCCTGTTTCTTTTCAAATTTACCACTAAAAACCAATGTTATGGAAAAAAATTTGATGAGAGTAGATTGGGAGGATTAATGGGTGTCAAAGGACATGAGAACATTTAGTTTTTTCATGGAAGTTTATTGAAGGGATATGTGAGTCCATAGTGGGTTTTAAGGATGTGCAGTTGGTGATGGTGGGTCATTAGAGGAGTGGTGCTTCCAAATTTCAAAGGGAAGAAGCATATAAGTGTATTTCAGGACTGTATATGTATTTTCTAGGTGGAATTAAAGCCAAGTATTGTAGTTGGGGATTTGACAGAGGATGATGTCAACCCCTTCAGGTTCCTCTATGGCGATGAAGGTCCGTGGAGGTGATTCAAGCGTGTTTAGAGGAAACATTGACAATAATTTTATGTTTTTGAGTTATTTATAGACCATTAGGTCTAAAACAAGATCACTTAATGGGTTATTACAATATACATGTTATGTATCATTCTACCTATAATGGATAGGGTTCTAGTCTGAGTTAAATATTACACGAGGTATACTTTTGTTACACTATCCATGGAATTTGAGGCCACATAACTCAACATATATATAAATACATGCCCAAAAATATATCATAACCCATATGATGTGTGATATTGGTGTATATTCCATGTACCCTAGATCTAAAATGAATTATTCTATCATTTTTAAATTTTAAGTGATGCATTTTCTATACATGGAATATACCTTTCCTTGGAAGTGTTGTGTATCTTGACCCATACATGACTCAGGTTATTGCGATACACACCAATTACCCATCTGTGTTCCACATTCCATGTAAACTATCACAAACATTGGGTATGAAAACCTCCACATGGAATGTGAATGAAAATACATAACAATGATACTATTGAGTGGCTACACAACATGTCCCCCTAGTACATTTAGTATGCTTTTATAACTTTGGTGTTTTTCACAACGTATTTCCTATGAATCATATTTGGGAACATGAGTAGTCTTTCCTGATAATGTTTTCATGTATAACATGGAATTAGATCCCTTTTTAACATCGTAGGTGATATTTTATGTGTTCTAGGGATTTTATTTTTATTAAATCCATTAGGCCAATGAATGGGATTGAACGAGATAATTGAGAAGACATGGGGTGAAGAAATCCCCATGAAGTGTACTATTGAAATAGAGAGGGTAACCCATATTATTCCTGGATGTAAATACTCCGTCATATACTTGGTGTGAGGGTCCTTTAGATCAGTCATGGGATTGGTACTCCCTTAGCCTCGACAAGTCACGAGTCCCAACCAGACTTATAAAATTTTGAAATCCTCCACATATTTGGGGTAAAGGTCCCCTATCCATGGACTCATGTACTCCCTCATTCAATATTATTTACTCATGAAGGAATATATCCTTCATCGAGTCTAGTTAATCTGTTTTCTAACACATAACCTTAGTGAGGTGTAAGTTTCCCACTATAGTTTCTAATAGGTAATGTGGGTTAGAAGGATGGGTAGTCCAAATTCTTAAGCTTCTTTATAGGGATGATTCTCCATAGTCTGGCTATAAAGGATAGGGATTTCTTTTGACTCTATAATTCTGTGCCTTTAAATCATATTTCGGGTTTCGTCCTTAATTTTGTGATTGGTGAGCTAATTGTGTTTTTATCAATTTTTGTGGTTTTGTGGAATCATACTTGGTATGTATATACTCACCCCTATATCGAAATTTTACCTTCATGTGTTATTTATTATATAGATGAAAAATAGTATAATGATGAACATATTGGAAAAAAATTTGGAGAAGCAGGAGATTAGTGGTACTAGGAGGTGACATGTGTAGGGATGTTTGTTTTATGATATATACATCAGGCAGTTGTAATCTTTTCTTATTATTCAATGTTGGTCTTATATTTGGAATATTCAGACCTTATTATTCCAAATTATTTTAAGTCATTTCTTTCTTTTTTCATATTATGTGGATGATTAGGGTAGATTTCAATTATCAATATATTATAGTCGTTCATGAAGATTAAACTACATTATTATATTTAATTTGGAGATATATTTTTTTTAGTATGATTTTAATTGGGAACCACTTTCCCATCAGAATGTGCCTCAAATGGTTGTGATCATTTGGTCCCAGATTCCCACTTTCCAAATAAAGATATACTTTCACCACCAAGGATGATGGTTTCAACCATTTGATCAAAATCATTTGACGATATTTCCTCCCTTACTTCCACTGATTTCACTAAATATTATGTTGAATAGTTAGGGTCTCCCCCATATATTTACGATATGCACATGACCCCTTTTCTCTATGAAATATTTATATTGAAACCATTTAATGACATCATTGACTACTTTTATAGGGGGGAAACATTATTCAGATAAGATGATTCTTCATGAACTATAATTTATTTTTGGGTACATTGGTTATCTAAAAATATCTTCCTCATGAAGGGACATGAGGTAATCCTATGTTTTTTATATGTAGATTCTTTAGTATATGACCCAAGGAATTCTATCCTCATGACACAAGGAATCATATGGTCACCACATATGGTTTTATAGGCTCTTTTTTAAGACTGTTATATCTCATAAATGGAGGTAACTCATTCTTGTCACATGAGACATCCTATTTTCGTCACACAAGGAAACATAGGCTCATCAACAAAGGAATACCTAGATCATCATCATATGTATCATGTACCCATCACACAAGGCATCATATTCTCATCACATAGGTAAGGGTAGAATATTAGGCTCTTTACCTAAGGTGAGAATGAAGAGATCATGTGATCGCCACATAAACTTATCATGCTCACCATATAAATAATCATGTACTCATAAAACATGAAAATAATATAAGTATCATCACCTAAGGGAAGTGAAATGAGATACTATGCTCATCACATTGGATTATTATTGTCATAAAATAAGGAACCATAGGTACACCACCTAGGGATCAGTTTTTGATGCATATGTGGGAACTCATCCCACACTTGTCAAATTAGGAAGGAATCTACTTAGTCTCGATGCCTAAGTGCAGACACATATTTATTTACAGTGGGTAAGAATCCACATACACTCTTAACATAATGGAATGATCTTATATAACTTCCTGTTGGGTACTCCCTATAGCTAGATCCCTATATAGTCTTATGAATTTTTTAGTAAGAGGTTGAGTACACACTAAGAAGATGTCCAAGTGTTAGAGATATCACATCCTATGGGGGGTATGAAATTTACATAATTTTGGGATTAAACCTCAATGAAGTGTCCTATGTATCATGTTATAAAATTTAAATCAATAACCATGTATCTTGAGTTACATATTTTAATGTCATGTGACAAGCCCATACTATGGGCTTTAATGTCCTATGCTAAGGATCCTTGTGTTATATAAGGAGAAACAACAAGGGATGATGTGGGGATTATGATTTGGGATTCCCAGGTAGACCTGACCTAGATGGAGACATAGGTTAAGTTAGGTATAGTTGGGGATTACACATGTTAGGAGGCATTAGGGTTTTCCTGGGAGTATATAAAACATGATAATGGCGTATTGATGATTACGAGCTTGTAGAACATCACAATGAATGACCATCCAACAAGGGATAAGAAAAAGGGTTGATATTAACCCTATAAAACCCAATGAATATAGTTGATTAGGATCTAATGATTTATGAATAATATCTACCTCTCTATTCCATCATATTTTAATAAAGCATCATAGAAAACCTTCAAGGTTTGGTGAATTATTGGGATCCTTGGTTAGGAGGAAATTTCATTGAAAAGTTAGTATAGTCCTACTTAGTTTGAAAAAAATATAAAGACTTGGGGATGTGTTTTGTAGAGCTTGGTTGTATGGGGTCATATAGACTTATCTATTATTTTTATATCACCACCTGGATAAGAATCCAAATTTCATGACATGATAGTCTCCTGATTCCGAAACTTTCCATATCCACCATTGTGAGGTGTGGATTAGTTTTTTATACCTATATCATATTAGAGGAATTACCATCCCAAGGAAATATATGATGAATTTATCCTTACGGTTAATGCCTGTACAGATCTAGAATAGACACTGTTACTCGAAGGGTAACTACTTAGTACATTAGTGGGAGAACAATGAAAGACCCTTTCCATCCACCTAGATTCCCCTTTGAAGTGATAGATTAATAATTTCTTGAACATGACTTAGGAAAACATTCTATGGAGGCATGAAAATTAATGAGGGTGTGAAAAGGTAGAATTCTAAGGTACTATTACCATCTTGTGGAGTAGGACTAGTTTGAATAATGGGGTTATAGTTTGAAGTAATTGGATCCTAAAATAAAACTAGCATCATTTGAAGAAAAATTCATTAGGGGATAGATATATATATTTTGAGATACCCATATAATGGTACATACATGAACCTTTTTTAAGGTGGTGGAATTGAAAAATGGACATCATATCAACCTCACTATCCAATCCCTTTCAGGGTTGGACACTCTATTGGGGAAAGCTAGCCAGAGAGATATGTTGATACTGGTATGCATCCCATTCCATTTTTGTGTGTATTAGTTTCCATAGATACAAAGTCGAATGAATTCTAAAATACAATAACCAAACTATATATAGGCTTTATATCATCTCTAATGAGAATCTCTGGGGTACGACCAAGGAATGTTGATGAAATTGGGGTCATCTATGAAATTGGATCCCTCGATGAACTCATTTTTGATCCTTTCCACATCTAAGGTAGACAAATTATTGATAAATACTAAGGTATAATTTATTAAAGGTCACATATACTATATTTATAGGGTAAGGGCGTTGGCTATTCACATTGAATATAACACCATATATGAGCCATACACCCCATAAAGGCTCACCTGTGAGTTACACCGTCTCTAGGGGTTCATGTTGTAGTTGTAGATTAGGGATTATTGAGAGATACAACATCCTATTATTCATTGGTAACTCTAGAATATAGTATCTTGAGAAATAATAAGTGTGTAGATTCGTGCCATAAATCTATTCCTTAACCAGACACATCCATAAGTATTCCCATAACTAGAAAAATTCATACCCAGGAGTGGTGTTTTGGCATCTGGTTGACCAACATAACCCTATAGGGGTGGATAAAGTGTGCTTAGGTAGGAGGTGTGTTGAGGAAAAAGAGGCATGATATCCAAGGAAATAATCTATTATGGATGTAGTTTTGGCTACTGAGGGGGATTTAGGGGTTCTTGTTTCCCATTATAGAAAATCCCTAGAAGAATTTGTATATATAGGTAAAGGGATCCTCAAAAGTAGAAATAGGATTGATGTGAGGATTTTGGGATGGATGAAGTCATATCTAGTGTGTAACTAGGAAGATAATGCATTAAACTATAGATATTATGAAATATGTAGTCAATCTCGATACTTGGGTGAGTGGGGATAACTTTCAATGAAACTTCTCCCACTGACAGATGTGGGGGAATCTTTAGAACAATTTGATAATCCATCCCGAACTTAAAAAATACATGGATGAATTATTAGTCTCCCTTTGGGAAGAAAAATAATACATCACTTTACTAGAGAAAATGATTTACTCTCTAGACTGGGTCATTCACTTGATTGACTAGGTTAGAGTGTCGCTAAATAAACATCTTCTTAGGGATGTTATAGAGGCCAAACTAATCAAAGACACGACATATATGGGTTATCATGATGATAAATCCTAGGGAAGTGTCATAAACCTAGGTCCTTCCAAAGTGGGTGAGTTGACTACACCTACTAATGAATCATAAGGGATCACATATGCTATGGTATACCTTCGGGTCTTGTAGACTCAAGATTATACCACCATATTTCTGATGTTACTAACATGCCTTCAATAATATATATAGTAATAGACAATAAAAGAGGATTTAGAATAATCTATAATATGATCCCCAAGTAATAAAAGTGGGAAAACATTAGGATACCTAGTGATGGAAGTCAAATCATCACTTGAGACTATAAGGGAGCACATGAGCCTCAGCCCAGTTGGTGCGGACTAGCTAGGTGAATCCAAGAGATCCGAGATCAAATACATGTGAAGGCATAATTCCGAGGTTAATGTAGCAGTACTGTAGTAGTAACTGTAGCAGTACTATAGCAGTGGTGTAGCAGACACTGTAGCAGGCACTGTTCGGTACTGTAGCAGTCAGAACTATTCATCCATCTGGGCCTTCGGGCCACCAGTTTGGTCCTTGGGTCATGCAAGGCTTTTGGGCCACCCAAGGCCTTCGGGACAGTTGATTATCAAGGACTTTGGACCACCTTAAGGACTTAGGGACACCCCAAGGCCTTTTGGGAATATGAATGCAGGCCCCAGACACACTACAAAAAAGGAGCAGCCCTAGAAAAGGATTTAGAGCAGGTGCACTCACCAGAGCAGAGCCAAATGGATTGTCAAAATGAGAGGGTATGGTTATGCCATCGGTACCAGCCTTTTCTTGCACTAGAAGCCTAGACAGGCCGTCATTCAAAGGTGGAGAGCTACTATCAGGATGCAAATGCTGGGGAGGGGCAGTTCCTTGTAGATAGTCTGGTTGAATTCCCTAAGAACTTTGGGTCATGTAATCTCCTAAAGCCTATGGGCCATGTAATCTCTAAGCCTACAGGCCTTGTAAGGGTTCCCCCTCATCCCTTGAAAGGGGGGTTTTAAAAAATCAATAAAAATGAAGGCCTTCAGGCCATTCAGGTAGACTATAAGGGAACCTTTATCAGTAATTGTAGGGAAGCACCCAACCAAGCCAACTGACCAACATCCACAGAGATGAGAAGTAAAATTTCAAATTATCCTTTTTTTAGAATTAATATTTGAATAATATATATTGAATTCATATTTTCCACAATTAAGAAGTTAGTATATTAAATTAAGGAGTCTCCCATGGTGGCTACTATGAAATCAAAGATGTAGGTTCTAGGAACACTTATGGACCAAAAAAATACATCACTCCACTAATGATTGAGTGGATGGAGAGGGTACCAATGTTTCAAAATACTAATGATAGTGGGAATTGAAACTCATTAGTGATGGGGTAGTATTTAAAGGTTCTAATAGTTTAGGATAAACCTTGAAGGATTTTATAAGAGTAGATGACTACATCAATGGAAATAAACAAGGAGATGGTGGATCATCAACATGTATAGAAGGTGGAGATAGAGGTGAAAACTACTATGGAATGGTCCAATGAGTCAATCATTCCTCTTAACATGAAGCTTGAGACCACATAGGGGATGCCTAAAGTTTAACTCACTATCAGGATACTTGAGGATTTTTGTGAGTACAATCCTAGTCCTAAAGAGTTGAATGAATTGAGAGAAAATGTTTTTAAAGAGAATTGGGTATCCATTCATTAAAAATTTATAAAAATTAAAAAAAATATCACCCACACACCATCATGACAGGTGATATATTTGATGAAGTATCTTTTCTATTGTATAGTGATCTTGGGTACCATTGAGGTCGACTATCATACACTCCATGCACAAGATCAGGAATTTATAGACGAGTTGAATCATTTGTAGTCATGATAGTTTTATGTTGAAAGGTATAATTACATTTCCATGGGTGTGACATCTATCTAGGTGGTTAGACAAGAGATCAATTTATTAGATGATTTTTTGAATCAGTAGTGGGATATCATCTCTTATAGGAACAAAAACATTATAACCATGGAGGCATAACTAGTTGTGACTAGGGATGAGTTATCCATAGAGAAGTTCTGAGTGATGGAGTAAAGGGATTAGTGAGGTAGGCACCTTTTTTGGGAAGATGATTTCTTCCCACAACTGGAGTAGGAAATAATCATTCCCTCTAGGTTGTAAAAAATTGTTGAATCATCACAATAAAGGATGGAATAACATGAAACATTCATCTTCTTAGAAGATACATAAAGGAATATTTTGTAACAAAATATATTCTCTGATATATAGATTAACCACTTTATTTTTATACAAAAATATATTTATTTATAGTTCAAACAACCTTTTTTGAATTCTTCATCTTAATCTTATTAATGAAGAAATAAACTAATAAACTTTGAGCCCACATGATTCATGATGAGTGTGAGAACCAAGAGATTAATATAAATCATCCAATTACATGATAGTAGTAGAAAATGATGTATGTTTCACGATTGAAATATTTTATTGATGAATATTAAGAATCCATGAGGATAGGGAAACTAGATTGATATAGTTCCAAGAGTATGGTTTGGTGAAATAATCTGCATGGAGAATGGGGCACAATAAGAAGGAAGTTGAAATTCCAATTGAGAAAAGGGAAAGTGGGTAAAGGTAAATTGTGACTCTTGGATTCCAAACCAACCGATCCAGGAGGTATATTAGTTATGTATGATCATATATTGCATTAAAAAAATAGGTTCCACTACTATACTATTGGAGATATTTTTTTTGGTATGTCTACATTTGATGGTAGGAAATCATTTTAAGTACTATTCCATCACCAAATGGGGTTCTATTATAATATAATGAAAATAGTTCTTCCAAGTCATGTACTGAGGATGAGAGGTGGGACTTTGGAGCATGTTTTATCACTGTAGGGGAACCCTTTTGAAAATTAAATTAGATATCAATCCAAATTAGGGGATAAAAAGTGTTTATATGAAAGGGATGTATTCCAAATAAGTAATATAGATTTTTTGGAAAATGATATCATACATTTATCAATGGGGCATACCTAAATGAATGGAAATCATGTTTGAAAATGAGTAATAAAAAAATTAAAACCAATGTGAGATATAAGAATGAGGTTCAATCATTCTCTAAGGAGGGGACCAAGGTGGTCCCAAGGTTGTTTTTTTTATGTACACATAAATTTTATCCAGAAATGTGGTAATGGGTTAATTTTTCATAGCTTAGATTGATGAAGTGAATTTTAAGGTTGTGCAACAAAGGCCAAGGAATTACTAATATTTAAGGTCGTACAAATTCAAATAGATCAACATTCCTTTTAATATTATGAAACTAGGACAAGGGGTTAATATTTCTTAAATCTCTCTAGGACCACCCCTGTGGTAGGTACACACAGTTTAATGCTATAGTTCTGGTACCAAGGGAAATCTAGATTTTAAGGTTATTATACTTTGACCAAGTGTTTTTGAAAATTTATGTTATACAACATTGATAGTGATTATTCCTAGTTTAAGGACATTGAACTCATAACATACCCTTAGAGAGTAGCATTTTCTCGACATTAGGAGGTCATAGGTGACCCAATGGAAAAACGAATGCCAAGATAATGTAGGAGAATCTAGGTTAGTTTAGTTAGGTCTAAGATAATAGGTACAACTATAATTGCATACCCCTTGGAGCAAGGAACAAGACACACATAGTTCTTGTGGAATGAAATAACTATGATCGTATTTAGATCATGTATACAAGAAATAGAATGAGATGTGGGAATTATCTAGTGTAAAAGAGAGAAAAGGACCCAACATGAGTTATGCATGAACTCATTACTATAAAATATCCAAATAAACCTCAAATATGAAAATCTAGCTCATATGATGAGAAATGGGGCATCATCCTTGAGTCAGGTGAGAAACAGGGCAACCTAAGTGCAAGGATGGAATGAGGTCACATATTGATGTTGGGACAAAGATAAGGTACACATATGTTACTATGTATCCAAGAAAGAAAAAAATAAACCATACATAGTTATATAGAGGGTGTGGTAGATAACCAACACTAGAGGTGGGGCATGGTTGGAGACCAAAACTACAAAAGAGATGTCCTCTCAAGAGAGAAACAAGATATCAAATAGTTTTAAGTCTCATGATATGGATGATATAGTGAAATTGAACATCATGAAAGAATGATGTTGAACACGAAATTTAACATTATATATTGATCACAATAGGGAGAATCATAATCATACAAATGAATAAGTATATCTAAAATATTTATATACATGTGAGTAATGCTCGATGTGAGAAAAAATGGTCAATAGAAGGTCAATATTTACATGTGAGAGTATATAGAATCTATAGGTTGAGGTCATAATGCTACATTAAATACTGATAAAAATGTAAAAAAGGTAGACTAGGTGGGGAGGTTTCATTAAGTTCAGTTCATGCTGCCAATACAACATTGGGTACGAGAGGATAAAACCAATAGTGTTATGACTTCACTTAACCAAAGGGGAGTAGAAGAAGGTAAATCATGACTTCCAGAATTATAATTTCAAGGGAAGTGAAAAATAGAATGAGGATGAAAATTGAACAAATTTGAAACAATATTTCCATTTACATATTTCTATGAATAGTTAAAACATGTAAGAATGAGTTTTTAACCATGTATTCAAATCATGAGGCCCATCGTGTTTCTTCTAAGAGCCCTTAGGGATGTGTAACATATATGGGAGGTGGGCTTTTGGTGAACTGTTCCATCACCATAGTTGATTATATTTAAAAATTAATGGATTATTGTGTAATTCAAACTTAGGGGACTCAAATTGTAAAGGTAAATAAAAATACTCAAGAGGATTTCTAAGAAATTTGGGGAAACACCAATGGGAATTAGGCATATCTATAGGCTTCATTGGGCTCGATGGATTGATAAATAAACAAGATATATGATAAAGGTTTAACCATGCCTTAGAGAGGACTGGGTCAGTCCCTAATGCCATAGAGTTTATGGTTATAATGATTGGACTATATACATGGAGTTTTTTTGGATCATATAGCTTAAACTATGAGATAATTATAGTTTATGGTCTTGGATTTAAAACTATAGTAGTATGGTAGCTTATATATAAATGGTTAAACTGAAATTTGAATTTAATTAGGGACCCAATGGTAATATAAATAACACTGAGAAGAAAAGTTCTTAGTTTAAGGTTATAGAACTCAAACCAAGGGTAAGTTAGTATATAAAACATCGAGAAAGAGAAAACCCCGATGTCAATTTGAAATCCCAGTGCCAACAAAGAAAACAATTGGGGAAAATTATAGTGTCCCTAGACTTTTACACATATTATTTCAAAATTTTAAGCACACTTAAATGAAAAATTACAAGCCAAGAATCATAATGTCTAGTGTCTTTCGATGACTATATACATAAAACTAAAAACACGGAAATAGAATATAACATATTTATTTTATTCATCCATAAAGAGATTTTATCTTTGAGTGAGATCCTACATCTGTATAGGATAACCTAGGGAATATAGGAAGAAACAGGACGAGCTAAAAATCCCACTAAGGGAATAAGTACATGAATAAAGGATAAAACATGTGTTATAAGGCATAACATGATCAAATAAAAAGGGATGGAACAAAAAAAAATATGGAATCATAACATATAGAGCATGGGATCATATAATCATGGTATCATAGAAATGTGGAAAAAACACACAAACTGACATAAGCATGTGTAATAGATAAATTCCAAGACTGTTGCACATGGTAGACAATGTCCAATTAAGGAATATGGTTCAATCCTTATCATAACATGATGTATCATGAAAATACACATTACCAAATGAATTGGAGAGATATCTAGGAACACCCATCATAACATGTTCATGAATATGTGTGCCACATGATGAATCAAACATAAACATAAGGGTAAACCATATAAATAAATGGGTATCATAATCATGTCATGGAGCATTACAAATGAGCATAACATAAACGTTTCAATTAAAGAATTGATTTAAATATTAAATGGAAATTAATAATGTAAAATAAGCATACACTACTGGAAATACTGTCTTTCCCAACAGTTCTAAACCGTTGGGAAAGGCTGCAGAACCGTTGGTATATGTTATACCAACAGTTCTGCAAACTATAGGGAAGTAATCCGTTGGGAAATCTTTTCCCAATGGTTTACAGTGAACCGTTGGGATAAGGTGGGAAAAAATTTACCTATCCCAATGGTTTGGCCGGTTGGGAAAGCCCAAGCAGTCTTCCTCTTTCCCAACGATTTCCAAACCGTTGGGAAAAGTTTTTTACCAACGGTTCATAGAACCATTGGTAAAAAAACCCAGAGATGTTATTCTAATGGTTTGAAACCATTGGCATAGCTTATGCTGTGCAAATTGCACAGCAGCTTGAAATTTGCACAGCAGGTCTGTAATTTTCCCACCAGGTCTCATTTTGTGCATTCCCTCTCATTTTCAATCCAATTATTGTACCTGTAATAAACTAACACATACATATACAATTATTTTACCTGCAATAACCAACTAACACATACATATAGAGAAAAAATTCATACAAATTTAACATATAATGCATCCTGGAACTATACACATCCATAATTAAATTAGAATTCATAACATAATTATGAACATACATAATTCATTTAAAATTCAATTTAAAATTTAGATGACAATTATATGTGGAATCCAGAATTCAATTCATAATTTGATCAGTTTTTCGTATACCATATATTTTTACCTGAAATGATGTCCATTTTAAACAAAATACATACACCTTGAGTGATATCGGCCACATCGTGCCTCAGATTGAGGAGAGGTTAACTCTCACACGTCACAAATGACCCATCTATCATTGTCCTAAAGTATCAACATATTCTGAAAGTGTTTGATCGGTTTTCCATATGCTAGTTGATGTTTTTCATTTAAAATGACGTTCTTTTGAAATAAAAGACAGACACTTTCAGTGGTGCCGGCCACACCGCATCTCAGATTGAGGTGGGGTTGATTCTTACATTTCACATATGACCCATGGATCGTTCTCCTAAAGTTTCAACAGAAACTGAATGTGTTTGGTCAATTTTCCGTATGTACTTAAAATGTTGTCCATTTTAAACAAAAGAGAGCCACTTAGAGTGATCTTGGCCACACCATACCTCGGATTAAGGCGGGGTTGACTCGTACACGTCACATATGACCCATGGATCATTTTCCTAAATAATCAACACATTTCGAATGCGTTTGGTCAGTTTTCCGTATGTCAGTTTTTCTTTTCACTTATAATACTGTCCATTTTAAACAAAAGAAAGACACTCTGAATGGTGTCGGCCACACCGCACCTTGGATTGAGGCTGGGCTGACTCGTACACCTCACATATGACCCGTGGATCATTTTTCTAAAGTATCGACACAATCTGAATGTGTTTGGTCAGTTTTCCGTATGCTAGTTGATGTTTTTAAATTAAAATGACGTCCTTTAGAAACAAAAGACAGACACTTTGAGTGGTCCCGACCACACCGCATCTTAGATTGAGGTGGGGTTGATTCGTACACGTCACATATGACCCATGTATAGTTATCCTAAAGTTTCAATGGAAACCGAATGCGTTTGGTCAGTTTTCCATATGTACCTAAAATGTTGTCCATTTTAAACAAAAGGGATCCACTTAGAGGATCCCGGCCACACTGTGCCTCAGATTGAGCCCGGGTTGACTCGTACACGTTACATATGACCCATGGATCATTTTACTAAAGCATCAACACATTTTGAATGCGTTTGGTCAGTTTTCCGTATGTCAGTTTTTCTTTTCACTTATAATACTGTCCATTTTAAACAAAAGAAAGACACTCTGAATGGTTTCGGCTACACCGCACCTTGGATTGAGGCTGGGTTGACTCGTACACCTCACATATGATCCGTGGATCATTTTTCTAAAGTATTGACACAATCTGAATGTGTTTGGTCGGTTTTCCGTATGCTAGTTGATGTTTTTAAATTAAAATGACGTCCTTTTGAAACAAAAGACAGACACTTTGAGTGGTCCCGACCACACCACATCTCAGATTGAGTCGGGGTTGATTCGTACACGTCACATATTACCCATGGATAGTTATCCTAAAGTTTCAATGGAAACCTAATGCGTTTGGTCAGTTTTCTGTATGTACTTAAAATGTTGTCCATTTTAAACAAAAGGGAGCCACTTAGTGGATCCCGGCCATAATGTGCCTCAGATTGAGCCCAGGTTGACTCGTACACGTTACATATGACCCATGGATCATTTTCCTAAAGCATCAACACATTTTGAATGCGTTTGGTCAGTTTTCCGTATGTCAGTTTTTCTTTTCACTTATAATCCTGTCCATTTTAAACAAAAGAGAGACACTCTGAATGGTATCAGCCACACCACACATCGGATTGAGCGGGGTTGACTCTTACATGTCACATATGACCTGTGGATCATTTTGCTAAACTATCGACACAATATGAATGCATTTGGTTGGTTTTCCGTATGCCAGTTGATGTTTTTCAATTAAAATGGCGTCCTTTTGAAACAAAAGACAGACACTTTGAGTGGTTCCGGCCACACCGCATCTCAGATTGAGGCAGGGTTGATTCGTACACGTCACATATGACCCATGGATCGTTCTCCTAAAGTTTCAATGGAAACCGAATGCGTTTGGTCGGTTTTCCGTATATACTTAAAATGTTGTCCATTTTAAACAAAAGGGATCCACTTAGAGTGATCCCGACCACACCGTGCCTCATATTGAGCCCGGGTTGACTCGTACACATCATATATGACCCATGGATCATTGTCCTAAATCATGAACACATTTCGAATGTGTTTGGTTGGTTTTATGTATGTCAGTTGTTCTTTTCACTTATAATCCCGTCCATTTTAAACAAAAGAGAGACACTCTGAATGGTGTCAGCCACACCACACCTTGGATTGAGACGGGATTGACTCTTACACATCACATATGACCCATGTATTTTTGTTCTAAAGTATCGACACAATACGAATGCGTTTGGTCAGTTTTCATATTCCATTTGATGTTTTTCAATTAAAATGACGTCTTTTTGAAACAAAAAACTGACACATTGAGTGGTTCCGGCCACACCGCGTCTCAGATTGAGGCGAGGTTGATTCGTACATGTCACATATGACCCATGGATTGTTCTCCTAAAGTTTCAACTGAAACTGAATGCGTTGTTCGGTTTTACGTATGTACTTAAAATGTCGTCCATTTTAAACACAAGGGAGACACTTAGAGTGATACCGAACACACCGTGCCTCGGATTGAGCCCAGGTTGACTCGTACACATCAAATATGACCCATGGATCTTTTTCCTAAAGTATCAACACATTTCGAATGCGTTTGGTTGGTTTTCTGTATGTCAGTTGTTCTTTTAACTTTAAATCCCGTACATTTTAAACAAAAAAGAGATACTCTGAATGGTGTCGGCCACACCACGCCTTGGATTGAGGCGGGGTTGACTCGTACACATCACAAATGACCCGTAGATCGTTGTGCTAATGTAGCAACACAATCCGAAAGCATTTTGTCAGTTTTCCGTATGCCAGTTGATGTTTTTCAATTAAAATGATGTCCTTTTGAAACAAAAGATAGACACTTTGAGTGGTGGTGGCCACAATGCATCTTATATTGAGGTAGGGTTGATTCTTACACGTCAAATATGACCCATGGATCGTTCTCCTAATGTTTCAATAGAAACTGAATGCGTTTGGTCGGTTTTCCGTATGCACTTAAAATGCTGTCCATTTTAAACAAAAGGGAGACACTTAGAGTGATCCTGGCCACACCGTGCATCGGATTGATCCCAGGTTTACTCTTACACATCACATATGACCCATGGATCATTTTCCTAAAACATCAACACATTTAGAATGCATTTGGTCGGTTTTCCGTAAGTCAGATGTTCTTTTCACTTATAATCTCGTCCATTTTAAACAAAAGAGAGACACTCTGAATAGTGTTGGCCACACCACACCTCGGATTGAGGTGGGGTTGACTCGTACACGTCACATATGACCCTTAGATCATTGTGCTAAAGTATCAACACAATCCGAATACATTTGGTCGGTTTTCCGTATGCCAGTTGATGTTTTTAAATTAAAATGACGTCCTTTTGAAACAAAAGACAGACACTTTGACTGGTGTCAGCCACACTGCATCTCAGATTGAGGCGGGGTTGATTTGTACACGTCACATATGACCCATTTATCGTTTTCCTAAAGTTTCAACGGAAACCTAATGTGTTTGGTCGGTTTTCCTTATGTACTTAAAATGTTGTCCATTTTAAACAAATGGGAGCCACTTAGAGTGATCCCGGACACACCATGCATCGGATTGAGCCCAGGTTGACTCGTACACGCCACATATGACCCATGGATCATTTTCCTAAAGCATCAACACATTTCGAATGCGTTTAGTCAGTTTTCCGTATGTCAGTTGTTCTTTTCACCTATAATCCCGTCCATTTTAAATAAAAGAGAGACACTTTGAATGGTGTCGGCCACACCACGCATCAGATTGAGGCGGGGTTGAATCGTACATGTCACATATGACCCATGGATCATTGTGCTAATTATCTACACAGTATGAATGTGTTTGGTCGGTTTTCTGTATGCCAGTTGATGTTTTTCAATTAAAATGACATCCTTTTGAAACAAAAGACAGACACTTTGAGTGGTGCTGGCCACACCGCGTCTCAGATTGAGGCGGGGTTGATTCGTACATGTCACATATGACCCATGTATCGTTCTCCTAAAGTTTCAATGGAAACCGAATGCGTTTGGTCAGTTTTCCACATGTACTTAAAATGTAGTCCATTTTAAACAAAAGGGAGCCACTTAGAGTGATCCCGGCCACACCGTGCCTCGGATTGAGCCCCGATTGACTTGTACACGTCACATATGACCCATGGATCGTTTCCCTAAAGCATCAACACATTTAGAATGCGTTTGGTCAGTTTTCTATATGTCAGTTGTTCTTTTCACTTATAATCCCATCCATTTTAAACAAAAGAGAGACACTCTGAATGGTGTTGGCCACACCGTGCCTCGGATTGAGGTGGGGTTGACTTGTACACATCACATATGACTCGTGGTTCGTTGTGCTAAGGTATCGACACAATCCGAATGTGTTTGGTCAGTTTTCCGTATGCCAGTTGATGTTTTTCAATTAAAATGACGTCCTTTTGAAACAAAAGACAGACACTTAGAGTGGTGCCGGCCACACCGCATCTTAGATTGATGAGGGGTTTATTTATACACGTCACATATGATCCATGGATCATTCTCCTAAAGTTTAAATGGAAACCGAATGCGTTTGGTTGGTTTTCCATATGTACTTAAAATGTTGTCCATTTTAAACAATAGGGAGCCACATAGAGTGATCCCAGCCACACCGTGCCTCGGATTGAGCCCGAGTTGACTCATACACATCACATATTACCCATGGATCGTTTTCCTAAAGCATCAACACATTTTGGATGCGTTTGGTCAGTTTTCCGTATGTCAGTTGTTCTTTTCACTTATAATCCCATCCATTTTAAACAAAAGAGAGACACTCTGAATGGTATCGGTCACACCGCACCTCTGATTGAGGTGGGGTTGACTCGTACATGTCACATATGACCCTTGGATCGTTGTGCTAAAGTATCAACACAATACGAATGTGTTTGTTCGGTTTTCCGTTTGCCAGTTGATGTTTTTCAATTAAAATGACGTCCTTTTGAAACAAAAATAGACACATTGAGTGGTTATGGCAACACTGCGACTCAAATTGAGGTGGGGTTGATTCGTACATGTCACATATGACCCATGGATCATTCTCCTAAAGTTTCAATGGAAACCGAATGCGTTTGGTTGGTTTTCCGTATGTACTTAAAATGTTGTCCATTTTAAACAAAAGGGGGACACTTAGAGTGATCCCGGCCACACCGTGCCTCATATTGAGCCTGGGTTGACTCGTACACATCACATATGACCCATGGATCATTTTCCTAAAGCATCAACACATTTCGAATGCGTTTGGTCAGTTTTCCATATGTCAGTTGTTCTATTCATTTATAATCCCGTCCATTTTAAACAAAAGAGAGACACTCTGAATGGTGTCGGCCACACCGCGCCTTGTATTGAGGTGAGGTTGACTCGTACACATCACATAGGACCTATGGATCATTGTTCTAAAGTATCGACACAATCCGAATGCATTTGGTTGGTTTTCCGTATGCCAGTTGATGTTTTTCAATTTAAATGACATCCTTTTGAAACAAAAGATAGACACTTTGAGTGGTGCCGGCCACACCGCTTCTCAGATTGAGGCGGGGTTGATTCCTACACATCACATATGACCCTTGGATCATTATCCTAAAGTTTCAATGGAAACTGAATGCGTTTGGTCGGTTTTCCATATGTACTTAAAATGTTGTCCATTTTAAACAAAAGGGAGCCACTTAGAGTGATCTCGGCCACACCGTGCCTCGGATTGAGCCCGAGTTGACTCGTACACATCACATATGACCCATGGATCGTTTTCCTAAAGGATCAACACATTTTTAATGCATTTGGTTAGTTTTCCGTATGACAGTTGTTCTTTTCACTTATAATCCCGTCCATTTTAAACAAAAGAGAGACACTCTGAATGGTGTCGGCCACACCGCGCCTCGGATTGAGGTGGGGTTGACTCGTACACATCACATATGACCCTTGGATCGTTGTGCTAAAGTATTGACACAATCCAAATGCGTTTTGTCAGTTTTCTGTATTCCAGTTGATGTTTTTCAATTAAAATGACGTCTTTTTGAAACAAAAGAGAGACACTTTGAGTGGTGCCGGCCACACCGCGTCTCAGATTGAGGCGGGGTTGATTTGTACACATCACATATGACCCATGGATCATTATCCTAAAGTTTTAAATGGAAAACGAATGTGTTTGGTTGGTTTTCCATATTTACTTAAAATTTTGTCCATTTTAAACAAAAGGGCGCCACTTAGAGTGATCTCGGCCACACCGTGCCTCGGATTGAGCCCGGGATGACTCGTACACATCACATATGACCCATGGATCGTTTGTTTGGTTGGTTTTTTGTATGTCAGTTGTTCTTTTCACTTATAATCCCATCCATTTTAAACAAAAGAGTGATACTCTGAATGGTGTCGGCCACACCGCGCCTCAGATTGAGGCAGGGTTGACTAGTACACATCACATATGACTCGTGGATTGTTGTTCTAAAGTATCAACACAATCCAAATGTGTTTGGTCGGTTTTCCGTATGCCAGTTGTTGTTTTTTAATTAAAATGACGTCCTTTCGAAACAAAAGAGAGACACTTTGAGTGGTGTCGGCCACACCGCATCTCAGATTGAGGCAGGGTTGATTCATACACGTCACATATGACCCATGGATCGTTCTAATAAAGTTTCAATAGAAACCGAATGCGTTTGGTCGGTTTTCCATATGTACTTAAAATGTTGTCTATTTTAAACAAAAGGGAGCCACATAGAGTGATCCCGACCATACCGTGCCTCGGATTGAGCCTGGGTTGACTCGTACACGTCACATATGACCCATGGATTGTTGTCCTAAAGCATCAACACATTTCGAATGCGTTTGGTCGGTTTTCTTATGTCAGTTGTTCTTTTCACTTATAATCCCGTCCATTTTAAACAAAAGAGAGACACTCTGAATGGTGTCGGCCACACCGCCCCTCATATTGAGGCGGGGTTGACTCGTACACGTCACATATGAGCCGTGGATCGTTGTGATAAAGTATCGACAAAATTAGAATGCGTTTGGTTGGTTTTCCGTATGTCAGTTGATGTTTTTCAATTAAAATGACGTCCTTTTGAAACAAAAGATAGAAACTTTGAGTGGTGCCGGCTACACCGCATATCAGATTGAGCCGAGGTTGATTCGTACACGTCACATATGACCCATGGATTGTTCTCCTAAAGTTTCAATGGAAACCGAATGCGTTTGGTCGGTTTTCCGTATGTACTTAAAATGTTGTCCATTTTATGAGAATCCTCAAGTGTCTATTAGTGGATTGGTATTTAGTTAATATCTTGTGGACATTAATATAGAATATTTTTATATCATTCTTAGTATGGATTAGATTTTAGTTTATCATGCTATGAAACATTTCGAAGCTAAAAATGTTGTGCCCAATGAATATATCTCTTTTATAACATACCAAGAATCTATGATATTGATTAGATGTGTAAATGTGATTTACATTGATTATCATGATGAAAATAAATAAAATATATATTATAGATTTTCTAGTAGTAAATGAAATCAAGGAGGGTGGGGGGTTTTCCGACGGGGCTGTCCGGGGGGATGTCTGGTGGGTGTCTGGGGGGCTGTCTGGGGACCAAGGAGGAGGGTGGGGGGGCTGTGCAGGGGGCTGTCCGGGGGGTGTTCGGGGGGTTGTCTGGGGTCCATGGAGGAGGGTGGGGGGCTGTCTGAGGGGCTGTCCGGGGGGCTGTCCGGGGTCCAGGGAGGAGGGTGGGGGGGGGGGCTGTCCGGGGGGCTGTTCGAGGTGCTGTCCGGGGGCTGTCCGGGTGGGTGTCTGGGGTCCAAGGAGGATGGTGGGGGGTTGTCCAGAGTCCAGGAAGGAGGGGGGTTCCCAAACACACAACCACTAAAAGACAACAACATCCATAAAAACAGATAATATATAAAAATAACTCAACTCCAATACTATACTACGAGTCTAGATAAAACCAACCACTAGAATAGGTTAAATATCAAATCTCAGTAATATCAGTGAAAAATGTAATGGATCAATTTGTCCCACATCACCATCACCATCATCACCATCATCATCACCCTCGTCCACATCCCCATAATCGTCCTTTCCCTCCTCAGCGCCCTCCTCCTCGCCCTCACCCTCCTCCTCGCCCTCGCCACCCGCCTCTCCCTCCTCCTCTCCCTCCTCTTCCGCATCAGACTCCTCGCCATCATCATCGTCAAGCTGGAAATCATCCTGACCACCACTAGAACTTCCACCTGGTGCACCATATATAGAACGTATTGACGACATATACTCATCAAAATCTGGTTTGGCCTCTCCTGGAAGTGTTGGATGTAGAACTTTAATAAATTTCATAAACTCAATGTTTTCCCTATCAGATTGTTCTTTCATCTTTGTGGCCCTTTTCTCAGCCTATTCTGCATGTTCCCTAACTTGATGCAGCTCGGTGGCACTACAGCTCGTACCTGAGGAGGGACAATACCTCATCGGGGCTATCTTAGGTCGGCAGCGTACTCTGCCAGGATGCTCCTCTCCCAACACCTGATGTAAGTGATCTGTTGGCCCAAAATTGTTTGGTTCTTGGGCTTCGAGGTCCTCTAAAGCAACCTGTTACAAATATAAATATATTATTAAGTTACAAAATAGATATTAAAATATAAAATCAACAGATTAAAACTTACAATCTGCTGCTGAGTCACTTCATTGACGGTACTTCCATCCTTTTTCCATCTACTCGAGAAAAACAGTTTTGTCCGAGGCACAAGTCCTTCAATATTCTATATTTGCCTCTAAAATGAACTTGAAAACTAAAGTTATATGAAAACTTTATCAAACGATTAAATAATTGATAAAACAAAATAAAATGTAAGTCTTAATGAAAACTTATAAAAAATTGTCATACCTACTTCCTCTCATGATCCGGCATCGTCGTACGTCCTAGTATGTGGAGGTATTTTTTTGCATCAGTGTTTTTTTATTTTTTCCAGATGATTCCTAAATAAAATTCTATAATTAAAAGGATAATATTAATTCAAAACATGAAAGTTATTATTTAAATACTTCAAATTTAATTCATACCTTAAACTGCGTACTCGTCCAATGAGTAATCATCTGACGATACTGCTATATAGGACAATCATCCATGACTGGTACTACCTATAACTCAGTGCCAACTCTAGCACGCCAGCCAATATACAACTCATTCTTGTAGGCTCTCCAAAGCTCGCCTAAATCCTTTAGACGTTCCTCTCAAGCACCCTCACCATCGGGAAAATTAAATCGAAGCTGACATCAAAATATTAATTTATATAAATACAAAAATAATTCATGGCATTAAATACAACAGATTTTTTTACCCATATCTCTGCCCAAACTCTATCCTTGACCTCATGTGGCAAATGTCTCCACGACAGCGGGCTGACGGGAATGATGTCAGAATATTTGGAAAGCGTCACCAAAAAACTCCGACATTGTTGCCCTGATTTCTCAACCATTTGGTTGTCTTCATGTTAATCCACCATAACCTATGTGCGGCGGTTCCACACCGAACGCATGCGTGTACGCCCCCGCCCCCGCCTCCTGTCAGTAGATGTATCTGTCATGAAAGAAAAAAAATATTTTATCAAAACATGTTATAATGAAAATAAATATTGCTATAAAAATTTGTTAGGGTTTTATAAATATACATGTGGCAGTCTGATCGCTGAGCACCGCTAGATCCACAGAAACTGATGGAACACCCTGTGGTGGAACAGGAGTCGAAGACGATGGAATATAGATGCTTGGAGAGACAGAAGTAGAAGAAAAATAAGATGGGACAGCAGTATGACCAGATTCTGACTAGGGAGTGGGAATCATCATGGGATGTGAAAATGATGGGGCATAAGATGCAGAAGGTAGCGAAAACATGGGAGGCCTAAATATCCCATGTGTCCCTAACGACACACCGAGATCAGAATGTGGGAAGGATGACATGTCAGTGGGAGGGGCAGGGTCTAGTCGGGCACGCGCAGCTGATCGTCCACCTCTGGTACAAACCCTCCTCGTACCACTGGCCTGAGTACTAGGACTAGTACTAGGCTCCTCGTCGAATAACTGTCGACGTATAGGTGGATCCTATAAAAATGTTTACAAAAAAATTAATCACATGACATTATATATTCTTTAAATATATATATATATTTGAAATAAAGTACTCACTGTAGGCACTAATGGTCGAACGCCCATCTCCTCCATCTGACGATTGTTCTCCATCACCTTTTTCCTTCTTCTCTCTTCAATTGGCTGCATTTCCTGATTTTGAAAACAAATATGTAATTAATTAGAAAAAGTAAACTAATTTGTAAACCAAAAAACTAAATATATGAAGAAATAGGGGGATTCATTAGTAATTTAGCTATCAATTGTTTTAGAAGAGCTTGAATGAATTTAATAAATCATACAAGTTGTAATGTTTAGCAAGTTAGAAATATTGTTTGACTATGTTTGAATACAGTTCAATTCCAAAATAGAAAATCCAATTTAAATAAAACAAAAACTAATAAACATTGAAAATTCACATAACGGTCAAGTCAGCTAAAACATATTTGTGATCAATACTAAATCTATTTAAATATTACCAACTTTAACAACCCAACTCGAGGTAAACCAAAAGAATTGAGAACATGGATGAATGATTCTATATATTTTCAACCACAACTTTAGTTTCACAATCAACTCTGACAATTGAGCTATTGGAGTCATCAAAATAAATAAATGGATTGGTTCCAATGGCAATAGGGACAGTGTCAATTCCATCATCACCATCATCAAAAATATTTCTTGGAATTACTTCAACTATGACACCAAATTCAGGTCGAAGTTGGTCTTTGACATAAAAAACTTGTTTAGCCATTGATTCCAATGCATATGGTTCTTTGGTAACAAGAGTACGAGTCATATTAATTACTCGAAATCCACAATCATCAATAAATGTGCCATGTCTCGTCATCGAATCAAAACAATCGAATTTCATCATTGTGACTCGTCCATGAGAGTAATAATCCAATATTATTATTTTCTCAATGACTCCATAATAACCCACATTTTCAAATCACGGTCTAATATCTGATGCACTGGCATAACAATCTGTTGTGGTAGTAACCATAACACCATCATGTTGTGTTCTCATGTTCTTTGCTCGTTCAGTGATAATAAATTTGTACCCATTGTTAACAATTGATTTACAGTCACGAACCACGGTATTAGGACCAAAAGCCAAAGCTCTTATTTCCTCAGAGACATAGTCAGCAGACAAACTCAATACCTGAAATATAAATGACTGTTAAAATTAATTAAATATTGAAATAATTAATTTAAACAGTAATATTTTTACCTTCAATTTTAACCAAGCAGAAAACTCTTTGCTATACAAAGTCTCTCTCCTTCTCAAAGATAAAGAACGATGCTTCCTATTTATCATTGTTTTATGTTCCCTGTAGATAAAAAATATGAATATTTTAACAGATATATATTTAAGATATACATAATTAATTTAGTCACCTGATATAGTCATCGAACAAATCACAGTTGAACAAAACTGTGCAATGTGCCATCTCCCGCTCTTCATGGATTAATGTCTTCAATGTATATGATCCAGGAATTCCTCCTATTTAAGGAAGTGATGGAAAACTGGGTTCAATTTTCTCATACTGTTCTTCTTCATTTCTCATTGGTCTGTTCAATCTTGTAGTAAGATCAGACAAATACATCTAGCAGAAATCCATACATTCTTGAGCCAGGTAACCGTTCACGATAGAACCTTCAGGATGATTTCTGTTTCGGACATAAGACTTTAATGTGAACATATTTATTTCAGTTGGATATATCCAATGAAAAGAAACAGGTCCTCCAAGAAGCATTTTAGTGGGAATATGGACAGTCAGATGCAGCATGCATGTGAAAAATGATAGAGGAAATATTTTCTCCAACTCACACAAAATTAATGGGGCATCTGTCAACATTTATTGCAAGAAATACTTGGACAACTTCTTAGCACAAAGATCTATAAAAAAATGGCACAACCGAATAACAGCCACCCTTACATTATTGGACAAAAGATGACGGATTGCTATTGGAATAAACTCATGTAGTATAACGTGATAATGATGAGTCTTCAAAGATTTTAGCTTCAACTCTCTACTTTTGACCTGTTTAGATATGTTTCTTGAATAACCATAAGGAACTCTAATAGTCTCTAATACTTCCAGAAATTGTTTTTTTTGTAGGTTTCATCACATAAGAATCACATAGAAGTTGCCATTTATTTTCACTGATACGCACAAGATGCAATTATGGTCTGATTCCCCAATCCACCAAGTCACGCCAAGATCGTAAATCATCTTTTGTCTTCCCCTTTACATTTAGAAGAACTGAAAGCAACATTTCGCATATATTCTTTTCAATATTAATTACGTCTAAGCAATGACGTAACAAATTGGATGACCAATAAGGAAAATCAAAAAACATACTCCTCTTCCTCCAATTGTAACAGGTTTCAGTGGAAACATTCTTTCTCTTGCCAAATTTCATTTGACCCTTCCCGAATGAAAAACTGAAATCTTTCAATTCATTAAGAACATCAGTTCCAAACATACGCTGAGGTGGATCATTGGTCTCTATGGTATTATCAAATATTTTAGGATTCATTCTATATAGATGATCCTATGGCAAGAATTGTAGATGCCCCATAAAACTGAAACTACAGTGATGTTTCAATCATCTAGATCGTGTATTCTTCATACAAACTGGACATGACAGTTTTCCCTTCGTGCTTCATCCAGACATCATTACATAAGCTGAAAAATCATTGATCGTCCACATAAGTGCAGCACACATCTAAAATATGTCTTTCGAACATGCATCGTATGTGCGCACACCCACATCCCAAAGAAGTTTCAACTCTTTTATTAAAGGTTGAATGTATACATCAATATCAATGCCAGGATCAGAAGGAACAGATATGAGTATACTCATGAAAGTGAAAGGTTTTTTCATACATAACCATGGGGGAAGATTATAAATGTGTATAAAAACTGGCCATGTGCTGTGCGAAGTAAGAATCTTCCCAAACGAATTAAAACTATCGCATGAAAGACCCAGCCTCACATTACGCATGTCAGCTACAAAATCAGGATGTCGAGCATCAAATCTCTGCCCTACAAATCCATCTGTAGGATGAACCAACTCATCATTAGTATTTTTTTCTCTCGGTATCATTCCATCTCATTTTTATTGATATGTCATCAGACATAAAAAGATTCTGGAGTCTGGGGATCAATGGAAAGTGCCACATTACTTTATGTGGAATGCAGGATGGTGTTCCATCCGATTTTGACTTCCAGCGGGATGTGCCACATTTTATATAATCATTTCGTTCAGCGGTTTCCTCCCAAAATAAACTGCAATCTTTCAAGCAAGCATGAATTTTGTTTCTTGAAAATCCAAGTTCCTCAACTAACTTCCATGCCATATAGTGGTTTGAGGGAATATCTGCATCATCTGGAAGTAAATCCTTTAAGAGGGTAATAATGTAATCGATTGTTGTATTAGAAATCCCATACATAGTTTTCCCATGAAACAATCGGATTAGAAATTCCAGCTTTTTCATTTTATCACATTGTAGATATACTGGAGTCGTGGCAGCATCATTCAATTTTTTCACCCTATCAATATCATCATTTTCACCCTAATTTAGCCTAAATCAAAACATCAAACACCAAAAAAAATAGAGAAATAATTCTAAAACTAAGGTAACACTTACTAATTTGAAGTGTGAAATAAGATTTTGTTTGATTGAAGATAGATCTTGGATGGAAAGAGTGTCACGACCGAGAAGAATTTAGGAGCTTGATTAGGTTCTATCTGCAATCGGTCTGCAATCGGGCTGGGTGGAGGTTCAGCTGGTCTGTATTTGGGGGAAATCTTTCCCAACGATTTTTAAAAACCGTTGAGAAAGATAGAATTTTCCCAATGGTTTAATGAAACTATTGGGAAAAATTATTGTTCCCCATATTTCCCAATGGTTTGATGAAACTGTTGGGAAAAATAGTTTTCTTCCAATCTTTCCCAATGGTTTCATCAAACCGTTGGGAAAAATCAATTTTTATAGATCAATACCAATGGTTAATGCAAACCGTTGGCAAAGATCACCTATACCAACGATTCAAAAGAACCGTTGGAATACAACTGTTGGGAAAACCATGATTTGCAGTAGTGATAGATAATTATAAATTATTTCAAACTAAATTGAAAACATGTAAAAAAAGTGTTTAAGAAACATTAGGAATAAAACAATTTAGCACGGTTTAAGGAAAATATTATTGATTCTTTAAAATAGAAAAGGACTAATTGTTTGTATAAAACAAAAAATGAACAAAGATATTTCTTCATGATAAAATGGGTTATTTTAGAAAAATAATTATGTCTTAAAATATATTATGTATGGTACACGAAAAATGGTAAGAAGTTAGGAAGTTCTCTTTAATTAGGCTTGCTTATCGAGAAGAATTGAGAAGAGATACTTTTTAAAACATGTATTCCCTTGTCAAATAAGGATGATCAGATCGAGATATATGTTTCTAAAACATATACACATAATTTAGTGTAATTTAACAAAAATAAAGAATAATTTAATTTGGTTAATGAGAGAGAAAGAGAAACCTTAAGGAAAAATGGAGGTTTGAGGACAATCCCTTACCTTATGTCTGAAGGTGTTATACAATTGATATTAATGTCCTGGGTAAAAATATTAAAATAATTAATTAATTAATTCAAAACCTTTTCAATATTTAATTTATTTATTATAAATTTTTTAAGTTCATTTATGGCATTTTAGATGAGTTATAGAGTTCAATTCAATCATTCAGGAGTGTTCTTTTCCATGGATTTCATGATTGGTGCACTTATATAAGAGTATAGAGGTTCATATAAAATGAGACTAATTATCTAGAATTGAAATTATATTTTATTAATGATCATATATATGATAAAATGGTTATATAATTCAGTTGTTTATACAGGGTGAGGATGAATCATTAGATAATACAATAGTGATAATTGCTTAGATTATTTCAGCGTCTTTTCGATCATCACAAGCTAGTTTTTTATTATTATTTAATATTATGTATATATGTTAGTTATAGACCATAGAATAAGATTTAACACATATATAATAAATTTTTTACCCATAAAAATCGTTTTATAACCATCCTTGAAGGCGTTAATGTGAATTAAACACTCTTCGTCCTTTAATATGGTAAATCAACACATCACAGATGATGTTTTTTTAGAATATAAGGATAGGGAAGATGATTAATGATGGATTATTCCCTAAACACAATAAAATTAATGTATATAAAATATAATGGAGATATAATATCAATTTGGGATATGGATTTGATGAGAATATAAGAAAATAAAATATCTTGAAATGAAATTAAAATAAAACAGAAGAGGGTTTTACCACTTGAACTTCTTCTCCTTGATAAGTTCTTTAGGTAAAGGGATTGGTATTTTTTTATTACCAAGGTCACCTGGACATGGGGGGAGATGTTTGGGAGAGTATTTGGTAGAAATTCGACAATCTTAAAGTCTTAATAAGTGCGAGGAGAAGATGTGGTGAGGGGTGTTATTTATAGTGGAGGAGAGGTGTTTTTATTATTATTTTACTCATTTTATTATTATTTTAGATCAATAATATGAATATAGTGGATTATTACGACTAATTATAGTAACTAGTGTATGTGATTTCGATAAAATGACATAATAAATCAACTATTTTCAAAATACCATAAATTACCATATTTCACTATTGACCAAAAATTCTACTATTTTAGAAAAATCCTAAAAATTCACCACAAATTTTTTTCAACTTTTAAAATTCAAAAAATAACTCAATTTAATAATTCTTTTCTATATATATGGATTTTAATTTTTAATTAAAATCAACATTTTCTTGAAAAATTCCCATTTTAAAATTATAACTGTCTTTACAACACATTGAAAAACTAATTAATGTCTCATAAAATTTTCATATAATCATAATAAAACAAAATATTAATTTATGAATCTATTTTATGAAAATAATTTTTCTTTTCAATAATTATATTAATTAAAAAACTGAAAATAGACATTTATGCTTTATAAAAATACCAACACTTGATTTATCATTTTCAAAACATTTATTTACTTAAAATATGATATAATTATATCATAATTTCATTTATAGTATGGATAAGATTTATTTATACTATAAATGGTTAGGTTACTATTCTATTGGATGGTTTACTATTCATAAGGGTCACATTTCATTTCTAAAGTTTAAGTTACTATTCCATTGGTTTATGTTCCAAAATTTCCATAAATACCTCTTATTTCATTCATTTTTCATTTATGAAGTTTGTATTGAGTTATCTATGTGATTTTATGTGATTTATATAATATTACATAGTTATAAGAAGGGAAATCACATTGAGGGGTTTCTAGGTCATTATAAGAATACATAAAATTTATGTTCATGATGTAAGGAAAAAATATATCCATTTAAGGTCAAGGAACTCATACCATATATCATGACTTCTATTGCCATGAAACCAAAACTAGGGGTGATATGGACTGTATAGCAGCAAAGGCTAGGTTAAAGCCAAAGTGCTATGGTAGTCCAAGGCTAAACAAGAACCATCCCAAGGAAGAATTTACACAATTTAAGATCTTGATTCTAAGAAAAAATGGTGTTTTCTATATAGAAATAAGGGAGATCTAAACAAGAAATGGATTAAAAATCCCTCATGATAACATAAAATAACCTTTTGATGGGGGAATAAATTTATTTTTATATTCATGATTCATAGACCAAGGGTTTTTGTTATTTTATGCTCCTTGTAGCTCAAGTCATGGGTCTTGGTGGTTGACAAACTCATCCTTAAATTGTGATTATGTATTAAAATTTATAATCTTCTAATTACTACATTATAGTGGTTTTAGGGTAGAACTCATGGGAAGGCTGAAATTTATTTTTAGTGACCAAAACTTTTCAAAAAAAACTCCACTATTGTTAACAATGGGTGGGGTTTTTTTCCTTTTTAAATTTTCTAAAATTACTATTAAAACAATTTGACAATGATGAAATAATGTATTTTTTAGCTAGGAATGACAGAGATGAAAAATACATAGCAGATTTAGGAAAATGAGTAAACTTGATCAATATAAATACTCAGGGAAATTAAAACGACGAGGTTGATAGGTTTTCTATTTTAAATGATATGAAATTGAATTCAAAACCATTATAATTGTTTGAATCAGTCTCTCTAACTAGGAAAATGATCGTGAAGAAAAATAAATCTTGGAGTTCACCACTCCATGAAACATTGAAAATAATTTGAAATTCGATGTAAAAGTGATTAGAAACAATTTCAACAATTGTTTATAAGTTTTCAAAAATTAAAGTAGAAGAAATATTATTGAAAAATATTTTTCCAATCATTTACAAAGAGTTGATTTTGAAAAATAAAGGAGTTAAAATAATTTAAATGATTCTAGAATTGATCTCACTGATCAAATATGAAATTTGAAAAAGAATGATGTGAAGAAATTAATGAAAATATATGGCAGATATAAATCCCCCAAACAAGAAATTTACCTAAAATTCAATTTATGAATTAAGAATAAATGATTTAAGTATGAAGATTACAAAAGAAAATAATGAGAGAAATGATCTCCCTAATGAAAAATAGAAAAGAGATGCTCTGTTCCAGGTCCTCCTGGATCTCTCTCCTACTCTTTGGGTCTCCCACATCTCATATTCCCAACCTCCAAAATCATCATGAAAGAATCAATATGTGAGATCTCCAATAATATCTCCTCGTTGTTGCTGCATTTTTAATTTTAGTGTCCCCAACCATACACTTTTTTTAAATTTTTTCACCATAGCCAACACCAAATTCTTTCATGTTTTCTTTTAGGTCACCTAACGTGTGGAGGTGACCTCGTGGATTGATTCCATGGGATGCAACTCCAGTGAAACCCATGTAACAACCTCTACTATAATGTTCTTCATGAAAATAAATGTAAAATTGGCTCATGCTTGTATCTGCAAATGAAAAAATAGAGAACAAAAAATTAAAACGAATTTTCTTAAAAAATTACTTAAATAAATATAAATAATTATTAATAAGTTTTTATAAATATTAAAATTTTAAATTATTAGTTTATATAATAAAAAACTATTAAGTTTAATTACTTATATTTATTTTATTATAATTTTTCATTATTAATTTATTAATTATTATTTTGATAAATGATTATTTTATTTACTTTTTTATTAATTATTATTGTTATTTATTGTTAATTGAGTTATTAATTAAATTTAATACTTTTATAAATTTATAAAATATAAATATTTTAATTTTTATTTAAATTTTATTAAGTTAATTTATTTTATTTAGTAATAAAATTATTATTAAAGTTTTTAATTTATTTATTATGTTTTTTAGTTATTATTAAAAAATTTATATTAAGACTATTAATTCAGATTTATTTTTATGATTTTTAATTAAATTATTTTATTTAATCTATTATTTTTAATAAATATTATTTTATTAATTGTATTATTATAATTAATAATTTATCTTTATTTATTTATTTATTTTATTTTATTTATTTTTATTTATTTTTATTTATTTTTATTTTTATTTTTTTTTTCCTCCCCTTACTATCCCTTACCCACACATGGTAGGGGGAGGGGTTTCTCCTTCCTCTAGAAGACAGATGCAACTATCTTCTCTGAGTGGTCCTCAACTACAGCGGGGAGACTCCAACCGTGGTTCTATCTCTATCGACCAATGACAACACATCAGATCTTCACAATGGCGGCGATGCGACTTCAACCTCTCCCTCAATGGTGAATCATTAAATGATGGCATCAAGCAATAGTGGTGAATCCTTCTTTATCTAGCAACACTGAGAGTGGATCTCGACTCAACACAGTGGCGGCTATGCCAGGTAGTTCATTCTGCTTCAGATATGTAGTAGTGATAAATTATGATGTGGTGGTGAGTTGAGTGATAGTGAGTTGAAGGTGTGCTTCCTGGTGGTGTGTCATGAAATAAGGTTGGGTTAGTAGTGACTCCAAACTATGGCAGGATGAAGAATGTAATGGTGGTGGCATGTTGTGGGAGGTGTTTTTATTGATGGTAACAAGGCTAGACCGCTGGTGGTAGGACCTTGCATCAAAATGACATCTGACGGTGATTCGTGGAGTCACCTCTGTGTGAGAAGATGGTGGGTGGTGACTCAAATTTTGAACTATAAACTAAATAAATAATAATTAACAAATAATAATAAAATAAAAACTACGATTATTTTAAATTACTAAAACTAAGAAAATTAAAATCATTAAAATAATGAAGAGAAATTTAAAATGTTATTAATTATAGATTGAAAAGTATTAAAAAATATAAATATATGAAAAAAAATAAATTAAATGAACAATTAATTGAAAGAATAAAAAATAAAAAAAAAATTAATTAAAAAAAACTAATAAAAATAATAAATAATAAATAAACTAGAGTTAAAATTTAAAATTTAAATAGAAAAATAAACTAAAAATAATAATTCGAAACTAAATTAATGAGTTTAAAGGAGTGAAATTAAAAAAATATATATATAAAAATGATTAATTGATAAATTTAATTATAAAATTATTAATGTATAATTATTTAACAAAAAGATAAAAATTAATTAATTAATTTGAAATTCAAATAAAAAGATGTGGAAAATCAGAGATTTTAAAGCCCCATAAAATTCCCCCACACTTAAGCATTGATTTTTATCAATCAATTCTATGACATATTTCCTTTTGAAAAACAGAAATGTGATTTTATTGATCAGTTAAAAATGAAGCATGTAAAAAAGTTTAGAATCAGAGGACCAAAAACTTTGAAATGGGCTTATGAAATGAAATGTTCAAAATAAGTATTGCCTACAATCAAATACTCACTAGGAGATCACAGAATAAAATAAACATATACTTCTGAGGATGTCATGCCTCATATATGATGTCAATTAATATGTTATTTCAATTCAACTTCAAGTTCTATATCCAAGAATGATAATTGGTTAAAAATAAGTGGAATTAAAAACATAACAAAAGGCACCATATACTTTGACATTCTCCTAGATTCCAAAAGTAAAATATTAAATTAATTAATTAATCTTTGAATCACTTTATTGATTCAACTAAATGATTTATATATATATATAAATTTTCCACTTCTTCATTTGGTGTTCAAAATTCCCCTCACCTTAATGAACTTATTTTTGAAAAATATGGACTTTTTTTAAATTTTTAGGAGCCATGAAACATATACTAAGCACTGTTTATATGCACTTATTATAATTTTATAGAGGTATTACTAACACACATTATTCCTAGCATCTTAGATGTTTACTGTGGGTTCCTAAATGCCCAATTTACTCTAGTTTCAAAAGATTTATATTAATACCATTAAAATTTTGTCACTAATGTGATTAATTTTTAATTATTAAAATGTGAGTCCCCTAGATTATGTTCAAACTTCTAGATTCCTAAGTTTATGATCATAACTACAAAAAAATGTATCATATACCACTCTAAAACTTAGTTCCAAAACTGAAAATTTATAAAATTAGTAAGGAAATTCACTTAATTTCCATTCTTCCTAAAAAAATTAGATTCAAATAAACTCTTAAATACCAGTAAGATATTATCCTTAGGCAAGAATAATTTTAAGTACAATGTGAAGCCTAAAAAATCTCAGATTATGAACTAATTTTGAAAAAAATTACCATTTTTTAAAGGGTTGAGGAATTTGATGGGATAACATTAAATTGAAGATTACCTCAAAGAATGAAGACCCTCTCCACCACACATAAAATGAAACTTTTTCCTCAAATATAAATTCCATGGCTGAGAAAATCAATTGTGACCTGTAAAGTTCAAAATAGATTTTCAATTTTTTATATTAATGACATGTTAAGGGTAATAGTGAAACTCAAAATAGAGCTTTTTCCATAAAAATATTTTACAGAAGGGACACATACATTCTCATTTATGCCAATGAATTTTTTTCAATGATGTTAAAACAATAGAATGTGATTTAATTGAGTGCAGTGAAGTGGGTGTTTCAAGTTTAATAGAAATATGATTCAAATATATTTTTAATAGAATAGTGGAAGATATGATAAAAATAATAATAAAATCACAACCATAAATGGAATTATAATAAGGGGTAATACTCCCCCACAATTAAATTCACATAGGGAATTAATTGAAAAGAAATACAGTTTTTTTATCAAAAAATCATCACATGTAACAAATATTTCTAGTAACAAATATAAAAAGTAAAATTTCCAAAAGTAGTAAAACATAAAGAAATTAATAAAAAAGAAAAAAATGATATAGAAATAAAAAAAGAAAATTCCTTAGTTAAATTTTATCCAAAGATACCCAATAAGAAACTCTATGTGATTTTTAGAAGAAAGTGAAGCAAAGACAAGGAGAGAAAGGAACATAAAAAACAATATATCTAGGAGAAATGAACATATATCCAGGATAAGATAGATGAAAAAGACAAAGTAGGGAATCAATTTATTTAAAAAAATAAAAAAATTAAAGACTAGGAAAAATAATTGGTTGACTCCCATGAAGCACTGAATTTTAAATCTTCAGTTTGACTCTATTGAAAGAATAAAAATTGATTTATTGAAATTAGAAAAATCATGGGTTTCCTCTCATGTAGCACCAGTTTTATTGTCTCCAACCATAATCCCATAGAAACTAACCAAAGTCTCTTGGAGGGTGTGGTTTCCTAAGTAAGTACCACTACATGTGTTTTTTCTTTCATTTTTAATAGAATAATAAAATTTGTGGGCTCTAAGACTTAAGAAAATAGAAACAAAATTTTCAACAACTAAAAAATTCCCAATGAAACATCCTTTATCCTTATGGAAATTCTCAAAGGATTCATTATGCAGAGTAGTAAATTCATCTCCAAAATTCAATATCTTAGTGGTTTCAAGACATTTAGGATCAGGTGAAAAAATAAAGGCCTCCACAAGTGCTGGAAAGATGATTTTAAACTCAAAAACAAAAAATGGATAATAATAATCAATCCTGGAAGGTGTGTTTTCCACTTCATGAATACATTTAGAATTGACCAAGATATAATTTTCATGAAGGGACAGCTATAAAGTGGGTAATCATAGAGTTATGAAAGTATCCTTATAGTTATCTCTCTCAACTTCAACACAAACAAAATCAAATTCAAGGGTACTTATAGCTGAGTTCTATCTAATAGGTTCAAGTGGGGCGTCATTAGTATGCTAAAAAGATTTAGAAACACTAGAACTCAAGTGAACCTACCATCCTAAACTACTCTCAGTGTCTAGATGGTAATCTGAACCCAACTCAATTGATGAATTATGTGAACAACAAGGAAGATAACATTTGTATTTATTTTAAAACATAGGTTTCACAATGTTAAAAATCACTTCAAATATTCCCTCATTAGAAAATAAAAAATTATCATCAAATTATTCTATAAAATTTACCATTCCCAAATAAACAAGTGTTTGTTCAACCTATTCTTCAAGATAAAGTTCAAAAGGTTCACTATCTAAATCAATGATTGTTGACTGTTCTAGTTCAATTTCAAAGGAAGAATTGTTCAATTTTCCCTCAATAAATTCATATTCTAGAATTTTCAAATTAAAAAAAATTATCCCTATTCTGGTCAACATTGTTTTCTATCCCTATAAACCAATAATTTGAAGAATATTTTGTATATGGAAAATGGGATGAACAATAATCAATCATTATTTATTGAAAATAGTCTTTCTTAACATATTCATCCAAAAACATTTCAAACATTATTGGGGTGACATTTTTTAAATCAGTATCACATTTATTAATAATTTTAAAATTATTCCAGCCTATGATTTCATGTTGTAGTTCACTTCTAGAATATTCCCAATTTCATGTTTAGGTTCTTAATTCATGATCTCAGAAAAGTTGGGTGAAGGTTTTTTAAAATTAATGTTATCATTTTCTAAATATTCATCAAATATAACATTTTCAATATTCCTAAAATATTTAATTTTCTCAAAGATAGGGATCATGTAAATAATATAGAAACCCTCTTTAATCTGTTTTAGATCCATTTTTAAATTTTCTAACTCAACTCCATTTTAATTCCTGATGGGATCATTAGAAATGATTTCACTAATATGAGAGTAGATTATTTCATTATTTTATTCTCCATCAAATTTATAATCATCAATGAAATCGTATTTCCCTTACATAGATTTAACCTCACAATCCATATCACATTGTTTCCCAATTTCTCTTACATTGGATTATTATTCATTTATTTAATTTTTTTCTTGTTCCTTAAAATATTTTCGTAACCACAAGAACATTATTCCTATATTTATGAGTTATTTTTATTCTTTAGAATTTTTAATTTGAAGTTCATAGTTTTATTTTAACCATAATTTTAGCCAAGCATCCATTTTAGCATCTATATTAGATATTTTTTTCCAAAATTTGTTAGGAAGTTAGGATCAGGATCAAAGTGAAGTTCATTTTCCTCAAAACAATTAATATATTATGGTTGATTATAGGAACACTACTATGCAATGTTTCAATGAAACCTACAACATACATAAAAATGTTCATAATCATTCAAGCCCTCAAATTCTTCCATGCTCCTTAAACAATCAACTTTTTTTTGAAAGAAACCGTAGGGAACACCAAAACCCAGACAATTATATTGTAGTAAATTAGGTCAAACACACAAATTCAAGGAAATAAAGAAAAAACATGACTTTTAACTCAATAAGTGATAAAAAATTCCCAATAACTCAGTAAGCAGTTTAAAAAAATGTTAAAAGAGTAGTTTTCAAAAAAATGAAAGTGTTTTTTAATGTGATTTTTTTAAAAATAATTTTTTTATTGTTTTGGAAAAGAGTATGTCGCTCGAAGCCTTCCACATAAATAGAACAAAAAACATGACACATTGGTCATTAAACTCTGCCAATGTTTAAAAATTTAAAATCTTCAACTTACTAATATATAGCGGTTTGTAGGTTTAAACCCAAGGGAAAGATAAAATTTAGTTTGAGTGACCATAACATTTCAAAACAAACCCCACTGTTGTTAATAGTGGATTGGTTTTATTTTTTTTTTAAATTTTCAAAAATTATAATGAAAACAATTTAACTGAATGGTCCGAAGGCCTAATTTATTATTATTGTTTTTGGATAAACCCCTTTTAATTGTAGGGGGGACCATAGATGAATTCAATGAAAAATAGACACAAACATAATATGAAAATATAAAGGGTTGTAACCCATAACAAAAATACACAAAAAATCCCTTACCAAAAACAACATCGTTAAGGCACACCTCCACCAGTGCATGGCTCCTCATCAAGTTGTCCCGTGAAAAAAATCATGGGCCCAATACTGATGGATATTCAATACCCTCTCAATATTCCAAATCCGAAAAGCCATGCACGGTAGAGGAAACCAACTCTAAATCATTATCAGAAGTAGTTCCTTGTAGACTGTCTGTGTTCCCCAATATGAAGCATTCACGATTCCATGGAACCACCCTCAACGACCATCCCACACGAAGACACCCCTTCCATCGTAGCCACAGAAGCCCTTAAGATAATCCAAGGGATGTGAGGTCAATCCATCATCACCTAGGATTGGATGACCCAACACCATGCTCAGGGAACACCACCGATGAGGGAATCTGGGTCACCGTGAACAAGAAATGCCTCTTTGGGAATAGATCTGTTCAGAATAGAACAACAGATGCACCCTCCCCGGGTTTCAAAATATTATATCCACAGTGGTGAAAGAGAGTTTTTTATGCATTTTTTTTAAAAAAAATTTACAAAAAATTGTTAGGGTGATTTTTTTTCAAAATACCCCTGAAATGCGGCATCGTGGATGCCACCTTTTCATTTCAGGTGAAAGGTGGCATCCGCGATGCCGCCTTTCCACTGGGTATGAAAGGTGGTACCTGCGATGCCGCCTTTACCCTAACAAAAAAAATCATTTTTTTTATGTTTTGTTTTGTTTATATATTTATTTATATATATAATTCATAAAAAATGTTTAGGAGGATGTCGTCTTTCGCCTAACAAAAAAATTATTAGTTTTTAAATTTTTTTTTCAAAACCGCCTACTTGAAACTTAGAAATGTTTCAAGTACATGACTTTCAAATACTATAAAATATAAACCATAATACCAATATAAACGAAACTTTAAAAAAAATTAATCATATAAGAAATTGTTGAAAACACAAATCATTTCATAAAAATTGTTCATGAAAAATAATTTATAAACTTTCAAAATCGCCTACTTGAAACTTAGAAATGTTTCAAGTACGTGACTTTGAAATACTCTAAAATATAAACCATAATATCAATATAAAAGAAACTTTAAAAATTAGTTAATCATAAAATAAATTGTTGAAAACACAATTCATTTCATAAAAAATGTTCAAGAAAAATAATTTATAAGCTTTCAAAACTGCCTACTTGAAACTTATAAATGTTTCAAGTACGTGACATTGAAATACTATAAAATATAAACCATAAGACCAATATAAACGAAACTTTAAAAATTAGTTAATCATATAATAAATTGTTGAAAACAAAAATCATTTCATAAAAATTGTTCATGAAAAATAATTTATAAGCTTTCAAAACCACCTACTTGAAACTTAGAAATGTTTCAAGTACGTGACTTTGAAATACTATAAAATATAAACCATAAGACCAATATAAAATAAACTTTAAACATTCGTTATGTTGGAACCACTTTGTGTATAAGGTTGTATTTGTTGTCAATAGTTGTCAATGAAGATCAAAATGAAGGAGATAAAGAAGTAATCCAATGAAATGGAGGAATGGAAGATCAAAATGAAGGAGATCATGAAGTACTCCAATGAAATGGAGGAATGGAAGATCAAAATGAAGGAGATCAAGAAGTACTCTAATGAAGTGGAGGAATAATAATTCAGACGATTGTTGTACTGATCGTATGTTCAAAGAACATGTGTCAAAGGTGATACATTTTTTACAACAATGAAGAATGTGAGGTGCAATCCATCTGAGGATGATTAAAGAAGAATGGGTTTTTTGGATGAAGACCTTGCAATTCCTCCTAATTGCATGAGAACCATGGGTTTTGATGAAGACCATGCAATTACTCATGATTGCATGAGAACCATGCAAGAGACTTCTTGATGAATATAATCACATGGTTTGCATGAAGTTGATCATGACGGTTGATGAAGAACACAATGTGCCAATGATTGGAATTCTATGAAGGTCGTGCAATGATTGGAATTCTGCGATATCCATGCACATCACATTGTCATAAAAGATGATTATGCTGAAGCTATGCCTTCAAAGAATACATATCACAATAGTGGAGTTTGTGATAAAAGCAGAAGAGTTGCTGAAGGATACATATCACCAAGAAGAAGTTTTGTTGAGGTAATCGTTCTTGTTGACAAAGCAAACAGACGACATACAAATTTGTTGACAAAGGAGATTCCATGGTGGCATGTCGAGTTCGAGGACTGTGGATAATGATCCATGTTTTATTCAAGGAACATCGACAAAGGAATGGATGATCTGGAGGCGGACAAAAAGAGAAGATACAAGGTGGCGCCGTTTTCCAGTGTCCGCCAAATTTTTGGGGTCCAAAATTTGGAGGTTGGTGAGCATCGCGAAAAGTGTATTTCCATAAATATCGTAATTTAATATGGAAAGGCATGAGTTTCGTGAAGATGGGATGCATGGATTGGATTTTGCGAAGACCGGAAGAATGGAGGTGGTGATTCTTCACGATTACGTCAAGCTTCGCGAACAACAGAGGCTGAAGAGCATCGTAGCGATGAAGGGATTTGCGAGGGAGCTTCACGGCGAAGGTGCAAAGTAATTGACGAGATGCTCCATGATTACGACGAGCTCCGCGAATGGAAAATTGCCGTAGTGCTTCATGATTTTGAGAGAATTCCGACGGGAACTTCAGAGCTTCGTGATTTGAGATGACGTGGCGTTGACTTCGCGCGGAAAGTTCGAGGGTCGGTGGAATTGCCTATAAATACAGGTAGACCCCCTCAATAGAAGTAGAGAGAGCTCTCAACAAAAATCCTTTGCTCTCGGTTTGCAAAGGTCACTCGCGAAGGCAGTGTGCTTCGCGAAAGAGGAGCTTTGCAGCAGCTATTCTTGCTCCGCGAAAGTCGTGTGCCCCGCGTTGGCTCAGTGAGCTTCGTGAAGAGGCAGGAGCTCCGTGACAACCAAGCATTGCGAAGGATGGAGCATCGTGAGAGTGCATCGCGATTGAGCTTCGCGAAAAGGTAGGGACTCCATGAAGCCTTGTTTGAGCTTTTCAAAATTGGGAGCCTTGCGAAGTAGGGTACTTTGTGAAGGCCCTTTCCAAAGGTTGTTCGCCTAGTGGACAGGGGCAAAAGGGGTATTCATCAGTGGATGAAATTTCGAATCAACATAGCATCATTTATTGATAAATCAAACAAGTGATTGTGATTCAGAAAAACGAAGACAAGGGGATCAAGTGCATTGAGTCATTGCACTAAAGAAGAAGGATTGAACTAAAAAGAGCATCAACTCTGAACCCTGATGCAAGCAAAGTCTCATGCTGAATAGGAGACAAGGACCTTCATGTCTATCTATTGAAGAGACCTTCACGTCTATAAACTGAGTGTGACATCACCAACGACAGTGATCTAGGGGGAGTCAACGGGAGTGACCCGAGGGAAGCAGTGAGCTATCCCTGAACCTTTGTAAAGGCAGTGAGCCTGGGACAGAGTGACTGTTCCCGAACCTCTATAATCCACAGCTAGTGAAGATTAGTGGAATTTGGTACGACCAACAACTTGTCGGCGTATGCTCCTTGGACGTAGCCCTTTGTGGTGAACCAAGTAAAATTGTTGTGTTATCTCTGTGCATGTGAATGTTTCATTGCTAATCATGTCCATCATACAGGTTTAAGTAGTTCCTACTAACATGGGAACAAGATCCACAACTTTAAGAAGAAAAAGTTGACACCCTGATTTACCCCTCCCCTCTCAGGGTGTCCTGGGGTCCTACACGTTAAACATATAAGCAATTGTTGAAAACACAAATCATTTCATAAAAATTGTTCATGAAAAATAATTTATAAGCTTTCAAAACCACCTACTTGAAACTTAGAAATGTTTCAAGTATGTGACTTTGAAATACTATAAAATATAAACCATAAGACCAATATAAACGAAAATTTAAACATTCATTAAACATATAGGAGTCAACCCCGCATCAATAGGATGCGTGGTGTCGCTAGTATCACATACATCTATAATCTTTGATGCATGAAAACATGTTATATCTTCTTTCATGAGACAATGAAATCCATTATTTCACCCGCCATGTCCATATCCATATCAACATCCAGCCGCATAAGGGTATGCTGAAAGATATGCCACATGAAATTCTCATATGTTCCCATTCCTATAAATATCAACCCGTTCAATACCACCATGCATCCAACCATTATAATTTCTTCTACAATTGTCACCCCATTTCCCCAGGCCTAGTTGATTAGATGAAAACATCAATGATTACACATAGCCCATCGAACTCTTCATCACCAAATATTTATCCTTTATCATCTTCAAAAGGCCACTGTAGGACCTCCTTGATCTATCCATTCCAAACACTCACATACAAGAATACTATAAACATAAAAACCTGAAAATTTGTTGGTTTTTATGTTTATAGTATAATTGTATATGAGTGTTTGAAATGGATATATCAATAAGGTCCTACAATGACCTTTTGAAGATGATAATGGATAAATATTTGGTGATGAAGAGTTCGATGGGCTATTTGGAATCATTGGTGTTTTCATCTGATCAACTGGGCCTAGGGAAATGGGGTGACAATTGTAGAAGAAATTATAATGGTTGGATGCATGGTGGTGTTTAAGGGGTTGATATTTGCAGGAATGGGAACATATGAGAATTTCATGTGGCATATCTTTCATCATACCCTTATGTGGTTGGATGTTGATATGGATATGGACATGGCGGGTGAAATAATGGATTTCATTGTCTCATGAAGGGAGATATAACATGTTTTAATGCATCAAGGATTATATATGTATGTGATACTAGCGACACCGTGCATCCTATTGATGCGGGGTTGACTCCTATATATTTAATTTTTTTTTAAAGTTTCTTTTATATTGGTCTTATGGTTTATATTTTATATTATTTCAAAGTCACGCACTTTAAACATTTATAAGTTTCAAGTATGCAGTTTTGAAAGATTATAAATTATTTTTCATGAACAATTTTTATGAAATGATTTGTGTTTTCAACAATTTCTTATATGTTTAATGAATATTTAAAGTTTCGTTTATATTGGTCTTATGGTTTATATTTTATATTATTTCAAATTCACGTACTTGAAACATTTCTAAGTTTCAAGTAGGTGGTTTGGAAAGCTTATAAATTATTTTTCATTTCCATAGACATAAAATATATAAATGAACATAAACAGTCAATATCTATGTCTACGGTGAGGAGATCCTGTCCCACATGGTGGTCTAACATAAATCATTTCATAAAAAATAATTTTTCATTTCCATAGACATAAAACATATAAATGAGCATAAAAAATCAATGTCTATGTCTACAATGAGGAGATCTTGTCCCAAATGGTGGTCTAATAATAGGACGTCCGCAGTGAGATCTTTGGGGAGTCTGATGACCCGGAGAGGGCTAGTACTCAGGTACTGGAACGTCGACTGTTATATCTGGAACCTCTGTGCCAGTGGGAGAAAATGTCAACTCCACCTCGTACGACCCTCCTGATCCTTCTCCCACCTCGATGGTAGAAGAACTCGGCATCATTGCAGTGGGGAAAAAATCATATGCTGGTGCTATACCCCAACTTTGCGATGGGTCTGGACCCCAAGGCTACAATGACTCTGGACCCAAAGGTTACTCTCCATATGGACCCCACGATGGAGAAAACTAAGGATATCCTGTCAAAAAGGATGGATCCCATGATGGCTGAGGCACATCCTGCATCGGCTCAGACTGGACTTCTAGAGGGCCGACCTCTGCCTGTGGAACTGGTGAGGCCTGACGTGCAGGACGACACTGTCTACGTCGTTGTGGTCGTGGATCCTCAGCACCAGCAGCTGCTGCATGATCTTCCTCTGTGGCAGGAACCTGTTGTCTCCGTGCCAGATGCTCGAAGAGGGTCTCGGTATACGCACAGACAGATGACCTCAGCTCCAACGCCTGAGCATGAACAACTTCCCGGCTGAAGACTCTATCCTCAGCCTCATCACTCATATGAATAAGTTTGTCTATGTGACTCTCCTGTAAACAGATTAAAAATGAGTTAGAAAATAAGTCAATAAACATAGTAATATAATTTAATTGACTTACAATCATATGCATCTCTCTGACGGCTCAGGTAATATATAGTAGACTTCAGTCTATACCATGGCTCATACTCATGCTGTGCTGAAAGAGAGAACTGCATCATAGGAACTCCTTGGATACGAAACTATGCGCGTCTGTACCAACAGTCGAGAAATACAACATTTACTCGACGCCAATCGTCATCCTGCCTCCCTGTCAGCTTCATCCCATGAAGCTGATCTGTCTACCTCGGTGGTAATGGAATCCGCTGAGTGAAGAGAAACATGCGCATGACTCTGTCAGGCTGGTGCCACTCAACAATATGAAATTGAATGAGTGGCACTACAGTCGTAACATTGTCAAGACCAACTATGCAGTATGGAGGAAACTGGTCCATAACAGACCAGTATGGAACCCATAAAATCTAAAATAACATATTACCTTTGTTAGAAAAACTGTTAACTAAAAAAAGATGTTGTTATTAAATTTGTTAGACAGTTATAGATTGTATATACATACCTGATGGGGTAAGAGGAAGTCCAACTCGAGCCGATATATGGCCAAATCGTGTCTCAGAACCACATTGAAATTGTGTCACTGACACCACCTATAAAATACAACATCGATAGTGATAAATAATGAGAAAGTAAAGTCAATAACTTATACTAGCATCAAAAACTGATAGAAATGAGTGATCATACCAGCGTCCATGTGGAGTGTCATGCAGTACCTCCATCTCGACTGGCGGAATAGCAAGATCAGGGCAAAATGCGGGAATGTGATCCCATGCCCACATCTGAATAAGGATGACGCATCCCTCGAGACCTGTGCGCTGCTTGTCGGATATCCTGCATAATGCTCTATATCTGTATGTCAAGCAGGCGGATCCCCAACTGTACGTCCATGCCCGATCAAAATCCTCTAGCAGGGGTAGATACATCATGTGCACGTGCATCCCTGAATGATCTATACACATGGTCCCTCCAATAAGTCGTAAAATATATGCACATTCCTAACACATCACCATCTGCTCATCAGCATCATCAGCTAAAAGTGGAATCTATGACTCCATCCAAGGCATGGATATCGATGCTCCATCGGTAGCACTATGATCAGACAAAATATCAATTCCTAACAAGCGCCGAGCAAGGTTGGGCCAATCTGCCCGAGTGGATCCAATAACGGGTGTCCCCTGGATAGGAAGACCAAGAAGCACAACCATATCCTGGAGAGTGATGGTCATCTCTCCCTCAGGCAGGTGAAATGTGTGTGTCTTTGATCTCCACCTCTCCACGAGTGCAGCTAGTAGATGATTATCTACAAATGTAAAATCTGATACTGCAATACCATAGAAGCCATCACGATGCAAGTATGGTATAATGACAGGAGGAGGCTATGTGTGATGAAAATGGTGCGCTCAAAGCACCCTGATCAATCGATCTGGACCACCCTCTATCACAACCTGTGAAAAATGGGTAGCCTGCTGACTCGGTAGTATGGTGTCAGTCATCTGCATATAAAAAAATGAAGTTTTATTAGGGATTCACATCATGGATCATTCACAACCTATAGGTGGTTCTGTCTCTAATCTATGTTGTATGAACCATGATTTCACTTTGTTTTATAATTTTTTTTATAAAATAATTGGCATGATTTATTTATTTTCTGAAAAGGGTTTTTGAAAAAATATGGTCTCGGCTAATTTAGGTAAATAGAAGGGTGTTTTTAAATAATTGTGAAATGAAGTGTGAACTAGTTTTCAAAGAATGTTTATATATGAAGAAATGGTTTTTTGTTATTTTTGAATGTTATAATGCCCTTTCAAAATGATTTTATGTATATCTCACATGTGATACTTGGGTATACAGGTGGAAGGTGTACTACTAGGGCTCGTATTTTGATATTATAATAGAGTTCACTTTTTGAGGTGTTATTCTATTAATAGATCAAGATTCATTTGTCTCTATGACTTCATTAACAATGTAGGAGGGTTCAATTTCTTGGGTGCTCCTCTATTCCCTAGAACTTTATGCATGGGTTATAGGGATTTGTAGGGCGCATTAATCATATTGATGTATGATTATACTAGATAACCTGGTCATATGTTTCATGATTATTTTATTTTGATTTTAGGATTTAAAGATTAGGGTTTCACATTTTTCCTTTTGGATCTAGGATTTTGGATTTATTTTAACGCTTTATGGTTTAGGTTAATGATTTGAGAAAAAAAATTTCAGGATTACAGTTTAGAATGTTAGGATTACGATATACAAAAGATGTTTGTGAGTTTACTGTTATGATTTTCAGTTTTGAGGGTTAGAAAACCGAGGTAAAAGGAAGAGATAACAACATAAAATTTACAATATGAGAATCTCTCAATAATGAAAATACATCATTGTGGATTAGAGTGTGAACTCGACCCAACAATGTTAGGGCATAGTTTCCAATTATGACCATTTTGATGACATATGGTGCATCTCAAACTCTGTCTTTGTTCTTGAGGCCAGTCCATCTCATTTCGTATCCTACTGGCCTTCGGTCTCCCACGAGGACGCAACCGATTCATATCAGGTACCACTATTGGTTGAGCTTCAGGAATTGGGAAATAACGAAACTCCCCAATAGGTGTCCATGGTGCAACATAATAGTTAGCAATGGTGTTCATCCGGTACACTGGATCAACATATGCTTCCCATGATATGTTAACAGAGGCACATGTTGCAATGGCGTGTGAGCATGGAAACTGTAAGGCCTGAAAATTTCCACATTGACATTTCCTTGTTTCTAATAATACCACCATTTTTTCACCAATGGTATTTATGATGGAGTTCGTCTTCTCTTAAACTTCAAATCGAGAGTATTCTCATCGAAATATGCAGACATGATAACAAGAATCTTCTTCAATATTCTTTTCAATCTCTCGTTGAAAATGTCTTCCGTACGTTAGCACCTGATTTATTCCACCTGATGCTAGTTTTTCTCTATCAACAAAGTACTTCACACAACAATATAATGTCTCCTGAACTAGGGAGGTTATAGCTATCTTGCGAATCCCTTTGAATACACCTTTGATGCACTCTACAATGTTGGTGGTCATGTGTCCGTACCTCTTCCCTCCATCATATACCAATGTCCATTTTTCTTTTGGAATTCACATCATATAATCGTAAACTTCTTCATTAACCTGACGGATTTTTTCGAAACGTTCTTCAAACCGTCGTTGATCAGACTCATATGCTACATAGAATAGATGATATTTCATTTATTTTGAATTTATCTTTATGTTGATATACCAAAAAATAACATTTCCAATGCGTACCAAGTCTGGTGATTGCCTTCTTCATCGGTTCATTATGGAACTTTTTATGCAAGTTGCTAGCAATGTGTCTAATACAGAACCGATGATGTGCATTTGGGTAACTCCATGTATCAGGATTTTCATTGATTGCCTCATTAATTTCCCGATGCCGATCAGATATTAAACAAACACCCCGAATGTTGGGGAAATGGATGTTGATACATGCCAAAAACCAACTCCATGATTCATAGTTTTCTTTCTCTACAATGGCAAAGGAAAGCGGAAGAGGTGAACGATTTCTATCTTGGGTTGCCTCAATCAACAATACGCCCTTGTATTTTCCATACAAAAATGTTCCATCAATCTGAATAAACTGTTTGCAAAAACAAAAGGCGGAGATACAGGGAAGGAATGCCCAGAACAACCGATGAAATTGAACACGAGATGGATCGAGTAGGTTATCATGAGACACATGTTCATTTGTATCCAGATGGAAGAAAACTTGGTTATGATGCCTCAGTATGGCTAGAAATTGTGGCAACAACCGATATGAGTCATCCCAATCACCATAGACCTTCACAATTACATTCTGTTTCACCTTCCATGCCTTATTATAGGATATCTTATTACCGAATGTCTGTTGTATCCTCTCTTGCACAAGGACTATCGGAACATATTGACATGTCCTAATCATCTCAACAACAATGGATGACAAAAATTCTGCATCCAATGAGGTATGATTTTGTGTCAGGCTTGGCTGAATGCAAGTATGAGCCGCCTCAATCGTGGAGATTCTCCAACCTCCAAATGCAATGTCCGGAATCTCCCTCAATCGAAATCTACAATCATCCCCATACTTCTCACACTGTATGGCATATTTTCTACGGTCTGATTCATAAACTACATAGTTACAGTGCCTCTCAATGTGAAATCTCTTTAGCGTACTTTTTAATGCATCTTTACTTGGAAAATTCCTTCCAACATATAAAGTTTTGTCTATCTCACTAAACATATATCATATAACTCCAGGAAACTCAGTTGTCGGTGTGAGAACATTATCTTCAAATTCAGGCACACGTTTCATTGCTTCTGACCAAGATGCAAAGAGCGGTGGATGATTTATTGTAGGTCGATCATGTTGTACACCTAATGCATTTCTCGAAACTTCCGTTGTTCCTTCCTCATTAGCACTACTATCCTCATATGTTTCGTTATTACGAAACTTCTCATCTGATGTTGGGTTGACATGTATATCTGGGAGATCAAGTAGGTTGTCCTCTTCTGCATCATTTGGAATAGTCCCAACATCATGGGGCGAACTATCTTCAACGACTCTTGTAAGTCTATGTCTTCGTACAATTGGATGTTGTTGTTGTACAGTAGAAACATCAACATATAACTCCATCAGGGTACCATCCGATCGTTGAGAAAACAAACCAACTGTTTGGATCCATTGCGCATCATCAACCAATGGACAAGCTAGATGCCACAATGTTGACTGGAACTGTAAATGTCTATAACTCATTTACTTGATCTTTTGATCGGGTCCTAGATTTAATGAGCCATGAATTCTATCTTGAAGGTCACTTAGGGTTACAAAATCAGTTGTATTAACCACTATTACTGGTTGTGTACTGTAAGAAACTCCTTTCTCAGTTTGAATAACCTCCCCATAGTAATAAACATAGACAAACATTATGCTCTACGTAGAAAAAGGATTCTGATCAAGATTTTGATAATTTAAGTTAAATTCAGAATGATGGTTACCAATATAAGTTGGATTTTATACTTTAAATATTTAATTAAACTACTTATTAAAAATAAGTTTGATTTTACCCCATGTTCAAATAATAACTATTACTTCTAAACTCTACAATCTTTAGGATACTTAAATTTTAAAAGATCTTATATCCCAAACTAGGATATTTCTTATGATACTTACTAAATTATTAATTAGTTATTCAATAACATAGTAGAGTAAAAATATAAATAACATATACATAAAAAAATAAATAATAGTATGTTTCGAGCTTCTAGCGTTTCTTGCAGTGAATTGGATATTAAAATTTCAGAAAACCCGTTCTCACACGGGATTTCTGAAATTTTGATATTCAATTCACTGCAAGAAAGGCTAGAAGCTGGAAACATGCTGTCGTTTATATGTTTAACTCTATGTTATTTATATTTTTAACTCTATGTTATTTATATTAATTTAACTCTATGTTATTTATATTATTTTAACTCTATGTTATTTATATTATTTTAACTCTGTTATTTATATTTTTAACTCTATGTTATTTATATTTTTAACTCCATGTTATTTATATTTTTAACTCAATGTTATTTATATTTTTAACTCAATGTTATTTATATTTTTAACTCCATGTTATATATATTTTTAACTCCATGTTATATATATTTTTAACTCCATGTTATTTATATTTTTAACTTCATGTTATTTTTTTAACTCCATGTTATTTGTTTTTTCACTTTCACTACATGTCGTTTTTTAACTTTGTTTATTTTTAACTCAATGTTATTGAATATCATTTGAATTGTAGTTTTATTTTTATTTATTAATTAATTTCTAATTAATCATTACTAATAATAACTATCAAAATCATTACTAAATTATCAATTTATCATTTCTTTACTTAGATATTTTAGTAGTTTATAAAGAAATATGCATATCTTAAGCATATCCTCTGGGAGTGTCAAACCAGAATGCAGCAAGGCCTGTTGTCGTGCACCAGTTCTCGTTCGAGTCTAGCTCAAATATGTGTTTTCGGATTTTACCCCTAGGTACATCTGTGCCAGAGCCACATTCACTTGTTTGTATCCAGACAAGGATTTGATTGCTTAGATAACATAGTCTTTATGATACCAAAATTTCATTAAAAAAAATCCAAAATTAATTTATACTAATGATAATTATAATTCCTAAATATATACAACTAATTAAACAACCTAATAATAATTCCTAAATATAAATAACTAATTAAACAATCTAATTAAACAATCTAATAAAAAAAATTTAAAACTAACTAAACTACTAAAGAAAATTCAACTAAATAAAAAACATTAAATTTATAAAAATATTAAACTAAAAACAATTCTACAAAATAAACTAAAATCAATTCTACGAAATAGAAAACATGAAATTAAACATCATACCTCCAAAAGCTTTCGAAAAAATTTCAAACTGCAAAACTCTACCGCACTAGAGAAAAATTGTGAGGTAATGGATGTTTGGAAGTCATATAGAAAGGTGGCACTGCGGGTGCCACCTTTGCCACATCACCGATCCGTGCCGGTAGTGGAAAGGCGGCATCCGCGATGCCGCCTTTATGGGGTATTTTGAAAAAAAACTCGTCCTAACCGTTTTTGGTAAAAAAAAATTAAAAAAATGCATAAAAAACCCCGGTGAAAGAACCAGCGGGAAGATCCATAGATCAACCAGTGACGTCGAACCGGAAGACCAACGAAACCACCAAATTTAAATCCAATCGAATAAATCACCAACTTCACCAAATCCAAAAACTTGCAAAAAACTCACAACAGTGCCGAAACCCAAAGCCTCCCACTTCTTAGCCACTACAGATCTGACGTGGAGCCACACTGGAAGCCCGCTAGAGGCATCACCTAGTCGCACCGGACAAACCGAGAAGACGAAACCACACCATTGACGTCAGAAGGGCCGAGATGCACTGAACTGTGTCGAGAAGTTGGAGCTGAACTGAGCCATGTTATCTATGGAAGGGGCGAGCCATGCCAAGTCGAACACCAGTGTTCTATAGAGACACATCATCACCAAGAACGAGAGCTAGAGACAATGATGAACCCTGCCAGATCCCTGTCGCGCCACGCTATTGCCAAACCATGCCCACGCCAAGCCAAAACCAGATGAATCCAACACGCGACCGAACCTGCCCGGAGGGGGAAGGGGAAACGAAACCGAAAATAAAGAGTTATTTTTTTTTACATTTAAAAAAAATTAAAAATACAACGAGGTTTAAAATATATTTTTTTACATCCTAAAGGCGGCACACCATGTGCTGCCTTCGGTTCGGTTTTCACCAGGCCAAAGGCGGTTCTCCAGGAACCGCCTTGCGCCATTGGGGAAACGAAAGACGGCACACCGGTGCCCGCCTTTCGATATATTTTCTGCGAAAGGCGGCTTTGGAAGAGCCGCCTTTCGTGTTTTAAATGGCCAAAGGCGGCTTCCCAGTTGCCGCCTTCGCCAAAAATATCCCTATAAAAGGGAGCCCCCCCCACCCTTCTTCACTCACAAATCCCTCTTCTCTCCAAAATTTTGAGAGCTCCTCTCTCTAAGTTGAGTTTTCCTTCGTGGTGCTTCCGGAGACGCAAGGAGTACAAGATTTTTGTGTCAAGCTTCATTTAGAGGTATTTTTTTATTTTAAATTTTTTTATTTATTTAATTGTAATTAGTTAATTTTAAATATTTAAGTATGTAGTAGTAGTTATTTAAAGTAAAGAAATAAATAGTTATATTATTAATGTTTTAATTAGTTAATATTTAATGTTAGATTAAGGTATATGTAATTTAATATTATTAATGAATGATGATGAGGGATAAATTATTTAATGTTAGATTAAAGTATGTATAATATAATATTATTAATGAATGATAATTAGGGATAATAATAATTTATTAATATTTTAGAGATAAGCATAGACTAATTAGATGATGATTAAGGAATAATTAAGTCATGATTAAATGGGTAATTAACCATGTATGATTAATTAAGGAATGTTTAAGGGGTGATTAAGTGATGATTAAGGGATGATTAAGGGGTCATTAAGGTAATTAAGGAATGATTAATTGATGATTAAGGGGTAATTAAGGAGTGATTAAGGGGTGATTAACTAATGATTAAGGGGTAATTAAGGAATGATTAAGTGATGATTAAGGGGTAATTAAGGAGTGATTAAGGTGTGATTAACGGGTAATTAAGGAATGTTTTAGGGGCGATTAAGTAACGATTAAGGGGTGATTAACTAACGATTATGGGGTGATTAAGTTGTCATTAACTAATGATTAAGGAATGATTAGGGGATGGTTAAGGGGTAATTAAGGAATGTTTAAGGGGTGATTAACTAACGATTAAGGGGGTGATTAAGGGGTCATTAACTAATAAAGGGGTAATTAAGGAATGAAGGGGTAATTAAGGAGTGATTAAGGGGTTAAGGGGATGATTAAGGGGTAATTAAGGAATGATTAAGTGATGATTAAGGGGTAATTAAGGAATGTTTAAGGGGTGATTAAGGGGTAATAAAGGAATGTTTAAGGGGTGATTAACTAATGATTAAGGGTTAATTAAAGAGTGATTAAGGGGTGATTAAAGGGGTCATTAACTAATGATTAAGGAGTGATTAAGGGGTGATTAAGGGGTAATTAAGGAATGTTTTAGGGGTGATTAAGTAACGATTAAGGGGTGATTAACTAACGATTAAGGGGTGATTAAGGGGACATTAACTAATGATTAAGGAATGTTTAGGGGATGGTTAAGGGGTAATTAAGGAATGTTTACATGATGATTAAGGGGTAATTAAGAAATGTTTAAGGGGTGATTAACTAACGATTAAGGAATGATTAGGGGGTGATTAAGGAGTAATTAAGCAATGTTTAAGGGGTGATTAACTAACGATTAATGGGTGAATAAGGGGTGATTAACTAGGGATGATTAGGGGATGATTAAGGGTTCATTAACTAATGATTAAGGGGTCATTAACTAATGATTAACGGATGATTAAGGGGTCATTAAGTAAAGATTAAGGTATGATTAAGTGGTGAATGACCAACTCCTAACTGATTAACCAGCACTTAAGTAGTGATTAACCAGCACTTAAGTAGTGACCGACACTTAAGTAGTGATTAACCAGCACTGTAATGAATCTTATTTTTTAGAGATCATTGAACATATCTTTAGGAAAGTTAAAAAAATTTCTACAAAACATTAGTGGCTTAATTTAGGAAGGTTTTAAAATTTTGGTGTCATGAAAGTTTATGTCGTTATCTAAGCAATTAAATCCCTGTCTGGATACTACAAGTGGATGTGGCTCTGGCACAACTGTACCTAGGTGTGAAAGCCCCGACAAGGAGTTTCGGGCCTGACCCGGGATATCCTGGTACACGACAACGGGCCTTGCTGCACTCCTGGTTTGACACTCCCGGGGGATATGTTTTAGATGATTGATATTTACTTCATGAAGTACTAAAATACCTTTAAGAAGATAAAAAATTTTATTTAACACGTAACAAAACATTATTGACATATTCAGTGATCAGTAAACATTTTTCATGTAGAGATACACGTTTGCTTGTGTTTACTGCTATGGAAAGGTTATTCAAACCGAGCAAGGAGCTTCTTATAGTATACAACCAACATCTATGGTTAACACATCTGATTGTGTTACCATAACTGATCTTCAAGATAGAATTCGTGGTTGCTTAAATATTGGTCCTCATCAAGAGATAATGTCTATTAGTTATAGACATTTTCAATTCCCTACCACGTTATGGCATCTTGCTTGTCCATTGGCTGCTGATGAGCACTAGGTCCAAGTGGGAACTTTATTTTCCCAACGGTCTGATGGTGCAATAATGGAGTTATATGTTGAAGTTTCTAATGTACAAAAACATCAAAATGTTCGAAGTCATAGACATGCACAAATAGTTTTTGAAGAAGCTTCATCCCAAGAAATTGAGGATGTTCGCCCTGTTGTGGAGGAGGACAACTTAGATGATCTGCCAGATTTACATATAAATCATTATTCAGATGAGGAATTTAATAATGATGGAACAGACGGAGAAGACAATGATGATGGGGAGGGAGCTGGAGATGGGGAGGGAGCTGGAGAAGATAAGGTAGTAGTTTCTCGAAGTAGAGTAGTTCAAGAACATTCTCGACCAACATTAAATCATCCACCACCCTTTGAATATTGGTCCGAAGCAATGGAACGTGTACCTGAATTTGACAACAATGTTCTGACACCTGCAACAAAGTTTCCTGGAGTTATAGTGGACAGGTTTAGTGAGTTGGACAAAACATTATATAATGGAAGGGATTTTCCAAGTAAGGATGCGTTGAAGAGCTTCTTAAAAAGATTTCATATTGAGAGGCATTTTAGATATGTAGTTGAGGCATCATGTCGAAAAAAATATGTTATACGGTGTGATAAATTTGATGAAAACTGTAGATTCCGTTTGAGGGTGATTCCAGACATTGCATTTGGTGGATGGAGAATTTCAAAGATTGAGGCAGCTCATTCTTGTGTTCAGCCAAACTTGACACAAGATCACACTGCTTTGGATGCCGAATTTGTGTCAACTGTTATCGTTGAGATGATTAGGACCTATCAAGATGTTCCTATAGCCCTTGTGCAAGAGAGTATTCTTCAAACTTTCGGTTATAAGATTTATTATAACAAGGCATGGATAGCGAAATAGAAGGCAATTGTGAAGGTCTACGGTGATTGGGATGACTCGTATTGGGTGTTGCAGCAATTATTATCCATGCTGAGCCACAACAACCAAGTTTTCTACCATATAAATACGAAGGAACATGTGTTTGAAGATAATCTATCGGATCAATCTCGTGTTCAATTTCATCGGTTATTATGGGCATTCCTCCCATGTATTTCCGCATTTCGTTTCAGTAAACAGTTCATACAAATTGATGGAACATTTCTATCTAGAAAGTATAAGGGCGTATTGTTGATTGTGGCAACCCAAGATGGGAACCGTTCACCACTTCCGATTGCATTTGCAATAGTGGAGAAGGAAAACTATGAATCTTGGATCTGGTTTTTGGCATGCATCAACAACCATTTCACACGCATTTGAGGTGTCTGTTTGATATCTGATCGACATAGGGCAATCAATGAGGCAATCAATGCAGATCCTGATTCATGGAGGCCCCTAAATGCACATCATCGATACTGCATCAAACATATTGCTAGTAACGTGCGCAAAACCTTCCATAATGAGGCTATGAAGAATGCAATCACGAGGCTTGGTAAGCAATGTTGTCATTGCTGTTTACTATTTTAATGTAAATAAAAATATATTTTCTATGACCTGTGATCATATTTATGTAGCATATGAGCCAGATCAACGAAGGTTTGAGGCGCGTTATGAAGAAATCCGCAAGGCTAACCCATAAGTGTATGATTATATGATGAAGATTCCAAAAGAGAAATGGACACTGTCCTATGACGGGGGGAAGAGGTATGGACACATGACCACAAACATTGTGGAGTGTATAAATGGTGTCTTCAAAGGGCTTCCCAAGCTACCAATTACTGCCCTAGTTTAGCAGACATTTTATCGTTGTGTCAAGTACATCATTGATAGACAAAAACTGGCCTCAGATGGGATTCAACAGGGGCTAAGATTTGGAAAAAACTTTCAACGAGATATTGAAAAGAACATTGAAGAAGCTTCCAGTTATCGAGTGTGTCTATTCCATCGGGAAGACTTGGCATTTGAAGTTCAAGAGTATTGTAAGCCCATTACAGGTAACAGCGGTGAAAAAATAGTGGTACTTCTAGAAGAAAAACAATGTCAGTGTGGAAAGTTTCAAGCATTAAGGTTTCCATGCGCACATGCCATCGCAGCATGTGCGTCTGTGAACGTATCATGGGGAGCTTATGTTGATCCAGTATACCGATTGGAGGCCATTGAAAACTGTTATGCTGCACCATGGATGCCTGTTAGGGAGTTTCGATATTTCCCAATGCCTGAAGACCAGTCCATACTGATTCCTGACATCAGTAGATTACGAACACCGGGAAGACCGAAGACCAATAGGATACTAAATGAGATGGATTGGCCTCAAGAACAAGGGAAAAGGTTGAGATGTCGTCTATGTCATCAAGAAGGGCATAACCGGAAACGATGTCCTAACATTGCTAGATCGATTTCACACACTCAGCCACAATGATGTGTTGTATCCAACATGATCTTTTCATGTAGTCAGTTATATGTTGTTAATATCAGAGATGAACTTTTTAAGAATTGTTTCACATTTCCAATAAGCAACTTCTCTCCTTCCAATAACGAACCTCTGTATTCAATACTTTTAAATCCATTAATCTGAACGTAATCTTAGAGAACAAAAACATTATTAAAAAAAGGTTATTTGTCATCGAAGACAAAAAATTATTAAAACATTTATCATAAAGTATCTTCATAAATCATACATAACCCGGATAAAATGTTTATATATATAAATGTAGGACACTATATCTTAAAAAACATAAATTTCATGCTAAAAACATATATAAAGACACGATAGATAAATGTTCTCCAAAATATGACGACATTCCCTTAATGTTTTCTAAAAAAACATCACATTTTGTTCATTATACCAATCATAACATTCTATTAAATTTAACAATATATTTATATTTTATAGTGAAGACTAATTTCCTTTTTTGGATTCCAAATGGATGATATTCCACTCCTCACCGAGCAGCATAGGCATGTTTCTCGTGATGTGATAGAGGGTTGGGATGTTCGACGGATTAGGGTGCGGCGAGCACACCATTTTCGACACATGGCGCCTCCAGCTGCTATTATACCATACTTACGTCGTGCTGGCTTCTACGGCATTGCCGTTTCTGATTTCACTTACACTGATCATCCCCTTCTTGCTGCCTTGGTCGAGAGATGGAGACCAGAGACTCACACATTCCACTTGCCAGAGGAAGAGATGACTATCACCTTAGAGGATGTGGCAGTGTTACTCTGTCTTCCTATTCAGGGAGATGCAGTTATTGGACCCACCATCGGGGATTGGGCTGAGCTGGCATAGAGATTATTAGGTGTCGATATTTTGGCTGATCATACTGCTACAGATGGTGGGTCCATATCTATGCCTTGGCTTACTTTGCAGTTTGCACATTTACCTGCTGATGCTGATGAGCAGACCATCATGTGTTATGCTCGGGCATATATATTACGACTTATTGGAGGTACATTGTGTTCAGATCACTCGGGTGTGCATGTGCACATGATGTATCTTAGTTTACTGGAGGATTTTGATCGGACCGGGAGATACAGTTGGGGATCTGCATGTTTGGCCTATACTTATAGAGAATTATGTACGGCATGCCGATCAGATCACACAGATCTCAGAGGATGTGTCATCCTTATACATTTGTGGGCATGGGAGCACATCCCTGTCCTCGCCCCTGTTACTGTTGGTCAGAGGATTCCTATAGATGTGCTACAGGACGCTCCATGTGGACGATGGTATGATCCGCCATATTTATTTGTTTCTGATTGTATTATGATTTATTATATTTAATTTCTGATTATTTATCACTTTCAATGTTATATTTTATAGGTGGAGTCAGGCACATCGTTTCATCGATGCTCCAACCCACAATTTGGTTGCATATCGTCTCATGTTGGACAATTTACTACCTGACAGCGTAAGTATATATCATCATTTTTGTTTTTTGTTAACAAATTTCTCTAATGAAATGTCACATGTCATTACAGATTCATTAGATGCCATACTGGAGTCTGGTTCAGGACTTACCTACATATTGTACTGCTGGAATTCATGAGGTTATGGATATAGTGCCACTCATTCACTTTCATATTATTGAGTGGCACCAGCCCGATAGAGTTATGCGTCAGTTTTGCTGTGTTCAGCTGATTCCACCTGCACCACAACAGTTACCAGCGCTTCATGGCTTGAAGCTCACGGGGAGAAAACATGTCGATTGGCGACGACGACATGCCCAATATGTCGCCATCTAGGAAAATCGAGCAGAGCATCGTATCACAGGTGTACGTACGATGTGATTCTACCTATCAGATCAGGTAGAGTATGAGCCATGGTATAGAATGAAGTCTATATTGTATCTGACTCAGCACGGGAGAGGGATTCGGGATCTGGTAAGTCAATAAATTTCACATAATATATTTATTATGCTATTTTATAATTCATTTTGAATCTTTGTACAACATACCAGACTACGACGACTATGTCGCATGACTGATCCAGAGGAGGAGGAGGTTGCTAGTTTATCTATGATCCGTGCTGCTTTGGAGGAGACGATGCCGATTTGTCAATCTATTCATGATAGTATCATCCATCCTAGACCCCAGAGACATGATGTTCCTGCTTAGGAACATGATGCTCCTATCCCAGGAGATGATGGTCCTATTCAGGAACCTGCAGCAGCAGCTGGTGTTGTTCCCCAGCGACGACAACGGCGACAAAGACCGCGTCCTGCTGCACGTGAGCCCTCACCTATTCCAGAGGCATAGGTCGGTGCTCTATCAGTCCAGCCTGACCCGTCTGGGTTTGTGCAGCAGGATTCAGCATGGGATCCATCTTTTTTGACCGGATATCCACAGTATTCTCCAGATATTTATTTTCCAGGGATTTATCAGGGGTCATCTCACATACTGCCATCTTTCATACCGGATCCTTCACAGCCTATATGGTTTCCCGAGGGTATGATGACAGCCCCTTCTACTTACGTAGTGGGAGAAGGATCTCGTGCACACGATGACATCCCTCCAACACCTCCTTCCATGCATACTATGACAGAGGATCCCGTGATTGATGTTCCAGTGCCCGAAGATCATCACTCTCCAGGTCATCATACTCCATCCCAGCATGGAACACATCGCTCTCGATATGGACGTACCATTCGCACACCACCTTGTGGGATAGAGCCTCACCATAGACACTGACATTACTTCTTCATGTAAGGTGAGATGAGAAGGGAGGTATTATACCATCAGGAAGAGAGATTCTAGAAATGTGCAATGTTATGACAAACCTTTAGATGAAATGTGTCAGTTCCCCACTAGATGTGCATGTTCCTTCAAAATTTTCAGGATGGAGATAATCCACCTTAAGTTTCACATAGCCTTATGTATTCCATGGATTAATGTCAAACACTTCAACCAATTTGTTTACTTTATGGGGAAGTGAAACCTCATTCCTTTGAATATGCACATTACCATGAACATATAAAATCATCATTTTGCAAGACAAACTACTAATCTCATGTTCACTGAAATACCCCTTAACGTAAGAATGATACAAATAGTGTAAGTACCCAATAGAAAGATTCCAATCCATTTTGACTGGGCTATGTGGAATCATTGGTGTTTTCATCTGATTAATAATTTAAAATGTTTCAAAACCACCTTTCTGAAACTCAAAAATGTTTCAAGTAAGTGAATTTGAAAGCCTATAAAATATAAACCATAAGATCTATTGAAATGAAACTTAAAACATGGATTAAACATATAATAAGTAATTGAAAATAAAAACCATTTCTTAAAAATTGCTGATGAAATACAATTATAAGCTTTCAAAAACACTTCTTGCAACTCAAAAATTTTTCAGATATGAGAATTTGAAAGCCTATAAAAAATAAACTTAAAGACTTATATAAATGAAACTTAGAACATAGATTAAACATATAAGAAGTAGTAGAAAAGTAATTAGTTAATTCTGGTGAGGGGGAAAACTGTTAGACCCTAGAATTGAAGGATAATGAGGATGAAAAGGAAACATCAACCCCCACGCCCACCCCTTCCACCCATTCAACCAACTTCGGTAACTCCTATAGAAGTAGCTTTTCAAAAAAAATGAAATTTCACCCCACCATAGCTTCCTACATCCATATTAACCCCCCAATTCAGTTTCATTAAATGTGGACAGTCCCCATTTTTACCAAAGTCAATGATGCACTATTAAACCATCACTTTTCAACCCCCGCCTCAATAATACAAAATGCTTTGAGGGATGAGAAATGATTCGGTGCATTTTATAACATTGAAATGTGTCGAATAATTTCTCATCCCTCAAAGCATTTTGTATTTTTGAGGCGGGGGTTGAAAGTGGTGGTTTAATAGTGCATCATTAACTTTGGTAAAAATGGGGGCTGTCCACATTTAATGAAACTGAATTGGGGGGTTAATATGGATTTAGGAAGCTGTGGTGGGGTGACATTTCATTTTTTTGAAAAGCTACTTCTATAGGAGTTACCGAAGTTGGTTGAATGGGTGGAAGGGGTGGGAGTGGGGGTTGCTGTTTCCTTGTCATCCCCATTATCCTTCAATTCCAGGGTCTAACAGTTTTCCCCCTCACCAGAATTAACTAATTACTTTTCTACTACTTCTTATATGTTTAATCTATGTTCTAAGTTTCATTTATATGAGTCATTACGTTTATATTTTATAGGCTTTCAAATTCTCATATCTGAAAAAATTTTGAGTTGCAAGAAGTGTTTTTGAAAGCTTATAATTGTATTTCATCAGAAATTTTTAAGAAATGGTTTTTATTTTCAATTACTTATTATATGTTTAATCCATGTTTTAAGTTTCATTTCAATAGATCTTATGGTTTATATTTTATAGGCTTTCAAAGTCACTTACTTGAAACATTTTTGAGTTTCAGAAAGGTAGTTTTGAAACATTTTAAATTATTAATCAGATGAAAACACCAATGATTCCACATAGCCCAGTCAAAATGGATTGGAATCTTGCTATTGGGTACTTACACTATTTGTATCATTCTTACGTTAAGGGGTATTTCAGTGAACATGAGATTAGTAGTTTTTCTTGCAAAATGATGATTTTATATGTTCATGGTAATGTGCATATTCAAAGGAATTAGGTTTTATTTCCCCATAAAGTAATCAAATTGGTTGAAGTGTTTGACATTAATCCCTGGAATACATAAGGCTATGTGAAACTTAAGGTGGATTATCTCCAGCCTGAAAATTTTGAAGGAACATGCACATCTAGTGGGGAACTGACAAATTTCATCTAAAGGTTTGTCATAGCATTGCACATTTCTAGAATCTCTCTTCCTGATGGTATAATACCTCCCTTCTCATCTCACCTTACCAAGAAAAATTATCTAGAGCTTTTGAGGTTGATTTATACTCATGGGCATGACAAAATTGCAAAGATGTTTCTATTGTGTGTAAAGCACATAAGCTGGTTGAGGTTTTCATTGTTGGAATGCATATGAATGCTACGACAAAGTTAGAAGGACTAAGTTAAAATTAAAAAATTTATTAATTTCTTATATATTTAATCAATGTTTAAAGTTTCATTTTTATTGGTCTTATAGTTTTTGTTTTATAGTCTTTCAAATTCGCGTACTTGAAACATTTTTAGGTTTCAAGTAGAATGTTTTGAAAGATTATAAATTAATTTTTATGGACATTTTTTAGGAAGTTTTTTTTGTTTTCAACTATTTCTTATATGTTTAATCAATGTTTAATGTTTTATTTCTATTGGTCTTATATTTTATGTTTTATAGTCTTTCAAAGTCAGAAACTTGAAACATTTTTAAGTTTCATGTTGATGGTTTTGAAAGCTTATAAATTGTTTTTGGTGAACATTTTTTATGAAATTATTTTTGTTTTAAACTATTTATTATATGTTTAATCAATGTTTAAAGTTTCATTTGTATTGGTCTTATAATTTATCTTTTATAATCTTTCAAAGTCACGTACTTGAAATATGTTTAAGTTTCAAGTAGGTGGTTTTGAAAGCTTATAAATTAATCTGTATCAACATTTTTTATGAAATTATTTTTGTTTTCAACTATTTCTTATATGTTTAATCAGTGTTTAAAGTTTCATTTGTATTGGTCTTATAGTTTATCTTTTATAGTCTTTCGAAGTCGCGTACTTGAAACAGAATCACACATCGGAAACGCAGAATGTACTGTACAGGAAAAGGAGAACCAGAATCCCACATCGGAAATGCAGTATTGTTTTCAGGGAAAACCCCCTTATAAAAGGGAGTCCTGGGTGAGGGTATCAGTCAGAATCCAGACTGCTGTAATGGCAGAACCGTTGGATATTAAATAGCAGAAAAATTCTGCTGAAAAGTTTTATTATATATATATATAAAACAAAACAAAACAAAAAAAAATAAACAAAAAAAATTTAAAAAAAATTAAGAAAAGGCGGCACCTGGTGTGCCGGCTTTGCGGTTATTTTTTGGTCAAAGGCGGCACACCATGTGCTGCCTTTCCCTGGGTGGAAAATTCCCCAAAGGCGTCACACCAGGTGCCGCCTTTGGGGGGTAAAAAAATAATTTTTTTTAACCTAGATGTATTTTCAATTTTTTTTTGAAAAATTATATATAAAAAAAAACTCGAAGAGAAACCCTAGCCACCGCGGGTGGGAGATAACACACCGCTAAGAGGCCAGTTTTTTCGTGCATAGGAGAATAAAGAAAGAATTATTGTATAATAAAAACAATTTGACAATGATTAAACAAGGTATTTTTTTAGCTAGGAATGAAAATCATGAAAAATGCGTAGTAGAAATAGGAAAATGAGAAAATGTGATCAATATAAAATCTCAAGGGAAAGTAAGACTTCAGGGTTGATAGGTTTTCTATTTTCACTGAAATTTAATTAAATTCACAACCTTGAAAAATGGTTGAATCATTCTCTCTCATCAGGAAAATGGTAACGCCGAAAAATGAATCTTGGAGTTCTTCGTTCCATGAATCTTTGAACTATAATTGATGTTCAATGTAAAAGCGATCAGGAACAATTTACCAATTGTTTCTGATGTTTCTGAAATTAAAGTAAAAGAAACATTATTGAAAACAATCATTTACAATGATTTGATTGATTTTTCAGAAGAAAGTTGTGAAAACAATTTTAATAATTCTAGAATTGATCTTGGTGATCAATTATGGAATTTGAAAAATAATGATGTGAAGAAATTAAAGAAAATACCTAGCATATATAAATCCCCCAAACAACAAAATTTACCCAAAAAAATATTCTTATTTAAGAAGAAAAGATTACAGCATGAATATTACGAATGAAAATAACGATAGAAATGATCTCCCTAAATAAGAATAGAAAAGTGATACTCTGTTACAAGTCCTCTTGGATCTTTCTCTTTCCTTACGGGTATCCCTCATTGTAACATCCCGACCCGGCTTACCATCGAATCGATAGCCGGATCGGTAGTCACATGACCTCAAGCGTGACTCACCGTACATCAGAGGTTGCTGACTAGCAGCGAGGGTGTAATGATAGTCAGTGGGGAGACTATACCCTCATATCAGAGTTTGCAAAGCAGTATAACAATATTTAAATAGAGGAAAACAACGAAAGCAGTATAAAGCAATAACTAATGCAATAGTATTCAATTGTAATATCAACTCAATAAAGAAAATGGCCAACACCAATTTATACAATGTATGCATGTTATAGTGGTATATATCTGAAAGTAGTAAACAAATAAACATGCTTTACATCTCATTATAGAAATAATGAAATGTCTCAAAGCCCCAAGGGCGATCTCCATGAGCATCCTGAGCTCCCTCTCAGTCCTTTGATCCTAACTCTCTGGTACAAGAAAACAACAACAAGCAATGTCCAAGGTCATGTAAACAAGTAGAGTCTACTCTGGTACCCCAGTGGAATGGTGACCCGAATAGGGTGTGAGATATAAATATCAGTAGTCCGGGACCACCCATGTCTAGCTCAATCTAGACAATGCAATAAAAATAAATAGCGTGCAGGTATATTGAAGCAATGACATAATTGAATAAATAACCAAAAACCAGTCCAGGTTCGAAAGGGACACCTGACAACGATACCTACTTCAGCTCATAGCTGGAAAAAGAGTATGAACAGGAAAATATATGTATAAATAATGTATAATGAACTGTTTATCATAATATTTAATATTCATTTATTAATCACACAGAAGAAATGAACATGTTACCATTCTTATATTTCACCCATTTGAAGGACGTTATCATTCAATAACTCATGCACACTTGAATGTCCATGTTATCATTCTATGATCACGCACCCATGAATGTCCATGTTACCATTCCATACTCAAGTTCCCATGAATGTCTATGTTACCATTCCATACTCATTCACCATTAATGTCTTTGTTACCATTCCATACTCACACACCCATGAATGTCATTTTTACCATTCTATACCCACGCTCCCATGAATTTCCATGTCACCATTCCATACTCACGCACACTTGAATGTCCATGTCTCCATTCCATACTCACCCACCATTAATGTCCATATTATCATTCCATACTCACGCACCCATGAATTTTCATGTTACCATTCCATACTCACGCACCCATGAATGTCCATGTTACCATTCCATACTCAAGCACCCATGAATTTCCATGCTACCATTCACCGCTTAATAATATAATTAATTTATTAATTAACTAAAATTATCAATCTCATTACTCATTCAACAATTAATTAAACACAAAAAGTCATTTAGTTAATTAAAAAATTAACTTATCAAAAAAATTACTCCAGTTAATTCAACAATTAACTGTATCACAACAAATACTCTTTTAAATTAAACAATTAACTATTCACAAGGTAAACATGTCAATACCACATATTTAATTCATAAATTAATTACCTCCAGGAAACCATCTCTATACCACGTAATCAATTCACAAATAATTATCTCAGTTTAGCGCCTAATCAAAATCTCATAATTAATTCCCCGATTAATTATCTATATTGAAATATCATAACACACATTTAATTCATAATTGATTATATCAACTTAGCCAATTTAATATATCATAATTAATCCCTAGATAATTATTATCTCAAAGCACATAATTAATTCATAATTAATTATCTCATCTTAACCAATTTAATATCTCATAATTAATCCCCTGATAATTATTATCTGAAATCACATAATTAATTCATAATTAATTATCTTATCTTACTCAAATTAATTACTCATAATTAATCGCCTGATTAATTATCTATTTTAAAACCTCAAAGCATAAAATTAATTCATAATTAATCATCTCATTCCCCCAATAAAAAATTTAATCAAACATTTCAGTCAACTTTATCAAAAGAAATAAATCAATAAAACTAAAATTTATTAATTAAGAAATGTTTAGAACCCAACCTTAATGAATTTAGATGAGCCAATTCTTCTTCACTCAAACACGACCTTCTCACGCATACTCACTTCCACATTAATGTGTGCACGTACTTGGAGTTGATCACAAAACCTAACAACAACAACCGACACTCACAATGTAACGAACCAAAGTTTTATCAATGAAATTCCTTTCTTATAATTATTCCTTATAGAATAATAACATTAGTAATAACAATGAAATATAATGATTCTAAATATTATTTGACCATTAAACAAAATCTTTCCACTTCTATGGTTTGAATTTTGAAAATCTGACATACATGGTTGTGTTCAGGATGATTTTTGGAGTATAATAGAACAAACATAATTTTTAGTGAATAGTGACATATCCTTATGAATAGTAACCTACCCTTATGAATAGTAATAAGACCCTTATGAATATTAAGTCATCCAAAATAATAGTAACATTACCCAAGAATGATTAAATAAAATTTAGGCATCTTATAAGTGACAATTTTACTGTAGTGAAAGTATTGGTATTTTTGTAAGTCATAAATAATTAATTATAATTAAACAATTAATTTAAAAGAAAATTTATTTTCATAAAATGTGTTCATAAATTAAAAATTCTACGTATTTTGGTTTAATGATAATTTTATAAGACCTTATGTAATTTTTGAAAGCATTATAAAATCAGTGTTAATTTTAAAAACTGTATTTTTCATGTAAATTATGATTTTATTTAAAAATTAAATTAATCATATTTATAAAATTATTTTTAAAAAATGGACTTCATTTTTGGATTATAAAGGTCTATAAATGGTTAGGGTAAATTTTTGAGATTTTTCTAAAAAACCTGATTTTTTATGAATAGTGAAATACTATAATTTACAAAATAAGCTAAAAACACTAATTATAGAGTCATGTATGATTTTATGCTGATGTAAGCCCAATAGTTTCATATTCACATGATAAAATTATTTTATTTAGTCATGTAAGACCAACTATTCCTTTTCTCGTGGAGAAATAATAAATTAATGGATTTTATATTGAGAAATCTCTTCTCCCCTCCACTATAAATACAACCCTTCACACCCTCATTTATTCAAACCTATCAAGATTCAAGATTTGTCTATACTCTTCACAAAAATCTTCCCTAGAACCTATCCCATTTTCAAGAGCTTCTGTTATCATCAAAAGACCAATCCTAGGTCCCTTAAGGAGGATCTCAAGAGGAGGATTCAAGAGATAATTTCTCTCCCTCTTTTCCTTTAATTTCCTTTCAATTTCAAGTTATATTCTTAATATATCCCCACCTAAACTCATCCACATGGTATGGTAAATCTACTATCATAAATATACTATATTTTTATGACAATAATGGGATATGATATCATCCAACCCCCTTCTCCACTTCATTTTATTTTCAAAAAGAAAACGTTGTTCCAGTGGTGTTAATTTATCACCTTCAAGAACGACACATTTTCAATTTTATTTTCCGCCTTCATTTATGGTCATGAAACCATTTTTATGATCTAACCAGATTATGTTATATGTATTATATCATATTTAATGTTTTGGAACGAACTTATGTACATATTACCAAATGATTAAAAGAAACAAGTTCGTTGTGGAAGAAAAACTGCCCAAACGAGCGTCATTTAATTCCTATGTAATGATTCATCCACACGGTATAACATAATTCATAATAAGATCATTTAAAATCCTATAATATCATAAATAACATGAAATATTAGTTCTGGATGTTTATCCATGTTCTACACGAACTTTTATTTATGAATACAAGTGAACCGCTCAAGAAAACCATATAAACGAACATTCCCGAACAATGTATTTTAAACTCTATAACCCATAAAATAACCTAATGAAACCATAATGAAAAATATTCATATGAACAAGTTTATGTAATTTTTAATTAATTAATATAATTTAATTATAAAAGATATTAAATTAAATACGGAATTCGGATACAAGGTAAGGGAAAATTCTCGAACCCAACTTTCTTCCTTCGGGTTCTCCCTCTTTCACTCCATTTTTGGTATGGTCACTCCTTAAAAATAATTTTTTCATAATTATCTTACCTTTTTTGGATATAAATTTTTACCATTGGAGTTTATTTCAAACAAATGTTTTCCAAAAGAACTCTTCTTTCAAAAACACACCTTTTATTTCTCACCCAAGGTTGATGGTTATTGTATCAAGTATGTTATTCCCACTTTCTTTTGGGAACCCAAAGTTTATCAATGTGTTATTATGAGATGAAACCCATTCATTTACATGGATTAGTTATGTTCATTTTTGATATATGTTCTATGTGGAATGCATGATAATGATAATGTTATGATGTGATGGGTGCACCCAAAATTATATAGCGCAATATGGATGTTTGAATGTGACGGGTGCGCCCGGAATTATACAGTGCTCCAATGTATTTGGTAAAGTGATTAATATCATGAGTTAATGTGAAATGATGCATGAACAAGATACTAGCTTTGTTCACAATTATGTGTGTTAGTTAACCACTAAGACATGATGTTTCATTTTTATGTATTGCCACATTTCAAGTCTTTTATTTATGCATCCTATCATGTTCAAGATCCTTTTCCTATGTTATGGTTATGCTCACCCATTGTTATATTGTTCATATTTATTCTATTAATAGGATTTTATCTCACGCATTTTTTATGTATATCCTCAGGTGACTACATGTACTAAGGAGAGGTCAAGTACCAATAAGAAGCTATAGAAGAAGGAATTAAATAAATGTTTATGTTTGATGTTGTAAATATTAAGTACGATCCTAGTTTTCTCAAGACACTAATCCTCTGGATCCTCATGGTGTAATACTATTATGTTGTTTATCATTATAATGATGTAATAGTAATGTGAGAAAATCCCAGGTCGCTATACAAAATTAGTGCGACATGGACCAACACACACAAAAAAGAATCAACCGCAACCCAATTACACCATAAGAACCTAATTCAAGGGGTGAAAAATCATTTATTGGGTATATATCCTTCCACTAATATGATGATGGTTAAACAAATAAAGCTGAGTCACTTCTCCTTTGGGGACAATCATCGGAATATGGACCAATAGGTCTCAAGACATCATTCACACCACCTAGAATAAGAAGAAACAAAGAAACCAAATCAATCCCGGACCTTTCAGTTTTAGCCTAATAGAGATTGGGTAAGGAGATATGAGATGACCAATGTAAAAAATAAAACACATAGAGAAGGAATCACCTCTCCGAGATGAACACATTTCATGAAGGAACAATAAGGAGATAGCTGCGCGCAGAGGAGCTGGGAGGAGGGGTGGTGCACCACCCATGGGTGTTGTGCCATGGGTGCATCACATGCGATAAAGAGTTAAAACAGCCGATGAAAACAACTAAATCCATGGATAAGGACTCACCAATCTAAGAGAGAAAAATTATGTGGAGAGACCACCACGATCCCATGCACGAAGAGGGAGCTGGGAGGATTGGTGGTGCACCACCCATGGGAGTGCTGGGGGGGGGGGGTCGTGCCTCACCCACGTTGTGCGCCTCTTTCTCATTATTTCCCTTATAATAATTTTAATAATTAATATAAAAATAATAGTAAAACCATTATTATTATTATTATCATTTAATTAAAATTCTTATTTGATAAACCCCAAACGCCCCATTTACACCTCATTTACCCCCATTAAATTAAATTCATTTTAGCTGAATTTAATTAAATAAATTATCCAACTCATCCTTATTTAATTAAATTATCTCACACAATTTAATTAAATAAAAACCCCATTTTTAATTTATTAAATAAATTCATCTTAACCTAGAATTTAACTAGATAAAACCCCACCTTCACATTTAACTAATCATTTAATTAAATTCTTCTCCAATGAATTTAGTGGAATAAATTCTCCAACACATCATTATTTAATTAAATTATATAAACAAAATTTAATTAAATAAAACCCACATTTTTCATCAAATAGTTAAATTCATCTTAACCTTGAATTTAATTAGATAAAACCCTAACTCCACATTTAACACATCATTTAATTCAATTCTTCTCAAATGAATTTAATTATATAAATTCTCTAACACATCATTATTTATTTAAATTATCTCTACACAATTTAATTAAATAAACCCCCCATTTTTCATCAAATAATTAAATTCATCTTAACCTTGAATTTAATTAGATAAAACACAAACACCACATTTAACACATAATTTAATAAAATTCATTTCCAACCAAATTTAATTAAATAAAATTTCCGAGTCATTATTAATTAGTTAAAATCTCTCAACATAATTTAATTAGAAAAGCCATGACACCTCATTAATCATTATTTATTTAAATTCGTTCCAGCTGAATGTAATTAAATAATATCTCCAATTCATGTTATTTAATTAAATTCTCTGAACACAATTTAATTAAATTAAAAAATACAACTCATCAATATTGTTTAATTAAATTCTCTCAACCTCAATTTAATTAAATAATAACCCCCAATTCACAACGACTAATTGAATTCCTCTTAACATTGAATTTAATAAAATAAAACCTCAATTTCACATTAATTAATTAAATTCATCTTTCCCTTGAAATTAATTAAATGAAACCCGAACTCCTCATTTACATGTCATTTAATTATATTCCCCTCATCTCAATTTAATTAAATAACTTCTCCATATCAATGTTATTTAATTATATTCTCTCAAATTTAATTAAATTAAAAGAAACCCCCAACAACTCATTTAATTAAATTCCATTCAACAATGAATTTAATTAAATTAATTTAACTCAAAACTGGGTAGACCACTTGGTTTGACTTGAATGTTTTGAAAATTTTTTGTGCAGATCGTGCATCCATTACTAGACACCAACTTTATTATGCACGGTGGACTAGTATAGTTTGACTAACAGTGTGTAACCTATGCGAACGCCACTGCCCAATCTGGTTCTCTTGAAACCCATCCTACCATCTGAGAAACTCCTTAAGTCTTTACCTATGCCCATTAACAACACTTTAAAAGATCCCAACCTTTGAAACATATTTATGATGCTTGGTTTTTAAAACCGAACCATGCAGTAAATGAAAAAGTTCAAAAACTTTCTTATTTTAGACCTTTCCAAAAACACGGGACTATATAAACTACCCACCTTGAAAAATTATCATCCTTGAGAAGCCATCAGGAATTACTACAACATCAACAGACCTACCAAGGTCATGTAGTCTCGTTTAAACGCTCACGTTGTATTTCCAAACACCCAAAACACCTTTAAATATTTTATAACCCCAAGACACAACCCTTTTCTTGAAAGAAATATCTGACCCGTGAAACCCATACCCGTTGTTAAACTGGAGGCGTTCCTTTTAAACTATTCAAACATCTATCGTACGTATACGAAATTCCCTACCCAAATTCTGATGACCTATCTAAGACAAGCCATCATAAATCTACATTAAAGATGTTGTTCCAGAACATGAATAAAGGCCTAACCCAGAGAACCACACATCCCATGTACAACCCAGATAACAACCACTTATAAAGACCAATGAATTTTAAAACATTATAACGACATAATATCGACGCTATCTCAGTGCCTCTAGGACATGGTCAAGAAAGGGGACATACTCGTCTTAATCAGAAGAGCATACTATGTGTAAACCCAGGTCACCAAGAAGGTCAAACGAACTATCACCAGTAAACTCTTTACGCAAAGCACGACTTCACCTGTCGATGCGTCATTAACGAAAAGTCGATGTCTATTTCACCCAAGGAATTCTTGTCCATTAAAAGCATACCCATGAAACTATTCCAAAAACAAATGGAGTTTTCAAAAAAAATTTGATCACACCGCCAACCTTATCAATTCATACTTCCAAGAAAGCACCAACACGATTACCAGAACCGATGTGACACTACCAACCTTAGGAGTGTCCATTTCGTGGAAAGAAAATACTAGCTAATCGAAAGTGTGATATTTCATAAACACCTTAAATGCACGTTTGGTGTTCCCCGAAACCCGATTACCACATCATCATCACACATGAAATCCAAAATTTAAACCAACCAGTGTGTCAAAAAACCAGAGCCCCAAAATTCCTCCCGATCAGTGGGATGAACTTACCTTAACACCCCAAACAGTCTACACCATAGTTAACTCATGGACATATTTAATGGAAGACCATGCCTGAGTTATGTATAACCTACTGAACCAAGCATTCCCCAATGCTTATTCCCATATCAATAGTCAAGATAAAACGAACACCCTTCTGAACAAGGGTGTCATTCTTAAAAGCCAATAATGTACTACTAGAAACAATGACACCAAAATGCTACCAACATAAAAAATCTCATAGAGGAAACAATACATCTCAGATCTAAGGGTGATACCTTCCATGGGATAGTCCCTTAAAAATCATACTCATCAACCCTATCTCTTGGTCACGCAAAATCAAATTCACCAGGCTTTAAATCCCCTCTTTATTTTAGCCATTTCATTAATTCATTTCAACCTTTTAAACATTTGAATGAATTTTTAATAAAAACCACGAGTATTATTTCACAAAAGGTACGTGGTTTTCAATCATCACCCCACATGAAAAATAGGAAAGTTGTAACAAACTTCCTCTTTAAATATTTAACATTCAGTTTCATTTCATTTTAAACATTCCATTTAGCATCTAAATTACTTTTAATCAGAATAATACCTATGAAGATCTCATTTATTTAATCCAGATTCTTCAAAAAGTAACCCACAAGTGATATGAGTGGCCATATACCAATACATAAATCACCCATACACTTCATCGGTGGAATTTGGATCTCACTTAATCAATGAAATTTCCATTTAACATTTTAACTTTAGCAGGAACTTACACGTCAAAACATATCTAGAATGTAATCACAAGTAGTAACAAAAATAATTTCTATAACACAGAATCATGGTATAACAGCAAAGAATGTTAATCATAAAGGCAACATGGCATATAATTTCCAAGTATGCTAAAACTATCACCGAAACATGCTATCTAAAGAGGAATGATAAAGCAAATCAAAACATGGCATTCCACCCAAGGTACACAATCAAAATTAGCAGCCATCCTACTAATGAAATTACATGGAATGTTATATGCATGGAATGTGAATATATAAGTGTGTAAGATAATTCATGTAATGAAACTTACTTTCCATATCAAGTCAAGTAAAATTTCAAAAATTCCAGAAATCGATAAGGAATGGAAAATACCCCAGTCAATCAAGGTGAAATCATTTCAACTATATCCTCAAATAGTATAAAAATAAATTCCCTTTACTGGACACTTGGTCATTCCCCATACATGGGGTGATATGTCCCAAGAACGACTATTAACTGAGTGCCTAAAATTTCTTGGTCTCTTGTCTAAAAATCCAAAACATAAAGACAAAGGAAAAAAAGAAAGATCATAACCTTCCCTTTGATACAACTTTGTAATGTCTCGACCCAACTTACCAACGAATCTATAGCTGAACCGGTCACCACACGACCTTAGGCGTACCTCCCCATACTCTAGAGTCTTTTGACTAGTATTTTGGGTGTAAGGATCATCAGTGGGGAGACTATAACATCATATTAGAGTTTTCACAACAACATAACAATATATAAATAGATGAAAATAACAGAAGCAACATAAAGTAATAACCAATGCAACAAAAGTCAATTGTAACATCAACACAATAATGAAAATGTCCAATGCCAGTTTATACAATGTATTCATGTCATGGTGGTACATATCTGAAAGAAGTAAAAAAATCAGTAAGCTATACATATAAGTACATAGATAATGAAAAGTCCAAAAGACCCAAGGGAGATCTCCATGAGCATCCCAAGCTCCCACTCATTCCTTTTCTCCTAACTCACAGGTACAAGAAAACAAAAAACAAGAAATGTCCCAGGTACTATAAACTAGTAGAGTCTACTTGGGTACCCCAATGAAATCCCAACCCGAATATGGTGTGTGATATAAATCTCAGTAGGCTGGTACCACTGGTGTCCAGCTAAATCTAGAAAACATAATAAAATTAAATATCCTTAAAGTATATCAAAGTAATAAAAAAATTGAATAAATAACCAACAACCCGCCCAGGTTCCAAAGGGACACCTAACAGAGATACCTACAATGGCTTGTAGCTGGAATAAGAGTCTGAACATGAAATGTATATATATAAATATTGTATAATGAACTATTTATCGCATTATTTAATATTACATATTTAACCACACAAAATAAGTGAGCATGTTACCATTATTATATTTCACTCATTTGAATGAAATTATCATTCCATAACTCACACACACTTGATTAACCAACTTATCATTCCATGATCACGCACCCAAGAATGTTCATGTTACTATTCCATACTCACGCGCCCATGAATGTCCATGTTACCATTCCATACTCACACACCATGAATTTCCATGTTACTATTCCAAACACTGGAACCCATGAATGTCCATGTTACCATTCCATACTCACGCACCCATGAATGTCCATGTCAACATTCTATACTCACGCACCAAAAATTTCCATGTTACCATTCCATACTCACTCACCCATGAATGTCCATGTTACCATTCCATACTCACAAACCCATGAATTTCCATGTTACCATTCCATACTCAAGAACCCATGAATGTAAAAGTTACCATTCACAGCTTCACGATATAATTAATTCATAAATTAATTATCATTATCAATATCATTAATAATTAAACAATTAGTTAAACACCACCAGTCAGTTAGTTAACTCAACAATTAACTTATCCCAAAAATTACTCTAGTTAATTCAACAATTAACTAATCACAAAAATTACTCTAGTTAATTAAAAAATGAACTAGTCAAAAGGTAACCATGTCAATACAACATAAATAATTCATAACTTAATTATCTCTAGGAAACCATATCTATATCACATAATTAATTCCCAAATTTATTATCTCATCTTAGCCCCAAATAAAAATCTCATAATTAATCCCCTTATTAATTATCTATATTACAATATCATAACACAAAATTAATTAATAATTAATTATCTCAACTTAACCAATTTAATATCTCATAATTAATCCTCTGATAATTATTATCTCAAAGCACATAATTAAATCATAATTAATTATCTCATCTTAACCAATTTAATATCTTATAATTAATCCCCCAATAATTATTATCTCAAAGCACATAATTACTTCCTAATTAATTATCTCATCTTAACCAAAATTCATAACGCATAATTAATCACCCAATTAATTGTCTATTTTACAACCTAAATAAATAAAATTAATTCATAATTAATCATCTCATTCCCCCAAAAAACAATTTAATCAAACATTTTAGTCAACTATATTAAAGAAATAAATCAAAATAATGCATTTTATTAATTAGGCAATGTTTAAAATCCTACCTCAATGAATTTAGCTGAGCCAAAACTTCTTAACTCAAACATGATATGATCATGTATACACACTTCCATATTAATTCATGCACATACTTGGAATTTATCGCCACACCTAACAACAACAACCAACACTTACAATTAGTGTGGAGGGGAGCAACACACACCAAAAATAATCAACAACAACCCAATTACAACATAAGCAACTAATTTAAGTTGTGAGAAACCTTTTATCAGGTATATATACTTACCCGAATATAACAATGGTGAACCAAATCAAGCCAAGTCACTTCAAATTCAGTGGCGATTTTCAGAATACAGACCAATGGGACCCGAGACATCATCAACACCACCTAGAATCGAAAGAAACGAAGAAATTGAATCAATCCTAGACCTTTGGGTTTCAGCATAATGGATATTGGATGAAGGATATCTGATATGACCAATGTGAAGAAAAAAACACATGGAAAAAGAATCACCTTCCCAAGACAAACAACTTTCATGAAGAAACCAGAAGGAGGTAGCTGCGCGAAGAGGTGCCAAGAGGAGGGGTGGTGTGACACCAATGGGTGCGTCGTGGGCGACAGAGAGTTGAAACAGCTGAGGTGAAAAATGAAATGCATGGAGAAGGAATCACCTTTCCATGATGAACAACTTCCATGAAGAGACCAGCATGATCTGGCATGTGGAGGGGGAGCTGGGAGGATGGGTGGTGCGCCACCCATGGGAGATCCGAGAGGGGGGCAGGGTTGCGCCTCACCCAAGCTATGCGCCTCTCCCTCTTTATTTCCCTTCTAATAATTTTTAACATTAATATAATAATAATAATAATAATAATAATAATAACACCCATATTATTATTATTATCATTTAATTAATTAAAACACTTCTTTGATAAATCCCAAACTCCCCATTTACACCTCATTTAATTAAATTCCTTTTAACCAAATTTAATTAAATAAATTTTCCAACTCATCATTATTTAATTAAATTCCCTGACAAAATTTAATTAAATAAAACCCCCATTTTTTGTTAAATAAATAAACTCATCTTAACCTTGAATTTAATTAGATAAAAATCTAACTCCACATTTAACAAATCATTTAATTAAATTCTTCTCCAACGAATTTAATTAAATAAATTCTCCAACACGTCATTATTTTATTAAATTATCTCAACACAATTTAATTAAATAAAACCACCATTTTTCATCCAATAATTAAATTCATCTTAACCATGAATTTAATTAGATAAAACCCCAACTCCACATTTAACACATCATTTAATTATGTTCTTCTCCAATGAATTTAATTAAATAAATTTTCCAACAGAACATTATTTAGTTAAATTCTCTCAACCGAATTTTATTAAATAAATCCCCCATTTTCATCAAATAATTAAATTCATATTAACCTTGATTTTAATTAGATAAAACCCCAACTCCACATTTAAGACATCATTTAATTAAATTCCTTTCCAACTGAATTTAATTAAATAAAATTTCCAACTCATTATTATTTAATTAATCTTTCTCAACATAATTTAATAAAAAAAACCCAACACCTCATTAATCATCATTTAATTAAATTCATTCGAACTGAATTTAATTAAATAATTTCTATAATTCATGTTATTTAATTAAATGATCTCAATATAATTTAAATAGATTAAAAAATCCAACTCATGAACATTATATAATTAAATTCTCTCAGTATCAATTTAATTAAACAATAACCCACATTTCACAATGATTAATTAAATTCTTCTTAAATTTGAATTTAATTAAATAAATCCTCTATTTCATGTTAATTAATTAAATTCCTCTTTACCTTTAATTTAATTAAATTAAACCCCAACTCCTCATTTACATGTCATTTAATTAAATTTCTCTCATCTAAATTTAATTAAATAACTTATCCATATTAACATCTTTTAATTAAATTCTCTAAAATTTAATTTAATTAAAAGAAATCCCCAACAACCCATTTAATTAAATTCCTTTCAAACATGAATTTAATTATATTAATTTAACTTGAAAGTCAAAACTGGTTAGAACACATGGTTTGGATGGCACGATCAGAAAGACTGCGCCCACACTGTGTGTCCACTACTGGACACCTTTTTTATTATGCACGGCTGACCCGCACGGTTTGACTAACCGTGCGCAACTCATGAGAATGTCACTATCTGGTATTGTTCTCCCGAAACCCATCCTGCCATCAGGTAAACTCAAGAATTTACCAATGTCCATTGTCAACACTTTAAAATATCACAACTCATGAGACTTCTTTCTAAAGCATGGTTTTGAAAACCGAATCATGTAGTAAATGGAAAACATCAAAAACTTTTGTATTTTAGCCCAGTCGAAAAAATACAGGACTCTACACTTTTCTCTTATTACCAAGCTTCTAGATCATCATGAAAGAATTATTATTTGAGATCTCCAATAATGCCTCTTCTCTACTTCTACCTTAGAAATTTTAAATTTCTCCAATATACTCTTTTTTTTCACAGTTTGTCACCACAACTAGAACTAACTTCTTCCTTGTTTTCCACCAAGCCATCGAACATGTGGTGCTGACCTTAGGGCATGAGTGCAAGTGATGTAATTCTAGTGAAACCCCAGTAACAACCTCCAATATAGAGTTACTCATGAAACTAGTTGTAAAATTGGTTCCTTCTTGTATTTGCAAATGAAAAATCAGAGAACAAAAAATTTAAAATAATTTTCCTAAAACATATTACTTTAATAAATATAAATATTTATTAATAAGTTTATACAAATATTTCAATTTCAATTATAAGTTTACTTAATAGAAAATGATTAGGTTTAATTGTTTATATTTAATATATTAAATTTTTTTATAATTAATATATTAAATATTATTTTATTTAACAATTATTTTAATTATTTATATATTAATTAATATTATATATTATTAATTAAATTATTAGTTAAAGGTAATTTTTTTATAATTTTTTAAAAGATAATTATTTTAATTTTTATTTAAATATAATGAAGTTAATTTAGTTTATTCAATAATAATATTATTATTTCATTTTTTAATATATTTGTTAATTTTATTTATTATTATTATTAAATTTATATTAAGAATATAAATTAAAATTTATTCATTTAATTTTTAATTACATTATTTTATTTTATTTATTATTTTTGGTAAATTTTATTTTAATTATTATTTTATTATAATTAACAATTTAGTTTTTTTGTCTTTATTTTTATTTTCATTTTTTATCCCTCCCCCTACCATCCTTTATCCGTGTATGGTAGGGGAGGGGTTTCTCCTTCCTCTAGAAGCTAGCTGTGACTCTCTTCTCTGAGTGGTCCTCAAATGCAGTAGTGCGACTCTGACCTCGACTCCATCTCTATGGACTAATGGTGGCACCTCAGATCTTCACAATGATGGCGATGCTAATTTAGCCTCTCCGCTAGTGGAGAATCACCGAACAATGGTGGCAGGAAACATCGGCGAATCCTTCTTCATCCAGCGGCACTGGGAGTGGATCTTAGCTCAGCATGGTGATAGCTAAGATAGTGGGTTCACTCTACTTCAGATCTGCGATGGTATGAAGAATGCGATGATGGAGGTGTGTTACATGAAAAAATGTTGGCGGTGGCTTCCAGGGAGGTGTTTTTGCTAATGGTAACATGGCTAGACTGCTAGTGGTAGGGACTTGTAGAGGAATGACATTTGGCGGTGAATCATGGAATCACAACTATGTGAGAATATGGATGGAGATGATTCATATTATGAAATGTAAAGTAAAATAAAAATTAATTAAAAAATAAGAATAAAATTAAAACAAATATTATTTTATTGGCCTTTTGATGAGTTATAGATTTTAAAAACATTGTTCGGGAATGTTCGTTTTTATGGTTTTCTTTAGAGTTTCACATGTATTCATGAATTGAAGTTTGTGTAGAACATGGGTAAACATCCAGAACATATACTACATGTTATCAATGATATTATAGAAGTTAAAATGATCTTAATATGAATTAAATTTTATACTATGTGGATGAATCATTATATAGGAATTTAATGATGATCGTTTGGTTTAATTTGGGCAGTTTTTCGACCACAACGAACTTGTTTTGTTTACTCATCTAGTAATATGTACATAAGATAGTTTCATAACTTAAAATAGGACATAAAACATATATAATATTCTGTTTCAACCATAAAAATGGTTTCATGATCAGATATGTAGGTAGAAATGGAAAAAGAAAACATGTCGTTCTTGAAGGTGATGGATTAACACCTTACGAACAACGTTTTCTTTTATAAAATAAAAGGAAGAGGAGAAGGGGGTTGGATGTTATAATATCCCATTAGTATCATAAAAGTACAGTATATGTATGATACTGTAGTCACCATACCATTTGGATAAATATAGGTTATGTGAGAATAATAAAAGGACTTGAAATTGAAAAGGAATTAAATGAAAGAGGAAGAGAAATTACATTGAATCCTCCTCTGGAGATCCTCCTTAAGGGGGCCTAAGCTTGGTATTTTTATGAGACCAGAAACTCTTGGAAATGGGGGAGGGGATAAGGAAGATTATTGGGTAGAGTTTAGACAATTATTGAAGCTTTAGAGGTGTGGTTTGTCAAGGGGAGGATGAGGGGTTATTTATACATGAGGAGGGAGGTGTTTTTAGTATAAAATATTAAATAAAATAATATATCAAAAGTTAGACTTGTAATAGTAGTTTTTTGACATCCTAAATCATATATTAATATAATATAGTTCTTTTTAGGCTTTAAAGCATCTTTATAATTCTAATTCATTAATTTATTAAAAGTAAAGTGAAAGAAAGAGAAAAAGACACTTTAAGAAATCACCTTTTGACTTTAGGCTTTGGAAAGTTCTTTTAAGGTTTGAAAATTGAGTTTATTTTATTTTAAGGAACCGTTTATGAAATTTAATGTAATTTGGCCGAACCTAATGTTCTATAATGTTTATGTCATCATTACATCATTAATGAAGCAATTTAGGATACACTGATTATGCGAAAAACTGTATTTTTACTATTCACCTAAAAATTGAAGTATTTCAGAAAAATCCCAAAATTTCACCCTAACAATTTTTTAACGTTTAGAATCCAAAAATGAATTCCATTTTTCAAAAATAAATTTCTAAATGTGATTAATTTAATATTTAATTAAAATTATACTTTACTTGAAAAATACAGTTTTTAAAATTAAAAATGATTTTATAAAGCATTCAAAAATTAAGTAGGGTATTATAAAATTATCTAAAAACTAGGAGAAATAGATTTGATAATTTATAAACACATTTAAGAAAATACATTTTCTTTTAAATTAATTAATTAATTATAATTAATTATTTATAACTAACAAAAATACCAAAATGTTTACTATGGTCAAATTGTAACTTTCTAGGATGCCTAAATTTTATTTAGTTATTCATGGGTAAGGTTACTCTTATTTGGAAGATGTACTATTCATAAGGGTCACACTACTATTCATAAGAGTAGGTTACTATTCATAGGGGTAGATTACTATTCACCAAAAATTATGTTTTTCTTATTGGACTGCAAAAATCATCTTGAACACAACCATGTATGCCAGATTTTCAAAATTCCACACACTGAAGTGACAAACTTATGTTTAAAGGTCACTTAGCACTTATTAGTTCATTATGTTGTGTTTTCATGTGATTTTATGACATATTTTTAAGAAGGTTATTTCCATTGAAATAATTGGGTCGTTACATTCCTCCCCCTTTATGAAATTTCGCCCTCGAAATTTCACTTTACAAAAACAGGTGAGGGTACTTCTCCTTCATTGCATCCTCTGGTTCCCAAGTAGCTTCTTCAAACTTATGGTTCCTCCACAACAATTTGACAAGGTGAGTTGTCTTGTTGTGTAAAACCTTATCTCCCCAGTCCAGAATCTCTACTAGCTGCTCCTCATAAGAGAGATCATCTTCTAGCTATACCACCTCTGAGTTTAGTACATGTGAGGGATCAGGTATGTACTTCCTCAGGAGTGATACGTGAAAAAAATCATGAACTTGAGCCATATTCGGTGGAAGTGCAAGCCGGTAGGCCACGACTCCTATACGGTCAAGTATTTCAATGGGAACAATGTACCTTGGGATTAAATTTCCTTTCTTCCCAAATCACATGACTCTCTTCCATGGTGATATTAGAAGGAAGACTTTATCTCCAATGTCGAACTCAAAATCCCTTCGATGGTTGTCACCATAGCTCTTTTTCCAACTTTGAGCAGATTTGATTGGTTTTTGTATGAATTGAACCTTCTCTGTCATCTCTTCCACAAGATCGGGTCCAAGTAGCTTTATTTATCCAACTTTATCCCAACAGGTTAGGGTTTTACATCGCTTTCCATACAGAGCTTCATATGGATCCATCTGAATACTCGAGTGGAAGCTATTGTTTTATGAGAACTCAACCAATGGTAGATGCTGATCCCATCAACCTTTGAATTCTAGTGAGCATGCTCTTAGCATATCTTCAAGCATCTGAATAGTCCTTTTAGATTGACCATCAGTTTGGGGGTGATATGCCGTGCTGAAATTTAATTCAGTACTCAAAGCATGTTGAAGGCTCCTACAGGATTTAGATGTGAACCTTGGATCACAATCATAGATAATTGAGATTGGAACACCATGAAGTCTCACCACTTTCTTTACATATATCTTTGCAAGTTTTTCAAGCAAGAGATCTTCCCGAATAGCGATAAAATGGGCAGTCTTGGTGAGTCGATCAACCACAACCCATATCGAATTATTTCCATTTGACGTCTTTAAGAGACCTATAACAAAGTCCATAGTAACATTTTATCATTTCCACATGGGTATAGGAAATGGGTGCATCAACCCTTTGGACTTTTGTCACTCTGCTTTAACTTGCTGACATACCAAACACCTTGAGATATATTCCATGATCTTCTTTTTCATGTTATACCACCAGAAGTGTTCTCAGATATCACAATACATCTTGGTGCTACCAGGATAGATAGAGAATGTTGAGATATGTGCATTGTCCAATAGCTCCTTCTTTATCCTGGGTGATGAAGGCACACAAAGTCGTGTTCCAAACCAAATCACACCATCACTGTCGAAATGGAACTCATGTAGCTTCCCTTTCTTTACCGCATTCACCCTCTTTTGTATCTCCACATCATCCCTTTGTGATTCTTTAATCTTTCCTTGGGTGGATAGTTGCGTAATCATTTGGGATAGGTAGGATGTATCCCATGCCCTTATGATTTCTAAATCCATGCTTTTCGTATCCAAGAAGATATGGTCTTTCTCAATCTGTAACATGGATAGAGTAGTAGGTTCTTTTCTGCTTAAAGCATCAGACCTTGTTCACCATTTCAGGATAGTAGTGAATAGAGAAATCGTAATCCTTGATTATCTCTAACCATCTCCTTTGACACATGTTGAGCTCCTTTTGTGTGAATATATACTTTAGGTTCTTGTGGTCAGTGTATAAGTAACAATTCTCACCATAAAGGTAGTGCCGCTAGATTTTCAAGGCAAAAATCACGGATGCCAGCTCTATATCATGTGTCGGGTAGTTCTGCTCATGGATCTTCAACTTTCGTGAGGCATAGGCTATCACATTATCATTTTTCATGAGTACGCAAACCAATCCTTTCTTTGAAGCATTACTGTATATCACAAAACTTTCTCCACTTTTCGGTAGTGTGAGTACAGGTGCAGTGATCAACCTTCTCTTTCACTCCTTGAAGCTTCCCTCACATTCTTCTATCCAGACATACTTTACCCCTTTCTTTGTTAACTTAGTTAGTGGCCTTGACAATCGTGATAAGTTTCTCACAAAACGTCAGTAGTCCCAGCTAATCCAAGAAAACTACGGATTTCAATGACACTAGAGGGCCTGGTCCATTCCTCAATTGCATTTGTTTTTGAAGGATCCATAGAAATTCCCTCACTTGTGATCACATGTCCCAAGAACGTGAATTGCTTCATCCAAAAGTCACACTTTCTGAACTATTCATACAACTTCTCCTTCCTCAATGTCACCAACACAAGTCTTAGATGTTCCTCATATTCCACCTTCTTCTTGGAGTAGATGAGAATATCATCGATAAACACTACCAAAAATTTGTCATGGTAATGTATAAAGACTCTATTCATCAAATCCATGAATATTTCAGTGTCATTAGTAAGTACGATGGGCATCACTAGAAACTCATAGTGCCCATACCTTGTATGGAAGGCAGTCTTTGGAATATCTTCCTTCTTTACCTTTAGCTGATGATATCCAGAATGAAGATCCACCTTTGAGAAGTATTTAGCTTCTCTTAACTGATCAAACAAGTCGTCAATCCTTGGAAGAGGACACTTGTTCTTTATGGCGATCTTGTTGATTTCTCGATAGTCGATACACAGCCGCATTGTTCCATCCTTCTTCTTCACAAAGAGAACTGGCGCACCCCAAGGTGAGGCACTATGGCATATGAACCCTTTGTCCAGATGCTCTTGCAGCTGCTTCTTTAACTCCTCCAGTTCAATAGGAGCCATACTATAGGGACACTTTGAGATAGGAGTAGCTCCAGGTATGATTTATATTGAGAACTCTACCTCACGATCTGGGAGAATTCCGGGTAAATCTTTGGGAAATACATCACCATATTCCCTCACAATGGGAATTTCGACAAGGTTGGAACATTCCTTTGACTCAACCATTTGGGCGAGGTCTGATTCTTCATAAGGAATCAACACCCACAACATGGAAGGATTTTTCAAAGGAGATTTATGATCTTCCTTGCATTTGTAGAGGAGCATGGGATTGTTCGGAATACGAAAAGATATTTCCTTTTCCCGAAAGTTGATATGTGCTCTATATAATGAGAGCCAATCCATTCCCATTATAGCGTCGAATTCTACCAAGGTAATTATTATGAGATTCGCTGGAAGAATCTTCCCACATACGCTAATAGGAGAAGATTCAAACACTTGGGTTGCAATGATTGCACCACTTGGTGTTTTTACAGATATCTCTACTTCAAGGTTTCAGGGATTCGATTCTATAGTTCTAGTAGACTTGCAAGATATAAAGGAATGTGTAGAACCAGAATCAAATAAGACTTTTTCCATTCTTGAGTGAATAGGAAGTGTATCTTGTACGACTTCATTATCTTGCTCCACTTCCGTAGTAGTGATGGAATAAGCCTTCCCTTGTTCCTTTGGCTTTTGCGGCTGCTAACACTGATTACGCTCGAGAACTTGAGGTTTAGTGCATTGTCTTGCATAGTGCCCTAACTCCCTACAGTTGTAGCACTGAACCATGAATGGTTATCTCCTTTCTTCTGCCACATTCTCCTTCCTTTTTGGAAGCCTACCTGATTAGAACTCCATATTTAAGTGTGTTTGGCCTGCATTAGTGACCAGGATGGGTGACCTTCCAGAATGTTTCCCAGGGTGTGTGTGAGTGAGGACAAAGCACACTGGAAAGGTCATGTGTTGTACTATGGGTCCATTCATTAGTCATATGACCCGTTCAGGCATGTGGGTGGGCCCCAGGGTGGGGACCACACGTCTACGGGGCAACTGGTGGTACCTGGTGGGCCCGGACTCGATGACCATGTTAAAGGCGGGGTGTCTATGCTGTCACCGGGACGCAATTGTTACCGCTGGTATCAGAGGGAAGGTTTAGTTAATTTGGGAATTAGGATTGGTAAACCCTAGAGAAAACCTCTAGCCTGAGACTAAGTACAAGTATGCACATAAGAATCTTTACATAGAGATCCCATATGTTATACTTTTATTATATATTGTACGAATGAATAATTTATTCATGACTTGTTGACTTAGGTTTTGTTCTAACATTTTCTATTTTAGAAAATGGTGGGAACCAGGAGAAACTACACCAACAACTCATGCGAGGGATAATGCAACGATTACCCGAACAACATCCCCAATAATTTGGGAGGTGGAGTTCAAAACTTTATGGCAATGCTTACCCAATTATCTCAGGTTATGAACAATAACCATAATAATGAGGAACATCCTACTTCACCAAAGAGAGAGAAATTTAATATTGAATGTTTTATGAGGAAAAGACCACCGACATTTAGTGGATCTTCTGATCCACTAGTTGCGGAATAGTGGGTCAACTCCATGGGGAAGATCTTTTCTGTTCTTCACTGTTCTGAGACGGAGAAGTTGACACTAGTCGTTTATCTTCTAGATGGAGAGGCCGATCAATGGTGGGATTTGATTAAGAACATCAAGCCAAGGGATGAAATTGAAGAGATGGAATGGGAAGACTTTAAGATCATGTTTCTTAATAATTATTTCCCACGAACTCTTCGTACGAAGATGGAGAGAGAATTCATAGAGCTCAAGCAAAAAGAAGGAGAATCTGTCACAACCTACGAAGCAAATTTCAAAAGGCTTGTAATAATAGTTTTTTGACATCCTAAATCATATATTAATATAATATAATTCGTTTTAGTCTTTAAATAATCTTTATAATTCGAATTAATTAATTTATTAAAAGGAAAGTGAAAGAAATAGTAAAAGGCACTTTAAGAAATCACTTTTTGACTTTGGGCTTTTGGAAAGTTCTTTTTAGGTTTGAAAATTGAGTTTATTGTAGTTTAAGGAACCATTTATGAAATTTAATGTAATTTTTCATAAACTAATGTTCTATAATGTTTATGTCATCATTAAATCATTTATGATTCAATTTAGGATACACCGATTATGTGAAAAACTTTATTTTTACTATTCACCCGAAAATTGAAGTATTTCAGAAAAATCCCAAAAATTCACCCTAAACATTTTTCGACGTGTAGAATCCAAAAATGAAGTCCATTTTTCAAAAATAATTTTCTAAATATTATTAATGTAATATTTTATTAAAATCATAATTTACTTGAAAATACAGTTTTTAAAGTTAAAACTGATTTTGTAATGCTTTCAAAAATTACGTAGGGTCTTATAAAATTATCTAAAAACTAGGAGAAATAGATTTAATAATTTATGAACAAATTTTAAGAAAATACATTTTATTTTAAATTAATTAATTAATTATAATTAATTATTTATAACTTACAAAAATACCAAAACGTTTACTATGGTCAAATTGTCACTTTTTAAGATGCCTAAATTTTATTTAGTTATTCACGGCTAAGGTTACTCTTATTTGGATGATTTACTATTCATAAGGGTCGTACTACTATTCATAAGGGTAGGTTACTATTCATAGGGGTAGGTTACTGTTCACCAAAAATTAATTTTTTCTTATTGGACTGCAAAAATCATCCTGAACACAACCGTGTATGTCATATTTTCAAAATTCCAAACACATAAGTGACAAACATATGTTTAAAGGTCACTTAGAACTTAGTAGTTCATTATGTTGTGTTTTGAATCTTTGAAGGCTGTCTGGGCCTACCCACTTAAGGAAGGATGAGTTCAGTCCCCAATGACCTTCTATATTTACAACGATCAAGCACCGGATTTTTTGAAAATGTTTTAAGCTTGATTTACCTATGTATATATTTTCACCAGAGTTTTTAACATTGAAAACATAACACTGCATTAAATTACACATTACAAAATATAAGTGTGTACATATAAATATATATATATATATATGTACGTATATGAACCTTCATAATACTTGTGAGTTTGGTTACAACCAAATCCCCTACCATAACCTTTGCATTAACTAAGCATATATTCCATTATTTTACCATGAAATACATTAGACACAATTGATCATAATAATTTATTATAAAATTTTGATGGAAACGTTTAAAATAAAATACTTTAAATGATATCCAAGTACTTTTTATTTCTTGGAATTAAATATTAAAATTTAAACCATAGGTTTATTATAATGCGACGAGTTTCGATGATGTGCATAATCAAATGGCCATGTTTATTTTTAGATTCGATGACCTTAATTTTTAATGTACAATGATGACATATTAAGCTCATTTTTTTGAAACATGGCAATAAAATGATAATAAATGATTATAAACATGATAGTAGCTATTTCATCTACATGTATATACATATATATAAATATATATATATATATACATATATATAAATATATATATTTAAATATATATATTTGTTATGGAATTTATTATGGAATAGATTCATATTTATTCAAGACTTTGATAAAAATTATCTGTTTTTAACAAGAATCAAACCACAATTTTGATTTAAAGAAAAACATCATTTTTCCTACACACCACTATATATTAAAACATGATTTGGTAAATAAAAATAATTCATAAATAATAATTTGAATTTTATAATAAAACACTTATAATACCACAACTTAAAGAATTAGTAAATTAATGCCGCAAATGAGGCTCAAAATTAGAGCGAATACATATTGCAAAATCATTTTCATAAAACATAAATTATATACTTAGATAAATAAACTGATGATAACATTATGAGTAAGAATATAGATATATATATATATATATATCACTTTTATTAGATCAATTCAAAATACCTTGTTGATATAATAATTACAATTCCTTATGATAATTGATGGAAGTACAATCATTTAACCATTTAATTGTAAAGTAACCAAAAAATAGATGCTTGAATAAGTTTCTCGTAAACTTTTATGAAAAAAATAGATAGATATGAAAAATAACATAATTTGAACAATAGGAATTAATCCCTTGAAAATTAAGTTATAAAATAAGTCCCCTTACATCAAAATCAAACCAATGTCACATTTTTCATCTTAAATACATAATAACAACTAGGATGTAAATGCAAGGTTTAACAACATGATCAAATATGAGTGCAATGGTGTCTATAAGGTAGTGAAGAACTCAAAAACAAAGAGTAAAATCATAATAATGATAATAAATAGAAGACGCCTTACTTAATGAGTATACTATATGAAGACCACCTGTAGCTTAGTACATGGATTGAAATTAGGGATTACCAATTTACTCTACACACCGAAACAACGGTTTTTTATAGAAAAAAACTAATGTGTGAAAAGAGAGCGCAACAACTCTGTTTACTGGGAAGTATAGATTTTCAGATGAATACAGTGACACGAACTGGCACACAAAATTGATAGAAAACAGTGATAACAAAGACATTTGCAGACCAGAAATAAATATAAAACCAATAAAAGAAAAACAGCAGTGTTTATCTGAAATAAAATCAGGATCCTTATAAACAAATAAAGCCTACCTCGAACTAGGTTAGAGAAAACCTTCGCTCGATACCCTAGTCGACGCACTCCCGGTCTACATGACCTGTGAAACCCTAGACCCCTATACATGATTTCCTATTCAAAAGACGCATCCCATTTTGAAAATTTATTTTTTTAACATTTATCATTTTTTAAAGCATTAAAGTTTTCCCCACTTTTCCTTAACTCATGTTTTCATTTTTCTTTCGTGTACACCTATCGTTTTCCACCTTCTTCCTTTGTTAAATCATAATATTATTCATTAAAATATCATTTTTTTAATTCATTTTTTCTTTAATTATTTTTCCTATTTTTTATAAAGTCACATTTTTATTATTATTTTACGCGTTTGTCTTACTCTTTTATGAAATTATGATTACCTTTTTGTTGTAAAGATATTATTATATTTTATTTTTAAGCATCGTATGTGAAAATCATTTCTTTAAAGAAACCATGTAGCGTGTTAATTTTTTTATTTAATGGATTTATTTACATAATAATTGAAAATTAAGTGTTTCAATTAATTTAATTATATTACTTATAATTAATATTTTTCAAATTGATTTTAAATTTTAAAAACAAATATTATATTATGGTTTTATTTTCATTAAAATATTATTTGATTATTTTTTTGAATGAAAAAATATTTTAAAGGTTATTTAATATTTTGAATGAGTAAATTTCTATGTATATATATATATATATTATAATTATCAATATTTTAAAATAATAAATTATTTTAAGAGTATATTAATTATTTATATTTTTATTTTAATACTAATTATGTTAATAATTTATTTTATATGATGTAATGAGTAATACAATTAATATGGTTTTATTTTATAAAATATAAATATATATATTTGTTTTAATCCAAAAAATGCACTTAAATGTATGAGTTTAAAAAAATTGATATTTTAAATCGAATTTAAACATGTATAAAAGTTTCACCTTTTGTTTTAATATATGTATCTAATTATATCTTCAAAAATATAATCATTGTTTTATTATTTTATCTATAAGTTTTATTTTATTAAACATAAACACAACTTATATATATATGTGTGTGCATTTTAAAAAAAACTAGATATATAAATAAATATATATATATATATAACACTATATATTTGTGTTAAAAAAATAAATTTTAACTTATGTACATATTACTAGATGAGTAAACAAAACAAGTATCCTCTTCCAAGGATTGAAGAATTGTTCGATCAGTTAAGAGGAGCTAAATACTTTTCAAAGGTGGATATTCGTTCTGGATATCATCAACTAAAGGTGAAGAATGAAAATATTCAGAAGAATGCCTTCCATACAAGGTATGGGCACTATGAGTTTCTAGTGATGCCCTTCGGACTTACTAATGCCCCTGTAATATTCATGGATTTGATGAATAGAGTCTTTAGAAATTACCTTGACAAATTTGTGGTAGTTCTTATCAATGATATTCTCATCAACTCCATGAACAAGGAGGAACATGAGGAACATTTAAGACTTGTGTTGGCGACATTGAGGAAGGAGAATTTGTATTCCAAGTTCAGAAAGTGTGACTTTTGGATGAAGAAAGTCACGTTCTTGGGACATGTGATCACAAGTGAAGGAATTTCTATGGATCCTTCAAAAAAAATGCAATTGAGGTATGGCCTAGGCCCTCTAGTGTCACAAAAATCCGTAGCTTTCTTGGATTAGGTGGGTACTACCGACGTTTTGTGAGAAACTTCTAATGATTGTCAAGACCGCTAAATAAGTTTACAAGGAAAGGGGTAAAGTATGTCTGGATGTGAGAATGTGAGGGAAGCTTTAAGGAGCTAAAGAGAAGGCTGATCACTGCACCTGTACTCACACTACTGAAAATTGGAGAAATTTTTGTGATATACAGTGATGCTTCAAAGAAAGGATTGAGCTACGTACTCATGAAAAATGATAATGTGATAGCCTATTCCTCATGAATGTTGAAGATCCATGAGCATAACTACCCGACGCATGATATAGAGATGGCAACCGTGATTTTTGCCTTGAAAATCTGGCAGCACTACCTTTATGGTGAGAATTGTTACATATAAACTGACCACAAGAGCCTAAAGTATATATTCACACAAAAGGAACTCAACATGTGTCAAAGGAGATGGTTAGAGATAATAAAGGATTAAGATTGCTCTATTCACAACCATCTTGGAAAGGCGAACAAGGTAGCTGGTGCTTTAAGCAGAAAAGAACCTGCTACTCTATCCATGTTACGGATTGAGAAAGACCCTATCTTCTTGGATATGCAAAGCATGGATTTAGAAATCATAAGGGAAGGGGATACATCCTACCTTTCCCAAATGATTGCGCAACCATCCACCCAAGGAAAGATTAAAGAAGCACAAAGGGATGATGTGGAGGTAAAAAAGAGGGTGAATGCGGTAAAGGAAGGGAAGCTGCATGAGTTCCATTTCGACGATGATTGTGTGATTTGGTCTGGAACGCGACTTTGTGTGCCTTCATCACCCGGGATAAAGAAAGAGCTATTGGAAAATGCACATATCTCAACATTCTCCATCCATCCTAGTAGCACCAAGATGTATCGTGATATCTGAGAACACTTCTGGTGGTATAACATGAAAAATGAGATCACAGAATATATCTCAAGGTGTTTGGTATGTCAACAAGTTAAAGAAGAGCGACAAAAGTCCAAAGGGTTGATGTAGCCATTGCCTATAACCATGTGGAAATGGGAAAATGTTACTATGGACTTTGTCACAGGTCTCCCGAAGATGTTGAAGGGAAATAATACGATTTGGTATGTGGTTTATTGACTCACCAAGACTGCCCATTTTATCGCTATTCAGGAAGATCTCTCTCTTGAACAACTTACAAAGATATATGTTAAGGAAGTGGTGAGACTGCATGGTGTTCCACTCTCAATTGTCTCTGACCGTGATCCATGGTTCACATCTAAATTATGGAGGAGCCTTCAACATGATTTGAGTACTGAATTAAATTTCAGCACGACCTATCACCCCCAAACTGATGGCCAATTTGAAAGGACTATTCAGACGCTTGAAGATATGCTAAGAGCATGCTCACTAGAATTCAAAGGTGGATGAGATCAACATCTCCCATTGGTTGAGTTCGCATACAAAAATAGCTTCCACTCAAGTATTCAGATGGATCTATATGAAGATCTGTATGGAAAGCGATGTAGAACTCCAACCTGTTGGGATGAAGTTAGAGAAAGAAAGCTACTTGGACCCGATCTTGTGGAAGAGATGACAGAGAAGGTTCAAGTCATCCGGAAACACATCAAAGCTGCTCAAAGTCGGAAAAAGAGCTATGATGACAACCGTCGAAGAGATTTTGAGTTCGACTTTGGAGATAAAGTCTTCCTTTGAATATCACCATGGAAGAGAGTCATGTAATTTGGTAAGAAAGGAAAGTTAAGCCCAAGGTACATTGGCCCCTTTGAAATCCTTGACCGTATAAGAGTCGTGGCCTATCAGCTTGCACTTCCATCGAATATGGCTCAAGTTAATGATGTTTTTCACGTATCACTCCTGAGGAAGTACATACATGATCTCTCAATTTTTTTTCTAAATATGATTAATTTAATATTTAATTAAAATCATAATTTACTTGAAAAATACAGTTTTTAAAATTAAAATTGATTTTATAATGCTTTCAAAAATTACGTAGGGTCTTACAAAATTATCTGAAAACTAGTAGAAATAAATTTTATAATTTATGAACAAGAAAATACATTTTCTTTTAAATTAATTAATTAATTATAATTAATTATTTATAAATTACAAAAATACCAAAACGTTTACTATGGTCAAATTGTCACTTTCTAAGATGCCTAAATTTTATTTAGTTATTCATGGGTAAGGTTAATCTTATTTGGATGATTTACTATTCAAGAGGGTCGTAATACTATTCATAAGGGTAGATTACTATTCATAGGGGTAGGTTACTATTCACCAAAAATTAAGTTTTTCTTATTGGACTGCAAAAATCATCTTGAACACAACCGTGTATGTCAGATTTTCAAAATTCCAAACACCGAAGTGACAAAATTATGTTTAAAGGTCTCTTAGCATTTAATAGTTCATTATGTTGTGTTTTCATGTGATTTTATGACATATTTTTAAGAAGGTAATTTTTATTGAAATACTTTGGGTCGTTACATTTTTCCCCCCTTATGAAATTTCGCCGTCGAAATTTCACTTTACACAAGCAGGTGAGGGTACTTCTCCTTCATCGCCTCCTCTGGTTCCCAAGTAGCTTCTTCAAACTTATGATTCCTCCATAACACTTTGACAAGGTGAGTTGTCTTGTTGCGTAGAGCCTTATCTCTCCGGTCCAGAATCTCTACTGGTTGCTCCTCATAAGAGATATCATCTTACACCTGTACCACCTCTTAGTTTAGTACATGTGAGGGATCAGGTATGTACTTACTCAGGAGTGATACGTGAAAAACATCATGAACTTGAGCCATATTCAGTGGAAGTACAAGCCGATAGGCCATGGATCCTATACGGTCAAGGATTTAAAATGGGCCAATGTACCTTGGGATTAACTTTCCTTTCTTCCCAAATCGCATGACTCTCTTCCAGGATGATATTCGAAGGAAGACATTATCTCTAACGTTGAACTCGAAATCCCTTCGACAGTTGTCAGCATAGCTCTTTTGCCGACTTTGAGAAGCTTTGATGTGTTTCTTGATGAATTGAACCTTCTCTATCATCTCTTCCACAAGATCAGGTTCAAGTATCTTCCTTTGTCCAACTTCATCCCAACAGGTTGGAGTTCTACATCGCTTTCCATATAGAGCTTCATATGGAGCCATCTGAATACTCGAGTGGAAGCTATTGTTGTATGAGAACTCAACCAATGGGAGATGCTGATCCCATCCACCTTTGAATTCTAGTGAGCATGATCTTCACATATCTTCAAGCTTCTGAATATTCCTTTCAGATTGGCCATCGGTTTGGGGGTGATAGGTTGTACAGAAATTTAATTCAGTACTCAAAGCATGTTGAATCCCCCTTACATGTGTGCTGTGATTTCTGAAGTGTGTAGCGGAGCCTCGGGCTTATAAGGAAGCCACGCGCGTCTCCCCGTTTCGATGTGGGAAGCAGTTTTTTGGGAGAAACACAATCTGGGCCATTGGATCTCATCATGTGCGATCAGGGTTGTCCATCTCAGTCCGGGCATCGACTCTCAGCAGCCGCGGTAAAACCTCCGCGTTTTTATACGTCGTTGGATCTAGTGAGATCTAATCACAGTCGTTCACTTAGTTTTAAAATCCCGTGCCTTTCCCCATCTGTCCGATCTTATTTTAGATCTAATATTAACCATTCCTTGTTTTTTAAAACCCACGGCCTCATCCCGACCGTCCAAACATATATCACCTAATTCGAACAGTCCATTTCTTCCTCAGTTTCTCTTATGCGTTGTCTTCCCCATCACACTCAAACCAGTGGCCACCCACTGGTATTTCCTCCTCCTCCTTCTTTATCTTCTCCTCCTTCGTGTATTCCATGATATTTGATGGCCTCACGAACTTTACTTCTACCCAAAATATCCTCCCCTATCAATTTTACTTTACTTTATTTATTTTTCAATTTACTTTCTTTTGTTTCGGTTTTAGTTTTCCAAAAGCTTTATATATGTATATGTATTATAATCACCGTTTGTTTTTGAGCTTTCTCTTTAAGAAACATGTTGGGTAGTCTTATCTCGGTCAAGTTTTAAGTCTTTATTTATATTTTATTTATAATACATTATATATATGAAATATATGTATACCTCCTATATAAACCCGATATGTTTGCACCCGAAATTACTGGTTTTCTTTCTCCCGACTTGCAAACATTTCCTACCCATCCTTCTTACACACCCAAAGTCAGGTAAGGGATCAACTTGTTATGTTTTTGCTTTTGTAAAACTATTTTATCCTTATGTATATATGGGTCTATATGTATATATATATACCATTTCATATCTCTTCTAAATCATAACTCACGTTGAATTTTCTAAATGTGTTTTGAGTACACAACACATGCAAGAGGTTTCGTGCTTCAATTTTTGTATGTGAACCCCTCTTATCTAATTTCTTTTCATCACATATAAATGTGTATGTTTATAATTTCATCTCAACCCTTTCTATAATTTCAAAACAAAAAATTATGTACATTCATATATATATATATATACCACAAACCATTTCGGGTTTATGATCTTTGAAGGGTGGCCTTTCGTTTTTAAGTGTTGTTTTCAAAACATAAAACACATGCAAGGGGTCTAGTTCCTCATGTTTTCTTTTTAAGTATACCCTGAATTACAATTCATATATGTATGGTTATATAAATATATTACAACTGAGATTTCACAAAACATATCCTTATTAAATTAAAACATGGTTATGAAGAACGCAAGAGTTGTAAGAATTTATTAAATCTTTTTTGGGTTATGCAGATACCAAATAAACCCTTTATGTATATATAAACATTTTTCCATAATTATTAAATTCACATGAATACATATATGTATTTTGAACTTGATTTCTCAAGTAAATGGTATAATGTTTTACATGTTCAAGCATAAATATACATTCATTCATGAGCTCACATGTTTAATTTTTTCTTTTATGCATGAACACTTATCATAAAATAATCCATACTTTATATTCCAATTGTTCCACAAGAAATTCCTTTGGTATTTTATGTTTATGTTTTAATATTTTATATAATAAGTAACATTTCATGGATTACATGAGTATCTCAAAGTCAAAATATATCAACATGGTTTAGAAAAGGCCACATTCTTAAGTGTTTAAATGCAAGAGTTGTTATTTCATGTGACAAACCATTATTTTATATACTAGTTCTTATTACATATGCAAGAGTATGTTGTTTTAGTTCATACACATCCCCATTTAATATGAATCCAACAAGTCTAGTTCTTTTTACATGATCTATTCCCAGTACGAACATGTATAAAATAAGGATTATGGACTAAAAATGTAAGTTTTCTATGTAACATGAACACTATAAAGATGAAACCATGATAAGACATATGAGGAATGTATTGGAATTAAAATGATATGATGGGTGCGCCGAGAATTATACAACACTCGAATTAATTGGGTAAAGTGATTAAGTCTCATGAGTTAAGTTAAATAATGCGTGAACATGATGCTAGCTTTTTTCACAACGATGTGTGGTAGTTTACCACAATTATGTTGGGTTTTTACCCATACGGTCTTGGCGCAAGGCCTGACAAAGTAAAAAATTATAAATTTCATCATTATGGAATATTAAATGATCAACCTAGGGATTTTGGATCCTTAATTAATAATCTTTTACAGCATGGGGTGAGCATATTCATAACATAGGCAAAGAATCATGAACATGAGAGGAAGCATTAATATGAGACTTGAAATGTGGCAATGCATAAAAATGAAACATAATGTCTTAGTGGTTAACTACCACACATTCTTGTGAACAAAGATAACATCTTTTTCACACATCATTTCACATTTAATCATGAGATTCATCACTTTACCTAATACATTGGATCACTTTATAATTCTGGGTGCACCCATCACATTTAAACATTCATACTGCGCTATATAATTTCGAGCGCACCCATCACATCATAACATTATCATTTATCATGAATTACACAAATAACATATAACATAATGAACATAACGAACCCATGAAAAGGAATGGGTTTCATCTCATAAGAACACATTCATAAACATTGGGTTCCCAAAAGAATGAGGGAGTAACATACATGTTACAAGAACTGTCAATCTTGAATGAGAAGTAAAAGGTGTGTTCTTGAAAGAAGAGTTCTTTTGGAAAGCATTTGGTTTTTAGTAAATACCAGTGAACAAAATTTATATCCCAGAAAAGTAAATACAATGATGAAAAAATGATTTTTAAGGAGTAACCATATCAAAAAGGAGTGAAAGGGGGAGAACCCGAAGGATGAAAGTTGGGTTCAAGAATTTCCCCTTACCTTGTATCTGAACGCTTCCTTCTCTTTAATGTCCCGTATAATGACATTATATTAATTAATTAGAAGTTAAATAACCTTTTATACATTAATAGGGGTAATTTTGGTTTCATTATGTTATTTTATGGGCCTTTTTATGAGTTATACAGTTTAAAAACATTGTTCGGGAATGTTCGTTTTTATGGTTTTTTGAGAGTTTCACATGTACTCATGAATTGAAGTTTGTGTAGAACATGGGTAAACATCCAGAACATACATTACATGTTATTAATGATATTACAGAAGTTAAAATGATCTTAATATGAATTACATTTTATACCATGTGGATGAATCATTAGATATGAATTTAATGATGATCGTTTGGGTTAATTTGGGTGGTTTTTCGACCACAACGAACTTGTTTTGTTTAATAATCTAGTAATATATACATAAGTTCGTTATAGAACTTAAAATAGGACATAAAACTTATATAATATTCTGGTTCAACCATAAAAATGGTTTCATGACCATATTTTTAGTTAGAAATGGAAAAAGAAAACATGTCGTTCTTGAAGGTGATGGATTAACACTTTACGAACAACGTTTTCTTTTATAAAATAAAAGGAATAAGAGAAGGGGGTTGGATGTTATAATATCCCATTAGTATCATAAAATTCAATTATATGTATGATACTAGAGTCACCATACCATTTGTACAAATATATGTTGGTAGAGAATAATAAAAGGACTTGAAATTGAAAAGGAATTAAATGAAAGAGGAAGAGAAATTACCTTCAATCCTCCTCTTGAGATCCTCCTTAAGGGGATTAAGATTGGTCTTTTGATGAGACCAGAAGCTTTTGGATGCAGGGGAGGGGCTAGGGAAGATTCTTGGGCAGAGTATAGGAAATTCCTGAAGCTTGAGTGGTGTGTTTTTGCAAAAGGAGGGGGAGGGGTTATTTATACATGAGGAGGGAGATGTTTTTAGTATAAAATATTAAATAAAATGATATATCAAAAGTTAGACTTGTAATAGTAGTTTTTTGACATACTAAATCATATATTAATATAATATAATTCGTTTTAGGCTTCAAATCATCATTATAATTCGAATTAATTAATTTATTAAAAGGAAAGTGAAAGAAAGAGAAAAAGACACTTTAATAAATCGCCTTTTGACTTTAGGCTTTTGGAAAGTTCTTTTTAGGTTTGAAAATTGAGTTTATTGTATTTTAAGGAACCATTTATGAAATTTAATGTAATTTTTCCTAACCTAATGTTCTATAACGTTTACATCATCATTACATCATTAATGATGCAATTTAGGATACACCGATTATGTGAAAAAAATGTATTTTTATTATTCACCCGAAATTTGAAGTATTTCAAAAAAATCCCAAAATTTCACCCAAACCATTTTTCGATGCGTAGAATCCAAAAATGAAGTCCATTTTTCAAAAATAATTTTCTAAATATGATTAATTTAATATTTAATTAAAATCATAATTTACTTCTGAATGGCCCGAAGGCCTTCATTTTTATTTTATTATAGATAATCCCCCTTTTAAGGGATGAAGGGGAACATGTACAAGACCCATAGGCCCAAGGCAAAAATCCTGACATGACCCGCAATACATAACCCGAAGGCCCAGAGGCATATTATGCCCAATACATGACCCGTATGTCCAACCCACTAGAACTGCCCCTCCCCAGCATCTGCATCATTGATTATCTTAGCTCCCCACCTTGCATTGCTGATTAGCTAGCATTGCCCCGTACAAAGCTGCATGGTGCCTGGTCCCGATGGCGGTTTCCATACCATCTCATTCTGACAATCCGGTTAGCTCTACGTCTGGTGACTTCTATTGTTGCTCTGATCCTCTTTTGGGGCCTGCTCTATGTGAACTGGGCTACTCCATGGTCTTTTTGTGCCCCGAAGGCCCTGTGGCCTGAAGGCCTTTGATGACCTGAAGGCCCTGTGAGACCCGAGGCCCAAACCAGTGGCCCGAAGGCACAAATCGGGTGAATAGTTCTGGCTGCCAAAATACCGAATAGTACCTGCTACAGTACTACTACAGTACTGCTACAGTACCCCCCCAGAAATTCGCCTCCACCCGGTTTTGAACTTGGGTCTCTTGGATTCCAAGCAGGAGCCCTTACCACTTGGGTACGGGCTCGCTGGCAAATCATAATTTACTTGAAAAATACACTTTTTAAAATTAAAACTGATTTTATAATGCTTTCAAAAACTACGTAGGGTCTTATAAAATTATCTAAAAACTAGGAGAAATAGATTTTGTAATTTATGAACACATTTTAAGAAAATAAATTTTCTTTTAAATTAAATAATTAATTATAATTATTTATTTATAACTTACAAAAATACCAAAACATTTACTATGGTCAAATTGTCACTTTTCAAGATGCCTAAATTTTATTTAGTTATTCATGGGTAAGTTTACTCTTATTTGGACAATTTACTATTCATAAGGGTCCTACTACTATTCATAAGGGTAGGTTACTATTCATAGGGGTAGGTTACTATTCGCCAAAAATTATTTTTTTCTTATTGGACCGCAAAAATCATCTTGAACACAACCGTGTATGTCAGATTTCCAAAATTCCAAACACAGAAGTTACAAACTTATGTTTAAAGGTCACTTAGCACTTAGTTCATTATGTTGTGTTTTCATGTGATTTTATGACATGTTTTTAATAAAGAAATTTCCATTAAAATACTTTGGGTCGTTACATTCTTCCCCCCTTATGAAATTTCACCCTCGAAATTTCACTTTACACAAACAGGTGAGGGTACTTCTACTTCATGGACTCCTATGGTTCCCAAGTAGCTTCTTCAAACTTATGGTTCCTCCACAACACTTTGACGAGGTGATTTTTCTTGTTCTGTAGAACCTTATTTCTCCGATCAAGAATACCTACTGGATTCTCCTCATAAGAGAAATCATCATCCATCTATACCACCTCTAAGTTTAGTACATGTGAGGGATCAGGTATGTACTTCCTCAGAAGTAATACGTGAAAAACATCATGAACTTGAGCCATATTTGGTGGAAGTGCAAGCTGATAGGCCACGACTCCTATACGGTCAAGGATTTCAAAGGGGCTAATGTACCTTGGGATTAACTTTCCTTTCTTCCCATATCACATGAATCTCTTCCATGGTGATATTCTAAGGAAGACTTTATCTACAAATTCGAACTCTAAATCCCTTTGACGGTAGTCAGCATAGCTCTTTTGCGAACTTTGAGCAGCTTTGATGTGTTTCTGGATGACTTGAAACTTCTCTGTCATCTCTTCCACAAGATCTGGTCCAAGTAGATTTCTTTCTCTAACTTCATCCCAACAGGTTGGAGTTCTACATCGATTTTCATACAGAGCTTCACATAGATCCATCTGAATACTCGAGTGGAATCTATTGTTGTATGAGAACTCAACCAATGGGATATGCTGATCCCATCCACCTTTGAATTCTAGTGAGCATGATCTTAGCATATCTTCAAGTGTCTGAATAGTCCTTTAAGATTGGCCATCGGTTTGGGGGTGATGGGCTATCCTAAAATTTAATTCAGTACTCAAATCATGTTGAAGGATCCTCCATAATTTAGATGTGAACCTTCGATCATGGTCAGAGGCAATTGAGAGTGGAACACCATGTGTTCTCACCACTTCCTTCACATATATCTTTGAAAGTTTTTCAAGCGAGAGATCTTCCCGAATAGAGATAAAATGGGTCGTCTTGGTGAGTCGATCAACCACAACCCATATCGCATTATTTCCCTTTGACATGTCGGGAGACCTGTGATAAAGTCCATAGTAACATTTTCCCATATCCATATGGGTATAGGCAATGGCTGCATCAACCATTTGGACTTTTTTCTCTCTTATTTAACTTTCTGACATACCAAACACCTTGAGATATATTCCACGATCTCCTTTTTCAAGTTATCCCACCAGAAGTGTTCTCGGAGATAATATTACATCTTGGTGCTACCAGGATGGATAGAGAATGTAGATCTATGTGCATTGTCCAATAGATCCTTCTTTATCTCGGGTGATAAAGGCACACAAATCCGCGTTCCAAACCAAATCATACCATCATCATCGATATGGAACTCATGCAGCTTCCCTTTACCACATTTACCTATTTTGTATCTCCAGACCATCCCTTTGTGCTTCTTTAAGCTTCCCTTGGATGGATGGTTGCGCAATCATTTGTGCAAGGTAGGATTTATCCCTTTCCCTTATGATTTCTAAATCCATGATTTGCATATCCAAGAAGATATGGTCTTTCTCAATCTGTAACATGGATAGAGTAGCAAGTTCTTTTCTGCTTAGAGCATCAACTACCTTGTTTTCCTTTCTAGGATGGTAGTGAATAGAGTAATATTAATCCGTTATTAGCACTAACCATCTTCTTTGACGCATGTTGAGCTCATTTTGTGTGAATATATACTTTAGGCTCTTGTGGTCGGTGTATATGTCACACTTCTCACCATAAAGGTAGTGTCGCCATATTTTCAAGGCAAAAATCACAGCTGCCAGCTCTAGATCATGCGTCAGGTAGTTCTTCTCATGGATCTTCAAATTTCGTGAGGCATAGGCTACCACATTATCATTTTTCATTAGTACTCAACCCAAGCCTTTCTTGGAAGCATCACTGTATATCACAAAAATTTCTCCACTTTTCGGTAGTGTGAGTACAGGTGCAGTGATCAGCCTTTTCTTTAGCTCCTTGAAGTTTCCCTCACATTCTTCCATCCAGACATACTTTACCGATTTCCTTATTAACTTAGTTAGTGGGCTTGACAATCATGAGAAGTTTCTCACAAAATGTTGGTAGTACCCAGCTAATCCCAGAAAACTACGGATTTCGGTGACACTAGAGGGCCTGGGCCATTCCTCAATTGCATTTGTTTTTGAAGGATCCACAAAAATTCCCTCACTTGTGATCACATTTCACAAGAATGTGACTGGCTTCATCCAAAAGTAACACTTTCTGAACTTGGTTTACAACTTCTCCTTCCTCAATGTCACCAACACAACTCTTAGATGTTCCTCATGTTGCACCTTGTTCTTGGAGTAGATGAGAATATCATCAATAAACACTACCAAAAATTTTTCTAGGTAATGTCTAAAGACTATATTCATAAAATCCATGAAGATTGCAGAGGAATTAGTAAGTCCAAAGGGAATCACTAGAAACTCATAGTGCCCATACCTTGTACAGAAGGCAGTCTTCTGAATATCTTCCTTCTTCACCTTTAGCTGATGATATCCAAAACGAAGACCCACCTTTGAAAAGTATTTATCTCCTCTTAACTGATCGAACAATTCGTCAATCGTTGGAAGAGGATAATTGTTATTTATGGTGATCTTTTTGAGTTCTCGATAGTCGATAAACAACTGCATTGTTCCATCCTTCTTCTTCACAAAGAGCACTAGCGCACCCCAAGGTGATGCACTAGGGCGTGTGAACCTTTTATCCAGATGCTCTTATAGCTGCTTCTTTAACTCATCCAGTTCAATAGGAGCCATCCTATAGGTACACTTTGAGATAGGAGAATCTCCAGGTATGAGTTCTATTGAGAACTCTACCTCCCGATCTGGGGGAATTCCGGGTAACTCTTTAGGAAATAAATCACCTTGATGATGTAAATCGTCATGTTTATCACCGCATAGCAACTGCACAACTAGAAGAGTACATGCAGAGAGGGGAGTACCATGAAGGTCTCTTCCTTTACTTCACCTTGTCCGAGAACTACCTAGCCCTGGAAAAGTTTCATGAAGCTTCTTTGGAGGGCGACATCCATGTAACCTATCTATTCCAGGTCCTGAGTTTCAGCTTGTATGGAATACTTTATGAATTTTTAGTGTTTAAAAAAGAAGTGGTTAGAGAGATTTATAGAGAGGTAGATCACTACCAAATCTCTAACCTCCACACCTCCCATGACACTCTTTGGAAAAACGAATGCTTTATGCATAGGTTTGACCCTAAATGCTCATGGTCTATATGGGCCAAGGAGATTGAGGATCTCGGATTTAATCTGAGGATCCACCTGGAAACATCAACGGATTATCCGCAATGGTGGTCCTGGAGGAGAGGACCTCGAGCATAAAGTCTCTCTAGTTTTTTTGGTAGTTTCTTACAAGTGTAATAGAATTGCGAGGGCACAGTTATTTTAAGGAGGTGATAATGTGACACCCCGAACTTAATTTCTATAGTAATTATTACATTTGGATTAATTTTTTTTATATAAGCAATTCCCGCAAAATAAACACAAGACTTGTTATTCATTCAAAACACTGGAAATGGATACATGAAAACAAGGTCTAAGGACCATAAATAACCAAAAATTCCTACAAGTAGGCCAATCATGATCACTGGTAGACCCCACATCACCAAAAACATGCCAAGAAATTAGTGGATTTCCTTCGGATCTACCACGACTAATAAAATTATAACCAGAACCACAACAATCGTGCTAAGAATTAAAGGTATGAAGAGCACCATCTTCTGTGTCTCAGTGTTTGAAGTTGGAATACCCTAAATCATGTTTTTATAAGACCTAAAATTCAACTGTTGCCATTTAGGTGACCATTGAGTTTACAACGTCTATAATTATTGATATTGGGTATTGTAGTTTAATTAATTATGAATGTGGAAAATTTTAAAGTATTTCAAAAAAATACGTTAAAGTCATTAAATTTTATTTATATTTTATAATTTCAAAACTTAATGTTTTCAAATATTTAGACATTCTGGTTTTGTAAATTGATCTCCTGTATGAAAATTATAAATATTTATTTTTGAGCATAATATGTAATGATTTTTCTATGTGTAAAATCAACTTAAAATATTTTAAGTAATTGAGTATTTTAAAACCCTATCATTGATCATATTTAATTGAGCTTATCTTTGGAAACATGACTTTTGAAACCATAATGTTTTGGTACATAAGTCCACTTAAAATCAAAGAAAAATTTGCATTTTGAATTTGAAAACATTTTTTAAGAATAATTTCTTTAATAAAAAGATATATAGTTTAATTTGTGTGTTTTTTAACCTCCCAAATTTATGAATAAATCTAATTTTATGAAAGGATATTATGTTGTTTTTTTTTATTTTGAAAATTGGGTTAATAAAAAAATATTAACCCAATTGGCCATCCCTTTACAGCTGGTCCAAGGGAGGTGGCTCACACTAGGTGGCTGAGCCTAGCCCTCAGCCCAAGCTAAGGACGACTATGAATGGGTACCCTAAAGGGAACACAAGAGAGTAGGAGCGTGCGCACCACCGCGGGCGTGAGGCCACGGTAGAGCATAAGTAGGCCGAGGTCTGTGGGGGAGCCAGAGCCTATGTGTAAGGCCCCCTTCCGTGTGTGTTGTGATTTCTGAAGTGTGTAGCGGAGCCGCAGGCTTATAAGGAAGCTGCGCGCATCTCCTCGTTTCGATGTGGGAAGCGATTTTTTGGGCGAAACGCAATCTGGGCCATTGGATCGCATCACGCGCGATCAGGGCCATCCATCTCGGTCCGGGCCTCGACTCTCAGCAGCCGCGGTAAAACCTCAATGTTTTTATATGCCGTTGGATCTAGTAAGATCTAATCACAGCCGTTCACTCAGTTTTAAAATCTCGTGCCTTTCCTCATCCATCTGATCTTATTTTAGATCTAATCTCAACTGTTCCTTGTTTTTTTAAAACCCACGGCCTCATCTCGACCATCCAAACATATCTTGCCTAATCCGAACCATCCATTTCTTCCCCAGTTTCTCTTCCATGTTGTCTTCCCCGTCGTGCTCAAACTAGTGGCCACCCACTAGTATTTACTCCTCCTTCTTTATCTTCTCCTACATCGTGTATTCCCCACTATTCTATGTCCACACGAGCTTGAATTCTACCTAAAAGATCCTCCCCGATATCTTTTATTTTACTTTATTTATTTTTCAGTTTACTTTCTTTTGTTTCGGTTTTAGTTTTCCACAAGCTTTATATATGTATATGTATTATAATCACCGTTTGTTTTTGAGCTCTCTCTTTAAGAAACATGTTGGGTTGTCTTATCTCGGTCAAGTTTTAAGTCTTTATTTATATTTTATTTATAATATGTTATATATATGAAATATATGTGTACCTCCTATATAAATCTGGATTTTTTGCACCTGAAATTACTAGTTTTCTTCCTCCCAACGTGAAAATATTTCCTACCCATCCTTCTTGCACACCTGAAGTCAGGTAAGGGATCAACTTGTTATGTTTTCGCTTTTTTAAAACTATTTTATACTTATGTATATACGGGTCTATATGTATATATAAATACCATTTCATATCTCTTCTAAATAATAACTCACGTTGAATTTTCTAAATGTGTTTTGAGTACACAACACATGCAAGAGGTTTTTTGATTCAATTTTTGTATGCAAACCCATCTTATCTAATTTCTTTTCATCACAGATAAATGTGTATGTATATAATTTCATCTCAACCCATTCTATAATTTCAAAACAAAAAAGTATGTATATTCATATATATATATATATATATACCACAAACCATTTTGGGTTTATGATCATTGAAGGGTGACCTTTCGTTTTTAAGTGTTGTTTTCAAAACATAAAATGCATGTAAGGGGTCTAATTCCTCATGTTTTGTTTTTAAGTATACCCTTATTTACAATTCATGTATGTATGGTTATATAAATATATTACAACTGAGATTTCAAAAAACCTATCCTTATTAAATTAAATCATGGTTATGAAGAATGTAATAGTTGTAAGAATTTATTAAATCTTGTTTGGGTTACGCAGATCCCAAATACACCCTTTATGTATATATAAACATTTTTCCATAATTATCAAATCCACATGAATACATGTATGTATTTCAAACTTGATTTCTCAAGTAAATGGTATAATGGTTTCCATGTTCAAGAATAAATCTACATTCATGCATGAGCTCACATGTTTAAAATTTTCTTTTATGCATGAACACTTCACAGGCAATAATACATACATTGTATTCCAATTGTTCCAAAAGAAATGCCTTTGGTCTTTTAAGTTTATGTTTTAATATTTTATATAATAATTAACATTTCATGGATTAAATGAGTATATCAAATTCAAAATATGTCAACATGGTTTAGAAAAGGCCACATTCTTAAGGGTTTAAATTCAAAAGTTGTTATTTCATGCGACAAAACATTATTTTATGTACTCATTCTTATTACATATGCAAGAGTATGTTGTTTTAGTTCATACACATCCCAATTTAATATGAATCCAACAAGTCTAGTTCTTTTTTACATGATCCATATAAAAAAAGGATTATGGACTGAAAATTTATGTTTTCTATGTAACATGAACACTATGAAGATGAAACCATGCTAAGACATTTGAGGAATGTATTGGACTTAAAATGATGTGACGGGTGAGCCCAGAATTATACAGCACTCCAATGCATTGGGTAAAGTGATGAACTCTCATGAATTAAGTGATATAATGCATGAACATGATGCTAGCTTTGTTCACAACTATGTGTGGTAGTTAACCACAATTATTTTGGGTTCGAGAATTTCCCCTTACCTTATATCCGAACGCTTCCTTCTGTTTAATGTCCTATATAATGACATTATATTAATTAATTAGAAATTAAAGAACATTTTATACCTTAATAGGGGTAATTTTGGTTTCATTATGTTATTTTATGAGCCTTTTTATGAGTTATAGAGTTTAAAAACATTGTTCAAGAATGTTCGTTTTTATGGTTTTCTTGAGAGTTTCACATGTATTCATGAATTGACGTTTGTGTGGAACATGGCTAAACATCCAGAACATATATTACATGTTATTAATGATATTACAAAAGTTAAAATTATCTTAATATGAATTACATTTTATACCATGTGGATGAATCATTAGATAGAAATTTAATGATGATCGTTTGGGTTAATTTGGGCGGTTTTTCGACCACAATGAACTTGTTTTGTTTACTCATCTAGTAATATGTACATAAGTTAGTTCCAGAACTTAAAATAGAAAATAAAACATATATTATATTCTGGTTCAACCATAAAAATGGTTTCATGACCAGATATGTAGGTAGAAATGGAAAAAATAAAACATGTCGTTCTTGAAGGTGATGGATTAACACCTTATGAACAACGTTTTCTTTTATAAAATAAAAGGAAGAGGAAAAGTGGGTTGGATGGTATAATATCCCATTATTATCATAACATTAAAGTATATATATTATACATGAGTCACCATACCATTTTGACAAATATAGGTTGGGATAGAAAAAGAAAAGGACTTGAAATTGAAAAGGAATTAAATGAAAGAGGAAGAGAAATTACCTTGAATCCTCCTCTTGAGATCCTCCTTAAGGGGCCTAAGCTTGGTCATTTGATGTGACCAGAAGCTCTTGGACATGGGGTAGGGGCTAGGGAATATTCTTGGGGAGATTTTAGACAATTCTTGAAGCTTGAGAGGTGTGTTTTGTTAAGGGGAGGGGGAGGGGTTATTTATACATGAGGAGAGAGGTGTTTTTAGTATAAAATATTAAATAAAATAATATATCAAAAGTAAGACGTGTAATAGTAGTTTTTTGACATCCTAAATCATATATTAATATAATATAATTCTTTTTAATCTTTAAATAATCTTTATAATTCTAATTCATTAATTTATTAATAGGAAAGTGAAAGAAAGAGAAAAACACACTTTAAGAAATCACCTTTTGACTTTAGGCTTTTGGAAAGTTATTTTAAGGTTTTAAAATTGAGTTTATTGTATTTTGAGGAAAATTTTATGAAATTTAATGTAATTTGGCCGAAAATAATGTTCTAGAATGTTTATATCATCGTTACATCATTAATGATGCAATTTAGAATACATCGATTATGCGAAAAACCGTATTTTTACTATTCACTCAAAAATTGAAGTATTTCAGAAAAATCCCAAAATTTAACCCTAACCATTTTTCGACGTGTATAATTGAAAAATGAATTCCAATTTTCAAAAATAATTTTCTAAATATGGTTAATTTAATATTTAATTAAAATCGTAGTTTACTTGAAAAATACAGTTTTTAAAATTAAAACTGATTTTATAATGCTTTAAAAAATTGTGTAGGGTCTTCTAAAATTATCTAAAAACAAGGAGAAATAGATTTTCTAACTTATGAAAAAATTTAAAGAAAATAATTTTTTTAAAATTAATTAATTAATTTTAATTAATTATTTATAACTTACAAAAATACCAAAACGTTTACTATGGTCAAATTGTCACTTTCTAAGATGGCTAAATTTTATTTAGCTATTCATGGGTAAGGTTACTCTTATTTGGATGATGTACTATTCATAAGGGTCGTACTACTATTCATAAGGGTAGGTTAGTATTCATATGGGTAGGTTACTCTTCACCAAAAATTGTGTTTTTCTTATTGGACCACAAAAATCATCTTGAACACAACCGTGTATGTCAGATTTTCAAAATTCCAAACACAGAAGTGACAAACTTATATATAAAGGTCACTTAGCACTTAGTAGTTAATTATGTTGTGTTTTCATGTGCTTTTATGACAAATTTTTAAGAAGGGAATTTCCATTGAAATACTTTGGGTCGTTACATTCTTCCCCCCTTACGAAATTTCACCCTCAAAATTTCACTTTACACATACAGGTGAGGGTACTTCTCCTTCATCGCCTCCACTGGTTCCCAAGTAGCTTCTTCAAACTTATGGTTCCTCCAAAACACTTTGACAAGGTAAGTTTTCTTGTTGTGTAGAACCTTATCTCTCCGGTCCAGAATCTCTATTGGCTGCTCCTCATAAGAGAGATCATCTTCCAGCTGTACCACCTCTGAGTTTAGTACATGTGAGGGATCAAGTATGTACTTCCTCAGGAGTGATATGTGAAAAACATCATGAACTTGAGCCATATTCGGTGGAAGTGCAAGCCGATAGGCCACGACTCCTATACGGTCAAGAATTTCAAAGGGGCCAATGTACCTTGGGATTAACTTTCCTTTATTCCCAAATCACATGACTCTCTTCCATGGTGATATTCGAAGGAAGACTTTATCTCCAATTTCAAACTCCAAATCCCTTCGACGGTTGTCAACATTGCTCTTTTTCCGACTTTGAGCAGCTTTGATGTGTTTCTGGATGACTTGAACCTTCTCTGTCATCTCTTCCACAAGATCGGGTCCAAGTAGCTTTCTTTATCCAACTTCATCGCAACAGGTTGGGTTTCTACATTGCTTTCCATACAGAGCTTCATATGGAGCCATTTGAATACTCTAGTGGAAGCTATTGTTGTATGAGATCTCAACCAATGGGAGAGGCTTATCCCATCCAACTTTGAATTCTATTGATCATGATCTTAGCATATCTTCAAGCGTCTGAATAGTCCATTTAGATTGGCCATCGGTTTGGAGGAGATAGGTCGTGCTGAAATTTAATTCAGTACTCAAAGAATGTTGGCGGATCCTCCAGAATTTAGATGTGAACCTTGGATCACGGTCAGAGACAATTGAGAGTGGAACACCATCCATTCTCAACACTTCCTTCACATATATCTTTGCAAGTTGTTCAAGTGAGAGATCTTCCCTAATAGCGATAAAATGGGTAGTCTTGGTGAGTCAATCAACCACAACCCATATCGCATTATTTCCCTTTGACGTTTTCAGGAGACCTATGACAAAGTCCATAGTAACATTTTCCCATTTACACATGGGTATAGGCAATGGCTGCATCAACCCTTTGGACTTTTTTCGCTCTTCTTTAACTTGCTGACATACCAAACACCTTGAGATATATTCCGCGATCTCCTTTTTCATGTTATCCCACCAGAAGTGTTCTCGAAGATCATGATACATCTTGGTGCTATCAGGATGGATAGAGAATGTTGAGCTATGTGCATTGTCCAATATCTCCTTCTTTATCCCGGTTGATGAAGGCACACAAATCTTCATTCCAAACCAAATCACACCATCATCATCGATATGGAAATCATGCAGCTTCTCTTCCTTTACCGCATTCACCCTCTTTTGTATCTCCACATCATCCCTTTGTGCTTCTTTAATCTTCCCTTGGATGGATGGTTGCATAATCATTTGGGCAAGGTAGGATTCATCCCCTGCCCTTATGATTTCTAAATCCATGCTTTGCATATCCAAGAAGATAGGGTCTTTCTCAATCCATAACATGGATAGAGTAGCAGGTTCTTTTCTACTTAGAGCATCAGATACCTTGTTCACCTTTCCAGGATGGTAGTGAATAGAGAAATTGTAATCCTTGATTATCTCTAACCATCTCCTTTGACGCATGTTGATCTCATTTTGTGTGAATATATACTTTAGGCTCTTGTAGTCAGTGTATATGTCACACTTCTCACCATAAAGGTAGTGCTGTCAGATTTTCAAGGAAAAAATCATGGCTTCCAGCTCTAGATCATGCGTCGGGTAGTTATTCTCATGGATATTCAACTGTCATGAGGCATAGGCTATCACATTATCATTTTTCATGAGTATGCAACCCAAGACTTTCTTTTAAGCATCACTGTATATCACAAAACGTTCTCAACTTTTCGGTGGTGTGAGTACAGGTGCAGTGATCAGCCTTCTCTTTAGATCGTTGAAGCTTCCCTCACATTCTTCCGTCCAGTCATACTTTACCCCTTTCCTTGTTAACCTAGTTAGCGGGCTTGACAATTGTGAGAAGTTTCTTACAAAACATCGGTAGTACCCAACTAATCCAAGAAAACTACTAATTTTGGTGACACTAGAGGGCCTGGTACATTCCTCAATTGATTTTTTTTGAAGGATCCACAAAAATTCCCTCACTTGTGATCACATGTCCCAAAAACATGACTTGATTCATCCAAAAGTCACACTTACTAAACTTGGCGTACAACTTCTCCTTCCTAATTATTTCCAACACAAGTCTTAGATGTTCCTCATGTTCCTCCTTGTTCTTGGAGTAGATGAGAATATCATCGATAAACACTACCAAAAATTTGTCGAGGTAATGTATAAATATCTATTCATCAAATCAATGAAGATTTCAGGGGCATTATTAAGTCTAAAGGACATCATTAAAAACTTATAGTGCCCATACCTTGTATGGAAGGCAGTCTTATGAATATCTTCTTTCTTCACCTTTAGATGATGATATCCAGAATGAAGATCCACCTTTGAGAAGTATTTTGATCCTATTATTTGATCGAATAAGTTGTAAATCCTTGGAAGAGTATACTTGTTATTTATGGTGATCTTGTTGAGTTCTTGATAGTCGATACACAGCTGCATTGTTCCATCCTTCTTCTTCACAATGAGCACTGGTTCACCCTAAGGTGATACACTAGGGCGTATGAACCCTTTATCCCGATGCTCTTGCAGCTGCTTCTTTAACTCCTATAGTTCAATATGAGCCATCCTATAGGGACACTTTGAGATAGGAGTAGCTCTAGGTATGATTTATATTGATAAATCTACCTCACGATCCGGGGGAATTCCAGGTTACTCTTCAGGAAATACATCACCGTATTCCCTCACGATGGGTATTTACATAAGGTTGGCACCTTCCTTTGACTCAACCATTTGGACGAGGTATGCTTCTTCATAGGGAATCAACACCTAAAACATGGAAGGATTTTTCAAAGGAGATTAATGATCTTCCTTTCATTTGTAGAGGAGCATGGGATTGTTCAGAATACGAAAAGATATTTCCTTTTCCTGACAGTTGATATGTTCTCTATATAATTAGTGCCAATCCATTCCCATTATAGCGTCGAATTCTACCAAGGGAAGTATTATGAGATTAGTTGGAAGAATCTTACCACATACTCCAATAGTATAAGAGTCAAACACTTTGGTTACAATTATTGGGCCACTTGGTTTTTTTACAGATATATCTACTTCAAGGTTTCTTGGATTCAATTCTATAGTTCTAGAAAACTAGAAAGATATAAAGGAATGCGTATAACCAGAATAAAATTGGACTTTTTCCATTCTTGAGTGAATATTAAGTGTACCTTGTACGACTTCATTATCTTGATCCACTTACGCAGTAGTGATGGCATAATCCTTCCCTTGTTGCTTTGGATTTGGTAGATGTTGATGCTGATTACCCTCAAGAACTCGAGGTTTAGTGCATTGGATTGCATAGTGCCCTATAGATCCCTACAGTTGTAGCATTGAACCATGAATGGTTCTCTTCTTTATTCTACCACATTATCCTTCCTTTTTATGTCTTTATGATACTCTTGAGCAAGGTTTCCTTCATTCCCACACTTGATGCATTTCCCCGTCCCTTTGAGGCAGTTCCCATGGTGCAACTTCCCACATTTTTGGCATGTGGATCGTTGATTTTTCTTCCCAACGTTTTCATTAGATCCACTGGCTTGAAACTCCATCTTTCATTTTTTATCACCACATCCATGGGACCATTCTCCAAACTCTATCTCTACTTTGAGAGCACACCATAAAACTTCTTCATAACTTCCAAAGTCTCGAATTGCAAGATCCTTTCTAAGGTGTGGTTTTAATCCACTAAATAATCTATCAATTTTTCTATCACTGTTGATAACAAAACCCGAAGAGTACCTTGCAATCCTTGTGAAATTTTCTTCGTAGGTTGTGACAAATTCTCCTTCTTTTTTCTTGAGATTTATGAATTATCTCTCCATCTTCGTACGAAGAGTTCGTGGGAAATACTTATTAAGAAACGTGATCTTAAAGTCTTCCCATTCTATCTATTCAATTTCCTCCATTGTCTTGGTTTTCTTAATCAAAGCCAACCATTGATCGACCTCTCCATCTAGAAGATAAAGGGATAGTGTCACCTTCTCTATCTCAGAACAGTGAAGAACAGAAAATATCTTCTCCATGGAGTTAACCCACTGTTCCGCAACTAGTGGATCAGAAGATCCACTAAACGTCAGTGGTCGTTGCCGCATAAAACATTCGATAGCTAGTTTATCTCTCTTTGGTGAAGTAGGATGTTCCCCATTATTATGGTTATTGTTAATAACCTGAGATAATTGGGTAAGCATCACTGTAAAGTTTTTAATTACACCTCCCAAATTATTGGGGATGTTGTTCGGGCAATCGCTGCGTTGGCCCTCGCACGAGTTGTTGGCCTGGTTTCTCCTGGTTCCCACCATTTTCTAAAATAAAAAAGGTTAGAACAAAACAAAATTCAAAAAGTCATGAATAAATTATTAATTCATTCAATGTATAATAAAATCATAACATATGGGATCCCTATTTAAAGATTCTTATGCACATACTTGTACTTAGTCTCACGCTAGAGGTTTTCTCTAGGGTTCACTAATCCTAATTCCCAAATTAACTAAACCTTCTCCCTGATACCAACTATAACAACCCAAAATTTTCATACATTACTATTAAATAATGTTAAATAAAAACAAAATAATAATATTACACATAGAGTATCCAATAGTTTAGTGTCTTGGGAAAACTAGGACCATATATAACAATTACAACATCGAGCATAAACTTTTTTATTCATTTCTTCTTCTCTAGATTCTTATTGGATTTTGACCTCTCATTAGTACATGTATCCACCTGAGGATATAAATAAAATGGGGTGATCTAGAAGCCCAGTAAGAGGATATATAAGAACAATATAGCATGGGGTGAGCATATTCATAACATAGGCAAAGAATCATGAACATGAGAGGAAGCATTAATAAGAGACTTGAAATGTGGCAATGCATAAAAATGAAACATAATGTATTAGTGGTTAACTACCACCCATGTTTGTGAAAAAATATATCATCTTGTTCACAAATCATTTTACATTTACTCATGAGATTCATCATTTTACCCAATGCATTGGAGCGTTTTATAATTCCGGGCGCACCCGTCACATCATAACATTATAATTTATCATGCATGACACAATGAACTTATAACATAAATTAACATAACTAACCCATGAAAAGGAATGGGTTTCATCTCATAAGAACACATTCATAAACATTGGGTTCCCAAAAGAATGAGGGAATGACATACATGTTACAAGAACCGTCAACATTGAATGATAAGTAAAAGGTGTGTTCTTGAAAGAAGAGTTATTTTGGAAAACATTTGGTTTTTCATAAATACCAAGGAAAAAAATTTATATCATATAAAATTAACGACAACAATGAACAAAAGTTTTTTAAGGAGTAACTATATCAAAAAGGAGTGAAAGGGGGAGAACCCGAAGGATGAAAGTTGGGTTCGAGAATTTCCCCTTACCTTGTATCCAAACGCTTCCTGCTCTTTAATTTCAAATATAATGACATTATATTCATTAATTATAAATTAAATAACCTTTTATACCTTAATAGGGTTAATTTTGGTTTCATTATGTTATTCTATGGGCCTTTTTATGAGTTATAGAGTTTAAAAACATTGTTCAGGAATGTTCGTTTTTATGGTTTTCTTGAGAGTTTCACATGTATTCATGAATTGAAGTTTGTGTAGAACATGGGTAAACATCCAGAAAATATATTAAATTTTATTAATGATATTAAATAATTTAAAATGATCTTAATATGAATTACATTTTATACCACATGGATGAATCATTAGATATAACTTTAATGATGATCGTTTGGGTTAATTTGGGTGGTTTTTCGACCACAACGAACTTGTTTTGTTTACTCATCTAGTAATATGTACATAAGTCAGTTAAAGAACTTAAAATAGGACATAACACATATATAATATTCTATTTCAACCATAGAAATGGTTTCATGACCAGATATGAAGGTAGAAATGGAAAAATAAAACATCTCATTCTTGAAGGTGATGGATTAACACCTTACGAACAACGTTTTATATTATAAAATAAAAGGAAGAGGAGAAGGGGGTTGGATGGTATAATATCCCATTAGTATCATAAAATTACAGTATATTTATGATAATGGATTCACCATACCATTTTTACAAAGATAGGTTGTGAGAGAATAAGAAAAGGACTTGAAATTGAAAAGGAATTAAATGAAAGAGGAAGTGAAATTACCTTGAATCCTCCTCTTGAGATCCTCCTTAAGGGGCCTAAGCTTGGTATTTTGATGAGACCAGAAGCTCTTGGACGTGGGGGAGGGGCTAGGTAAGATTATTGGGAAGCTTTTAGACAATGATTGAAGCTTGAGAGGTTTGGTTTGGCAAGGGGAGGGGGAGGGGTTATTTATACATGAGGAGGGAGGTGTTTTTAGTATAAAATATTAAATAAAATAATATATCAAATTTCAGACTTGTAATAGTAGTTTTTTGAAACCCTAAATCATATATTAATATAATATAATTCGTTTTAGGATTTAAATCATCTTTATAATTCGAATTAATTAATTTATTAAAAGGAAAGTGAAAGAAAGAGAAAAAGACACTTTAATAAATCACCTTTTGACTTTAGGATTTTGGAAAGTTATTTTTAGGTTTGAAAATTGAGTTTATTGTATTTTAAGGAAAAATTTATTTAATTTAATGTAATTTTGAAAAAACTAATGTTCTATAATGTTTATGTCATCATTACATCATTAATGATGCAATTTAGGATACACCGATTATGCGAAAAACTGTATTTTTATTATTCACCCGAAAATTGAAGTATTTCAAAAATATCCCAAAATTTCACCCTAACCATTTTTTGACGTTTAGAATCCAAAAAGGATGTCCATTTTTTAAAAATATGTTTCTAAATATGAATAATTTAATATTTAATTTAAATCATAATTTACTTGAAAAATACAGTTTTTAAAATTATAACTGATTTTATAATGCTTTCAAAAATTACGTAGGGTCTTATAAAATTATCTAAAAACTAAGAGAAATATATTTTATAAATTATGAACACATTTTAAGAAAATAAATTTTCTTTTAAATTAATTAATTAATTATAGTTAATTATTTATAACTTACAAAAATACCAAAACGTTTACTATGGCCAAATTGTCACTTTCTAAGATGCCTAAATTTTATTTAGTTATTCATGGGTAAGGTTACTATTATTTGGACGATGTACTATTCATAAGGGTTGTACTACTATTCATAAGGGTAAGTTACTATTCATAGGGGTATTTTACTATTAATCAAAAATTAAGTTTTTCTTATTGGACCGCAAAAATCATCTTAAACACAACCGTGTATGTCAGATTTTCAAAATTCCAAACACAGAAGTGACAAAATTATGTTTAAAGGTCACTTTGCACTTTGTAGTTCATTATGTTGTGTTTTCGTGTGATTTTATGAAATATTTTTAATAAGGGAATTTCCATTGAAATACATTGGGTCGTTACATTCTTCCCCCCTTATGAAATTTCGCCCTCAAAATTTCACTTTACACAAACAGGTGAGGGTACTTATCCTTCATCGCCTCCTCTGGTTCCCAAGTAGCTTCTTCAAACTTATGGTTCCTCCACAACACTTTGAAAAGTTGAGTTGTATTGTTGTGTAAAACCTTATCTCTCTGGTCCAGAATATCTACTGGCTGCTCCTTATAAGAGAGACCATCTTCCAGCTGTACCACCTCGGAGTTTAGTAAATGTGAGTGATCAGGTATGTACTTGCTCAGGAGTGATACATGAAAAAATCATGAACTTGAGCCATATTTGGTGGAAATGCATGCTGATAGGCCACGACTTCTATACAGTCATGGATTTCAAAGGGGCCAATGTACCTTGGTCTTAACCTCCCTTTCTTCCAAAACCGCATGACTCTCTTCCATGGTGATATTCAAAGGAAGACTTTATCTCCAACGTCGAACTCCAAATCCCTTCGACGATTGTCATCATAGCTCTTTTGCTAACTTTGAGCAGCTTTAATGTGTTTTTGGATGAATTGAACCTTCTCTGTCATCTCTTCCACAAGATCGGGTCCAAGTAGATTCCTTTCTCCAACTTCATCCGAACAGGTTGGAGTTCTACATTGCTTTCCATACAGAGATTCATATGGAGCCATCTGAATACTCGAGTGGAAGCTATTTTTGTATGATAACTCAACCAATGGGAGATGCTGACCCCATCCACCTTTTAATTCTAGTGAGCATTCTCTTAGCATATCTTCAAGTGTCTGAATATTCCTTTCAGGTTGGTCATTGGTTTGGGGGTGATAGGTCGTGCTGAAATTTAATTTAGTACTCAAAGTATGTTGAAGGCTCCTCCAGAATTTAGATTTGATCCTTGGATCAAGGTCAGAGACAATTGAGAGTGGAACACCATGCAGTCTCACCACTTCCTTCACATATATCTTTTCAAGTTGTTCAAGCGAGAGATCTTCCCGAATAGGGATAAAATGGGCAGTCTTGGTGAGTTGATCAACCACAACCCATATCTCATTATTTCCCTTTGACGTCTTCGGGAGACCCGTGACAAAGTCCGTAGTAACATTTTCCCATTTCCACAAGGGTATAGGCAATGGCTGCATCGACCCTTTGGACTTTTGTCGCTCTGCTTTAACTTGCTGACATACCAATCACCTTGAGATATATTATGCGTTCTCCTTTTTCATGTTATCCCACTAGAAGTGTTCTCAGAGATCATGATACATCTTGGTGCTACCAGGATGGATAGAGAATGTTGAGCTATGTGCATTGTCCAATAGCTCCTTCTTTATCCCGGGTGATGAAGTCACACAAAGCCACATTCCAAACCAAATCACACCATCATCATCAATATGGACCTCATGCAACTTCCCTTCCTTTACTACATTTACCCTCTTTTGTATCTCCACATCATCCATTTGTGTTTCTTTAATCTTCCCTTAGATGGATGGTTGCACAATAATTTGGGCAAGGTAGGATGTATCCCCTGCCCATATGATTTCTAAATCCATGCTTTGCATATCCAAGAATATAGGGTCTTTCTCAATCCATAACTTGGATAGAGTAGTAGGTTCTTTTCTGCATAGAGCATCAGCTACCTTTTTCGCCTTTCCAGGATGGTAGTGAATAGAGCAATCTTAATCCTTGATTATTTCTAATAATCTCCTTTGATGCATGTTGAGCTCCTTTTGTGCGAATACTTACTTTAGGATATTGTGGTCGGTGTATATGTGACACTTCTCACCATAAAGGCAGTGTCACCATATTTTCAAGGTAAAAATCACGGCTTCCATCTCTAGATCATGCATCAGGTAGTTCTTCTCATGGATTTTCAACTGTCGTGAGGAATAGGCTATCACATTATCATTTTTCACGAGTATGCAACCCAAGCCTTTCTTTGAAGCATCAATGTATATCACAAAACTTTCTCCACTTTTCAGTAGTTTGAGTATAGGTGTTGTGATTAGCCTTCTCTTTAGCTCCTTGAATCTTCCCTCACATTCTTCCGTCTAGACATAATTTACGCCTTTCCATGTTCACTTAGTTAGCAGGCTTGAAAATCATGAGAAGTTTCTCACAAAACGTTGGTAGTACCCAGCTAATCCAAGAAAACTACGGATTTCGGTGATAGTAGAGGGCCTGTGACATTCCTCAATTGCATTTGGTTTCGAAGGATGCACAGAAATTCCCTCAATTGTGATTACATGTCCCAAGAACGTGACTTTCTTCATCCAAAAGTCACACTTACTGAACTTGGCATACAACTTCCCCTTCCTCAATATCGCCAACAAAAGTCTTAGATGTTCCTCATGTTCCTCCTTGTTCTTAGAGTAGATGAGAATATAATCTATAAACACTACTACAAATTTTTCGAGGTAATGTCTAAAGACTCTATTCATCAAATCCATGAAGATTGCAGGGTCATTAGTAAGTCCGAAGGGCATAACTAGAAGCTCATAGTTCCCATACCTTGTACGGAATGCTATCTTCTGAATATCTTCCTTCTTCACCTTTAACTGATGATATCTAGAACGAAGATCCACCTTTTAGAAGTATTTAAATCCTCTTAACTGATCGAACAAGTCGTCAATCCTTGGAAGAGGATACTTTTTCTTTATGGTTATCTTGTTGAGTTCTCGATAGTCGATACACAACCGCATTATTCCATCCATATTCTTCACAAAGACCACTGGCGTACCCCAAGGTGATGCACTAGGGCATATGAACCCTTTGTCTAGATGCTCTTGTAGCTGCTTCTTTAAATCATCCAGTTCAATAGGAGCCATCCTATAGGGACAATTTGAGATAGGAGTAGCTCCAGGTATGATTTCTATTGAGAACTCTACCTCATGATCTGGGGGAATTCTGGGTAACTCTTCTGGAAATACATCACTGTATTCCCACACAATGGGCATTTAGGCAAGGTTGGAACCTTCCTTTGACTCAACCATTTGGTCGAGGTATACTTATTCATAGGGAATCAACACCCAAAACATGGAAGAATTTTTCAAAGGAGATTTATGATCTTCCTTTTATTTTAGAGGAGCATGGGATTGTTCAGAATAAGAAAAGATATTTCCTCTTCTTGACAGTTGATTTGAGCTCTATATAATGAGAACCAATCCATTCCCATTATAACATCAAATTATACCAAGGGAAGTATTATGAGATTCGCTGGAAGAATATTCCCACATACACCAATAAGAGAAGAGTTAAACACTTGGGTTGCAATGATTTCACCACTTGGTGTTTTTACAGATATCTCTACTTCAAGGTTTCGGGGCTTCAATTATATAGTTCTAGAAAACTTTCAAGATATAAAGGAATGCATAGAACCAGAATCAAATAAGAATTTTTCCATTCTTGAGTGAATAGGAAGTATACCTTGTATGACTTCATTATCTTTCTCCACTTCCGCAGTAGTGATGGAATAATCCTTCCCTTGTTCCTTTGGCTTTAGTGGCTGCTGACGCTGATTACCCTTGAGAACTCGAGGTTTAGTGCATTGTATTGCATAATGCCCTAGCTCCCTACATTTGTAGCATTGAACCATGAATGGTTCTCTCCTTTCTTCTTCCACATTCTTCTTCCTTTTTATGTCTTTATGACACTCTTGTGCAAGGTGTCCTTCATTCCCACACTTGAAGCATTTCCCCATCCCTTTGAGGCAGTTCCCATGGTGCAACTTCCCACATTTTTGGCATGTGGGTCGTTGATTTTTCTTCCCACCTTTGTGATTATATCTACTGGCTTGAAACTCCATCTTTCATTTCTTATCACCATATCCATGGGACCATTCTCCAAACTCCATATCCCCTTTGAGAGCACACCATACAACTTCTTCATAACTCCCAAAGTCTCGAATTTCAAGAGCCTTTCGAAGGAGTGGTTTTAATCCACTAAAGAATCTGTCAATTTTTCTATCATTGTTGATAACAAAACCCGAAGAGTACCTTGCAAGCCTTGTGAAATTTTCTTCGTAGGTTGTGACAGATTCTCCTTATTTTTTCTTGAGATCTATGAATTATCTCTCAATCTTCGTACAAAGATTTCATGGGAAATACATATTACGAAACATGATCTTAAAGTCTTCCCATTCCATCTCTTCAATTTCCTCCCTTGGCTTGGTGTTCTTAATCAAATCCCACCATTTATTGGCCTCTCCATCTAGACGATAAATGGATAGGGTCACCTTCTCCATCCTTGGACAGTGAAGAACATAAAAGATCTTCTCCACAGAGTTGACCCACTGTTCCATAACTAGTGGATCAGAATATCCACTAAACGTCGGTGGTCATTGCCGCATAAAACATTTGATAGCCAGTTGATCTCTCTTTGGTGAAGTAGGAAATTAACCATTATTATGGTTATTGTTTATAACCTGAGATAATTTGGTAAGCATCACCATAAAGTTTTGACCTCCACCTCCCAAATTATTGGAGATATTTTTCAGGAAATTGCTGCATTGGCCCTCGCACGAGTTGTTGGCCTGGTTTCTCCTGGTTCCCACCATTTTCTAAAATAGAAAAGGTTAGAAAAAAACATAAGTCAAGAAGTCCTGAATAAATTATTCATTCGTACAATCTATAATAAAACCATAACAGATGGGATCCCTATGTAAAGATTCTTGAGCACATACTTGTACTTAGTCTCATGCTAGAGGTTTTCTCTAGGGTTCACTAATCCTAATTCCCAAATTAACCAAACCTTCCCTCTAATACAAAATGTGACAACAGGGCCCCGCTGACAGCTTAGACACCCCGCCTTAACATAGCTGTCAATTACCAACCCTCCAGGTACCACCAGTTGCCTCGCAAACACGTGGTCCCCACCATGGGGCCCACCCACGTGCCAGAACGGGTTATCTGACTAATGACATTCCCCATAGTCCAACACTTGTCTTTTCCAGTGTGATTTGTCCTCACTCAAGCACACCTTGGGTAGCTTCCCAGAAGGTCACCCATCCTTACCACTACTCCAGGCCAAGCATGATTAACTATAGAGTTCTAATCAGGTAGACTTTTGAAAAGGAAGGTGCACCTTGTTGACATGAGTCATATCAGTTAGTCATTTAACACCCCCAAAGGATAAAGGGTTAAATTAATAACTGATATAACTCATGTCAACAAGGTGAACCTTCCTTTTAAGGAGCCTACCTGATTAGAAATCCATAATTAATCGTGCTTGGCCTGGAGTAGTGGTTAGGATATGTGACCTTCTGGGAAGCTACCCAAGGTGTGTGTGAGTGAGGAAAAAGCACACTGGAAATGACATGTGTTGGCCTGTGGGGAATGTTATTAGTCAAATGTCCCGTTCGGGCACGTGGGTGGGCCCCATGGTGGGGACCACATGTCTGTGAGGCAACTGGTGGTACCTGGAGGGCCAGGACCCGACGACCATGTTAAGGCGGGGTGTCTGTGCTGTCAGTGGGGTTCAGAATATGAAAAGATGTTTCCTTTTCCCGACAGTTGATATGTGATCTATATAATGAGAGCCAATCCTTTCCCATTAAAGATTCGAATTCTACCAAGGGAAGTATTATGAGATTCGCTGGAAGAATCTTCCCACATACGCCAACAAGAGAAGAGTCAAACACTTGGGTTGCAATGATTTCACAACATGGTGTTTTTACAGATATCTCTACTTCAAGGTTTTAGGGCTTCAATTATATAGTTCTAGAAAACTTGTAAGATATAAAGGAATGTGGGTCGTTGATATTTCTTCACACGGTTTGGGGAACCGTGGTCGTTGGTGGAATCAGTATAGGTCCATGACCTATACCCATAGTTTGGAAAAACCACGGGTATAGTTTTTTCCACTGTGTCATAACTCTATACCCATAGTTTGGAAACCGTGGGTATAACATATTTTACAAAATAGCAGCCCGTGAGATTCGATCTCGCGACCACTTCTCCATTCACGAGCAGCCTTACCACTACCCCACCACTGCATATATATATATATATATATATATATTATTAAATATATTTATTTAAACTATGGGTATAGAGGAATAAACCCTGGGTATAGAACTTCTGTCAATTTTTTTTGTTCCCACCGAAAAAATAAATTTCCCGCGCACACGCAGGAAACCTATACCCACGGTTTGTCAGAACCATGGGTATATGTTTTTTTATCTGATGACTATAACCATAGTTTTGGGTAAAACCATGGGTACATGTCACCTTATCCCCATGGTTTTGGGCAAACCGTGGGTATATGAATTTTTTGACACCCTATACCCACTGTTTGGAGAAAAGCGTGGGTATAGGGTAGCCTATGCCCACGGTTTGGGGAAACCGTGGGCATAGGCAATCAAAAAATGCCTATACCCACGGTTTTTCAAAAACTGTGGGGATAGGGTGACCTATACTTACAATTTCCCCCAAAACCGTGGGTATAAGTCCATTTTCCAGTAGTGTTAATTAATTAAATGTTTGAAATTCAAATAAAAACATGTGTAAAAATCTGTAGATTTTAAATCCACATCAGTGGCCTATATAGCACTGGGTCGGGATGAAACCTCAGATGAAATAGAATACCCAATACCAATATAAATGAAATTAGGTAGGTGATCTGGTACTTTTAAGTCACAAGCCATGTACCAAAGAGGAGATGAAATTTAGGGACATGTAACTTACATCACCTCTATATGTGTTTAACATTAGCTAAGTAAACATGGGGGGAAATGAAGCCTGATAATAGATTGTTGGGAACTAGGGTAAGGTAGTGGAAATGAGAGACTTGTGACTGAGATTGAGATAGGAGATATTAGAATCTTCACATATACCATGAAATGAGATTCAATTCCCATATAGTTTTGAGAGGCATGATACTTCTGCATTAGTATGAACCATATAAAGAAGATGAGGAGAGAAAATTATGGGTTCACTAGTGAAAAAGAGGGGATAAAACATGGTATGGATTGATAAAAGTTTCATCATAAGGAGTAACATGTAATGAACATAGAGTTCATGGATAGACCTAGAATATGATATCCATATGTCCCTTTATATCTTATTCAATAAGAATCCAGCCACATTTAGTTCTCAAAGGTGCAATGGTTGGAAAGAAGCACCATAATAATGGTGGAAATCCTCCCATATAAGTATTTATAGAATCAAATAATTTGAATTCATGTTATGGGGACTATTACTTACAATTTAACATCACACAACAAGGACATTGAACATGGAATTTATCATCATACACCAAGGATATTGATTTTTTAGATTAATGATCCTTGGTTTAAATTCTTATTCAGAATTTTAAAGTCATTCGATAATGAAAGATGAACAATACAACTTAATGTCAAGTAGCCAAGGCCATAAGAGGATGAATAGTATAAAGTCATGCATCTAGGGATAGATACTTGTAATAGTTTTTTTATCATACTTCTACGATAAAGGGAGTTTCCATATATTATGATCATGATGTTCTTCAATTATTTTTTAAGAACAATATACTAAAATCCATAAGACAATGTGAGTAATTTTTGGTGTGGGAAACAAGGAGTAGAAGAATATAACTGAAGTCAAATTTGAGCACACAACATGTGTGAATATGTTCATATTATAATGTCACATCAACTATTTAAAATGACTCATAAAGGGGAGGATAACATGGGTAACCCCTAGATTTAAATCCTCTGGATACATGTGTAAATACATGTGGGGATAACACAGAGGGAATTTATATTCCATTACAACAAAGGTGGGAGAAGGAAAAGTAAATTGTCAATTTGGTTATCTAAATACCAATTTGAAGTCAAATAGGTTAAGGATGACTATTTATCATGTCATTGAAACATAGGTTCCCCTACCATATCATCAAGGATGGGGGGAAATTGAGGGTTATCCAACCATATTTTTGAAACATATGACCCATCATGTTTGTACCAAGAATCCTTTTACTATGTACAATGGATAAGAGGTGAGACTTTGGATTATTATGTTGTCAACATAGAGGAGTACATTTAGACATGGAAGGCGATTGGGATCCATGTTAAGGAAGACTCAAATCCAGAAGGATAATTGAAATGCATGTTTAGTTTATGTTTAAAAATCTCGGTTCCATGCAACCTTGCATTTAGTACATCAGAAAGGTGTATTATTATAATTGAGGGAGAAAACCATATCTTATGGGGAGTTCCACCTCAATGTCATTTTAGAAGAATGAACCTAATGGTAGGGAACCAATCATTAGGATATGGTGGGGTAAATGATTCAATGATGATAGTGGAACAAAGATAAGGGATTCAAGAATCCCTACATTTCCCATGAAATGAGAATCAAGCCCCACATAGTTTTGGGGGAATGGAAAAATAGTATAATAAACCCAAATGGGTCTATACTTCTAGGTAATGATGATAACATGCTCCTATAGTTTATCCATTTTATATGAATATATCCTTATGCAATTTAAGGTCATATAATTAGGAGAAAATTTATGTAGTTTAACGCCACAAAACCATAATATTGATGACATATTTTAACATCATACAATGGAGATGATATTATATATAGTTTAACATTATGTAACTAGGACCATATTCCATGTTGTTTAAGTTATTACATTATATACCTATTCCATGTAGTTTACAGTCATATGAAATTGACATTGACTATATAGTTTAATGTCCTATCGTGAGGAATAATCCAAAGGATCATTATCAATTAAAATATGTAAGTGAAAACCATGATAAAAAATTTCTTAAGATAATCTATTTCATCAAGTTAAAAATCATAGAGTGATTTAATAGAATCTTTTTCAGCACAAATTAAGAGGAATAATCCAAAGGATCATTATCAATTAATTTAATAGATACCAATTATAGAATACCACTCTGACAACATTCAGTTTATTTTATATCCCCTATATTCTTCATGCCCTTTTTCATTCATGATTCTCTATTCTATACATTCTCCTATGGTTTTTGAAAAAAACATACAGGTTTGAAATGATATAGATATGAATTTAATATTATATTTGAGGAAAATCTATTATTTCTTAAATACATTCCCTCGCATTATATATGTTTGATAAATCAAATTTGATGGAAAGGAAGATCCAATAATAGTTGGATCCTTTTCTTCGATAGCAATTTAGGTACATATTGGGTCATTTTGGTATAATGAGAAGGGGGGGGGGGGTTAATTAGTGTGTATATATTTTAAAATTTTATTTTATTTTAAATTTTACCCCTTTTGAAATCTGAACCTCTTCACCTATTAGGGTGAATAGATTTTCCTTAATAACTAATAAAATCACACCATACACAGGAAACAAAGTAAATTATGTAAAAAAACATTCAACACCAAATATTGGTGACTATTTACTTTCTATGTTTTGGATGATATGAGACAAATATTCACCACCATTAAAGAAAAGTGACTTCATGTACTCAAAATATCCTGAAAATTTTGACAGAAAAACACTAGTAATTCCCAATCACTAATGATTATAGTGTCCCATCGGCCAATGGGATAGTCATATTGTAATTCCATTAGTTTTATTTATACTAAATCCCTCCTATTGAATCTATCTCTTGAAAATATTTTTATTAAGCTTTTTATATTGTCATCCCACCAGTTCTTCAATGGTCTTCCGAACTAACTATTGAATAGGTTTTCAACTACTTTTTTATACTGATGTTGTGTGCACATTATCCTTGTTCTTTTAATTCAACATATTGAAATATCATTCATAATAACTATAGGCATTGTTCACATCCAATGAAACTCTTCAAATAACCCTGAATGTTACCAATAACAATATATTCAAGTTGATCTAGAACTATATTGAATAATTATAAGATATAAATTCTACTGAAAATCACTCAATTATTAGAATGATCAAGTAAAATGTTTTCAATAACACTATATTTGTATCACATGTATCATGAACAACACCTTAACATAGCTTATAACATATTATGGTACACTTTATTCTTAATGAAATACCATAGTTCTTGGATTAATTCTTCTTCATGAAGATATTTGAATGTGTAATAAATAAGTAATGTTTTCAAAATCCTTTTAAATTCATTTAGTTATACAGTGTACACATTATTTATTCTTCATGATACTTATAGTGCATAGAAACACTCATGAAATTGTGAATAATGCATGGATTTTTTGATTGATGTGAATTGTTGCATATGAGAATATAACTTCACATCTCACTATACACATGAATGTAGAGGATAATTCATCTCTAATTTCACTGTATATTTCCCAATCAAAATCATATTCATATCATACATCAAATAAAGAGGGTTGGGGATATTTATATACCCAATCCACTGATATACTCTACTACCTTAACCGATACGCGTACTGACCTTCTCTTCGATATGAACTTCTATAGAACATATACAATAATGAAAAACATTGTAATGGTTTTAAAAACATAACTTACTTATAAAATATATCTAAAAAATTTATATCATCTTACATGTGGTTCAAATTTATTCTTCTATCACGATCAAAAAATTTTGAACATGAAATTTCTAATGCATAGAAACTCGACCTGTAAATCCTCTCTATGAAGGCTGGAGGTTGAATATGATGCCACACTTGATTTGAAAACACTCATTCATGAAAAAAGTTACATGCATCTATCAATCATGTTTTAATATCCAATTAAAACAAAATTAAATTGAATGCTTCAACCAGATCTTCAGAAAATGCGAAATGAAAAAATTTGAATGCATGTAGCACCCTTGGGTGGATGAGGCTGAAGAAAATCATTATATAGATCATATAGTATTGATTAATTTATTAGAACGAATTCCATTTTTATGCATATTTTTTTATGGAGAATGAAAATTAGATACAAATATCAGATCCCATATCATAAACACACTCATTTTCCACATAATGATAACAAAAAGGACTCCATTAACTGTCCAAAAGAGAGTACCAGGTCCAACTCTCAATTATCATGAGCACTGACCTATTCTAGCAGGATTCTCTATGTTGTTTCCCAACAATGGAGTTTCTTCCTCCTCTGTGTGAATCCCTATGAATACCGTCCTACCTCTATATGTGAAATCTATGAAATGTATCTCATATATGCTATATGTCTCCTCCCATATGTTCACAATCAAGCTGGTTCCCTAGATTGTTCTTTGTTGGCATATGTTTTTAATAATGCATACCTAAAATGTAATTAGTAAAGACTATGTAAATTTGAACATATAAATTAATTCCATACAATAATTAAATATATAAATTCCAACAAAAAATCTCAACTTTATAAGATATTTTTTAAATATTCAAATTAAAATAATATTTAAATCATATCCACTTCTCACATATTATAAATTATAATTATGATTGATAATAATCATCATTATATCTTATTAAAATGATTTATAAAATTTAAATTCTCTTAATGTAATAGGAACATGTCTTAGTAATTAATAACTGATATGAAATCATCACAATTAGTGTTTGTTTTTTAAATGAAACCTCTTCATGTAAAAACATCTTCTTTAGATTATAAATAATTATGAAGAATAATTAACTAGTAGAAAATCCATAATTAAATAAGGTTCACATTTAATTTCCATCAAACAAACATATTAACTACAACTAAAAAACTATTACTTCAATACATTTGGGTTCTTTAAAGGGAATCCATGGATTTAATTTAAGATAAATCCTAATGATTTTAATTTTAGATTTTAATTGAGAGGTAGATCATTGTTTTGGATTTTAGGGAGTTTAATGTGGTTTCATGGATATGATAATACGTAAGTAAAAAAATTATTGAGTGAATTGATCATCAGATATATAGAATTTTAGTTTGAAAGGTTATTTAAATATCTATTAGAACTCTTACGTTAGTCCGCTAATTGATTAGTGAAATAGAAATGGATTTATGTCACTTCACATACAAATAAAAACCTTATAGAATATTATCATGATCCTAGTGTTATTAGTAGGATTCTAATGAGTTCCATTTTACTACTAGTGGGGGGAGCCTAACCCCCACTTTTAAGAGGGGTAATTTTTTTTACTTTTGGGGGTTATATTTTTAAACCCGCATCAATATTTTTATTTCCATTTGGTTGAGTAGAGGGGATACTAACCCACTTTTCTCCTCCTTTTCCCTTAATTGTTATTATTTAATTCATATAAGTAGAGAAAATTGTGTAATAGCCCATACATGTACACCCAAATTCTGGGGAAAAAATATAATATTTACAAACTAGTTTTGATACCAACTCAAGTGACCTAATTTTAACCTTCCATAATTTCAACATAAAAGAAATGGTTGCATCAAATAAATTCCCAAGTCTTTTTTTGGAATAGAGAATTAAAAAATTAGGAAAATAATTAGTTAAAAATCATATATCTCTCTCATCCAATGAATATTTTCCACCATACCTTGATTTCCATATTCCATATTATGTCTTTGATATCTCTCAAAAAATTATCCAGTAATAATACTCATGTAGGAGTATCATTAATATTATTCTATGTTGTAATTTGGTTAAGGGAAACAAAATAAAATAGTGATATGAAATTCTCAGTAAGGGAAGAAGTATAGGGGAATCTATCATGAAATAAATGAATCTTGAATAATATAGTAGAGATAAAAAAATATTACATATAAAAAATATCATGAAAATTGAATGTATCCTTGAATAAAATATCAACATAAAGAATCACATGGATAAAAATAAATAATTTTATTATGATAACATGCATAATGATGAACATTATAATCCTACTTTCAAGTCATCATGCTAATACATCATATATTAATAGATAGGGAATACACTAAATACCCAATATATTTTGTTGAATGAGAACTACTGATGCATCAATGGGCTATATAATTTCATTCCCCACCCATCACTTACTATTTGAAATGCATTAATTATATGAAATACATGATAAACCATTAAATTCCAAATACAAATTACTTAATAATATAAATTCATATAAGAAAACTAACATAAAAATGTCAATATTTTCCATTTACATAATAAAAATTCCTTAGAAGTGAATAATAATATATAAATAAATAACTATTATATATATTATCAATGTTTCCCCCATTAATAAATGATTTATCTTTCTTGGTAAACACTCCCAATCTTATTTATATAAAATGGGGTGTTTACATCTTACAGGGTAATGAGTATATGATTAATTGAAAACTTGAAATGTCATAGAATACATATATGAGAATAAATAACATTGACATCAATATGAATATATTTTCATTAGGAATGATGGTGTGTTAGTAAATACAAAGTACTTCGTAAAATATTGAGGAAAATAGAAGTGAAACTTTTAAAAATAATTTCAATTAAATATTTTATAACACTATTTAAAAAAAAAAGTTATAAATAAATTCCAAGAATATTTTCATCAATTGTTAAAAATACTTTTAAAATATAATTTATTAAATAATTTTAAATAATATAATCCTGAAAATACTTTATATTTATGTATGAAAATGTGAAGTTAAAGATAAAAAATTTACATAAGTGGAGTGAAATCCATTTTTATAATTTTGAAGGAAATAATATATTTTACATTTAAAAAATTAATATAATAATGGGAATAAATATTAATTTAGAATACATTTAAAACATGTAATATAAGATAAATCATGAGTAAGGTTCATCATTTTAGGAAAACCCATTCATGTATAATTTTTTTAAAAGTGATTCTTTTTATAATTTTTTTAAAGAAAGTCTATAGTGAATTTTTAAAAAATATTATAAATACACTTACAAAAAATTTTAATAGAAATTAAAATTTTAATATAAATTTATCTTAATAAATAATTTATTTATATAAGATAACTATTTTAAAATAACATAAACAATATGGATACATAAGAGAGGGGTTTCCAACCAAGAAGGACAAATAAGGCCGTATTACCTTATAAATAATCATTTCATGGATTTGAGCACCAAGTAGGTATAAAATGGAAAGAATATTTTTAAACCCCCCAAAAAAATAGATTAAAATAAAATAGATTTGGTTTATGAGGAAAAAAATAATTCCCCCAAATAAGATTCAGGCATAAGAAATCACAATTAAAAGTGAGATTGAATCATAAACCATTATGACTTTAGTAATATTTGAATCAAAGGGGAAAAAAGTTATAACATGATATGGTTCTAAAAATAATATGAAAAAGATAAAATATTATTTGAAAATATATTCATAAGGAAGTAATTACACTATATTAAATTAAATCAGGGTGTGTAATATGAAACATGTCTTACAGAAGGAAATTGGAGACAAAAAATCCTTCAATGATCATAACATTGAAGTAAAACTAATAATTGAAGTTATTATGTGTAATAAATTTAAATAAAATTAAAGTAACTTGAAACAAAACCTAAAATAATTGTAGGTCATTACATACATAACCATAGAATAAAATAGTGAAGGAAGAAGTAATGTAACACAGTGAAAAAAATTGAGTTAAGAATCCCCTTAGCTCGAGTCCGGGCATTCTCATACATCCGCTACATTCAAGAATAATAAAATTATATTAAATATATACATTATTAAGATAATTTTTTATTTTTATTCCCTTACTATTATCCCTTATTATCTTGTTTTTTTCCATTTAATAATTCAATATAGTTTATATTGTTCATTATAGGATCACTTGGTTCATAATCTCCAATCACATATGGTATATATATATTGGTCAATGGAATTTTTTAAATGGTCTCATAAAATCTATAAAATTAATGTAATACTTTCCATATCATTTTTAAATTATGGAAGATCAAAATTTCATAAAATTAGTACCATCTTGAAAACCTTCCTTAATAATCTAGTTTTTAATGGTTAGAAATAACGATATTTATTTAATTTTACATTATTTGTTATAATGTATACTTTAAGATTTAATAATGATAATAATAATAATACCAATTTTAAATTGAATCATTAAATCAATTTTTAAGAATACCAATGAGAGACTTATATTCATGAAAAAATCAGTATTCATGTAGGTTTCCAAAAACCACCACGGTGAGCAATGTTTTTTTAAAAGTGCCAAAAAGAAAAGAAAATTAGTAAATATGTGAGTTTTATAAAATAAAATAAATAATTAATAGAACATTATTGTGGATAATATTTGAGTCATTAATTTCATTATTTAAAAATTAATAGGATAATTTAAATGAAAAGATAATATTTGAAAATCATAGTGACATAATAAGGGCTTATGGAGTAGAGTTTTTTGAGGGGTAAAAAGTGGTACCCCTTCATCGATTGGTCAAATAGATTAAAATAAAATATAAATGGAATCATTTCACAAAAATAAATAAATATTTAATATGTTTTCTAGATAATGTATCATAATTAATAAATGAGAAATAGTCTTGGAAACTCTTACCTCAATCTTTGATACACCACTTTTTGATTGAGCTCAACTCCTTTGGAGAAATGAAATTTTATTACTATGTGGGATTAAGGATGTTGTATTGGAATTTAATAGAGTTATTTGGTTAAAATTTTGAGATATAATTTAACTCATATGTTTCATTGAAAGGGTTAGATTAAGTCACTTTTATTGGAAATAATTAACAGTGTTTTCATAAATACTTAGACTTCAAGGGTAAAATATGTAGTTTAAAAATTAAAATTGGTGTAAAAATGAAAAATAAGTGGATGTATCAATTGTTTTACTATAATATTGAATAATTTTTGTATTTTTATTCTTTTTAATTCAATTTATAAGATATTACTTAACTTTAAACAGCATTAAACTCCTTTTCATAACTATTCACATAATTTTACTTTAAAGACCCAAGAAAATTATAGATTTTTAATTTTAATATTTAAAACATTAATTAATTTTCATTTTTATCCTTAAATGTTTTGAATATCACAAAATTATCCAAAAACAACCTCATTTTTTATTGTTTTAAAACCATTTAAATTAATTTTTCACCTTCATGTAAAAGCGCCACATCAGCGATGCATAAGTGTTCTAGGTAATTATATCTTCTAAAAAAATTAAAAATTAATAAAATTAATAAAAAAATTTATTTATATTTAATTTTATCTTCTATATTCTTACATATGATATTAATGACTATATATTTATCATGAAAAAATAAACAGGGAGAGAAAGTGGGTTTTTAGGTAATATAATATTATTAATTGAAATGGGAAGTCACATTTATAGAAAGTGGATACTAATTGGACCATTAGTGAAGATAATATCAAGTTAGGTCTTTAATAACCTCATCCATAAGTTTTGGGATGAGGTTTTGTGATATTTCAAGCCTTTAAACTATGATTCAATACATTTACCCTATTTTAACCTTTACCGTGGTAATAAAATTTTATCATTGTTACAATTAATTATGATTAAAAATAAAATTAAACTTTTTAAATAATTTTAATATGATGATTAAAAATATGGAATCCATTTTAAAATATTTAATTTACATAAGTGGTAAAATTTATTTTTAAGGTAATTGCGTGAAACAAAACAAAAATCTGTTTTTAGAAAAATGTATCTTTTGAGCATAAAAATTATTTTGTACAAAAAATAATTTATAATGTTGCTTCCCATTGAATAAATTGGATTATTTCTAATAAAAGAGGAATTATTTTAATTTATATATAATAAAAAATATAACAGTTATTTTTAAATACATTTAAAAAAATTATTGTTGTTATAAAAGTCTGTATTTTATACTATCCACTCAAAAATAAATAATTTTAGGAAAATACTAATAATTCACCCAAAGATATATTTTATATGATGATATAAAAAAGAATATATATTTTTTCAAATAATTTTTTAAATTCATAATTTTATCTTTAAAATGAAAATAAAAAATATAATAAAAACATGATTTAATTGAAAAATGGCCCTTTTATACTTTTAATGGGTTTTATCCTTATTTGATGGAATTATTATTATTCAAAATTGAGTAAATATTTCCTAGTATTTAATCAATAAATTTGAATAATAAAATATTTTCAACCTATATTTCATAATGCAATTACTCCTATTCATACTTTACAAACCAACGACTAGGTTATTATGATCATATTTAAATAATATTACTTCTATAGTATATCATGGTTCATTTATGCTTAGTGTTTCATGGATTACATGAAACCAAAAATAGTATTCACATAAATCATAATTACATATTGAAATATTGGGGTGTTATAATTTCATTTATTGATCAGAGGAATGTACTCCTCCTTCAATTTTTCTTTATTATTCCCCTTGGTCATCCTCTGATTTTGGAATTTTGGTCTAAGGATTACTTAATATGATTCATTCAATAAGGGTGAAATCACTCAAAATAATGGGGATTTCATGTGTAGTGGATATGAGAGTATTGGTAAGGAATAATTTCTATTGTTTATTAATATTTCTAATAAGGTATATTACTAGTGATTTTTCTCTGAGATTTCATCTATTTTTATTAAATTGATGGTTATTTAGGATAAAAAATATAATTAAATTACTAATATTAGTCCTGGTATCATTCCATTGCCCCATGTAAGGTATCCTTTCATGGTTTTAATGTCCAAAAAATTCTTGTTGAGTTTTTTAGGCCAATTATGTTTTTTTGAATGGGTTGTTTGGGAATTGATAAATTGGTCCTTTTTATGAAGGTACTCATTTACATCAACGATATGTAGGTGGAATTTACTTAATTATTATACTAATTATAACCTTTTTTGATGGATTTTTATAGTTATATTATATTCTTGTATGCTTAATATTATGGTCAACATTATAGGGTGACATCATAAGATTTTATAAAATGGGGTAGCCTTGTGATGATATAATAGTCACTGATGGATTCATATATTAGATAAATAGTTGAGTTTTTTCCACTCTAGTTGAATGATTTTTGATGGCTAACATTATTCATTATATTATAGGTATGAGTAAAGGTTATAGTTTTGTCTTATGGAATGAAATGGTTGATGTTTAAAAATAAATCTTCCAAAAGAGACAATTTTTTTTCTAAATAAAATTTCAAAGGTATGAAAATTATTTATAAATGAATACATTAGAAATTGTATTCTAAAAAAGGACAGACTTCTTAGATATTATTTCAAGGGAATTATGTTTTAAAAAAACATACGGTTCCTTTACATTGGGATTAAATTGGATATTTTATTTGAAAAAAATATAAAAATATATATTATTTTTATCAATTATTTGATCTGATTGACCTTATATGGGATGTTTTCCATTTTTAAAGCATGATGTATTGTATATTGTAAAGACACTAGATTGTACAGGTGAGTCCTTTAAATAAACTGGACTTTTATGTATAATTCTTGTTGTAATACTATATGGTTCTTGAAGATTTAATGGACTTTAGAGGGGTTAATTAATGTTTTTAGAGATCATGATAGAGGTAAAAAATGTTCCTAAGATTATAAATCCCCCCAAAAGTATAATAAAGAACCAATATAATTTTGGTGGTGCTATAAGAGGCTAATTTCTCTACCACCTGGACTCTAGTGGCTTCCCACTAGACTTTTAGAGGGAACTATTGGGAATTCTTAGGCATAAATTGAAAATTTTAAAATTAATATATCAAAATGCCTCATTTATACCCCCATATCAGGATTTTCTACATTCTCACTCATTGATGATTCCTTCTCAATCACTTTCCCCCATATAATCTACCTCATGTTCCAACCAATAAACCTTTGGTCTAATAAGTTCTGATTGGACATAAAATATTGTGCTTGTCATGATAAGGTCCATCAAAATGTCAAATCTTTTATATTTTTCTATTTCTTTATAGAAATAGGTATAATACCATGTGTTTCTAATATAGTGTTCCCAAATGTTTTTGAATGTCTCAAATTCCATTTTTTTATATACTGTAGAGTCTTAACCATGAAAAACTTAAGGAAAACATGAGGTTTTTCTTTTTATATTCACCACCTTTGTATGAATCAAACCTTTATGTTCTTATTCTTTCCTATTTAATGTGGCACGTATAGATATTTTGGGAGAATCCATCCACTTCATTTATTTACACTTCATTGAGACCTAAAAAACAATCTATAAATTAAATTGATATGAATATCCCTTCTCACTTTTTTTATTCATAGATATTTATTCTCGAAATAGTCCATGAATGAGTGAACCTAAATACAAACTAAGGTTTTTTACTAATAAATCCTTTTATATATATCTACATGGGTAAAATGTGTTGTGTTTTCATTTTTGCTGCATGTGACATGGTATTTATTCCATTTTATAATTTAGGTACCTTTTCTTCACATCCATGTTTTTCATATCATACTGATCATTTTCAATGGTTTTTGAATAATTTATGTAAGTGAATTAACTTTTTTAACTATTCTTCCATTTTTATTTTAAATGTTTACTTAGTGATGTTTAATGAAATAAATTCTAAGCACTCTTAGGCTAGTTAGTAGATATTAGTTAGTTATATTTTTCTTATAGAATGTGTATCTATGTTGTGGTATTAAAATTTATAAGGTACCAAATTGATTGATATAGGTCATATCTTTGTCATGAGTGATAATATTTAACTTGTCATACCAATTTGTTGTTTAGTATGGGATTGTAATTCCCTTTTAAATGAAACCCATTCCCTTATTACCTAAGAGAACATCAATATTTCCTTGATAGGTATAACCTTATTTTATCCATTTCTATATGGGTCACTATGACCCTGAATTCCTTATAGATATATACTCGAATATGTTGGTACATATGTGTATACATATGATCTCAAAAAAGTGCTTGAAATTCATCATATAGGGTGTAACCCTATAATATCATCTTAGATCCTTAGTTGAGGATTCAAGTAGGCATGTAAGTATATGTCATTCCCTATTAGTAAGATATGTTTCAATGTGAAGTAGTATGAAAAATATATTTTTTGTTATACGTGATTTTTGGATAATAATTCCTATTTATTTAATCATTGTTGTTATAAAATCTAGATTATGAAAAGTTATTATAAGTAGGATGGTGACTATAAAGACCCATTTTTTTCATTATATGACTTTTATATTTCTAAATATATTTCGAGAGAAAGGAACTGAGACGAAGTGTGATTACGAGACCCAGGGTGACTAGAATTAATTTTATAAAAATATTAAATAAATTTTATATTGAACAGATGCAGTTAATTAAAGAAAATAGGATAACCTATAAACGATTAATCAGATCAGAAATTTGAGACCATATTTTGGTCTGGAACATGGTCTTTACCCAAGGTGTGACATAGAATGAGTCAGTGGAGGATTTCAAAACCCTTTCTCATTGGCAGCGTGTTATGTATATTTAATTAGTAAAATAAGGAGTTATATAATTCATTTAACCTAAATTATATTTATATAAATATATTTTTTAATGAAATTTTAATGGGTTGGTGTCACAATTTTTGGAATCCACTAGTGAGAGACCCTCCCTCCTGCCTTTGGAAAATAAATATAAACAATGAAGGAATGTCATATTAGATTGGATCAGGATGCAATGAACTCAGAAGCCCCTTACAATAATTTTGTGAGTGAATTCTTCATTATAGATCAATCCAAAATAGATATAGGGCTCATCTCTTGGTGTTTTACATATTTTGGATTAAATTATTTAGGGGATCGATAGTTGTTCTTTGATATGTGTCCCTCCCTGGAACCTTTTCATGTGCCGATGTACTGAAATTGATTTATTTATTTTTTCATCTTACACTATATTATATTCTTGATCATTGGTCAAGAATTCTTGGCTAAAGATCATTGAATATTTTGTTCTTGGTGCCTTTTCCCAAAAGTTTCTTCATGTTCTTCACCAGTGGAATCCCCATGGTTCCCGGTTTGACTTTTCTAGGAGGTACTAAGCTCAATCGGACCCCTGAATACGTGGGGGATTGAAAAAATGGAAATAGATAAATAATAAAAGCATTGATCCAGGATCATTATTTGGATGGGATGAACGATTTGGTCATTAAACATCAAGATTGCGATGAACTATGGAATGATAGTGTGTGAAATGATCAGAAAAACACTCATAGTGAGTGTAGGTGGATTCAAAACAAGCAACAATCGGATTCCACAATCCATGGTTAGATCCACCTTTTAGTTTATATTGGTGGTAGGAATCTAAGAGACCTTGATAGATTAATGCACAAAAGTTAGATATGAAAAAACTGTCGAAAACCCACCTACACAAGGCGTTCCATGGAGAGTACACATCATACATCCCCTTCAAGTGCATCTCTAGTGTTTTAGAAACCAATAAGGATGACATAATGTGTACATCCCTTGACATGATGTGTACTGTATTTTCATGTGAGTGGGCCATGTGATGATTCACATGGCCAGGCCCACACCATGTTCCAATTTACACAGACACAAGTTGACCACACGGGAAACATCCCATGTGGACCAACATGTCATTTACTGGAGTAAATGGACATTGAGTCTGAGAACACTGGTATGGCTAGTGGGAATGATCTTGGACCTAGTTAGCCATGACACAATGTGTTGACTACCTACATGACATATTCTAATACATGGGATAAATCCATGTGACAGATAGGGAAACAACTAGGCAGTGAAGCTAGACAAAACGTTGTGTGGGTCCCCTTACATGTCGTATACCCCTTGATCTCCATTATAGAGACTTCTAATGTCCATATATCTTTTGTTTGAACATAGATTATGGATCACAAGTAGTCTATCCTGAGTGTTTTTCATGTAGAATAAGATGGTGTAGCTGTAAGTGTCATTTGGGATAAAATGTGAAATGTTCTAAATTTGGCATGCACTATGGTGACACCCGATGATGACAGTGATCATACAAGATCACCAGAACATTCCAGGATTACCCTCTAGCAGGACTAGGTAGTGGCATTCCCTGATGACCATTCTGAGTTACTCTCTATTAGGGCTTATTAATGGAGTTTCTCAATGTTTCTGGCTTATCCTCAAGTAGGGATCAACAGTGGAGTTCCCTGATGACCTCTTTCTGGGATTACCCTCAGTAGGTCCTATTAGTAGAGTTCCCCAATGGCCTTTCTAAGTTACCCTCTAGTAGGTCTAGATAGTGGATTTCCTTGACATTTTGGACTTACCCTCTAGCAAGTATTGGTATTGAAGTTACTCGGAGGCCTTTCCTGATAGGTACCCTCTTGTTAGATTGATCAAAAGAGTTCCTTAGTGACTTTAAAAGTAGTAACTCCTCTCATACTAGGTCATGAGATCCTTACCTTTGAGGAATATTGACAAGACGTGGTTTGGCGTACCTCTGGAATTAGAAGGAAGAGGGAAGGTTTCCTCACTGAGACATGTTTTTTGTGACATGACCTAAAACCATAGTGGCGAGTTAGTACCACCCAAAGTAGATATTGTGAAGGTGTGATGATTGAGTCCCCTAAACTTGTGTGTTGAATGAAAATGCATGATATGTTGTGATGAACTTATTTCGGATCTGTTGGTGACCCTTTTTCATGGGTTGATCTATGAGATAGATATCCCCTTACTCTATCATTTGGGATTCTTTAAATGATTATATATACAAATATATATAAATATTATTTCTTTCATCTTGGTTCACACTTTGGATTTGGATACACTCTTTCTAGGGGGGGCGAAGATGCATGGGTATGCCACGTTATTTACGTGTCTATTTTCTCATGGTTAGATGAATCTAATATCATACTATTGGTGGTGATGACTTTATGGGTAGTTCATCTACTCACCATGTTTATACCCCTATTCTTAGACGAGCTTACTTCCCCTCTATTTTTGGGTTGAACTATACTCTTTCACTTTACCTTGTTCTATATACTTCATTCCACTTCAGTTGTACCTCTTACTGCCCCCCTTCTCCCTTTTCAAGGCTATTTACTGTGTATGTATATACTCACTCCTACATGGGATTTTCCCACACTTTTCATGTATTGTGAAGATGGTGGATAATCCGATCATGACATTAGAGGATCCTGAGGATAATGGGTGCTTAGACAACGTAAGGTGACCATAACTTGGAATTCAGAAGTGGTGATCTCTTTAGCTATTTACTCTTCTAGTTTTTTAGGTTGGGAAATTTTTTTGGTTGGGTGTGAATTTTTAACCTTTTACTTTTGTCTTACACTACCATACATTTTTTAATGTCTAGAGGTTTATGATTGTTTGTTTTACATTATAAAATTTTGGAATATTTTTTTCTTTCCCTATATAATTTTTCATTGAGTTGGATTTGTGTGTAGAGGTTATTAGGAAAAGGCCTCCCTAAGTTTATTATACCTTAGATACTTGTTTCCACCCCTTTCATGTGGAGTTAGGATTAGAGTAGTTTCATCTCGATCCATAACATGGGTCTGGTTGTGAAATATTGGTATGAAAGAAAGTTCTTTCATTGGTATTTTGTTCAGATGTACCCCCTTAAATAGGATCAGTTGGGTTTAGGGAAATTGTTTCATAGTGTATTGAGTGTGTATCTCAATCAAGGGAGTCTAGTGATTGTATGGGCGACCAACATGTCCATTCATCGAGACCTTGTCTACCTGCTAGTTGACTCGGCATGTCGAGACATTTTTTGTAGGGTTTAATGGTACATGAATCATATATGATTGATTCTTTGACAATAATTCTTGAGTCATGTTCCCAATTTTATTTATATATATATATATATGCTCATCTAATCATGGTACTCCTTGATAACCTTTTGGATGCCTCTCTGATGACAGATAGCTAGGATACTAGCTTCTGTTCATGACAACAACCCTATGAGCGATGAGGCCTTAGTTCATAGTCCATCCTGTGATCCCATTCCTCCAGGTGGGTAGGTAGAAGCACCAACCCCTATTGATAAATATATCATCATAGAAAAGTAGATTGAGGATGCACTCAGTCTTAGCATGTTAAATAGGTTCCAGCATCAAAGACTGTTGAGGTTCCACCACATACCAGATCCCCAGGTAGTTGAGGATCAACTAGAGTGGGTGTTTAGAATCTTCAGGCTTTGTCATACCCTAAAAGATCTGGTGGTGGTACTGGTAGCCAACCATTTATAAGGAGTATAAGGGCATTGGTGGAGCATGGTTAAACATATGCATGATGATTCTAAACTCTCGTAGGGTTAATTATAGCATCTATTTCATAAGTAGTACTACCCCAATTGATTACACTCAGTTCGGATACAAGATCTAATGGAATTGAACCAGGGAGGGATGATAATGGCTGGGTAAGTGGTGAAGTTTACAGACCTTATGTGATACTCTCTTGACATGATCAAGTAAGACTACTTCTGATCATTGAAGTTTAATTAGGGACTCTGTCGATAGATCCATGATATTATAGTTCCCTTATGTTTCCCATCCTATTTTGGGGTTCTGGAGTGGGCACTGGTAATAGAGATATTTATTTCATAGAGACTCCTTTTAGTTGGAGCTAGAAGTGGGAATACTAGAGTTGAGTCATCTACAATACCTAATAGGCACCATGGATATTGAGGTTGGAGACCCTTCCATGATCAGGCTTAGGCACATAGTCGTATGGGACCAAGTTAGTGAAGAGTGCCAGAGCATCCTGGAGAGGAGTGTTTCTTTACTTGTGAGGGGTGAGGCCACATGGAATTGGATTGATCAACCAGAGGTTTTGAGAAAACTAGGAAGATAACTAATGAACCACTAGGGTATAAAAATCACCAAGATTAGAGATCTCCTAGGAAAGGATAGGGTGGTCCTCAGGGAGACAGAGCTAGTAGAGGAATGGGAGGAGCTATAGGTGGAGGACAATGCTATGATGTCCTTCCACTAAAACCACTAGGTATCTCAAGTTAGGCTCATGGATCTGGAGGCCAGGGTTGTGGACTACTTCATGATTTGGATGTCAAGGATCCCACATCACATGATATGATTCGAGGTACGAATTGTGTTTATCATACTATTTCTAAAGTATTATTAGACACATGTTCCACTCATTATTTTATCTCTATACTCCTAATGTGAGATATAGATCTCCCAGTAGAGCTCTAATCACATCAACTTCCACTTGAGGTTCATACTGGGAATTATTCTTATGTATCTTTAGTTGCCAGTAGTGTGAGCTATTTCTTGTAGGAGGTAGGTACACATTGTACCTTTTATTAATAATTATGAAACCCTATGACATCATATTGGATATGTATTAGCTTTCTGTGGTCCAAGAATAGATATATTGTCACTGCATACAATTCAGGTTCCTACACACTATTGGGATGAGGTTATCCTTTTTTGACGAGAGAGGTATCATAGATCAGAAAGTGGGTTCAGCAAGTAGGAGGATGAACCAATCAACCAACAGTTGGAAAGTGTATCCCTTGGTAAATTAGACCCTCATAATTATGGGTTCCTTTAGTTGTGGAGGATTATATGGACGTCTTCCCTGAGGACATTTTAGGACTACCTTTGAGGTGGGAGATGGAGTTTTCTATTAACATGTATCCTGGGACTACCAGAATATCTTCTTTGGAATATTGGATGGAAACTAATGATATCTAGGAGATACGGTTATATGTTGAGGATCTCCATGAGAAAGGTTTCATCAGACCTAGTGCTTCCCCTTGGGTAGCTCTGGTGATGTTCGTGAAAATGTTGGATGAGAGTTTGTGGATTTGAGTGTATTATAATCTCCAGTACCAGGTCATTATAATGTATAAGTAAACTTTTCCAAGGATTGATGACCTCCTTGACTATTTTGAAGGTTCAAGATGGTTCTCGAAGACCAATCTCAGATCCTACTACAAGCTGTTGAGGGTTGGAGAGGCTAATATTCTAAAGTTGGCATTATTGCTACAAATACTATGAGTTCCTAGTGATGCCCTTTGGTGGGAAAAATTTCCCCACTATGTTTATGGATTTTATGAAGTTGGTATTCCATCCATACATGGACTAGTTTTTTGTGTTCTTCTTCAATTAAGTAATCATATAATACAAAAAATAGGAGGATCATGCAAAGCACTTGAGGATGGATCTTGATTTTTTTCAAGAGCACCAACTGTACAGAATGCTATTAAAGTGCATGTTCTGGATAAATGAGTTTCAATTACATGGTAATGTCATTTCTCAACATGTATTATCCCTGAATCTATGAATGATCAAGGCATTGCTCACTTGTTATCCACCAAAGAATGTTTCATAGGTTCCAAGATTTCTTGGCTTAGTGGGGTAATACAGGAGGTATGTGGGTGACTTCTCCAGAATCACAGACCCTTTCACCACCGTGACATGACAAGGGAACTCGTTTAATTGTTCTAAGATGTCCCATAGATACTTTAAGGAGTTTTTAGAGGCTTAAAAGTGCTCCATTTTTTAGACTACCATATGAGGGTGTTTATTTCTAAATATATTACGATTCCAAGGGAGATGGGCTTTGTTGAGCGTTAATGTAGAAATAGGAAGTTATCACATACGGTTTTAAATAGTTTTGACCCCACGAGAAAAACTACACAACTCACATCCTAGAGTTTTTAGGGGTATTATCCTCCTGAATGATGTTGATACACTATCTTATGGGAGATAGATTTGTGGTTTAATTATACCACAATAGTATTATGCCATCACTTAGAGAGACCTGAACTTGAGACAATGATACTGGTTGGATTTCCTTTAGGACTATGTCTTTGAGATATTCTATACTAAAGGGAAGGAATATTTTGTAGCAGATCCCCTTAGTAGGAATTCCTAGGATCTTTTATTGTAGGAAGATTAAAATAAGTTATCTTACCTTCAGCTGACCCTATTGGAGCAGGATGGTACAACCTTTCTTCAGTCGATGGTGTTGACCCCTTTACTTTTGGAGCGTGTGAGAGATTCTCACCTGGGAGACATCTACTATGAGACCTTATGTGATCAGATAACCATAGGAAACACACCATATGGATATTATGAAGGAGATAATTTTATTATCTAATTATAGGGCCAAACAGTTATTCTAGTCACGTTACAGGAAGAGGTGATGTGGAAGTTCTACACTTCTCTAATAGCTGTACATATTGGTGTGGGGAATATGTATAGAGAACTTCAGTGTTAGTTTTTTTATCTGACATGAGATGAAGTGTAGATGATTTCATCTCTCGATTCCTCACATATCAGTAGGTGAAGGATTAACTCCATGTTCTGGTATGTTTGTTGCAACCCCTTGAGATCCCAGAGTGGAAATGGGATGACATATGCATGGAATTCATCACAGGGATTCCATGCATAGAGAATTAACAGGAAACCATATTGGTGATAGTTTATCAACTCACAATGTTAGTACACTTCCATTCCACCAGAAATTAGATTTTGATGGAGATATTGGAGTAGTTGTATATATGGTAGATCATTCGACTTCATGGGGTACCATAAATGATTGTCTCTGATCATGAAATAAAGTTTACATCATTATTTTGGTGAGGCCTTTAGGAGGAATTTAGGACCCAATTGCGGATGAGTACAACCTTTCACTGTGAGAAAGATTGGTATACTAACCACACTATCTAGGTGGTAGCGTATATGTTGTAGTCTTTCATGTTAGAGTTCAGACGGAGCTTGGAGGATCACCTACCCTTGGTTGAGTTTGTGTAAAACAACAACTACCCCTATACCGTAAGCCTTAAAACTTTTTGAGTCCCTATATGGGAGTAACATCAGTAAAACCTTTTTCATGATAGAGGTTGGTGAGACATCTCTTGTGGGCCCATAGTTGGTGAATGAAATAACTGAGGAAGTCCAGGTTATCCGAGATCAGATGAGGATGAACCAGAGCAGATAGAAATCTTTTGTATACCACTGTTATATGAACTTAGTGTTTTAGTAGGGATACCACATTTTATTGAGATTTTCCCCATGATGAGTACTGATGAGGTTTGGTTGGGGAGTAAAGTTATCCCCATAGTTCATTGGGCCATTTGAGATCCTATAGAGGGGTGGTGAGGTTGATTACGAACTCACCCAACCCCCAAAACTGGAGTGGGTTCACAAAATCTTCCACATGTCACATCTAAGGAGATACTTTAATGAACCTATGCATGTAATCAACATGGGAGAGATGGACATTGAGGATGGATCCACCTTTACAGAGCACCCAGTGCCGATCAAGGATCGATAGGAGAGGACCCTCTGTGGATGGACCATCCCTTTGGTTTTCATGTTGTGGAAGCACATAAACATGTATGAGAGTTCCTGGGAGTAGGAGACTAATATGCAGGCTCAGTATCTTGAGTTGTTTTATAAGATTTTATTTTCATGAAGAAAATCATGAAGGGGAGAATGATGTAGAGAAATGATTTTTTTCCTTGTAAGAATTTGATATATTTCTTAATATATTTCCAAAGGTAGGTACTAAGACGATGTTCCCTTCCAAGTCCTGGAATTCCCTGAATATATTTTATAAAAATATTAAAGATATATTATATTTTTCATGCATGGTTAATTAAATAGAACATGATAACTCTTAAATGGTTGATCGGATCAGAAATCCAAGACCGTGGTTGGGTCTGTAATTTGGTTTTCACCGTAAGTTTGGAATAAAATGATTCCACAAGATATGTTCATACCATCATGCATTGGCGGTGAGTTAAGTGGATTTATTTAACTAAATAGGAAGTTAAATAATTAATTTAAGATAAATGATAAGTCTATAAGTATATATTTAAATGAAAATTTCCAGGGTTGGCCTCATAATTTATGGAATCTGCTGATGAGAGATCCTCCCTCCCCCCTTTGGAGAATCAATAGGAATAATGATAGAATGTCAGATCAGATCAGATATGGACACAAAAAACACAGATGTACATTCCAATCATTTTGCAAGCATTTTCTTCATCATTGATTGATCCAAAACTAATGTGGGACTCATCTTTTAGTGTTTTAGGCCTTTGGAATAAGTTTTTGAGTGGGTCAAAGTTGTTTTTTGATTTACGACCCTCTATAAAACCATTGAATGTGTCAACATATTGTAATTGATTTATTTTTTTGTTTAACTAATGCTGGATCACGTTCTTGGTCATTATCCTAGATTGTTTGGTCAAAGATCATTTAAAACATTGTTCTTAGGGCCGTTACCCCAATGTTTCTTCACGTTATTCATTGGTGGAGTCCACATGGTTCCCAAATGGAATTTCCCAGGAGGTACCATACTTGATTGGATGACGAAATAAACGGAAGATTGATGAAATGACAATGGATTGACAAGCAAGTCTTAGATCCAAGATCGTTGTGAGGCGTTGATGACCAATTCAGCCATTAAATTTCTAGATTTTGTCAAACAGAGGCATTAGGGAATAAAGAACAATTAAAAAACACTCACGGTGAGTGAAGCCTGATTTGTGGTGATCAAAAGATGGATTCTTCAATCCACAGTAAGATCCTCTATTTTCAGGCTAATTGGAGGCCGAAATCGAACTGGAATTGACAGATTCAAGTACGGGATTTGGATATGGAAGAAATGTCGAAAAATAGACAACATTCCATGTTTAATGAAGAATAAATGGCATGTAGACCTTTTAGGAGGTGGTGCTTGGGTTTTGGAAACCCATAAGGATGACCCAACATGTACTTCCCTTGACACGACGTGTACCACCTTTCCATGTGAGTGAGCCATGTAACGGATCTGACGACCATGAACATGCCAAGTTTCAAATAACTGGACATGAGTTGACAACAAAAGAATCATCCCATTTGGACCAAAATTCCCTGTATCATAGTACATGGACATGGAGTCAAAGTACATGGACATGGAAAGTGGACCCAGGCTTGGTCCTGGTTAGTTATGACATGGTGTGTAGTCTGCCTACATGGAGTTTTCTAATACAAGGGATGAATCCATGTGCTAGTTAGTGACACATAAAAGAAATGAAGTGGGTCCACACACCGTGTGGGTCCCCTCGCATGCCTTATAACCCTTTAGCTCCTTTATAGATACTTTTAACATCCTAATATCCTTCGTTTGAACTCAGATATTGGTCCATGAGTAGCCTATCCTGAGTATTTTTTCAGGTATAACATGATGGTGAACTTATAAGTATTGTTAGAGATAATATTTGAAATGTAACATCTTTGGAACACATTAAGGTGACACCCGATGATGACATAAATCATGCAGGATCACCAGAACATTCTGGGAATACCCTTCAGTAGGGATAGGATGTAGTGTTCCTTGAAGATATTTCCGAGTTACCATCTAGAAGGGATGGGAAGTGGAGATTCTCTATGTTCTGAGATTACACTCCAGAAGTTATAGGAATTAGAGTTCCACAAAGACATTTTTTCTAGGCTTACACACTAGGAGGTCTGGGCAGTGCTGTTCCCCGATGATCATTCTGAGTAACCCTCTAGCAGGGCTGGGAAATAGAGTTTCCTACCATTTCAGACTTTTACTCTAGGAAGGTTGGGTAGTGGAGTTTGTTTATGGCCTTTCCAAAGTGGTACCCTCCAGTAGGACTATGCAATGGAGTTCCTTGCTGGCATTCAAAGTAGGACCCTCCTATTGTATAAAGGCATGAGATCCTTACCTTTAATTTTTGTCCCCTTGACTACGTGTCATAATGAATATATTTGTTTTGGTTTACCTATGGACTCGCAAGGGAGATGGATTCCTTCCCCACCAAGATTCATTTTTTGGGTGTGACTTAAAACCATTTGGGTGAGTCAGTGCCACCCAAAGGAGATAGTATCAAGGTGTGGTAATTGAGTCCCTTAAATGTGTGTGTTCAAAGAATACATGTGAGATGCTGGCTATAATTTATGAAATTATTTTGGAACTATTGGAGACTATTTTAACTAGTATGAGCTATGAAATGGAGATCCCCTTACTCTCTCATTTGGTATTCTTGACTGAACACACACACACACACACACACACATTATTTCTTATGGGCTTAGACATTGGATTCAGAAGTTCTCCTTCTAGGGAAGGGGAAGTTGTGGGGGGTATTCCACATGCTTTCTATGTCTATAATCTCATAGTTATATGAGTCTAATCTCCCACTATTGGTGGTGAAGACTCGATGAGTAGTTCATCTACTCATCATTTTTAGCCCTGTGATCTTGGATGATCTTACATCTATTCACTTTTTAGATTGATATATACTCATTCATTGAAACTTTATCTATCTACAACTTTCCTATTCAGTCATATCTCTTACTGATCAACCTTCTCCTCATTCATGGTGTTCTACTTGGTATGTTTATACTCACCACTTCATGGTATTTTCGCACATGTATCATGCCTTTCGTAGATGGACGATATGATGATCATGACTTAAGAGGTTATTAGGGTTATTGGGTTCTTGGACAGCATATGGTGGTTGTAGCTTGGAATTTAGGCATGGGGATATCTTCAAGTATTAAATTTTCTATTTTTTCAGGGTGGGACATATTTTTGGTTGGGTGTATATTTTTTCCCTTCTACTTTCAACTTACAATACCATACATTTTGTACAATCTAGAGGTTCATTCTTGTTTGTTTTACTTTAAAGAAGTGTTTCAACTTTTCTTCTTTCCCTCTACACTTTGTTATTTAGTTGGCTATGTGCATGTGTACATGTTCTTATAAAGAGGCCTCCCTAAGTTAGTTTTGGATTTGTAACTTGTCACCACCCCTGGCCTATAGAGGTGGGACTGGGGATAGTTGATGCCTGATCCCCAACATGGGTCGGGTCATGGTAGTGACCACCTACTGAGTTCCATACTCACAAATTACATAGTAAACTATTAGTATTTGTAAAGACCCTTTTATTCTTGGTCTATGGAAGGGAAATACACCTTAATAGGGGATTTATTCACACTGGTGGGGCATGGAACATGGGTGATTGTATTTGGGACTTTTTCTTTTTAGATATTCTAGATTCATATGGGAAATCTCTATTATATTTTTAAATGTAATCTCACATGGGAGAAACAATTTGGGTCTTTATTATTTGTTTGGACAACAATTTTATGTACATATGGGTTTTAAATATAGTTTTAATTTATATATATTTGGGTAATTTTAGAAATTTTTTGATATCTGTTCCATGTTCATGCTGTATTATTAATTTTCTCCTTGGAACACAATCCCATTGATTTAATGTTTTGGAATTAGTTAACCTTTCCTTAATAACAATCATTGTATGTCATGGAACATATCAGGGAAAATTCTTATTGAATGTTACATTATCTTAAGGGTGAAAAATTCCCTCCACACATGTTGTGATTGACCCTTGTTATTTACAAAAACATTTGGGGACTATGAGGTGAACATGAGGTGTTGTGATGTCATGGCTCATGTTCTATTAAGTTATTTTGGTTATGAGCATTACATAGTGGTATAAGAGTTCACTAAGGGATCTTAGGATTGTTAATTGAGAGTATAATGGAAAATAAGACTGTTAGGGATCATAAATTAACCCATAAATATTCCTAGAAAATTTAATTATGGTGGAATCCTGACTCACTAGAGATAGTCTAATTTTCCTCTTCCATTACACATTTTTCATTAGGTTGGTCCTTAATCCTTGAGTCTCATGTCCCATAGTAGGTGAATATTAGTAGGTTCGAGTAGGATATCATACCATGATGTGTGATTTCCTATCATTTTTTATCATGTTTTTATTGGAATTGGTTGACCATTAATATTAATAAAAATATTAATAACAAATAAATAGTGTTTCTCTATATTTATTATTAACAAGTATGTTAATATGAGTTATAAGCTGATTCCTCTAATTGATAGTTTCATTATTCAAAAATGGTAGCTAGATTCCTTTATGTTATACATAAATCATGTCTATATTTTTTTCTTATATGATTCTTTAGACATGTGATCTTTTTTTAAAATGATTTCTAAAGTGTCCAATAAATCAATTTATTTAGGAAAATTTGTGTTAAGGGGAGAAAAATGTGTTTATACCATACCCATATTATGTAGTTAAAATATTGGGATGGTTCTTAATTGGAAGAATGTATTTATGTCATCCTCTACTTTATTATATAATTTCCACCTATAATACCAAACCTGTAACATCCCAAGTAAGTAATGAATAATAGATATTTTTTTATCTATGTCTATTAATGAACTAGATATTGTTTTAGAGGCTTAAAATGAAAATAAATCCAATCTTAAGCATGGAATACACTAATATTTTTAAAAGATTGTTTTACTGCCTTTTGATGGAAAACCATTTTTAAATCTATCTTTTGGCAATTTTATAAGCTATTTTTGTCAAAATAAACTTATTCTTTATGATTGGGACATCAAAATCTACTTTGTGTGAATTTTTGGTATTTTTCTGACAATGTTCATTTTTTAATGAATAGTGAAAAATACTGCATTTTACATCAAAACTGCTTCTTAATATAATTTATTTATATGATTAGATTATCTTTTGAATTGGTATTAATGTGTAATATGAATATATTTTTACCATTTAATCCAATGGTGGTCATTGGAATCAATTTCACTTTGAAATTAGACTTAAACTGGTGTCAATCTTTTGATACTTATTGTTTTATAAAAACACGCTATTTGCTCTGACAGCGGGAATTAATTATTAAATTAATTAATGTGACTTATATGTTTTGAATTTTGTAAAATAGACTTCATTTTTGAATTCGGAATATCAAATATAGCTTAGGGTGAATTTTTGGTAATTTTCTGAAAAACATCAATTTTTGATGAATAGTGAAACCACTAAGTGGTACTTATAAAAACTGATTTTCTGTTTAAATGAAATTTTGTCATAATTGTGTTTTGAATTTCAAAAATCCGACATACATGGTTGTCATTAAGAAGTAAAATGTGGTTCAATGAGATTAAAATAATTTTTTGGTGAATAGTAACTTATTAAGTTTTTAATCGCGATTAGTGTTAATTAGTGTAGTTTAAGGTAAAAATAATGCTTTAATAAAATGAGATGAGCTTGAAACATGTCCTATCCTCATTGGTTGTGTCATGGAAGACCAAGACAAGCCATGGGTCAACTTGGGGACCCCATGGAACCACTTTGGTTGGGAAATGACATAAATAACTTTTTATTTAATGTAAAAGTAAAAATGACACAAACATAATATGTTTTACGAAAACAATTTTTAAATGGGGTTATACAAGTCATATTTTTAATTATAAATATTCATTAGAAATATAAAAAGATTTACTACATCATAGTATTTTTTCTATAATTTTTAGACATTAAATAAATTAAATTATTTATGACATCATAATGATGTAGCGGTTACCTCATTAATAAATTATTTAAATAAAATGGAAAGATAATGTAAAATCTAAAACCTACACATAGCCAAAACCAATTGTATGGGTAGATTTCGAACCCTTATCACCTTATCCTCTAATTATATCAATGTGGGACCATTTAAATCCGAAACTCATTTTCAAATAAAGTAATATTTCTTTACTTTCCAAGAGTGCCCCTCCTCTCCTCTTATAAAAGGCCCCCACCTCTACCTCTTTTCCCACACTCCCAAAGCCTTTGGCTCGGCAAACCCCTGCCCATTTTGTCTCTCAACTTCCCTCTCTTACTCCTTGAATCCTCACTTTGGGCAGAATACTTCCCAAGGAAGACTTTGAGCTCAAACTAAAGGGAGTTACCCGATTTTAAGGTAATGTCTTCTTTTGAGTCCCTTTGTTTTATTTTGCTTCTCCAACCCCCTAAAATCTTTTTATTCTTTTATTTTGTAACAACTCCAGTATCTTCAATATACTAGGATGTTTTTATAATAAGTATTCGAGCTAAACTTACATACACCTACATCTAATGGTTAAAGAACATATGGTTTTTGTGGATGGTGAATTTATGCCTCCCGAAACGATGATTGTTCAACATTCTTTTAACACCTTCAAAGGTGGCCATTAAGATGACACTATATTTATATATGATATATAATATGTTTACGTTTTCCTTAAGCTTCTGTATTTTTTTTGGTCATACCTTTATGGTTTCCATTATGGGTAAAAGTGATATCTTCATTTATGGAAGTGCGGACTACCGCCCCCTCAAAGTGATTTGATTCGTTAAATACCATATGTGGGACGTATAAAGGATGGAACTATGATATTATATATGATATTATACTGGAATTATAATATACCTTTAAGTCATTATGATTCCATTCTATAAAATATGAAATAGAAATGAAAGTAGCGTTCATGCGTACGTACGGCTTACCGTCTCCATGAACGGTGCATTTCATTTCTTACCTCTAAATGATTATGTAATATTATAAATGCACGTATATACTGAATATATACGATATATATGATATATACATCATGATAATAATTCTGGATATAATGGATACATGAACAACTTGTAATTATAAAGGGTTTATTTTTGACTCAAGTACCAATGATCGTTAAAACGACCGTTATTAACATAAATAATTACATAGTGTTCATGACATGGAAATAAGTGATATAAAAGGAATAATGAACTTGAAAAATGTTCTTAAGAAAGTAGAAATTAAATCAAGTTTATTATTCAGGACATTAAAGAACGATCGAGTCAAGTCGGACCCGAGGTATGGGAGTTCATCTCAATCTCCTTTCATTGAGGCATATTTTGTTTTATACACAACCTTATTTTATACGGTGTATAAACCCCTTTTACTTTTACGTTTATTCAAAAGGAATCTTTTTTATACGAAGCGTTTACTAAATGACAAAAGGGAATGTTTTTGTCGTACGTATGCGACGACAATGACTTCTCCGCCGCCGTGACCATTATTTGAGTTTCGGCTTCCTCTACAAGCCATACCTTCTTTTTAAAAGAAAAATAAATACCATGTTTTACTTTTCTTTTATTTTGGTATCGAAAATGGTATTCATAATGTTTTTATATCAATGTGTTGTATTGATATCTTGTGATTGAAAGGTGGGAATGTTATGTTTCCTTTACGCATATTTTATGTGATATGATTATGTTGAGGTTCTTGGGCATTATTATGAAGACGGGTGGTTCCGTGATAAACTAGGGGCGGGTGAGCCCGATATAGCTCTCCAATGCATTGGGTAACGCGAAGGAGTGAAACGTTAAGGTTTCTCTGAAGAGATTTAGGGAATATACTGTGATGGGTATTCCAAACGTAACCAAGAGGGTTACTCCCTACGTAAGAATGTTATGAATGCCTCAAGTTACCTTTATGTATTATGATTTCTATGATTTATTCATGATTTGATGAGGTATGTTAAAGTGCTTATGTTTTATGGGTAAAGTATGATCTCATCCTTATGTATATATGTACCCATGTTTCCTTTCCATATTTTTATATCCCTTACTGAGCTTTTTATGCTCATCCCAAGTTTTTTGAAATGTTTTTCACAGGTCAAGGGAAAGGTACATGATATGATGATTGTGTCAAGGAAGTGTCAAGAAAGAATCCATGTTTATTTTAAATATGTTTCCATTGATGGGAATGAAGGATACTATCTTTATGTAACCACTTTGTTTATATGTGGAATGTAATGCAAGTTTTATGATCTAATTCTCTAAAACTCTAATCCCGAAAAGATCCTCAATGTGTAATCTTGTAATAACTCAAGATTAAGTAGGTTTTAAGGATGGGGCCTTATATTTGGTATCAAAGGTCGGTTTAGATAACTTTAGGAGTTAGAATTCTATTAAATGATTATCCAAAAATATTTTTTTTGAAATGATATAGCATTTGAAGATTACCATGTTGCTTCATCTAAGACATGTTTGTTCAGAATGGTTTTCCGCAGAGGAAACAAGGAAGCAGTGCTAGGAAGGCATGCAGAAGGAAATAACCTTCTGAATCAGCATCCTGAGATGGTCAGAATTGGAACTGAACAGTTTGTTGTAGTAATGGCGCAATTTACTCAGGCTATAAATGGTGGTGGTATCCATGCACGAGATCAGCCAGACCAACCGCAGAGGAACATGTCAGTGGTGGAACATTTCATGAGGCAACACCCCCCATCATTCAGAGGATCATCTGACCCTGTGCTAGCTGAAGGGTGGATTAAAGAACTGGAGAAGATTTTCGATGTCATGGGGTGTTCATACAATCAAAAGGTTAGTCTTACTATTTACCGTTTGGAGGGTGAGGCAGATCAGTGGTGGTCGATGGTTAAAAATATCAGGGACGCTGATGAGATTGATGCTCTCGACTGGGATGAATTCAAAGGTATGTTTCTTGAGAAGTATTTTCCTAAGGCTGTTCGACTTAGGATGGAAAAGAAATTCTTGGAATTGAGGCAAGAGGAAGACCCAGTGGCTACCTATGAAGAAATGTTCACTCGATTGGCAAGGTTTGCTCCAAATTTTATCCGAGACCTTGATAGTAAAATCAATCGTTTTTACTCAGGATTAAAGCCAAAATATCGAAGGGAATTAACTTCTCGTGAGTTAAAAAGTTATGAAAAGCTTGTTCGATGTGCTGAGAAGGTGGAAATGGAGTTTTCCGATGACCAAGTGTTCTATAACAACCATCAGAAGAAGAGACCGAGGTAGCAGGAGAAAGGTAAGAATTCTTCAAAAAAGTCTGATGGTAAGAAAAATAAGTTTCTAGTTTGTGATAAATGTGAAAAAAGGCATGCTGGGGAATGTCTTCTGAATTCTGGAAAGTGTTACCGATGTGGTAAGATGGGACATAAGGCTCGTGATTTCATTTAAAAGGATCAAGGTGAAGGTAAGACCAAATTTGATTTACAGTTAGTGAAATGTTATAAGTGCAATGAGATGGGTCACTATGAAAATGAGTGTCCGAAAAAGAGCTTGAGTGATGGTAAGCAATTAGACTACAAGCAGAAAGGGGTGGTGAAATCCCTTTCAACTTCTTCAGCAGATGTCGGGCCATCAAATGAAGTTGTATCAGCTCCAGGGAGCTCAGTATTTTTCAAATATTGACTTGAGATCGGGGTACCATTAGCTGAAGGTAATGGAAGAAGACGTTCCGAAGACCGCGTTCCGTAAAAGATATGGCCATTATGAATTTGTAGTAATGCCGTTTGGGCTAACCAATGAACCTGCTGTATTCATGGACTTAATGAATAGAATTTTCCATGAGTTCTTTGATAAGTTTGTGATGATTGTTTTCAGGAATTGAAAAGAAGATTTGTGAATGCTCCAGTTTTGGCACTACCTTCCAGGAATGGTGAGTTTGTTATATAAAATGATGCTTCATTGAAAGGACTTGGTTGCATCCTAATGCAGAATGATCAGGTAATTTCTTATGCTTCACGACAGTTGAAAACTCATGAGGTAAATTACCCTACACATGATTTGGAATTAGCTGCTGTTGTTTTTGCTTTAAAAATTTGGAGGCATCATTTGTATGGAGTAAAGTGTGTAATATATACCGATCACAAAAGTTTAAAGTATATATTCACTCAGAAATAATTGAACATGATAAAAAGGAGATGGCTAGAATTAATCAAGGATTATGATTGTACAATTCATTACCATCCGGGAAAAGCAAATAAAGTGGCTGATGCTTTGAGTCGAAAAAGTAATGCTTTATTAGCAATGTTGCATTTGGAACGTGATCCTTTGGTTAAGGATTTGATGAACTTTGGCATAGAAGTTGTTGGTGGAGGATGTTCTTCTATTTTGTTTCAGGTATCAGTGAGATCATCTCTATCAGATAGAATCAAGCAAGCACAGAAGCAAGACAGTGAGTTGCAGAAAAAGGTAGAGCTGGTTCAGAAAGGTAAGTTTCCTAAATTCAACATTGATAATGATTACGTTTTGAGATTTGGGAAGAGATTGTGTGTGCCTTGTGATTCACAGTTGAAGAGAGAGAGTTGTTATGTAAAGATCATAGTTCTCCATTTTCAATTCATCCTGGCAGTACTAAGATGTACAGAGATCTGCGGGAGTATTACTGGTGGGATGGAATGAAAAGATATATTGCTGATTTTACTATGAAGTGTTTGACTTGTCAGCAGGTTAAAGCAGAGCGGCAGTTACCGAAAGGGATGCTTCAGCCTTTACCAGTGCCAGAGTGGAAATGGGAGAATATATCCATGGACTTTGTTGTGGGATTACCAAAGACATCTCGAGGTAATAATGCAATCTGGGTTATTGTTGATCGCTTGAATAAATCTGCTCATTTCCTTGCTATACGAGATACTTTTTTCCTAGATCAACTTTCCCGTTTGTATCTTAAAGAGGTAGTCAGGTTACATGGAGTTCCTATCTCCATTGTATCTGATCGTGATCCCAGGTTCACTTCTAACTTTTGGAAAGGCCTTCAGAAGTCGTTGGGTACTGAATTAAATTTTAGTACAGATTTTCATCCTCAATCAGATGGACAGTCAGAACGAACAATCTAGACCTTGGAGGATATGCTACGTTCTTGCTCTATGGATTATCAGGGAAGTTGGGACCAATATCTTTCTTTGGTTGAATTTTCATATAATAACAGTTTTCATTCTAGTATACAGATGGCACCATTTGAGGCGTTATATGGGAAGCGGTGTCGAACTCCAGATTTCTGGGATGAAGTGGGTGAAAGGAAGTTGATGGGACCATAATTGGTAGAAGAGATGGCAGAAAAAGTTCAGCTGATTCAGAAACACACGAGAACAGCTCAGAACAGGCAGAAGAGTTATGCGGACAATAGGAGGAAGGATCTCTCTTTTGAGGTAGGTGATCATGTTTTTCTCAAAGTATCACCATGGAAAAGTGTGATGCGATTTGGTAAGAAAGGAAAGCTGAGTCCAAGGTTCATTGGACCATATGAAATTCTGGAGAGAGTTGGATCAGTTGCATACCGGATGGCTTTACCTCTGATTTTATCTCAGGTATACAATGTTTTTCACGTTTCGATGTTGAGAAAGTACATGCCAGATCCATCTCATGTTTTGAGTCCAGAGGTAGTTCAGCTGGAAGAGAACCTATCTTATGAGGAAAAACCAGTCCAGATTCTTGACCACAGGAAGCAAGTGTTACAGAATAAGGTGATTCACCAGGTAAAGGTTTTGTGGAAAAACTACATGATGGAAGAGGCAACATGGGAATCTGAAAATGCAATGAGGGACAAGTACCCCCATTTATTTGATAAGTAAATAAATTGCGGGGACACAATTTTCTAAAAGGGGGAAGGATGTAACATCCCAAGTAAGTAATGAATAATAGATATTTTTTATCTATGTCTATTAATGAACTAGATAGTGTTTTAGAGGCTTAAAATGAAAATAAATCCAATCTTAAGCATGGAATACACTAATATTTTTAAAAGATTGTTTTACTGCCTTTTGATGGCAAACCATTTTTAAATCTATCTTTTGAAAATTTTATAATCTATTTTTGTCAAAATAAACTTATTCTTTATGATTGGGACATCAAAATTTACTTTGTGTGAATTTTTGGTATTTTTCTGACAATGTTCATTTTTTAATGAATAGTGAAAAATACTGCATTATACATCAAAACTGCTTCTTAATCTAATTTATTTATATGATTAGATTATCTTTTGAATTGGTCTTAATGTGTAATATGAATATATTTTTACCATTTAATCCAATGGTGGTCATTGGAATCAATTTAACTTTGAAATTAGACTTAAACTGGTGTCAATCTTTTGATACTTATTGTTTTATAAAAACACGCTATTTGCTCTGACATCGGGAATTAATTATTAAATTAATTAATGTGACTTATATGTTTTGAATTTTTTAAAATATACTTCATTTTTGAATTCGGAATATCAAATATAGCTTAGGGTGAATTTTTGGTAATTTTCTGAAAAACTTCAATTTTTGATGAATAGTGAAACCACTAAGTGGTACTTATAAAAACTGATTTTCCGTTTAAATGAAATTTTGCCATCATTGTGTTTTGAATTTCAAAAATCCGACATACATGGTTGTCATTAAGAAGTAAAATTTGGTTCAATGAGATTAAAATAATTTTTTGGTGAATAGTAACTTATTAAGTTTTTAATCGCGATTAGTGGTAATTAGTGTAGTTTAAGGTAAAAATAATGATTTAATAAAATGAGATGAGCTTGAAACATGTCCTACCCTCATTGGTTGTGTCATGGACGACCAAGAAAAGCCATGAGTCAACTTGGGGACCCCATGGAACCACTTGGGTTGGGAAATGACATAAATAACTTTTTATTTAATGTAAAAGTAAAAATGACACAAACATAATATGTTTTACGAAAGAAATTTTTAAATGGGGTTATACAAGTCATATTTTTAATGATAAATATTCATTAGAAAGATAAAAAGATTTACTACATCATAGTATTTTTTTTGTAATTTTTAGACATTAAATAAATTAAATTATTTATGACATCATAATGATGTAGCGATTACCTCATTAATAAATGATTTAAATAAAATGGAAAGATAATGTAAAATCTAAAACCTAAACATGGCAAAAACAAATTGTATGGGTATATTTCGAACCCTTATCACCTTATCCTCTAATTATATCAATGTGGGACCATTTAAATCCGAAACTCATTTTCAAATAAAGTAATATTTCTTTACTTTCCAAGAGTGCCCCTCCTCTCCTCTTATAAAAGGCCCCCACCTCTACCTCTTTTCCCACACTCCCAAAGCCTTTGGCTCGGCCAACCCCTGCCCATTTTTTCTCTCCAATTCCCTCTCTTACTCCTTGAAGCCTCACTTTGGTCAGAAGACTTCCCAAGAAAGCCTTTGAGCTCAAACTAATGGGAGTTACCCGATTTTAAGGTAATGTCTTCTTTTGAGTCCTTTTATTTTATTTTGCTTCTCCAACCCCCTAAACTCTTTTTATTCTTTTATTTTGTGACAACTACAGTATCTTCAATATACTAGGATGTTGTTATAAGAATTATTCGAGCTAAACTTACACACACCTACATCTAATGGTTAAAGAACATACGGTTTCTGTGGATGGTGAATTTATGCCTCCTGAAATGATGATTGTTCAAAATTCTTTTAACACCTTCAAAGGTGGCCATTAAGATGACACTATATTTATATATGATATATAATATGTTTATGTTTTCCTTAAGCTTCTGTATTTTTCTTTTTGGTCATGCCTTTATGGTTTCCATTATGGGTAAATGCGATATCTTCATTTAAGGAAGTGCGGACTACCGCCCCCTCAAAGTGATTTGATTCGTTAAATACCATATGTGGGATGTATAAAGGATGGAACTATGATATTATATATGATATTATACTGGAATTATAATATACCTTTAAATCATTATGATTCCATTCTATAAAATATGAAATAGAAATGAAAGTAGTGTTCATGCGTACGTACGACTTACCGTCTCCATGAACGGTGCATTTCATTTATTACCTCTAAATGATTATGTAATATTATAAATGCACATATATAATGAATATATATGATATATATGATATATACATCATGATTATAATTATGGATATAATGGATACATGAACAACTTGTAATTATAAAGGGTTTATTTTTGACTCAAGTACCAATGATCGTTAAAACGACTGTTATTAACTTAAATAATTACATAGTGTTCATGACATGGAAATAAGTGATATAAAAGGAATAATGAACATGAAAAAGGTTCTTAAGAAAGTAGAAATTAAATCAAGTTTATTATTCAGGACATTAAAGAATGATCGAGTCAAGTCGGACCCGAGGTATGGGACTTCGTCTCAATCTCCTTTCATTGAGGCATATTTTGTTTTATACACAACCTTCTTTTATACGATGTATAAACCCCTTTGACTTTTAAGTTTATTCAAAAGGAATATTTTTTATACAAAGCATTTACTAAACAACAAAAGAGAATGTTTTTGTCGTACGTATGCGGCGACAACGACTTCTCCGCCGCCGTGACCATTATTTGAGTTTCGTCTTCCTCTACAAACCATACCTTCTTTTTAAAAGAAAAATAAATACCATGTTTTACTTTTTCTTTTATTTTGGTATCGAAAATGGTATTCATAATGTTTTTATATCAATGTGTTGTATTGATATCTTGTGATTGAAAGGTGGGAATGTTATGTTTCCTTTACGCATGTTTTATGTGATATGACTATGTTGAGTTTCTTGGGCATTATTATGAAGACGGGTGGTTCCATGATAAACTAAGGGCGGGTGATCCCAATATAGCTCTCCAATGCATTGGGTAACGTGAAGGAGTGAAACGTTAAGGTTTCTCCGAAGAGATTTAGGGAATATACTGTGATGGGTATTCCAAACGTAACCAAGAGGGTTACTCCCTACATAAGAATGTTATGAATGCCTCAAGTTACCTTTATGTGTAACGCCCCGACCCCAGCTACCCAGAGTCGGTTCATTACTTCGTAACATTGGCGTGATCACAAGAAGATCAAATCCCGAAAGACCGATTAGTTTAGTAGCCTTGGAAACACTAGATATATTCATAAGTTTTACATTACATCATAAAATGAAAAACTACTACAACAACATAATGTTTCCAACGTCCACACTATAAACCCCTCATAATATCCCTGCAAGTCAATCATAATTTACTTCTTCACTACCTGGGAAAAATAAAACATAGAAAAGGGGTGAGCTCAAATGCCCAGTAAGGATAACAATATAGCGGAACATTCAAAATAAGCATAAACATTTAAGGCAATGAATTACTAAAACAAAAGCCTTTTAAAATTGAACTTCAACATGGTATGGCAAAAGTAAAATGAAATAATGCCATTTACTTGTTCACATGGATATTCTACTAATCGAATAATCACATGCAATATCAATAACCACTTTCATAATGTTGGAATGCATAATGCCAGACTATCATAACCACATAGCCAAGGCCTCGTGCCAAGACTACAAATAAAATTTTGTCAAGGCCTTGTGCCAAGACACTAGTTTGTCTCATGAGACCTACCGATGCATCGAGGAGCTATAGCGGGCTCCACCCGTCACATATTAAGTCCAATGCATTCCCATATGAAAAGGTTTAAACATAACATAAACATTCGTATTAAAACTAGCATACGAAATGTCAATACTTTCACCATAAACTATGAATGGTATAAAAATAGCACATCCACATTCAAACATATCACAAAACCTTCAATACAATATAGAAGTTTTGTATCATAATAAATCAACTTCAAATAATCTTAAAATCCATCAAAGGATGTTGACATAGATGAAATCAAAATTCCTTTTAAAGAAATATCTCCTTTTATTTTGAAATAATTTAAGATCCATATAAAATAAAACATTTTCTTTGAAAATATTCTTATAATCTTGTAAGTGAAGCTTTGAAGATTTTATAACGGCGGAAAATAGCCGCACCCGCCGTATAAGTTAAAAAAAACATTCTTACGTTAATTCTGTCGAAAAGGTTAAAAAGGACCTTGTTTTGAAAACGACGGAAAGATTCCTTTATAAACCTCTTATAAAAGTCAAAAAAGGGTATAAATGACTTTAACCCATATTTTAGTAAATATTAAAAATGTTTTGAAATACATTTTTAAGAAACATGGATGTGGATGATAAAGAGATCCCAGTAGATTATTACATATAAACAACCTCGGATAATGAAGAGATTGTGAAATAACCCTTAACTTGTACTTTTCCTTGGTTGGGGTAGGTTAACCTCCTGTATAATGGTGAAATAATTGTTATTAAATTATACAAGAATCATATATATTAATATGATATCATATATGATCTTTTAACATTGATTTGATAATAATATCTTAGAATTATCATCGTTTCGGGTGTTAACTTACTCATTTTCTTTTATATGTTTTGTTACATAAGCCATGTTTGTTGTATCTTATTCATATCCAGAATGATATCAAGTCCTTAAACATCATTTTTAAATCATAAAATGATAATTATACTTGAATGGATACGATGGAGAATGAATCTCATCGCGTTCGTGGAGGCGGTAGTCCGTACGTACGCACGAGCGACAATATCATTCTTTTGATATTAAAATAATATATAAATGAATGTTATATCATATATACAGAATCATTAACATGTTATATTTATTATTTACATGAGTTAAACATCATTATTATACCCATCCAAATAATATTATATTGAATAACAATTACACCACGACGTGGAGACGGTAAGCCGTACGTACGCACGTATGGTGACATGTTATTCAAAGGGTGGATAGAATACTGAATATGGTTGTACCATACTTATAATAACATCACAGTATATGTGAGATACTGGATTTATTATTTTAGAATGGTAAGAACAAAGGAAGAAGAAGTGGAAGAAGAAATGAACTTAGAAAAGGGTGGTGAAATCATTACCTCTTCTTCGGGTTCTTCCTTTTGATTTGATCAAAAGGGCTCCTTAGGTTGGCTTTCTGATCAAACTAATGCCTCTAGGTTGTAGTGAGGGATGTTGGGAGATTATTTGGGCAGATTTTGGCTGATCCAAAAGGCTTTGAAGGTGTGAAGAAATGAGAAGGAGGAGTGCCCTTTTATAAGAGGGGTGAGGGGCACCTTTGGAAAAGCTAGAAATATTAATTTATAATAAATTCATATTCGGTTTCCAATGGCTCTAAAGTTGACTATTCAAAGGTTGAGGTGGGGATAGGTCGAAAAAAACTCATCCAATAGAATTTAGACAGGTTTGGGTACTTATATTAACCTTATCTTTAAGTATTAACTCTAAGTTAATTAGTTTCACTTTTACAATGTCTCTTTGTATTTTTATATAATATGGTTAATAAACTTACTATATACATCCAAGCGACCCCCAAGTGGTCCATTAATGATTAACCTATCATAATATAAGTCTCTTGGCCGAACCTTAGATTTTTAGGAATTTAATATCAATTAATAATATAATATTTGTTTTAAGAACTCTTTTATGTCAATTTTGACACTATTCAATAGTTGATTTTTGTGAAACTCATAACAGATTGATTACTTCGAACAAAGTCAATTAAATCAATCCTAATATATCATATTATCCTAGAAAATTAGTTTAATTCATTAAAAGTTTCATATTATATTTATTTGGGTATTTATAATATCAATTATGTTAATTTTTTACTATTTTAGTAATTACTGCATCATCATTGTGTCATAAATAAAATAAATTATTTAATGTCTAAAAATTATAAATAAAAAATCATTATGTAGGAAATCTTTTTATCTTTCTAATGAATATTTATAATCGAAAATCCAACATGTATAACCCTATGTAAAAATTGTTCTTATAAAAGATGTAAGCTTATGCCATTTTTATTTTTATTTTAACTTTATTAATATAATGTGTCCCTACCACATACAAGTTGCTCCAAGGGGTCCCCAAATTGACCCAAGGATGCCCATGGTCGGGTATGTGTCCACCAATAAGGTTAGGACACGTTTTAGGGTAATTTTGTATTATTATAATATTATTTTTTTAACCCTTATTTACCGGATTTACCCTTAACCATGGTAAATAAAATATTTACCGCAGTAATTATTCAAAATGTCTAAAAATAAAAGTTACCTATTTACACAATTTGAACATCCTGATTCCAAATATGGAATCCATTTTCCTAAATTCAAAACACAGAAGTGGCAGAAATTAATTTAAAATTAATTCCCACTGTCAAAACAAAAAGCGTGTTTTTAAGAGATAATAACTATCAAAAGATTGACACTTGTTTATGTTCGGTTTAATTGTAAAATTATGTCCAATGACCAACATTATATTAAATGGTAAAAATATATTCTAAATATACTTTAAAACTACTCAAATTCATAATTTATCACTATTAATTATTTTGATTAAAAAAGTTGTTTTTAATTAAAATTTAGAAATTTTCACTATTCATCAAAATATGAAAGTTATCCGAAATGTACCAAAAGTTCACCCTAGGCTAATTTTGATATTCCGAATCCAAAAATGAAGTCCATTTTGAAATATAAAATATATATGATTTCAAAAAGTAGGTATAACTATTCACAACGGCTAGTTTAATTAGTTGTGGTGTGTGTTAGAACTCGAGGTTGCGTACAACACACGCTATCGCATTATTCGAAGGGAAACGTACCGTGAAAGCTTGGGGTGTTACATTATGTATTATTATTTCTATGATTTAATCATGATTTGATGAGGTATTTTAATGTGATTATGTTTTATGGGTAAAGTATGATATCATCCTTATGTATATATGTACCCATGTTTCCTTTCCATATTTTTATATCCCTTACTGAGCTTTTTATGCTCATCCCAAGTTTTTTGAAATGTTTTTCACAGGTCAAGGGAAAGGTACATGATATGATGATAGTGTCAAGGAAGTGTCAAGAAAGAATCCATGTTTATTTTAAATATGGTTCCATTGATGGGAATGAAGAATACTATCTTTATGTAACCACTTTGTTTATATGTGGAATGTAATGGAAGTTTTTTGATCTAATTCTCTGAAACTCTAAACCCAAAAAGATCCTCAATGTGTAATCTTGTAATAACTCAAGATTAAGTAGGTTTTAAGTTTGGGGCCTTATAAACCCATTCCAATAAAAATGATGGAAGAGAATATGCTTATTGTTTAACCTTTAATTAACCCATACGTCTTTGATTGGATATCCCACTTGATTTTGGAATCAAATTAAATAGCTCCCTAAAAGGAGTTTACGACATATGAAATCTTGATATATTTTCAATTTCATTATACTTTAACATTTTTAGATAATTGATGAGATAAAAAACTTATCTAATGGTTTTGATCATTAGGCATATTTTGAAGAACCCATATGAATGTGTCTAGGGTGTTGGAAATTGGTTTGTCTCCAAGGAACTAGGCCCAAAACACTAACTAATCTTCCACCCTTATAAATATATATAGTCATTTAAAAATAAAGAATTTATTTTATTATGATTTTAATGAGAAAAATTAAAAATTATGAAAAATTATCTCCAATTTAGAATAAATGGTTGGAATTACATAAGGAATTTCTACGAGTGAAACTTCCTTATCCTATTGACTATTTTTATTTATTCCCTAACATCACTGAATAGTCGGTGTTGATACATCTTAGATGACAATATCTTAATATTCCAAACTATAAGAAGGTTATATATTTTAATCTCATGTGCATTGTACCCTCATACTATCCCATAACTAGTTATGGAGAACAGATATCTACTAATAATGTGTAGCACTAACAACTCTACTTAATATCCCTTGCCATGAATAAGAGTTCTGCTATTCATGTATATAAGCCTCCATACTACTCCCAATTATACTCTATAACTCCAACATATGAAGGATAACACAATGAAGGGAAACATTTAATGATCTATACTAAGATAGGAAGGGTAATGTTATATAAGAGATAACAAATGAAAATCTAATTTGAACCAAAAAAACTCACTCCCTCATCCAATTATGATACTAGAAATAAGACCAAATGAAATATTTTAAGATTCAAGTACACTGTATTGATAATTACCCCTTAGTCAACCCAGAATGGAGTTATCACTCTATAAATATAGAGAAAGAGAACTTACATGGGAGAGAACAAAAATTAGAATGAAAATGTAGAACGAGAATGAGAAAATGAAAGAATATCTTAGTATCCTAGAATAACTACTACATGAACTATTCTCTTATATTTAAAGATCAAGAATAGTTCCTTGGTTCTTTAAATCACCACCATGTGGTTTTGTGTTCCTCATGTGATGTTTACACATGGGAGGAGAGGGCTTAAAATTCCTGCCTCTATTATCAGGAAATTTCTTCCATCATTTTATGTTGATCTATGACCTCTTAAGATTCATTTTAAATGGATTTATGAAATGTGAGTAGAGTTCATGATTATTTAATGATTTGTAAAGACAATAAATTAGTTGATACTAAATTATTATGGAGTCTCCTAAGGAGTCCACATGGCTCATGGATTAATATCATTATCTTTATTATTCCATTAAGTGTTCTCCTTAATAGCTTTATTACTTTATCTTGTATGATGTAATCGCTTGCATGGATGGATGAAAGACTTGGGTTTTATTTGTTATTGAGGAAGTAATGAATGTGGTTATCCCTTGATATTATTTATATATTACTCATAAGTCAGTCTTACAAAACCTTAATCACAGTTGAGTTAATCCTATATGACCTCAGGTTTTATTATTTAATCTCATGTAGGATGAATTTACCCCTACACGGCCTTTAGGATACAATTGAATCCATGTTAAGGTTTAATGTAATGTGGTAGAAATTTGTCCTATTTAATCTCATGAATTCCCTTGGGTAATTTTCCACAGCCTGTACATCTAGGTGTTTTTCCTCATGTAGCTTGCTCATTAGGAGGGTTATTCTAACATAGAATGTGTATAGTACATGTCAATCAGACAAAAAAATTATATACTACCATATAATTTGATATTGATCATAGGTGATGGTTTTATTCCAACACAACAACTTCCCATACTATGTCAGTATGAAATAGAGACTATCTCACTGGGATTAATCACTAAATGTTAAAATTTTGTAGTTCAATATCAAATAGCCACTCAAATATTATTTAAATAATATATAACCACTATTTTAAGTAAAAAATAATCACAAACACATAAAATAATTTCTGATTTTTTTTCAAAAAATATTTTAAAAATGAACTAATCAAATAAAAATATAAGTTTAATAGATTTATAAATTAATTAAAAATTGTTTATAAATATTTATAAATGTGATAATTTCCCAAAATTAATAATAATATGGGGGATTATTAGTTGTTAAATGAAGATAAAAATCAAATATTTTTCCTTTTGTCACTCCCCCAAAATTAATCTATTGAACTCCTATGAAATATCTACACTTAATAGAATCACAAACAAATTAGATGAAAAGTGAGATTGAGCACTTTCTTTCCACTATATCCTCATATTACATCCTTTATTATTTTAATTACATAATAATTATTCATAAGGAAAGTAATTTAATATCATTGATCTATATAATAAAATGTATTTCTACCTCACTTCTAAATGCATTTATCACTCTCAAGAATGTATTTCTAAACGTTTATTTGTATTTTTGATATCACAAACACATTCTATATGGTTGTAATGTTAAAATATCTCCACTTAAAGGGAAAAGTTTTAGTTAATCAAAATAAAATTTTCATTGGTTGTGTTGGGGATAAGGGATGGTTATTATATTTTTATAAAAAATGGATTTAAATAGTATTTTAAATCTCATAAATCTGAATGCATGAAATTACATGAAAATATAATTAAAATTAACACTCATCCACTTTATCCATCAAATACATCTGTAAATAAAATTATACCACCTTCAAATGGTAAATAACAAATTTAAAAAATTTAATATGTTTAAAAATATTAAATAATTATCTTATATCATTATTTATTATTATATTTTTTCATATAGAATAGATTGATATGTGAATTTAATGAATGATAAAATAAAAACCATTCCCATTTCATTATGTTAGGTGTCTTGAGTAAATCATCTATAAAAATTAGAAATTATATCTTATATCTATTTTAAAATTTTAAATACATTTTTTTATTTTTTTTATTTTAATAGATAAAAAGATAAAACAAATTAATTTCAAGTATAATATAACTTCATTACCATTAAAAATAAACTACCTTTACCCAAAAAACATAAAACCCATTTAAAAAATAATTCCCATGAATAACCTTCCCCAAATTTGTATTAATTTATAAATCATGCAATAAATCATGAATATATGGGTGGGAAGGGATTATGATTATAATTCAGTTCTTATAAGGCCATTCATGGTCTCTAAATCTCATGAAAAGGAAGTTTATATGTATGGTAAGATCGAAAGAGTATTAAAAAGGGGATTTTAATTTCAAAAAAATTTATTTATCATTTCAAGAACACATAAACTCAAATAATTTTGAATAAGTGTATAGAGAAAGTTATATAGAGTGAGTAATTTCTTATGCTCTCAATATGTAGAATAATATAAAAATATATCAAAAAGTTTTAGAATCCTCCTATGCTAGAAATGTTTTAACTAGGAAGTAATCATACATATGATAACTTTTAATGGACCAATAATTAATTAAATTCAAAAAATTAATCATGAATAATTAACATATAAATAATTATGTATGTTTTATATTTTAAACTCAAAAATAGTAAAATAACTACATCAATTGTACAAAAATTAAAAACTTAAACAATAAATCTCAATTCTCACAAAAAAACATAATATAACATTGGTTCGTACAATTTTCATCCACACTTATCATAAGAATTGTATTAATTTAATTTCAATTATTATTTTTTTATCATGAAATCGTATTATTATTAACAACACATAAGATAAAGATTAATTAGGAACAACCAAGATTATTTAGATGAGAAAATTATTCGACTAATATTTAGTGTATCAACTGATACTTCCCTCTAAAAAAATACAAAGAAAAAAAATCGAAACTAAATAAAATAAAATGATAATTATATAAAAGGTGAAATAGTGTCTTTTTTTGAACCCCCAATGTGGGAACATGGTTTCTATTTTCCCAAATTAAGTAGAACCACCAGTAAATACTTCATCATATAGGGGATGTAGTTTATGTGATTAATACCACCACATCCTTGTCTTACATCATATTTTCATGAACTATATCTTAAGTTTGACCCAATATTATTTATATCACTTGTCAATAATCTATGAACGGAGAATCATGTTATAGTGTTGGGGTGGAAGTTGGTATGGGAATTCCTTTACATTTATGAATTTGGAAAAGGTGGCCAATGATTATACAGTTTTGTTAATAGAATGTAAATTTTATCTTATTTAATATTGAAAAATAGTATCCATGTGTAAAAAATATTATACTAAAACCCTCAAATGATTCAGATTGCCACATATCAAACTCCTCTAACCTATATTCAAATTTGATCAACTATCCTATATTTTCTTCATTGTAATATCACAGGGCCTAAAAAATGAAACAAAATTATACTTGTGAAACAATAAATATACCAATATAATTAATATTATGTAAAATCAAAATAATGAAATCAAAGTATGATCATATCCCTCTAGGGTATCAGTATTTATCTCTTCTTCTCCATTTAATATAGCATCGAGTATTAATATATGAGTGAGAAATGACCATTCTATATTTTTAAAAAATATTATTACATTCAGTATGGTTTACTTTTCATTATAAATTCCAATGGGATGATCTCATGTTTTTTCTATAATAATATGTAAGGTAAAATGAGTTCTTAGTTCACTTTATATAAATTTATAATAAAAATGAAAATATAAAATCTCCCCTTAAAATGGATGAACTTACATGGATTCTTCATGAAGTGATTTTAAAAGTGTTAAGAGGAATCCAAGTAAGTCTTCAATGAGCTCCCCTATAGAATATAGGTTTTCTTCCATATAATAAATAAAAGGGGAATCAATGAATTCTATAAATGTAGTTTCTAATTTATATAACAGTGTCTCCTCTAATTTTATTTCATATATGTGGAATACTCTATATTCAATTTATTCTTCATAATATACTTTGGAAGATATATTTTGATCATAGTAGAGAAGTGTGAATTTATCATAAAATCTTATAATCTCCTCTCAATATGTTTTTTGAGAATGATTTATGTATTCTAAATCCATGTGTTTTTTAGTTTTTTTAAATGAAATGTATCTTTAAAAGCGTGTAAAATATTGATTTTTTTGTTTTGGGATCCCTAAGAGAAATACCATTTTTTATGGGATAAAAAAAATCAAAGAATTTTGATTATCAAATAGAATGCAAAGATTCCCTTTGAATGAAACTTGAAATCTGGCCATAAGTTTTTGTTTAAAAAACCATTCCTAAAACACCCACACCTCCACCACCCTTGTGAACAGTTTATTATTTTTTAAATCAATGAATTTTTTAGAATGAGGATCGAATGAAAAAAATAATAAAAAAATGAAATTGATATTAATTTCAGTTATAATGGTGGATATTACATAAGAAATTCAAGGAGAGAATCTTTATTATCTTATTGAGTATTTTTCCCTCATATATTACATCACGAAATGTTTAGACTTGAAACTTCTCACTTGACCATCCCCTAATACTCCAAATTATAAGGAGAAAGCATAGTAACATAACATGTGAACAATCCAATAATGTCTTCATATGAATAATGGTGAAAAATATTCTAATAATAAATATAAATCCACAATAACCCAAATTATATGGCCTTAAAAAGAATAAGAGCTCTATTGTTCATTGATGACAAACCACAAACCACTCCCCACTGTCCTACACAACTCCCAAATATTAAGGATAATAAAATAAAGGGATATTTTTAGTGATAAAATATAACACCCTGATATTTTATTATAAATTTCCATCTAAATAAATTTAATTTCTTTGATAGCTTTATTTATATGCAACACAGAGTTTTAATGAACCATGATATACTATTGAAATATTATTATTAAATATGATAGTTATCACCCAACCATTGAATTGGGGGGAGGGGTATTAATAGGAATAAATAAATTATATAAATTTTTTAGTTTTTTAATTTATAATATAAATTATTTTTTATGAATTGATTAGAAATGAAAATATAAATTATTTCAATGTAACTAAAAACTTTTTATAAAAAAATAATTTTTATGTGCGCAATGTTTTTATCTAAATAAAATGAATTTTTCACTATTATTTAATTATTTTAATGATATATATATATATATATTATATTAAATAATGTTTTTATCATTCATCTAATACATTTACGAGTTATGGGATAATAATGAATTCAATTTTATGCAGAAAACCCAAATTTTTTTAAAAAGTGGTTTTCAATGAAATTTGTGAGTTTTTTTTAAATTAATGCATTAAAATTATAGAAATTCAATCATAAAAAATTGATTCCATATTTGATAACATGAGATTAAAATTTGATAAATTTTACACTTTTTTTGTTATTGTGAATAGTAATCATGGTAAAATTTAGCACCATAGGGAAGGATAAAGCAAGTTAACATTGGTTAAAAATTAGTGTTAAGGTCCCCATTTTTCATCTTAATTTGTATTTGATGAATTTAATTCGACCATTATTACATTATTATAATTTTTTTCCGGGATAATGTTCCATGAAAATTACTTATAGAATATTTCAAGAAAACGAAAATAAAAAATGTCACTCTCCTACTTTTAAATATCTCTTATGTGTTCATATAGCGATAAGAGGAATTTTTGAATGAAAATTAATGAATATTTTTATAATAATTAAATTAGTTTAATGATAGTAATTTATTTATAATTTTTAGTGATTATATAATTAACTTAAATACTTACCCAATGTCGACATAATATTTCTTCAATTAATAGAAAAATAAAATAAATTATATAAAACATGATGAAAGTAATATAATTTCAGAAATTTATTATGTTAAAAAATTTATAGATTAATATAACATATTAGGGATGTTTTAAATAATTATACTCAAATTAAATATCCTTCTTGATGTCATTAATTTTAAATTAAAAGAATAGTGTCAAAAATTACAATAAAAATGGATTTTAGGAAAAAATATTTTCTTAGATTAATTAAAAAAATTTATATAATGAACGAGGATAAGGGGATAATCTATGGTATAAAATTTTATCCCATTTCCATTTATGAAACAATTTTTACCTTATAGGTTAATTCATAAACCATTATGATTGAAAAACCGCTTACTACAGTTGAGGATACCATTGGTTAATTAAGGGGGTTAAACCAAATGATAAGGTTTAAAAACCACTTAAACCAATAAAATTTTTATTCTTTTGATTATATTTAAACCATATCTTGTATTATATTCAATTATATTTCAATTTTTAAGAATATTTCTTGAGAATTACTTTGTAATATTTTGATATTTCTTGTAATTCCAAGTGTGTCCTTTCCATCCTTTATAAAAGGACACCCCTTCCATATATTTTTTACACCACATCAAGCAACCTAGATCTTCAAATACCTACCATTTTATCTTTTAAAAATACCTATACATATTATAGATATTTTATTATTCCCAATATACCAACCCTATTCTCCTTAATTATAGTATAATGGTGTTCTTTCGAAGAAGTGGTAATCACCTTAATATATAACTTTGTTTTTTAATTATTCTTTTACCTCATCTAAATATATGGTATTTATAAAAATATAGTACCCTTATTAAACTAAATAAACTAAAATATTATTATAATTATGAAACCACCGTTATCAAGCCACTTTTCCATCAAATAAAAAACGATAACTTTGCTCGTCCGTATGGATGGTCTACCACCTCCACAAAGCGATATGATTGGTTTTTTATTTACTCTTTAAATGGATGATAATATGGATAGATTTAAAAATATATATATATATAATATAATAATGATTCCTTAAATAATAATTATTATTTACCTTTCTTTCATTCTATCTATCAAAAGTTTAAAAAAACTTTCATGCATATGTATGTCACATCGTCTCCATGAACAGTGTAATTCAGTATTGTATCTATACTATTTTTTGGATTACTATAAATAAATATTTAATTAATATATGTCATATTTATATTATTATTAAAAAATTTGATATAATGGAGCCGTTATCAATTTATAAGGATTTAAACTACTGAACCAAAAACATACATGAAAAATAAATCACTTTTTACCAAGAATCGTGATTTTAACATAGAATTGTTAATAAACAACATGTACAATATAATATGAAACTGATATATGGTATGATATATATTATTATGATTTTAGAATATATTTATATTAAATACATATTATTATATATGATTTTCAGACACATAAAAAGGAATTCATACCTGAGATAAGTGATTATTGCACAATCTCATCATTTTTCGAGATTATTTATGTTTGAGTCTCAATTTGGGGGGAAAATGATATTTATATCTAAAAACCAATATATCATATTCTCATATAGTTATTTATGTAAATATAAACACCTCATTTAATTTTCTTATCTATAAGTACTGATGATACTAAAATAATATTTGTAAGGAAAAATGACCATGATTTTCTACTCTTTTGTGAATATTTCACTTCCATGTCCATATTTATCATAAAATATATAAAAAATGTTTTTAAAAATGTAAAATGGTAAATTAAATACATTTTTACACAAATTTTAATTTTTAAAAATTTGTTTAAATGAATATTCTCATTATTTTCCAAACGAGGTACTTTTTTGAGCATTATACAGAAGTGTGATAAGTATGGTTCTTTACTTATACGACATGGAAAAAATTTACCACCACCATGAATGATCATTGATTTGAATATCAATTTAAAATATTAAAGGTAATTTCAAATAAAAATTTTCTTTAATATTTTATAATTTTTTAAATTTTAAATAAGTGATTTCAAAGTCAAAAAGGTATTCTCCTCATGAAATTGTTCAATGATTTTTGAACAAATTTTCATCCATGTCAAAATAATTTTTTGAATACAATGGTTTAATGAGGTTATATTCCAATGATACCATACACCATATTTCTCAAGATGGTTTATAATCAATTTTAATAGGAAAATTATCGATGTTACATATTCTAGTTCTTCTAGACAATTATTGATTTTTAAGGCATGTGGATTATGCTTTATTTATTATTATTATGATAAATTCATTGAAATTATTAAATTATGGGTGAGGTAAAAAAATAAATTTTCCCTCGATAAATTGGATGGTCTCAAGATAAAAACTATATTGGTTATCTGGCCAATTCCTTATTCATTTATATTTATATCTTGGAAAAAGACCTCAATGGTAAGTTTTAGATGACTAGAATTATGCATTGCATCATTATGAAATTAGTTATTATTGTTCATGTAATTATTTCAATATTTATGATATCCATGGATAAATTTCCATATCATGTTATTATTTATATGTAATTATTTCATCATTATTTATTCTTTCCATATTAGTCATTCCATATTAACTTCTACTGTATGCCGACAATTACAATGAATTTTAGGGAACCCCTATATTTGATTTCCATTACCCAGGATTCTTGAAAGTGTATTATGTTTGATATGTATGGATATGGTAAAAAGAATAATTGTGTTCTTAAATAAAACACTATATTGTATTATAAGTGTTCAAACATAATGTGAAATTTGAGTGTGTATCTAGTTTTCCAAGACTGCTAAACTAGTCAGTCCATTTGAGTTTGATCACTTATATCTACTACCAATGTAATAATGTAACCACTGAAAATTAGCTACTATGATCGGGGTAAATAGAGATTATATTAGAACATGTTTAGTATAAACCTTGAAAACAGGATTTATGAAAACATATATAAGGGAATAAACCATTTGACTGAATTTGAGGATAATTCTAAGCATATGATGATATCATAATGTTTTGGTAAGGTAGATATTATTTGGTTTTCCTAAAAATAAATCCATATCTTGATACTGTAGGTGGACTTGATTTTTGGCATATATGAATCTAGGGGTAAAACCTTAAAAAAGAGTTAGTCGAGTATATCATAGCCATCATTTTAATGATCAATAAATGTTCCCTTAAAAAACACCTAGTTTGAAACTGTAGAGGGATATTCTTGGGTAAATTTATATTTTCATTTATAACCATTATGAATAATTTTAATTTTTTATTATTATTTGAGAATATTATGAAATAATTAATGTTTATGATTTTGAGATTAGATATGAAAAAATTTATCAACTTATGATAGGTGTTCCACCATTTTTTTTATTATACATTATGATTCATAATGATAATATCTAATATAGTCTATTAAATTTTATAGAAGTGTATCCTAGCCAAATTAATTGAATCAATATAAATGAACACAATCCATATAGGTAATTCTCTCAGAGGAAATATAATTAATGTCTTGCTCAAGGTGTAGTAGGAGTTGAAAAAATTATAACTATATCGGTGTAGGTGACTCAATTTATTACCAAAAACCTTCCCCATGTCGGGTATCCTTCAAATCAATAATGCGGTGTAACAATGTTAGACCGCTTAATTCATCATCACCCTACATCATTAATTGGGACTACAAATCCATTTGTAGCTAAGAAAATGATATGGTTCTTATAGAATATATTTCTTTCTTAGGGGAGTAAGGAAATAGAGAAACTGGTAATGGTGGTTTATTATCTTTTTGGGAATTTATATCAACAATAGTCATTGATTTAAAACAATAAGGATGATGAGAAAATAAAGAGCATGGAATAGATGGATTTTTCAGAAATTTTCATTCAAAAATATTTTCCTCATGAAGAAAGAGCAGATATGGAGAGACAATTTTTGAGTATAAGGAAAAAGTAATAAGAAAATTTTTCCATGTATGAAGATAGATTTATAAGTTTATCATGGAATAATGCGGAATACATACATAATCCAAAGAGAAATATTGAATATTTCATTAAAGGTAATAAGAAAATACTTTAGAGGGAACTAATATCAAATACATTATCATCATATGAGGATATAATATCATGTTCTATCAAGATAGAGAATGAATTCTTTATCTCTTATAGCATAAAATGATATCAAGAGAACAAGGGGACTAAAGAGAAAAAATAGATAATGGGAATAAGAGATATTATAAATTTCTAACATGCGATTCATGTTGAAATAGATAACTTTTTACATACATAAATGTAAAAGGAGTTTTCTTCAAGTGTGGAGAAAAGGTCCATCATGAACATGAATGAAAAACTAATGTAGAATCCATTAAATTAGTGTATTTTAATTGTAAAGAGTTTTGGTACTATTTTGAGTCAATTCCCTAAACATCAAGGGTAATTACCACAAAATAATATAAGCGGAGAAGCCTAATATTTTGAAATTACTATAGCCGATGTGAATTTTCCCAGGGAATTGGTTAAGGGTACACTAATTATCCACTCTTGGATTGAAAATGTTTTATTTTATTTTGGTTTTACCCAATCTTTCATTTCTGAATAATTTTCTATGGGTATCGCATCACCACCACAATGATTACATATGGAGTTAGTGGTGAAACACTTCAATGGTATGGAGAGTAAATATCATTTATATAACCCCTCTCCAATAATTTTTTTGGAATATTTTTCCCATGAATCTTGATATTTTCCATCAAGATAAATTTTATGTAATTTTGATTATGGATTGGTTATCTTAGTATAGATCACATATCAATTTTTTCAGAAGGGATTTTACATTTGATAATTCAAAATCAAAATTCAGTCGTCTATTAGTGCAAGGATAAACCAAAAAACCCAATTTAAGTTACTTATATCATATGTTTTTTGATAATTTTTCATGAGTGATTTTTTTCTCAAATGGTTAGTGAGAAACTAAACATTGAAAATGCGCCTATTATTTGTGAATATTCTAGTGAATTTCTTAAGGAATTGTGTTGCCTTCCAAAAAATATTGAAATTTAATTTCAATAGATTCTATACTTGGTGATATGTCTGATTCAAAGAATCCATCTATAATATAGCTAATTGAGTTGTAGTAATTTAATAAGAAACTCTAGGAGAATCTTGATAATGAATTCATTCATCCTAGTTTATTTATTTGGGTTTTACCTATTTTTGTTAATAATAAAGTTCAGTCAATATGTATTTTTATTTCTTATTGAGAAATTAGGTAGATAATTATTATGAAAGAGTATCATATACCCTTTACTAATGATCTTTGTAATTAATTATGAGGAGCACTATATTTTTTCAATATTGATCTTCGATCCGAGAATCATTAGATAAGGATCAAGAAGGAGGATATACAAAAGATATTCTACTGTACAAGGTATATTGTTTTCCAATTTATAGTAATTACATTTGGACATACAAATTATCATCTTATCTTCATGGATTTAGTGAATAGAGTCTTCATAGATTACCCTACTCAGTTTCTTGTAGTATTTATAAATGAAATTATTATATAAACAGATATCATGGAAGATCATGATTTCTTTTGAGAATTGTGATGAAGAACTTAAGGAAGAATAATTTGAATGATAATTTTACAAAGTGTGAATTTTGGAGTAAAAAATATTGATTTTTGGGTCATGTAATCTCAAGTGGGGGTATATCAGTGGATCCATGAAAGACAAAAGTTATTGAGAAATAGTCATGTCTAACCACAATAACTGAAATCCATAGTTTTCATGGGTTGGATGGATACAATCAATGCTATGTGAGATATTTCTCATGACTATCTAATCCACTTACCATGTTAACTCGAAATAGGTTTAGATTTTTATAGATATATTAATGTTAATAGAGCTTCAAAAAACTGAAGATATCATTGGTTAACATGCATGTTCTTACACTATTGTACAATAGTGAAGGGGTTGTGATCTTTATTGATGAATAAAAGAAGGTAATAGGATGAATACTCATCATGAATGACATTATAATACCATATGATTATCTATAATTAAAAAATCACAATAAAAACTACCTAAAACATGATTTGGAGATGGTAATAGTAATTTTTTCATTGAAATATGGAGGAATTATATATATGGAAAAAGGTTCGATACATATACTAATAATAAAGGTTGTAAGTATATATTTACAGATAATGAGTATAATATGTGTGAAATAATATGGTTGGAGTTAATAAAATATCGCTATTAATCAATAAATTACCACCCTGGGATAGAAAACAAGATGGATGATGATCTATGTCAGAAATAACATACTTGTTTATCCTTAATGCAGATTGAAAGAGATCCAATATTTATGGATTTATAGAATATATATCTTTAAATCATGAGGAAATTGAACATTTATTATCATTCTTAGATTAATTTTCAACCATCCATCATTGATATTATTTATAAGGTGATTAAAGAATATGAGGAATTATATAAGAAGGTGAGAACTTTTCCTGAGATAAAGCATGACCATAATGGATTAATAAGGCTAATGAATCTAGTATATGTCCCATTAATACTAGAATTTAAGAATGAGCTATTATATTATGCTCATAATTCATAATTACCTATTCTTACTAGAAGTAAAATGATGCATAGACATCTAAAAAAATATTTCTTGTGGGGATACATGCAGAGGGATATTGCAAAGTATGTATCTCGATGGCTGATATATCAAAAACTTAACGTTGAGAGGGAGAGAGTTATAAGGAGATTTTATAAAAATTACCCACACTATAATGGAAACATGAAAACATAAAAATTTATTTCATCATATTCCTCTTCAAAACATCTAAATGGAATAATTATATATTTCTTAGAGTTTATAAACTTATGAAATCAAAAAAATTTATTTCCATAAGAAAAGATCTATGCCTTGATAAATATGCTAAAATATATATTAAATAAGTGGTAAGGTTTCATGAAGTACCACATTATTTTGTATCTAATTTGGATCCTAGGTTTAACATGAAGATCTATAAAATTCTTGAGAAGCTCTGGAAATAGAGTTGAGTGTTAGAACTATTTTTCTTCCTCAGATAGATATCTAGTCTAAGGGGACCATTCAATCTCTAGAAGAAATTTTTAGATCTTTCTACATGGATTTGAAATGTGGTTGGGATAAAAAAATTACTTTGGAATAATTTTTGTACAATAATATATTTCACTTGAGTATTCAGATATCTAGTTATGAATTCCTTGATTAAAATAAATATAGAAATTAAATATTCTAGAATGAAGTTATAAAAACAAAGCTTTTGGGACCTAATATAGCCGATGAAATGAAAAATATAGATAGATCCATTCAACATATCTTATGGGAATCTCTCAGAATAATTTTTTTATAAAAAAGTTTAGTTTACACATGTATAAAATAAATTCATTATTTATCAGTTGATATAAAAGAAAATGAAAATCATTTTAAATTAAAAGAAATGTTTCTCAAAAAAATGGTTTTTATCTGTGCAATGTGTTTTTATCTTCATAAAATAAATTCATAACTAGTAGTGGTTGATTTTATTAATATATATATATATATATATATTATATTCAATCCTTTTTTATTTCATTTAATATTTTTCCTAGTAACGGGATAAGAATGAATCCAATTTTATGCTAAAAATTGTATTTTTATGGAAAGTGATTTTCATCTCTTTTTTCAATTTTTTTATAAATTAATTTATACACCATAAAGAAACTGAATATTAAAAAATGGATTCCAAATTTCTAATTAGGATCTTAAAATCTGGTAAACATTCTCCCATTATTTTTTTCCATTATGAATAGTAAATATGGTAAAATATAACACCTCGGTAAAGGGTAAATTGGGTAACCTAAGTTAAAAATAATTGTTAAGGTCACAATTTATCATGTTAATTCCCATTGGATGAAGGTGGTTGTACCCTTATCACCTTTAGGCTCTAAATTTAGTTATTTAAATGACACTTTTCCATGAGATTGAATTTTATAATATTTAAGTAAAAGAAAAATAATGTTTCACTCTCTTACTTCTAAATATCTATTATATATTCACAAAGGAATAAGAGAATCTTTTGAATTAATATTGATGATTATTATTATCATAAAGAAATTATATTCATGATAGAAATTTATTTTTAATTTTTAGTGATTATATAAGTAAATGAAATAATTACACAACATCGACATAAAATTTCATCAATGAATAGAAAATAAAATAAATTATTTTAAAAATATTAAAATTAATTTAGTTTGAGTTATTTATATTTTTTGATGAATTTTATAGATTTATATAACATATTTTTTATGTGTTAAAGGTTTATATTTGAATTACACATTTTTATTGATGTCATTAATGTGAAATTAAATGAATATTTTCAAAAAATGACAATAATGATATTTTATGAGAATAATATTTTATTAAATAAATTAAAATAATTAAAATATTTAAATAAGAAAAAGGGTCAATTAAACAATCATATATTTATAAGTAAAATTATAACCCCTTAATATTTAAAAATTTAATACCATAGTTAAGGTCAAAATAGGATAACTTTAGGGTTAAACAAAAAGATATGGATTAAAATACCACTTAAACCTATACATATTTTATTGGTTGATGATATATAAACTATATAATATATTATCTTCAAATATTTTTCAATTTTAATAGTTTTTCATGATAAAAATTTAGTTATATTAAAATATTTTTAGAAATTATAATTGTGTCATTTCCCTCCATTTTAAAAGGATCCCCTTCCACCCGTTCCTTAAACAACATTGAGCTACATAGATTAACAAATACCTACCAATTTATCTTATTAAAATACATATACATGTTTTAGAGGTTATTTTCTTCCAAAAATTCCAATCTTGGTGTCCTTATAAGGATATTGAATGGAGTTCATTAAAATAAGAGGTAATCACCTTAACTGGTCACTTTCTTATTTTTAATTATTCTTTTACATACTCTAAATATACGATATTTATCATAATAAAATAACTTCAATATCCTATGTATTCTAAATTATTATTATTATTATAAAATCATCATTATAAATGATCTTTTATATCAAATGAAAAATGATAATGTCACTCGTGCATACGTGTGTACTACAACCTCGACGAAGCAATGTGATTCATTTTTTATTTAAAATTTATATATATTGTTATAAGGGTTTATTTAATAAATATTAATGTTATATATAATATTATAAAGAAAATTAATTATGAAATTTTATTTTATTTTATTTCATTCCGTCCGTAAAATGTAAAAACAACGTTCATGCACACATATAACATACAATCATCATGAATGGAGTAATTCATTTTTCTTCTACCTTTTATGGATTACTATAAATACATATATAATGAATATATATGATATTTATATAATTATTAACATTATGGTGATGATGTAACCATGATCAATATACAAGGACTGAAACTAACAAACCAAAAAATACATGAAAAACGAAGAAGTTATTACCCGTAACATTGATTTTATCAAAGAAAATTGTTAATAAAAAGGTGTTAAACTATTATAATTACATAATATATGGAATTATATATATGATTGTGGTCATATAATATATTTATAATAAATATAAAATTACTATATAATTGGTTCAGACACATATACAAGAAGTTTAACCCGAGGTAAGGGTTTATTAAAAAATCCCACCGTTATTCGAGATTGTTTAGGTTTAAGTATAAATTGTGAGAATTATATGACCAAATATATTTTATTCCCCTATGGATATTTCATTATATTATATTTTATCCATCAATTTTCACCATTTAGGTAATCAAGATACATAAATAATGTTTTAAGGGAAACCAACCTTGTTTTTTTACCTGGTCGAGAATATTTATTTTCCATATCCATATAATCATTAACAAGTAAAGAAGAATATTTATAAAATTTTACAATGGATTATTAAAGATATTTTTAACCACTTTTGATTTTTTAAAAATTGGTTTAAAATTAATCTTCTTTTCATTTTCCAAATGAGGTACTTTTTGACCTTTTTACAAAAGTGTACAAGGAATGTTTTTGACATATATGACATCAAAAAAATTTCACTCATCCATGAAATACCATTGATTTGAAGAATAATTTAGGTTTTTAAAAGGTTATTTTCATAGAAAATTCTTTGTTTCATATTTTTTAATTTTTTCGAATTTAAATAACACTTTTCAATGAGAATAAGGGTATTTTCTTCATGAAAATTTCCGTCAAATTTTTAAATTTTTTTCATATATGTCAACATATTTTGTTGAGTATTATGATTTACTGTGGTCATACTCTAATGATACCATATACCATATTTATCTGGATTGTTTCTGATTAATTTCATTGGGAAAAGTGTTGATATTTCGTATTCTAGTTCTTCCCATATAGATAATTATTTATTATTAAGGAATATTTATTAGGTTGTATTATATAATCATAATATGATTGATTTTTAATTATTAAGTGATGAGTGAGGATAGAATTTACATATCCCCATGACACATCAGTTGGTATCATGAGACCAACTAGATTGAGTATTTAGCTAGGGGATTAAAAATTAATGTTTTATGTCATTGAACGAGGCATCAACTATATGTTTTGGATGTCTGAAATTATGTAATCCATCATTATGAAATCATTTATTTATGTCTATGTGATTATTTTAATACTTATGATATCCATTTATATGTCTATATCTTATGTGGTTATATTTATTATATTATTTGAGTGTAAATTATTCTTTCAATATTATTTATTCCTTATTAGTTTTTTATGTTCACATACCCTTATTGAGCATAAGATATCATCTCTTTCTTATGTTCCATTTCCTAAGGATTATAAGAAGTTTATTTTTATTGATAGGTAGGGATATGATAAATGGGATAATGGTGATCTTAAAGAAAATACTATGTTATATTTTATTTTTTCAAATGTAATGTTAAATTTAAATATATATCTAGTTTTTCCATGACTACTTAACTACTCAGTCCATTCGATTCCGATTGAATTTATCTATTTCTAATGTAATAAAGTAACCCTTAACTCTAGGCTACATGGGTCAGGTTATTTACATCAACAATGAGAGAATATGGTTAAATTAGAAATAATATAGTGTAATAATAACCTCTAATTCAAACACTCTCTTGAATCACAACCTCATCCCATTATGAAACTAAGAATAAGAACGAATTAAATATATTCATATTCATCTACAATATATCGGTCCCTCCCCCTTGGATCACCAACACATAGGTTATAACACATAACCTTAGAGAAAGAGAAATTATAAGGGAGGAAATAAATAATATAATGAAAATTAAAAAGGAAAAATGAAACTAAAAAATGATCCATAAATAATGATATAATTATTCCCCAAACCCTTCTCTTCTACTTAAAGATTAGGAATATAACCCTTGTGTATGTGATCACCACCCTATGGTTTTGGGTTCTTTATGTGATGTTTACATAAGGTATGTAAGAGATTAAATTTTTTCCTCCATAATCAAACTCCTTCTTCCATCATTACAAATAAAACCAGGGTCTCCACGATGTTTTCTCAATGAATGAATGACATGTGGGAAGATCAAAATTTTATTTCCTAATTTATAAGGACAAGTGGAAGATTATTATCTCCAGGTAAGAATTATCATTCAAGGATTCCACATGGATATTGGATTGATCTCATGGTATTTATTATTCAATCTAGAGATTTATTGAATGGAATCAATATTTTTCCTAGTAGGAGACTATTTGTAATGTACTGGGTTTTAAACGGGATGTTTTTATTGGTAAATTATAAATTTTTAGTTGGTGGTCAGACCAAAAAAAATTCATGATTTTCAGAACCACATTACCAGAGTTTTTTCGGACCAAAAACTTGTTTTATATGTGGAAGTTTTTTGGGGGATGACCTGGGAGTTCAATTGAACACCAGGGGAATATTTCACATCAAGGGATATTAAAAATAGCTCTATATATAAGTACATTATATGTAACACTTACAAATCAAGTTAGTTTTTTACTCAATGAGAAAAAGGCATGACGACTTAGGGTTCCTGCCGAAGGAATTCATGATGAGTAATCAGGTTACGTTTCTTGATCCTAATACATGACATGTAATATTTACATGCTGTTTAAGTTTTGGTAATTGTTTTTTAAAGAGAAATAGGGGCTTGAACTCCTATTTTCTCTATACACTGAGGAGGTAGAACCAATGGGTATCATTCACCTATCATTACCTCTCCCATGGATATTTTTTCTCCAATTTCCAGGATTCAATATTAAATCTGTTTGTGGATATAGATTAGTCTCGATAAGGACTTCAATATTATAACCTATTTCCTTCTTTTTTATCACCATAGAGTGTGTTCAATCCATTTGATACATTTTCCATATTTTTAGGGAGTTTATATAAAAAATTGAATTCTTCAATTTCTTCTTGAGTTACAATATGATATCCGATGAGAGAGTGTCTTCCAGTGCGAGTTTTGTGGTTTTTTGATTTCTATTTCATTTCATGGTGTTCCAAGGGGGGTGCATCCATGAAATCACTGGTGGGTTGTCTGAGAGATACTAAAACCATTTACTTCTTTTATTTAAATTATTAAATTCATCACATGAGATGTTTATGGGAATGATCCACTTTGACTAAAAATGGTATATGCCTAGTGAGATGCTTCATACCACTTGGGAAGATTAGGATGGGTGTGGTTTTTATATTAAATTAACATTTTTATAATAAATTGATGGATTGTTTCCATAGGGATGTGATGGTATTGGACAAAGAATTAAGACGGTGTTGAAAATATGGATGTGGCTATGTGCTGCATCAGGTTTTTAAAGACTCAAGTTATATGAGTGATGGTGATCACTGGTTGGGTGCTGTGGTAATCATATTGAGGTTATGAGGTAGTCATGTCATATGATATGTCTCGAGACATTGAGATATTTTTGATCATCATGATTAGTGACAAGGTCCTCAGGGAATGAGGTTTTTTGATGATGTGGTGTAGGTATGATGTTGGTGATTTCCTCTCATCGTGATTATCCAACTATCGGAGTCATGTCCACGTAGATATGACTCGAATGATGAGGTGGGGTTGACCACTCATGTTGGAATAAATCACTTTTAGTTGTGTCTTAAGATGGTTTAAACCATTAGTATGGTTGAAGGTTATTGTCGTAGAACACCACAGGGATTATGATGGATCATTAGATGATGGTATTTAGAAAATTATTTGGGGGATATGGATCTCTATATATTTATTTAATTAGGCTCATATTATTTTGGATGATGGATATCACCATTCCTCGAGACATCAGTTTTCAAGCTAATGGTGTTCATTATTTGGAAGATAAACATCATTGCACCTTAAACAATGAGATTCGAGCTGATGAGGATCTTCTAAGATGGGGTTCGAGGGAAAATTTACTTGTTTGGTGTGCTGTTTGGATTCCAGAGATATAACTGATGAAACAAGGTGTTGGTTGGTATGAGGTGTCAGTGGTACTTTTACAGGATGTTCATTGGGTCTCTCCATATTGTCACTTTTATTACCCCCACTTTCAAGTAAGTAACGCTTCGATTTTTTTTATATGTATGTAATGTGTTTTGGTGAATTTTAGGAGGGTTTGGGGATGTTTTGGAATTTTTTGGGGATTTTATAGAGGTGCATAGTCGGTGAATAGTGTAGGTTCCTGGCATAGTGGAAGAGCGTTGGTGGGATTGCCCAACTTTAATTTTAGCATTAACAACGATCAATCTGAGATCCGTCACGATAATAAAATTCCTGATCTTCGAGATAGAACGAAGAATGAAAAAGAAAGAGGGAGTCCAGGAACCATAGAGATATGATCATCATATGTTGGTTATAATTAATTTAATTAATTGAAAAGAATTACCTTGATGGAATTATTTATTTGTTGATGTTTCTGGTCACAATTCGATGTGATCCATCGTTGCGTCTTAGAATCCAAGTATAGGATTCCTCTAGCAGTTATCCACACATGATCCACATATCTATCAATGTCGCCGAAGGGATCTCCAGGTGCTATCATGGAAGAGCCTTCGCTTGCGATGTCTGCCTTTGATCGCCTTGATCCAGTGGAGGTGGATCTCTCTCTCTCGCAAATTGAGAGAGTTCTTGATGAAAAAATGAATTCTCTCTTGGATTGAGATATTTTCCAAATCTGTTGTGCACAATCACCAAAAAATGGCTTAGCTAATGAGAAATATATAATTGGGATTTTCATTACATATAATAATAAAATGAATTAATTACCCTAAAGCATTTATTCATTTCATTTAATTCTTAGTAATACCCCATATATAATAATAACAGTTGACTATTATAATTATTTGACATGCACCCAGCGAATTATACCTAATATTATTTAATTAAATAAATAATATTATTTCTCATAAATTCCCAGAAAAAAATACACGGCCTGTTTATTTAATATACACGGAATGTACTTTTATTTTCCATTTTTCTTTATTTCCTCCACCATATTTAATACACCTTGAATAATGGCTATTTATTTCTAAAATAAATATCACTGCATTACTCTTAATAAATATATTAATTTTCCCACAATATATTTTCTCGAATAACTATTGTCGAAATAAATGCGATCATGCATTCTTAAAATAATTATTAAACCACAGTCAGGAATAATATTTATTCAACTTGTTAAATTAATATTTAATTGAGATACATGGACACACTTAGTGTGTGACCTTCTAGGCCTCTTTCTCAGTGGCATTAGGCAGAGCCTGCCTAAAGTCCAAGGTTAGCGTCTAACAACATGCCAAGGCACCAATAGAGAAAAAATTTAACACCACAATGACGTGTCACCTTCTACAAATGCTTACCATGTAATATAATCCCTTTGCATCGATATATCGAATCAAGCGGGTTGCATGGTAGTGCCATCAACCCATGTGATTGATTATTCTTTCTTTGAATTCTCGGAATTGAACTTGCCCATTCCTCACCATGGCCATGGATTTATTTAGGCTATATCAATTCCATAAAAGGGCCTGAGATATATACTTCCATTATGGAACAGAATGGAAAAATACTTTCTTGCATTACCTATTAATGTTGTATCACTCGTGACGCACCCAACATATCCTACCTCACTGCGAACAATCTGTCATTACAGTTTTCGTCAATACATATAAGTGCGCGAGTTGTAATACCCATTAATAATAATATTAAAGTCTAAGGACTAATACACACGTCCGCAGATAGGAACATCCAATGACACTATAAAATGTGGATTTCATACTGGCGGGTCTCGTTCTCATAATATCCTCCTGGATAATACCAAAGGCGCACACCATGAGAAGGTGCCTCAATGTTTTATGAGTCCTCACCCCTAATGACCTGTATTATTTGTGTCCCTAAAATAACATAATACGGCCATAGAATATATATTCAAAAATAGTGTTATGGCATTTCTGGGTTACCATCATAGCAGAGATCTTCTATGAGCCTTTAATGCAACAACTATCCTTAGGACATTATCACATGCATTTTCACGCAGAAGAACAATAAATATGTGATAAGGTATTTAATAATGAATAAAGTACAAATTAGTTGGTTCTAGGCCACCAACTCCAACAGACTCCGACTTAGACTAGAGTCAACTGCTAACAACTTTTAACCTACTAACTCTCACATGATATTCATGCTTCTGCTGAGATAGGCCTTTAGTCATGGGGTCTACCATATTCTCTTCTGTGGATACTCTGCTCACAGAAACTTCACCCCTTTTATAGAAATCCTTCAAGAGGTGATACTTTTGGAGTATGTGCTTTGTCCGTTGATGTGACCTTGGTTCTTTTGCAAGAGCCACCACTGTAGTATTATCATAATACAACATGATAAGATCTTTACTACTAGGAACCACATCAAGATCCTGGAAAAAGTTCAGAATCCATACGACTTCCTTGGATGCATTAGAAGCCACTATATATTTGGAATCTGCTGTAGAATCGGAGACAACTGGCTGCTTCGAACTTTTCCATCTCACAGCTCCTCCATTGAGACAAAAAAAATATCCAGATTGCGACTTTAGATCGTTCTGATCTGTCTGAAAACCAGAATCAGCATACCCTCTGATGACAAGCTCCTCATCTACTCCATACACCAGGAACATATCCTTAGTTCTTCTCAGATACTTAAGGATAGTCTTAACAAAAGTCCAATGCTGTTCTTCTAGATCTGCTTGATATCTGTCTACCATGCTCAGTGCATAGGCAACATCAAGCATGGTATATAACATGGCATACATGATAGATCCTATACCCAAAGTGCATGGGATCTTACTTATTCTATCTTTCTACTATTATGTCTGAGGGCACATTTTCATAGAAATATATAGGCCATGTGACACTAGAACCAATCCCCTCTTGGATTATTCCATACTAAATTTCTTTAGTATCTGTTCAATGTATATACCCTGACTTAGTCCAAGCAGCCTCTTGGATCTATCACAAATGATCTTGATCCCTAGAATGTAAGCTACTTCACCTAAGTCTTTCATGGAGAAACACTTGTTCAACCAGACCTTAACTGACTATAAGACTGGTATATCATTTTCAATAAGAAATATGTCGTCAACATATATTACTAGGATAACGATTACATTCCCATTAAACTGCTTATAAACACATGGCTCACATTTGTTCTTAATGAAACCAAATTACTTTATGGATTCATCAAATCAAATGTTCCTTGAACTAGATTCTTAATTTAATCCATAAATGAATTTATGCAACTTTCAAACCCATTTGGATTCACCAGGTATCACAAACACTTCTGGTTGTGTCATATAGACATCTTCCTGAAGGTTCCCATTAAGGAATGTTGTTTTGACATCCATCTGCCAAATATCGTAGTCATGGTAAGCTGCTATGGAATGTATGATTCTTATGGATTTAAACATGGAAACTGGCAAGAAGGTTTCATCATAGTCAATTCCTTAATGCTGTCTGAATCCTTTAGCCACTAGCCTTACTTTATAGGTGCTAAATTGACCTTCCATGTCCAGTTTTCTCTTGAATACCCATTTTCATCCAACATGATTTACATCAACTGGCTCATCAACCAGAACCCAGACTTGGTTCTGGTACATAGAATCCATATCAGAATTCATAGCTTCCAGCCATCTTGCTGCTTTTGAGATTTCTACTACTTCTGTGTAGGAGAGAGGGTCATCATTGTCCAATAATAATGATTCACCATCCTCGGTGACTAGGAAACCAAATCTCCATTGTTCCCTTACCTCTCTTGAGATCCTATGCAGTACGTGTGTTTCTAGAACCTCTTCCACAGGGACCTGTGGAACTTGTTCCTGTACCAACTCCTGTGTATCTTGAGCATCAACTTTGTCAAAGTCAATCTTTCTCCTAGTATCCTTTCTGAGGATGTGATCCCTCTCAAGAAAGACAACTTTTCTGGAGACAATAACTTTCTTATCTGAAGGGTTATATAGGTAATATCCTTTCGTTTCCTTAGGATATCCTTTAAAGTTACACCTTGTGCATCAGTGTACTATTTTGTTTCATGAGAAGGCCTTAACAAATGCCTCGCATCCCCATACAAGTGTGTGCGACAAAATGGGTTTCTTTCCATTCTATAACTTTTATGGAATTCCATTTGCTGCCTTAGTTGGTACTCGGTTTAATGTGTATGGTATAGTTTGTAATGAATATCCCCAAAAGGATAATGGATGATCTGCATGACTCATCATCGACCACACCATGTCCAAAATGGTGCGATTCCTCCTTTCACTAAAACCATTCCACTATGGTGTATAAGGAGGAGTGAGCTGAGATAGAATCCCAGACTCCCATAGAATATCTATGAACTCTTGGTTCAGATATTCTCCACCTCAATCCGATTGAAGTTTCTTCATCTTCTTACCAAGCTGATTCTCTAATTAATTCTTGAATTCCTTAAATTTATATAAGGCTTCTGACTTATACCTTATTGAGTATACATAACCATATCTACTCAAATCATCATTAAAATTAATGAAGTATGAATATCCACCTCTAGCTTCTACTGGAAATGGTCCACACACATCCGTGTGCACCAATCCTATAAGCTATGTGGCCCATTCACCTTGTCCACCAAAGGGAGGATTGGTCATTTTTCCTTTTAAACAATTATGACATCTATCAAGTGGTTTTAGCTCAATAGAGTCTAAATAACCATCTTGACAGAGATTTGTCAAGAGCTTCTCATTTACATGACTGAGACGGTTATGCCAAAACTGGGTTATGTATGAGTCATGTGAGTTTGTTTCGTTATCGATTTCCAACACTTAGTTTTCATAATTTAATACATACAAACCATTATTTAAATGTTCCATACCATAACTTATGTGGTTCTTATAAAAGATACAACCCTTATTTCAAAACTTGAAAATAAATCCATCCATATCCAAAAAAGATACAGAAATTATGTTCTTGGTAACACTAGGAACATAATAACCGTTATGTAAAACCAAAATCATCCCAGTTGGCAATGAGAGGTTATAATCACCAATGGATAACACAGCCAGCCTTGCGCCATTGGTAGCTCGAAGATCCACCTGTACTATGTAAATATTTCTAAATCTACTTTGTTCCTGCATTTGAATATAGATGTGATCCCCACAAGCTGTATCTAATACCTAATGTGTAGAAATGAAAAGATTACACTTGATAACAAATGCACCTTTAGCATCCCCATGATTCTGGGTGTAGTTTCTCTTCCAGTGGCCTTTCTTTCCACATGAAAAACATACCGCCTCTCATTTCTTGCCCTGCCTCTAGATCTCCCCCTTCTTGGAGGGATAATGCTTAGGGGCTTCAGACCATTTATAAGTCTTTGGCGCCTTTGCCTTGTCCTTCCTTTTCTTATTCACCATAAGGACTGCATGTATTTCACGCCCCATATCCTTATAAACCTGGTGAATTAAGGTCATAAGTTCCGATAAACTCTTCTAATTGTTTCTCATGTTGTAGTTGACAATAAATCTAGAGAAGGTCTTGGGAAGTGATGATAGGATGAGATCTGTACACAACTCATCCGAGAATTTAATCCCTAATATGTCCAGGCATTCAATGTAGCCAATAAGTTTGAATACATGAGGACGAGTTGGCGCATAATCTCTAAGATTAGTTGTAAACAAAGAATTGGAGATCTCATATCTCTCTTGTCTTTCCTTCTCTTGGTAGATATCCTTAAGGTGAGACATCATGCTATACGCGTCCATGTTTTCAGGTTGCTTCAAGAGATCATTAGACATGGATGATAGCATGAAACATTTGACATATTTGGCATCATCTATATGTTTTTCATAGAGAGATAGTTCCTCATCACTGGCCTCATTTCCAGGCGCAACTGGAACATACTCTTCCAGCACATAGAATTTCCTCTCGTGGTGAAGGATGACGCGTAAACGCCTCTGCCACTCTTGGAAATTGGTGTCGGTGAGAAGGTTTTCCTTCTCGAGTATGGTTCACAATGATATTTTTGAAGTCATTTTTCTTGCTGTTTCTACAAATTAAAATGAGCAAAGGTTTAGTACTTTATTATAAAAATCGAGAGAAATAAATAAATTAATACTTATTAGTCTCCCACTATTTTATCAAAATCCAAAATCCCTCACCATTTACTTCAGAATATTTTGTTGCCTAAATATTATAGTTGAAAGGATCCATATTTCCCTCTGAATTACCCTAACAAGGGTTGGTCAATAAATTTTAAGGGTTTTAGGTAGGCATTCCAAATTCAAACTGCATTAACTCGCAGCTCCTTGATCTGCTGAGTGGACTCCCCAATCCTGAAATCCTTTTATTTTGGATTTCCTAAACCTTTACCTCTTGGTCACACAAAGTCCTACTGTGGCAGTCAACCCTTGATGCGAACCAAGTCAAGTCAAACCAAAAACTTGAATTATAATTCCCCGATAATTGAAAGCACCCCAACTAGGTTTGGTCAAGCACTTTGATCTATGGTTTGATTCTAACCAAGATTATGGAAGGATATACCGACTTAATGTCTCTTTGAGGTATTTTATCCTTAAACATAAATTTCCATTTTATTATATTTGATTACTTGCTTGTTAATATTAAGTGGGATATACTTAAGTGATTAACCATGTCTAAGATAATATTTATGCATAAGCCGATCTTATTTTAGTTCCATCTTGCATGTTTGTTTAATTCATTAATTGTGTGATCGTGAAAACACACCCACAATAAATAAACCATGAAACTGATAGAAATAAAATACATGGTATGATCATTGGATTTTTCTATTGGTTAGTTTATCTAGCGGTTGATAAACTAACCCAAAACCTAGGGGATAAACACCTTGAAACTTTCAGCTTTGTCTTTACAGCTTTCCACCTATCCACCTTTGTATCTCCTTGGATTGGTTTCTCCTTGGCTCCTGACTTGAGCCGCCTCCACTAACTTGGGAGATCCATCCATTACATATGCATTTATCTCACATGTAGGTGAGGGGTAAAAGGGGGTTTTTACATAAAAGAAACCTTGGGCATGCAGGCCCTACATATTAGAAGGCTTGAAGGCCAAAAAATTTAATTTAAATAAATAAATTAAAAGAAAACATTCACATACAAAGTTCTTGGTCTAGCTCATGATCATACATACATGGAACGATATTTATGCATAAATAAAACTAGCATTTAATTCTTTAATCATTCTTGTTTAAGATAAATCACGCTCAAATCAATTAATTATCTTTAATTAATCAATCCTTTTATCTTAAACCCTTTTATGAATTTCCTTGAGATTATCACCCATCATAATTTTAAACAAATAAATTCATTTAAAATCATCTTTGTACGTAACGTGTACCTTGGAGGAAACCCAGTGAATTCCCATTCATAACTAACCAATGAGTAGAAATGAACATTAGGCGGATTGTTAAATTAAACACATATCTATAAAACACATATCACATGTTGTGCCTCATCTTTACGCCTGCACTATTGTACACGTCTCAAGGGTTGTATAATATAATAATAAATATTAATAAATCTGTGTAATTTGGATGAGTTCACGGTGTGTATTTTTGACTACATGGCGTGTACTTTTGTTCACCATCCATCCGAAGTACACGCATGGGGACATGGCATGTAGATGTACTTTGGAAATTTTCGGAGTACACGGCATGTTCAGTGGGACACATGCCATGTAGTATCCACGTTACACGGTTTCCAGCCGGGACAACCGTGTATGGGGTACACGATCTAACCCTAACCTGAAGGGACTACACGCCGTGTTCAGTGGACCACATGACATGTAATTCGGAAACCGTGTTCCACCTGTTCCTGGTCAACACATGGTGTAATTAATGACTTAGAAAGGATCCATTTACATGGATTGATTTAGCAGACCAGTCTGATGCATTGAACCTATACTACATGACATGTACTTCGGAATACATGTCGTGTATTCTGGTGTTGTATGGCCCAGAATGTTTGGTACCTACAGATGAGTTCCTCTATTTTATTTTAATCAAAATTAAAAGAAAAATTCATTTCTGTAAGGTGAACGAGAAATGAGAGGGTATGAACAGATCTTGAGATTTAGATTTTAAAGAACACTTAACTTGAATAGAAACAACTAAATTATTAAATTCGTAAATCACCAATGAAAAACTAAATAATTATAATCAATGATATGACCCCTCTGATACCACTTGTAGGTTCCAAGCACATCGGAAGTGAGTTGGTGGGATTGCCCAAGTTTAATTTTAGCATTAACGACGATCAATCCGAGATCCGTCATGATAATAAAATGTCGGATCTTTGGAATAGAACGAAGAACAAAAAAGAAAGAGGGAGTCTCGGAACCATAGAGATAGGATCATCATATGTTGGTTATAATTAATTTAATTAATTCAAAGGAATTACCTTGATAGAATTCATTATTCGTTGATGTTTCCGGTCACGATCTGATGTGATCCATCATTGCATCATAGACTCCAAGTATATGATTCCTCTAGTGGTGATCCAAACATGCTCTACGTATCTCTGGACGTCACCGAAGGGATCTCCAGGTACTAGCACAGAAGAGCATTCACTTGCGATGTCCGCCTCCAATCGCCTTGATCTGGTGGAGGTGGATATCTGTCTCCTATCTTGAGAGCGTTCTTGATGGAAAAAGGAATTCTCTTTTGGCTTGAGAGATTTTCCAAATCTGTTGCCCACAACCACCAAAAAAATGGCTAGGATAATGAGAAATATATAATTGGGATTTTAATTACATTGAATATTAAAATGAATTAATTACTCGAAAGTATTTATTCATTTCATTTAATTCTTAGTAATACACCATGTCTAATAATAACAGTTGACTATTATTATTACTTGACATGAACCCATATAATTATACATAATATTATTTAATTAAATAAATAATATTATTTCTCATAAATTACCAGAAAAAAATACATGGTGTGTATATTTAATATACACGACGTGTACTTTTCTTTTCCATTTTTCTTTATTTCCTCCACCACATTTATTAGACCTTGAATTATGGCTATTTATTTCTAAAATAAATATCACTGCATTACTCACTAATAAATATATTATTTCGCCCATAGTATATTCTATCGAATAACTAGTGTCGAAATAAATGCGATCATGAATTATTGAATAATTATTAAACCAGATTCGGGAATAATATTTATTCAACTTTTTAAATTAATATTTAATTGAGAAACTTGGACACACTTAGTGCGTGACCCTCTAGGCCTCTTTCCAGGTGGCATTAGGCATAGCCTGCCTAAAGTCCAAGGTTAGCGTCTAGTAACATGCCAAGGCACCCATAGAGAAAGAATTTAATGCCAAAATGATGTGTCACCTCCTACGAATGCTTACCGTGTAATATAATCCATTTGTCTCTATATCTCGAATCAAGCGGGTTGCATGCTAGTACCATCAACCCATGTGCTTGATTATTCTTTCTTTGATTTCCCGAAATTGAACATTCCCATTTCTCACAATGGAAATGGATTTATTTAGTCTATATCAATTCCATCAAAGGGTCTAAGATATCTACTTCTGTTATGGAACAGAAGGGACAAATCCTTTCTTGCATTATCTATTAATGCAGTATCACTCGTGACACACCCAACGTATCCTACCTCGCTACGAACAGTGTGTCGTCATAGTTTTCATCAATACATCTAAGTGCGTGAGTTGTAATACCCATTAATAATAATCTTAATGTCTAAGGACCAATACACACATCCGCAGATAGGAAGATCCAATGACACTATGAAATGTGGATTTCCTACTGGCGGATATCGTTCTCATAATATCCTCCAGGATATTACCAAGGGCGCACACCATGAGAAGGTGCCTCAATGTTTTATGAGTACTCACCCCTAATGGACTGTATTATTTGTGTCCCTCAAATAAAATCATCCGGACATAGAATATATATTCAACAACAGTGTTATGGCATTTCCGGGTTCTCATCATAGCAGGGGTCCACTATAAACCTTTAATGAAACAACTATCCTTAGGACTTTATCACATGAATTATTATGCAGAAGAACAATCATGATGTGATAAGGTATTTATTAATGAATAAAGTACAAAGTAGTTGGTTCTAGGACACCAACTCCAACAAATAGTTGGTGAAAAATTTGAAACTATTACATAAAATCATGCATATTGAGACATAAGATAAGGGTTTGGCCCATGGGTAGGTGTACAATTTGTCCAAACCATACAACCACCCAGGAGAAACCATGAAAAGTTGGAAAATGTTATTTTTCATGGTAAGTGCATGTATTTTTCAAACCATGTGGTCTAACTGTGTGAGGTTCTCATCAAGGTAGTGGGTGGCACATGGTTAGTATAGGATTTTTTCTAAGCGTGCGACTATCCATGCACAATTTAAAAAAATATCATAAAAAGTGTATATAGGTCAAGATTAAGTTATAATGCCTCATTTTTTCTCTAAACTGACCCTTACTCGATATTTCTCCCTCCCAAAGGTTTTGGAACCTTTCCCTATTGATTTGGAAATGATCTGAAGGCATTTCATGGTGATTTTAAGACTAAATCCCTCGATAAGTCATAGTTTGTGGTAATTTTCAATGTTTTCATTAGATCTACTTCACTCCCTCTCCCAATTTCATAGATCAACTTCTTCTATGGATATATAAACTATTTTTAATTCTAAAATTCATATTATTTGGCTTTTTTGATGTTATGTGGAGATATCTAAGAATTTGTTTTAGAGTTTTATCATGGTTTTCTTGGTGTTTTCAGGCCATTATTCATTATTATCATATTTTCTCAGGTGGGTGGCTTCAATAGTGACTCTTATTACTTAAACTAGAAGGATTTATTTCAAATTAATTTTATATCTTGAAATTGGTTTTGAATTTTTTTACCACAATTGATGGGATCCTTCTTTGTGACGGTTTATGGAATAATGAAAATTGGGTGTTTTGGTAAAAAGTGAAATTGGTGTCTTGATTTTATAACGAAGATTTCAAAACAGTTTATTGATTTTGATGCAATTATTTTTTTCAATAAATGTATTATTTTGTTGAAAAGGTTTGGAAAAGATGGTTTTGGAATGTGGTTGGCTTAAATGGTTAATCATGAGTTGAATGGGAAGGATAGTGGACATGAAGTACCCCCATCAAAGGGGACATGTTATGGATGTGAAGTTCCACCATCAATGGCTTCAAAAATCTTTTGTGGATGAGGGAGTGTGTAAGTGTTTTGATGTTAAATTGAATGGGTTCTACCAATATTTATATTGAGAAAAGATTATATGAATTATTTGGGTGCTTTCCTTGGAAACAATTTGGGTTTAGAAAATTGTGTTGGTATGGAATTGTTTGTCTTTGTTATAAAGTGTTCAACTGTTTTAAATGTTTTTTATATAAATTGTTTTATATTAATGTTACAACTTTTCCAGTCCTAGTGAAATGAGTAGGGATGTACTTTTGGGGGAAATATACTAATTTTCCATATTCACACCTTCTTTAGAACATTGGTGTTTTTTAGTTATTATTTATCAAGACACTAGTAAAGGTAAAGAATCACACATCTCTAGTGGATCTTCATGATATTTGGGATATTTTTTGGAGTTGGAGCATGGTTCATGTAACACGCTATGGTTTTGAAAATAAATATTTAATGCAATTTTATAATCTTGACATTAAACACAACTTTTCCTCTTTTATGTTATGAATTTCAAAAAATGGTCATCTAGAGTTGTGTTCAGTAAGTCATTTGGAGTCCGATAGAACAAACATGATTTTTTTTGAATAGTAACATACCCTTATGAATAGTAATATGAATATTGATATGACCCTTATGAATAGTAAATAATGATATTTTTTTATTTTCTTAAGGTAATAAGATAATGGGATCTTAATTAATTTTTCAATGTCACATAAAACTAATTATACCTCTAAGATTGTTATTTTTCTAATTAACTATGGATTTATTTAAAAATTAAATTAATAATATTTAGATTTTTTTTTAAAATGGAGTTCACTTTTTAATTCTACACATTGAAAAATGGTAGGGGTGAATTTTTTTGATTTTCCTGAAATTCTAGAATTTTTTATGAATAGTGAAATACGATAAAATACCATATATACAGATTATCAATACACTATTTATGAGATCATAATTGATGTAAGGCCACTTTGTTCAAACTCACATGCACTTACTACTATTAGGGGTCACATGAAACAACACTATTGGTTTTCTTGATGGAAATAATAAAATAATGAAATAAAATATTCAAAATTTACCCCTCTCCTCCACTATAAAAACCCCTCACCACTCCCTCTTCTCTTCACTCCTCTAAGCCTTGAAGCTCCTCAAATTTCTACCCAAATACCCTTTCCTAGTCACTCCCTACTACCAGAAAGCTCTTAGTCTTTCCAAAATAAAAAAACCCTTCCCTTAAGGAGGTTCTCAAGGAAGTTATTTCAAGAGGTAAAACACCTTTCTTTTTTATTTTAGTTTCATTTCAATTTATCTTCTTTTGTTATCCTATCCTCACCTCATATATCCAAAAGATAATGATAAATACAATATCATCTATATACTAGAATTATAGTATGTGAATGAAAGAACCATCATCAATATTCTTACTCCCTCCCTTTTATTTTTATAAACGAAATCAATGTCCATGAGGTTCCAATTTATACCCTTCGTGGACAATGAAGTTTCATTCTTAAATTTCTTATTCATTACTAGTCATGAAACCATAATTATTGTTGAAACAGAATATAATATATGTATTATAATCTAATTAATATTCAGGAACCAGAATATTTACATATAATTATGTTATATGACAAAACTAGTTCCTAATAATCCAAATACAGTCAAATAATCAAAGTGGTTGTCATCTAATCATTCATCCTCATTCCATGTATCCAAATTATATAAATGACCATTATAAATTATTTTTGTTAATAAATAATATATAATTTCAATATTGGAGATTTATAACCATTCCTCATGAATTCCATTACTTAAAAATAAGTGAACCGATTATGAAAATAAAGAAAACGAACACCCTGGAACAACGAAATTCAATATAATAACTTAGAAATAAGGGTATAAATGAACTAAATAGAATTATGAGAAACTAAATACATTTCTAATATTTTCTGAAATAATTTATTAATAATTATAATTTAATATTCCAAGACCTTAAGTTCAAGAGCGGAACATGTTTGGAGTTAAGGTAAGGGTTTTTTCACCCGAACTTCCATTTTCATTTAGGTTACTTTCATTGTCTAATTACCTCAATGAAATTATTATGTATTGTTATTTACTCCACATATATTCTGTTTGAGTATTATATATATGTTTACAAACCACAACCCTTACTTATTTTATGGATAGTTACATGTTTGAAAAGGAACGTTCAAAATTGATTCCAAAACACAAGCCTGATTCAAGGGAATTTCTCAAATTATTACCTATTTTCAAGGACACTCTATAATCTGTTTTTGGAAACCTTTATATTTATAAAATCAATCATTTTATTATGGAAATAATATCTTACTTCACTTATGGTTTTATAAAAATATTTTTCCAAAAGAACTCTTCTTTTCAAAATAAAAGAGCATTTATGTCAAGAATTCCTTAATGATTTTATAAGAGTGTTTTCATCTAATTCAACACTATTGTTGATTTCATGGTATTATTGAGTTTAATCATTTATGAAGTCATCTACCATATTTTATTTAATGTTTTATGAATAACTCTATTGTGGATGATCTATCCTAAAACCATTCACCATATTACTCGGAATGGTTAGTGTTTTATGTTTAATAATTGGGGAAATTTAGTTACATTTCATAAGATAGTTTCGATATGAATTTATATGTTGTTTATGTTGATCCCTGCTCATATAAGGTATTCATTGGACTTATTATGTGACGGGTGGGGCCCTATATAGTCCCTCGATGCATCGGTAGGTTTCATGAGACAAATAGACGTGGAATTGGCCGAGGCCTTTCCCAATGTGATATATGGATTTTGGCCGAGGCCTTAATCATTATACGTCTTGGACGAGGCCTTGACAAAGTGTTTCATAATGTCCATTATATGCACTTCCCTCATTATTAATCTATTAATTGAATGTTCATGTGGTTATTCGACTAGTAGAATACCCATGATTATGTTTTATTATGGCATTATCTACTCAACTCATTTTCTTACCATAATGTGTTCAAGTTTATTATTAAAGGCATGTGTTTTCAATTATTCACCATTTCTAATGTTTATTTTATCTTAGGATGTATTAATTAATCTTACCAAGCATTTGAGCTCACCCCTTTCTTATGTTTCATTTTCTCAGGACATGAAGAAGTAATTTATGAATGACATGCTGAAATAACCTAGGAGTTATGAATGTTGTCTAAGGAGTTTCCATGTCATTTTTCTTTTCATGTTGTATTATTGAACTTATGTATGTATCTTGTTTCCAATAATACTAAACTACTCGGTACTTCGGGATGCTTATTCCTTGTTTGTATGCCAATGTAATCAAATAAGGCACCAGATCTGGGAAACTGGAGTCAGGTCCTTACAGTTGGTATCAGAGGAAGTTTTGTAGAAAACGTGGAAACTAGATTTAGGAAGTGAATATTAGGGAAGAGTCCCCAAGTGAGTCTTTGAGTATAAAAACAAAATAACATCCTGGTATTTTGTTAAGGAATAGATTATGTGGATCATTCAATCAATATATCACTGTCTGGTACGAGCAGGTAGAGGTGGCTATGACACAGATATACCTAGGAGTGAATGCTCGGACAAGGAGTTTCAGACTTGACCCGGGGTATCCTGGTATATGAAAATGGCTCTTTCTGCACTCTTGGTTAAGACACTCCTGGGGGATATGTTTAGGATAATTCAAATTTTCTTTACAAGCCATTATGAAGGATTTAAATGTAAATTTCTCCTCAAAAATACCATGTTTCTGATTAAGAGATTATCTATGCATAGGATTTCAATTTATGCTTAGTATTTTTCTACATTGGGATTTTAAATTATGATTCATACCCTAATCTAGTGTATGCCATTATTTAGAAATGGCACCTAGTGGAAGGAATGGAAACTGAATAAATGCACATGCCCCCTGTAGGGATTTCCCTCTAATGAAAGATAATGATGTTGGATCTGGTGCTATGACTTGTGTTGAGAAACTTATAACTATACTGGGATAACTTACTTAGGTTATGAATAATAACCTTACTTGTATGTAGCATCCGGATCCACCATGTGGAGGAGCTATGTTAAGTCGCTTTATGCGACAACAACCTCCATCATTCAACGGGACTACAAACCCTTTTGTAGCAGAGCAGTGGATATGTTCCCTTGAGAAGATATTTCTCACCTTGGGATGTAATGAAAGAGAGAAGGTCTTCATGACAGTCTATCGTCTATCAGGAGATACAGATCAATGGTGGTCATTAATCCAAAACACAAAGGAGGAGGAAGAAATATAGAAGATGGAATGGAGGGAATTTAAGGAAATATTCTTGGAGAAATAATTTCCTTGTGAACAAAGAGCGGATATGGAGAGGCAATTCTTTAATCTAAGGCAGAAGGAAGATGAGAATTTTGCAAAGTACAAATCTAACTTCACAAGGTTAGCAAGACATACTGTGAACTACATACGAAAACCAAGGAGAAAAATTGATCGATTCTTTGATGGCCTCAATCCATTCCTCCGGCGGGAACTGGTCTCCCAAAGTTTTTCATTATATGAGGATATAGTTTCATGTGCTATCAAGATAGAAAAATAATTACCCAAGTCTTATGACTTTAAAGGAAAGAAAGAAATGAAAAGGGCTACTAAAAACCCTGGGAAAGGAAATAAGGAAACATGGAAGAAGGGAAGATTTGAATTTCCCCCATGTGACAATTATAGAAGGAAACACCCAGGTGCATGCTTAAAAGGAAAATGATTATGCTAAAAATGTGGTCAGAAAGGCCATATTGCTGGTGATTGTAAGGCGAAGAAGGAAGCCAATGATGTTCAATGCTATAATTGTCGGGAGATGGGACACTATGCTAATGATTGTCCAAAGCGTCAAAGAAATATGCAACAGAAAAGGCCAAGGGATCAGGGACAAGCTTATGCAATCAAAAATACATAGGTTGAAGATCCAAATGATGTGGTGGCAGGTACTTTGATCATTTCATCAAACTTAGCCAATGCTTTATTTGATTCTGGATCATTGCATTGTTTCATATCTTCCCAGTTTTCTAAGAAAATAAGATATTTCCAATTTGATTTAACAAGGGAGTTGTCAGTCAAAACTCCTAAGGGAAGTATCATTATAATAATTCTTTGTAAATCAGTTCCCATTAGGGCATATAAATGTTATTTATCTTCTGATATCATTTTCATAACCATGATTGAATTTGATATAATCCTTGGTATGGATCAAATTTCAGACTATGATGTGAAAATTTATTGTTAGAAGAAGGAGGTTACGATTTTCGATGAGGATAAGGAGTACCTTATCTTTAGTGAAGAAACGTCACCACTGATTCTTATCTAGATCCACCCCCAGTAGCTCAACTAAATTCAATTATCAGGGAGGAAGATAATGAAATAACTATGGTTGAGGAAAAGAATTTTCAAATAGAAGATGTACCAGTTGTGCAAGAATATTATGATGTCTTTCTAGAGGATTTACTTGGACATCCTCCAGAGCGGGAAATTAAGTTTTCCATTGACTTAATTCCTGGTTCAAGGCCCATATCAAAGACCCCCTATAGAATGGACACTGTGTAGTTAGTGGAGCTAAATAAAAAACTAGAGGAATTGAGTGATAAAGGATTTATTCACCCTAGTGTTTCTCCATAGGGAGCCCATGTTCTTTTTCTTAAGAAGAAAGATGGGTCTATGAGGTTGTGCATTGATTATAGGGAAATAAATGCTATTACAATAAAGAATAAGTATCCACTGCCACGAATTGATGAATTATTCGATCAACTTCATGGATCCAAATATTTCTTGAAGATTGATCTGCGATCTGGATATCATAAGTTGCTTGTGAGAATGGTAGACATTCCAAAAACAACATTTTGAACCAGGTACGGGCATTATGAGTTTACAGTAATGCCTTTTGGACTAACCAATGCACCATTTGTTTTCATGGATCTCATGAATAGAGTCTTCAAGGAATATATTGATGAATTTTTAGTGGTGTTTATCGATGATATCTTGGTTTACTCTAAGAGCTATGAAGATCATGAAAATCACTTGCTCACTATTCTGAAGACTCTAAGAAGAAATGAATTATATGAGAAGTTTGGCAAGTGTGAATTCTAGCTCCAATCAGTTTTCTTTCTGGGACACATTGTCTCTAAGGAAGGAATATTTGTAGATCCTGTGAAGACAAAGGCTGTTCAAGAATGGCCTACTCCAACGAAAGTAACTGAGGTATGTAGTTTTATTGGTTTATCAGGTTATTATCGGCGTTTCATTCAGAAATTCGCCCGTTTAGCCAACCCAATGACCAATCTCACACAAAAAGGGTTTAAGTTCGTATGGACCAAGGAATGTGAACAGTGTTTTGAAGAATTGAAGAGGAGGTTAGTGAATGCTCCAATCCTAACCCTACCATCGGGGAATGATGAGTTTGTTATCTATAGTGACGCATAAAAGAAAGGACTTGGTTGTGTCCTTATACAGAATGATCGAGTGATTTCCGATGCGTCTAGGCAGCTAAAAATTCATGAACAAAACTATCCAACTCTTGATCTTGAGTTAGAAATGGTAATATTTGCTCTGAAGATTTGGAGACATTACCTCTATGGTGAGAAATGTGAGATATATACAGATCATAAGAGCTTGAAATATATATTCTCACAGAAAGAAATCAACATGAGACAAAGGAGATGGATTGAGATACTCAAAACTATGATTGCACAATACAATACCACCCCGGGAAGGCAAATAAGGTGTCCGACGCTTTGATTAGAAAGGACCACATAATTTTGAACAAGATGAGAGTTGAAAGGGATCCTCTGTTCACAGATCTAGTAAAGATAGATATGGTAATTATCAAGGAAGGTAACACGTCACTAATTTTTCAAATGGTTTCCAATCCTTCTTTACTAGAAAAGATAAAATGTTCTTAGTCTGATGATGAGGAGTTTCAAAATAAAATTAAATCTATAAATGATGGGAGATTGACTAAATTCTCATATGAAGGCAGCATTTTGAAATATGGAAAGAGGATTTGTGTTCCCTCTATTCCTTCTCTTAAGAGGGAACTACTCGATGATGCTCATAGCTTTAATTTCTCTATTCACCCTGGTAGGACAAAGATGTTCAGAGATCTAAAGGAAAATTTTTGGTGGGAAAACATGGGGAGGGAGATTGCTGATTAAGTGTCGAGATGTTTGGTTTGTCAACAGGTGAAGGTAGGAAGACAACATCCTGGTGGAGTCATGAAACCCCTTCCAATACCTATGTGGAAATGGGATGATATTACGATGGAATTTTTCATGGGGTTACCAAAGACTCCAGGAAATAATGATATGTTATGGGTCATTGTTGATCGACTTACAAAATCTGCACATTTTCTTACTATAAGGGAAGATTTACCACTTGAATGTTTAACAAGAATATATATTAATGAAGTTGTAAGACTTCATGGTGTACCCTCATAAATTTTTTCTGATCATGATCCCCGTTTTACAACACGATTCTAGAAGAGTCTTCAGAAGACCCAAGACACTGATCTTCGTTTGAGCACTGCCTACCACCCACAAACTAATGGAAAATCAGAACAGACTATTCAAACATTGGAAGACATGTTGAGGTCTTTTTCACTTCATTTTCAAGGCATGTGGAATCAGTATTTACCTCTCGTGGAATTTTCCTACAACAATATCTTCCATTCAAGTATTCAGATGGCACCCAATGAAGCATTATATGGGAATAGATGTCGTACACCAACTTTCTGGGATGATATTGGTGAGAGAAAGATCGTGGGACCAGAACTTGTTGAATAAACAATGGAAAATGTGAAAATTATCCAAAACCATGTCAAAACAGCTCAAAGTAGAAAAAAGAGCTATGCTGATAACCGTAGGAAGGATTTGGAATTTCAAAAAGGTGATCATGTTTTCTTAAAGGTATCTCCATGGAAGGGTATTATAAAATTTGGTAATAAGGGAAAATTAAGTCCCAGGTACATCAGACCTTTTGAAATTATGGACCGAATTGGAGCCGTGGCTTACTGTTTAGCAATGCTGCCAAGACTCTCTAAGGTTCACAATGTGTTCCACGTGTCAATGTTAAGAAAGTACATACCAGACCCAACACATGCACTCACTTATGAAGAAGTAGAACTTGAGACCGATATATCTTATTGTGAAGAGTCTATCTTGATTCCTGATACTAGACAACAAGTATTGAGAAATCGGATGACTCTTCTGGTAAATGTTCTTTGGAGGAACCATAAGATAGAGGAAGCAATAGGGGAGATTGAGGAGCTTATGTTAAAGTCATACCCAAATATTTGTAGGTAATATTTTGTGAATTTCGAGGATGAAATTTTTGTGAGGAGAGAATGTAACACCCCAAGGTTTTGAAAATAAATATTCAATGCAATTTTATAATCTAGCCATTAAACACAACTTTTCCTCTTCTATGTTTTGAATTTCAAAAAATGGTCATCTAGAGTTGTGTTCAGTAAGTCATTTGGAGTCCAATAGAACAAACTTGATTTTTTGGTGAATAGTAACATACCCTTATGAATAGTAATATGACCCTTATGAATAGTAAATAATGATTTTATTTTATTTTCTTAAGGTAATAAGATAATGGGATTTTAATTAATTTTTTAATGTCACATAAAACTAATTATACCTCTAAGATTGTTATTTTTCGAATTAACTATGGCTTTATTTAAAAATTAAATTAATAATATTTAGAATTTTTTTTTTGAAAAATGGAGTTCACATTTTAATTCTACACATTGAAAAATGGTAGGGGTGAATTTTTGTGATTTTTCTGAAATTCTATAATTTTTTATGAATAGTTAAATACGATAAAATACCATATATACAAATTATCAATACACTATTTATGAGATCATAAGTGATGTAAGGACACTTGGTTTGAACTCACATGCACTTATTACTATTAGGGGTCACATGAAACAACACTATTGGTTGTCTTGATGGAAATAATAAAATAATGAAATAAAATATTCAAAATTTACCCCTCTCCTCCACTATAAAAACCCCTCACCACTCCCTCTTCTCTTCACTCCTCTAAGCCTTGAATCTCCTCAAAGTTCTGCCCAAATACCCTTCCCTAGTCACTCCCCACTACCAGAAAGCTCTTAGTATTTCCAAAATACCAAAACCCCTTCCCTTAAGGAGGTTCTCAAGGAAGTTATTTCAAGAGGTAAAACACCTTTCTTTTTATTTTAGTTTCATTTCAATTTATCTTCTTTTGTTATCCTATCCTCACCTCCTCTATCCAAATGATAATTATAACTACAGTATCATCTATATACTAGAATTATATTATGTGAATGGAATAACCATCATCAATATTCTTACTCCTTCGCTTTTATTTTTATAAACGAAATCAACGTCCATGAGGTTTCAATTTATAGCCTTCGTGGTCGACAAAGTTTCGTTCTTAAATTTCTTATTAATTACTAGTCATGAAACCATATTTATGGTTTAAACAGAATATAATATATTTATTATAACCTAATTAATATTTAGGAACCAGAATATTTACATATAATTATGTTATATGACAAAACTAGTTCATAATAATCCAAATACAGCCAAATAATCGAAGTGGTTGTCATCTAATGATTCATCCTCATTCCATGTAACCAAATGATATAAATGACCATTAGAAATTATTTTTGTTCATACATAATATATAATTTCAATCCTGGAGATTTATAACCATTCCTCATGAAGTCCATTACTTAAAAACAAGTGAACCGATTATGAAAATAAAGAAAATGAACACCCTGGAACAACGAAATTCAATATAATAACATAGAAATAAGGGTATAAATGAACTAAACAGAATTATGATAAACTAAATACATGTCTAATAGGTTCTGAAATAAGTTATTAATAATTATGATTTAATATTCCAGGAGCTTAAGTTCAAGAGTGGAACACGTTTGGATTTAAGGTAAGGATTTTTTCACCCGAACTTCCATTTTCATTTGGGTTACTTTCATTTTATAATTACCTCAATGAAATTATTATGTATTTTTATGTACTCCTCATATATTCTGTGTGAGTATAATATATATTTTTACAAACCATAACACTTACTTATTTTATGGATAGTTACACGTTTGAAAAGGATCTTTCAAAATTGATTCCAAAATACAATCCTGATTCAAGGGAATTTCTCAAATTATTACCTATTTTTAAGGGAACTCTATAATCTTTTTTTGGAAACCTTTATCTTTATAAAATCACACATTTTATTATTAAAATACTATCTTACTTCACTTCTGGTTTTATACAAATATTTTACCGAAAGAACTCTTCTTTTTAAAATAAAAGAGCATTTATGTCAAGAATTGCTTAATGATTTTATAAGAGTGTTTTCGTCTAATTCAACACTATTGTTGATTCCATGGTATTGTTGGGTTTAATCATTTATGAAGTCATATACTATATTATATTTAATGTTTTATGACTAACTCTATTTTTGATGATCTATCCTAAAACCATTCACCGTATTACTCAAAATGGTTAGTGTTTTATGTTTAATGATTGGGGAACGTTAGTTACATATCATATGATAGTTTAAATATGAATGTATATGTTGTTTATGTTGATCCCTACTCATATGAGGAATGAATTGGACTTATTATGTGATGGGTGGGGCCTGCTATATCCCCTCGATGCATCGGTAGGTCTCATGAGACAAATAGACGTGGAATTGGCCGAGGACTTTCCCAATGTGAAATATGGTTTTTGGCCAAGGCATTAATCATTAGACGTATTGGCCTAGGCCATAAAAATGTTTCAGAATTCCCAGCATATGCACTTCCCTCATTATGAAGATATTAATTGAAAGTTCTTGTGGTTATTCGACTAGCAGAATACCCATGATTATGTTTTATTATGGCATTATTACTCAACTCATTTTCCTTCCATAATGTGTTCAAGTTTATTATTAAAGGCATGTGTTTTCAATTATTCACTATGTATAATGTTTATATTATATTCTTATGTATTTCTTACTCTTATTGAGCATTCAATCTCACCCGTTTCTTATGTTTTAATTTCTCCGGATATAAAGAAGTAATTTATGAATGACATGATGAAATAATCTAGGAGTTATGGATGTTGTCTAAGGAGTTTCCATGTCGTTTTTCTTTTCAAGTTATATTATTGAACTTATGTATTTATCTTGTTTACAATAATACTAAACTACTCGGTCCTTCAGGATGCTTATTCCTTGTTTGTATGCCAATGTAATAAAATAAGGCACCGGCTCCAGGAAACTGGAGTTGGGTCCTTACAGTGCATGTTGGGAGATATGGAGTTATGTGTTGGAGCCTTTGATTTTTTTTTATTTTTTCATCCTCTATGGACATTGAGTTGGTAGTCTTTTTCTATGATACTTGGATATAGTTTTGTTTTAATATCAAATGTTTTACTTTGAGTTGTTTTAATTTGGTATAATGCTTCATGTAGTGGTTATTTTTTTAGGAATGTTTGGTTGGTTTATTTTATTTTTAAAGGAGAAATCGCCCCCATATTTTAATTAATCCCTTGGAATTTATTTTTAGCCTTTGGAATCATGGGGATGCCACCTAAGGCCAAGTGATTCCCTTTCACATTCTTATTCCAATGAGGAAGAGTGTGATGTAACATTACTCATTAGGGGATTCCTTGGGATTTATGGTATGGATCTTCTTTACTATATTTATATCTGTATACATGTTTCTATTTTCCATATATAAAACCTGGGGTACATGGTATATAGTGATGGCCAATGTAGGTGATCACTTCATTTTCTTTTCCAAGCACATGGGAAATGGGTATTTATTTATACATGTGTATATAAATTCTATTATTTATTTTTAATATGAAACTACCTTATCATGGATGTAATACAAGTACATGTTGGTGAAGGCCTACTATGATATATTATAACACACAAAACATGACCTTTGGGATTCATGTAGAATTTATGTAACTACAATTAGTTAAGGGATCCAGATCAAGTGATGAAATATAGTGATCAGGTTGTACCAGTTTTTGGGATAGATGGAAAAGGACCATGGATATTCTTACATCAGTTAGAGTTTATTTTCGGTATCAACACACTTATTATATGAATTTAATGATTGTTGGCCCTGAGTGACCCTAATATTTATCTAATGTCTATATGAACTGATATGAAATGGAATATTTTGTTTTAGATGCAAATGGAATGTTCAAGCATGTTGTTTATTACTACTATTGTCTGATTTTGTTTCCTCTATTGCAAGTTATTTCTTCTACAGTTTGGAGGAATTATTATACTATGTTAAAAACATATAGAATGTTAATATTATCACCACCAAAGGGTATACTCTATCTACTATCACCTCTTAAACCCTTGATTCAAGTTGGCATCCTTTGGAATATAGCGAGACACACCTACTACCCAGTTCTCAAACAACCCAAAGCACTATTTAACATTTTATTTGGGTTAGGTCTCTATAAATGGTATAATAGTAGTTCATGACAAGGATTGAGTAGTATAATTATGAAGGATAAAAATAAAATCAAAGGTTTTTCCTTAACCTCCTTTATTAGATCTAAATATTTGTGAAATTGTATATTAGAGACTATGATATAGTCAGAACTGGGTCTGGAGCTTGAGTTTGGGTGACTTAAATCCCATTCACGGGGGACAAACCACGTTTTCAGGGACAATAAATTGATTTTATGGTGTGTTCTTTTATATTTTATAATATTTTCACCTATATCAGTGCACTTGAGTGTGATTATTATCTATAATGATACGTGACACTTGGCCCACCATGAAAAGAGAGGAAATATGGAACCATTTCTTGATATGGAAAGGTATGACCATTTACCCTTTTTGGTATTCCATTAAGATGATTGTAAAATATTTAAGTTCCTATTATTAATTTATTTTGATTGTTATTGCGAACCTGGATTGTGATAAGAGGGGTTGAGTTACTAAATGTGTCAACAATGGAAGATAAATTGTGATTTCCTTCTTATCCTCTATTTGGTGGCATTCTACTTAGCCAAACCAGGAAGGTGGTTCCAATGAGAACTGTGTGTAATGATATGTGGTGTGATATGCATGTTTTATATGACACTAACTCAGATATGAGTAGGATGTTACTATGATTGGGGTGATATTTTTAATGTTTTAACAAATAATCTAAATAGTGTTTCCTTGTATATCCACTTTAGTTCCATCATACTTAGATAACATTAATTTTCATATGATGTCTAACTTTGTTATGGGAAGGTAAGGGGCCATGAGGATGGATATATATTTGATACTTAACTTTTATATAGACACATAAGGGACCATTAGGCTAGATGTCACGTGACATAGTTGTGATGCAGGAGTGTAAGGGTAGTGAGATTTTGTTAATTATTACATATTTCCTTCTATGTGTTTACACACACACACACACACATATATTTATTGTTGTGTTTGTCTGACCATGGTATTTATATTCAACAGGTTTCCACCTAGTGGGTTCTGGTAGAGTGTTCAAAGGGCGGTGATATGGTGATGCTTGAGGGTCCACTTGTTGGGGCCCCTAATGGTTAGGATGAGGCCCATGAGGGTCAGGATGATCATGATCCTTAGTTATAATCACAATTATATTCTCTGGTATTAGTGTTAAGACTGTAGGATATGGTTGTTTTTGGGCCATAGATTGATGAGGAACCCAGAGAATGCTTTGTTCGTGTTATATAGAGAATTGATGGGGGATGTGAGGGAGCTGATCCATTTATGTAATAACTGACTCGAGAGTTTCATTCACATCACCCAAAACTATTTCAAGGTGAAAATGGACCATGGGTGGTTGAGAAATTGATAATGGAGGTTTATATTATCTTTGACCATCTCAATACATCTCCAGGCTGGTCGGTGAAGATGATGATATAGCAAATTTATGTGCATATTTTTGATCAAATAATGATGGTTATTTAATTTTTTTAAATTTTAAAACCCTTATATTTCATTTTTTATTAAAATATTGGGAAATTTAAATTATAGAATGAAAATGAGAAAAATTGTGAAAAGTACTTAATTCGGGATTTTGAAAGATTTTCACCAGAAGGGTATTTTGGTCATTAATTTTAAAATATAATTCCAAATTGAGTGATTATTATTTTTTTGAATCCTTATTTTATTTTCTTTATATTTCTTTTCAAAACATAAAGCTGATTCGAATATCTAGTATCCTGAAAAATTCCTTAAAGTTAGAAAGTTTTCCAAGCGGATAGTGTGGACCCCACCACCGTAACAGATGCACAAATAAGACTCCTCACCTCAAATTTAGATGATTCCATCTGGATATGGAATATGAATCATAGGGTCAATCACTCATTAAATTCCATGTAGTTGTTTTCCAATAAGGTCGATATTGATGGTTTTACATTTGGAGGAAGCTTCCTGGAAATTTCAGCTAGAAGAAGTCTTATTCAATATAAAAATCACAACTCATTTATACGGTGGATAAAAATGATGAAATTTGGAGGGTGAATGACCAACACATCTATGAACAACTATCATGAAGGGGTACACATGTGAATCTTCCAATTAATAGGTAAAAAATGCAACAACTTCTTGAGTATGAATTCATCCAATAAAAGGAGGCTCTCGCCTCCTTCCCAAATTATCAGCTCAACACCCACAACTAAGGAGGGATCCCATCAGGGCACCAGACACTTCTAATCTTCTATCCCCCCTTATTTCTTATTTTAATTTTATGTTCATTTTAGTTTTGTTTTAGAATTAATTTGAATTTGAATTTGAATTTATTTTAAATAAATCCATGCATTTTTATACTGGTTTCCACCATTTAATTTATTTTATAATAATAATAATAATGAACTATTATTATTATTATTATTAATATTATCATAATTATTATTTATAATATCTCAATGTTAATTTCAAATTATTTTACTTTCTTTTTCTCGCCTATTTTGAAAACTATTTTCTTAATTATGAATTATAATAATAATAAGTATAAGTATTATTATTATTATTATTATTATTACATTAATTATAAATTATTTAATCATCCTATCTCCCTATCCTCTCTCGCTCTCTATCTTTCTCTAATCCATCCACCATTGTGATCTCTTACTCTCTGAAATGAGAGTTTGACCACGATGCTTGGCTCGGGGGGAGGTCAAGGTGTTCTGGAATTTACCTTAAAATTTGTTCTAAATTTTTGATAGGCTAGAGTAGTATGATTGGGTGAGGAGAATGTACCTAATTGGGTGACAGTACCCAATGAAATGAAACTCAGGATATTTCTATTCTGGAAAATAATAGTGATTCAAACATGAGATTTCATGTTTGAGTTATCAAACTAGAATCAAACATATAGAGGAGAATAATGATTGAACCTAATACTGAACCCCAAAACCAATTCCATTATTTGTAACATCATTCTGTTTATAATTTCATCTTAGTATAAATTTAGAATTCTTGATTTACATGTCTTTGTTTTAAATAACCAAAAACCACAAAAAGAGATAGATTTAGTGAATTAGCTAAAGTAATTTAACCACATTGAAATTATCCTCAAAAGAGACGACCCTGGTCATCCACTGTGCTTCACTAGGAAAAATATAATTGTTTTTGTCCATGCCCCACAACAGTCATGCATTAAAATTGGCACTTTTGCCAGTGAGTTAATCAATAGTTCATTTACCTTTTCTATTTTCACATCTTAAGTAGTTTTCATTTATTAAAAAAAACTAAAAAAACACCCATGATGTATTTAAATTCAGATTATTATTCATAGATAAATTTCTCATAGGTTCACAACAACAAGAAGAAGATGGAGATTTTAGAAGATATATGGTGCAAGAACATAGATAAAGCATTGAAAAACTGACGAGAAAAGCAGAAAGATAATTTGATTATGTTCGTGCATTAATGGAGCAACCCAACCTTGAGCTAGAGTTGGAACCTAAGAAAGTGGTGGAAGAAATTTCCCCACTTATCTTTGAAATTGAAGAACCTATGGAGGCAAGGGAATACGACTTACTTGCTGAGCTACCAGTGGAAGATCAAGAAGGATTGGTTGAATTCTTGATTAAATGTGAGGAACTACCTGATCGACCCATACAATACAAAGAAGAAGAGACATCAACACTGAAAGAAGAAACCACCCAAGTGGTGTAATTTGATGTCAAAATGGAGGAGCCTTACTACCTACCTCCATCCTCAGAGAGTATACTTCTAGAGGCACTTACCACAGAGGTAGAGATTGAAGATGAACCGACTCATGGATTTGAGCCATTCATTACACTACTATATAAAAGCCCATTAGCGACCGCCATTGGCGGTCGCTAAAGGGCTTTAGCGGCCGCGCAGCGACCGCCAATGGCGGTCGCTGTTGCCTCGTCGCTAGAGGCCTTTAGCGACCGCCAATGGCGGTCGCTATAGGTGCCCCGCACGTCGGCCTTCAGCGACCGCCAGGCGGTCGCTGAAGGCCCTCTGCCGGGCACCTATAGCGACCGCCTATGGCGGTCGCTATTCTAAAAAAAAAATTTTTAAAAAATTTTTTTTATTGAATTGAATATAAATATATATATATATATATATATAATATATTTTAAATGTTTTAATATATATTTAATATATATATAATATCAAATCATTGTGCTATAATATATATATACTATTAAATACAATATTTTAAATACAAATCATTGTGCTATAATATATATATACTATTAAATACAATATTTTAAATACAAATCATTGTGCTATAAATATATATATATATATACTATTAAATACAATATTTTAAATATATATATATATATATATAATATATTTTAAATGTTTTAATATATATTTAATATATATTTAATATATATATAATATCAAATCATTGTGCTATAATAATTTAAAAACTTCGATTCAAGAAATAATCTCATTTCAGGTCGTTCGGAGCACGTTTGCTCCGAATCGGACCGCCGCACGCCGTTTTGGTGTTTAACGGCGCCGGAAACGCGTTTCCGGCCGCCGCGGTCGCACGGCACCTCCGAATGAGGTGCCGTCTGGCCGACCATTTCACAATTGACGCCCCCGATGTTGTCGTACGGTTTCGTGGCATTCGGAGGTCGTTCGGGTGGTTTTGACCCCCCAACACGCCATTTCAGCGCGCGCCGCGCTGCTGAAAACGACACAATCGGGCGTGCGGCGCGCACCGCACGTCCGATGGACGTGCGGAATCCTCCTGCATCTCAGGAATAATATTCCTCTCGTCCCCGTGCGGTTTCAGGTCGTTCGGAGCACGTTTGCTCCGAATCGGACCGCCGCACGCCGTTTTGGTGTTTAACGGCGCCAGAAACGCGTTTCCGGCCGCCGCGGTCGCACGGCACCTTCGAATGAGGTTCCGTCTGGCCGACCATTTCAAATTTGACGCCCCGGATGTTGTCGTACGGTTTCGTGGCATTCGGAGGTCGTTCGGGTGGTTTTGACCCCCCAACGCGCCATTTCAGCGCGCGCCGCGCTGCTGAAAACGACACAATCGGGCGTGCCGCGCGCACCGCACGTCCGATGGACATGCGGCCTCCTCCTGCATCTCAGGAATAATATTCCTCTCGTCCCCATGCGGTTTCAGGTCGTTCGGAGCACGTTTGCTCCGAATCGGACCGCCGCACGCCGTTTTGGTGTTTAACGGCGCCGGAAACGCGTTTCCGGCCGCCCTGGTCGCACGGCACCTCCGAATGAGGTGCCGTCTGGCCGACCATTTCACAATTGACGCCCCGGATGTTGTCGTACGGTTTCGTGGCATTCGGAGGTCGTTCGGGTGGTTTTGACCCCCCAACGCGCCATTTCAGCGCGCGCCGCGCTGCTGAAAACGACACAATCGGGCGTGTCGCGCGCACCGCACGTCCGATGGACGTGCGGCCTCCTCCTGCATCTCAGGAATAATATTCCTCTCGTCCCCGTGCGGTTTCAGGTCGTTCGGAGCACGTTTGCTCCGAGTCGGACCGCCGCACGCCGTTTTGGTGTTTAACGGCGACGGAAACGCGTTTCCGGCCGCCGCGGTCGCACGGCACCTCCGAATGAGGTTCCGTCTGGCCGAACATTTCACAATTGACGCCCCGGATGTTGTCGTACGGTTTCGTGGCATTCGGAGGTCGTTCGTGTGGTTTTGACCCCCCAACGCGCCATTTCAGCGCGCGCCGCGCTGCTGAAAACGACACAATCGGGGGTACCGCGCGCACCGCACGTCCGATGGACGTGCGGCCTCCTCCTGCATCTCAAGAATAATATTCCTCTCGTCCCCGTGCGGTTTTAGGTCGTTCGGAGCACGTTTGCTCCGAATCGGACCGCCGCACGCCGTTTTGGTGTTTAACGGCGCCGGAAACGCGTTTCCGGCCGCCGCGGTCGCACGGCACCTCCGAATGAGGTTCCGTCTGGCCGACCATTTCAAATTTGACGCCCCGGATGTTGTCGTACGGTTTCGTGGCATTCGGAGGTCGTTCGGGTGGTTTTGACCCCCCAACGCGCCATTTCAGCGCGCGCCGCGCTGCTGAAAACGACACAATCGGGCGTGCCGCGCGCACCGCACGTCCGATGGACGTGCGGCCTCCTCCTGCATCTCAGGAATAATATTCCACTCGTCCCCGTGCGGTTTCAGGTCGTTCGGAGCACGTTTGCTCCGAATCGGACCGCCGCACGCCGTTTTGGTGTTTAACGGCGCCGGAAACGCGTTTCCGGCCGCCGCGGTCGCACGGCACCTCCGAATGAGGTGCCGTCTGGCCGACCATTTCACAATTGACGCCCCGGATGTTGTCGTACGGTTTCGTGGCATTCGGAGGTCGTTCGGGTGGTTTTGACCCCCCAACGCGTCATTTCAGCGCGCGCCGCGCTGCTGAAAACGACACAATCGGGCGTGCCGCGCGCACCGCACGTCCTATGGACGTGCGGCCTCCTCCTGCATCTCAAGAATAATATTCCTCTCGTCCCCGTGCGGTTTCAGGTCGTTCGGAGCACGTTTGCTCCGAATCGGACCGCCGCACGCCGTTTTGGTGTTTAACGGCGACGGAAACGCGTTTCCGGCCGCCGCGGTCGCACGGCACCTCCGAATGAGGTGCCGTCTGGCCGAACATTTCACAATTGACGCCCCGGATGTTGTCGTACGGTTTCGTGGCATTCGGAGGTCGTTCGTGTGGTTTTGACCCACCAACGCGCCATTTCAGCGCGCGCCGCGCTGCTGAAAACGACAAAATCGGGCGTGCCGCGCGCACCGCACGTCCGATGGACGTGCGGCCTCCTCCTGCATCTCAGGAATAATATTCCTCTCGTCCCCGTGCGGTTTCAGGTCATTCGGAGCACGTTTGCTCCGAATCGGACCGCCGCACGCCGTTTTGGTGTTTAACGGCGCCGGAAACGCGTTTACGGCCGCCGCGGTCGCACGGCACCTCCGAATGAGGTGCCGTCTGGCCGACCATTTCACATTTGACGCCCCGGATGTTGTCGTACGGTTTCGTGGCATTCGGAGGTCGTTCGGGTGGTTTTGACCCCCCAACGCGCCATTTCAGCGCGCGCCGCGCTGCTGAAAACGACACAATCTGGCGTGCCGCGCGCACCGCACGTCCGATGGACGTGCGGCCTCCTTCTGCATCTCAGGAATAATATTCCTCTCGTCCCCGTGCGGTTTCAGGTCGTTCGGAGCACGTTTGCTCCGAATCGGACCGCCGCACGCCGTTTTGGTGTTTAACGGCGCCGGAAACGCGTTTCCGGCCGCCGCGGTCGCACGGCACCTCCGAATGAGGTGTCGTCTGGCCGACCATTTCAAAATTGACGCCCCGGATGTTGTCGTACGGTTTCGTGGCATTCGGAGGTCGTTCGGGTGGTTTTGACCCCCCAACGCGCCATTTCAGCGCGCGCCGCGCTGCTGAAAACGACAAAATCGGGCATGCCGCGCGCACCGCACGTCCGATGGACGTGCGGCCTCCTCCTGCATCTCAGGAATAATATTCCTCTCGTCCCCGTGCGGTTTCAGGTCGTTCGGAGCACGTTTGCTCCGAATCGGACCGCCGCACGCCGTTTTGGTGTTTAACGGCGCCGGAAACGCGTTTCCGGCCGCCGCGGTCGCATGGCACCTCCGAATGAGGTGCCGTCTGGCCGACCATTTCACATTTGACGCCCCGGATGTTGTTGTACGGTTTCGTGGCATTCGGAGGTCGTTCGGGTGGTTTTGACCCCCCAACGCGTCATTTCAGCGCGCGCCGCGCTGCTGAAAACGACACAATCGGGCGTGCCGCGCGCACCGCACGTCCGATGGACGTGCGGCCTCCTTCTGCATCTCAGGAATAATATTCATCTCGTCCCCGTGCGGTTTCAGGTCGTTCGGAGCACGTTTGCTCCGAATCGGACCGCCGCACGCCGTTTTGGTGTTTAACGGCGCCGGAAACGCGTTTCCGGCCGCCGCGGTCGCACGGCACCTCCGAATGAGGTGTCGTCTGGCCGACCATTTCACAATTGACGCCCCGGATGTTGTCGTACGGTTTCGTGGCATTCGGAGGTCGTTCGGGTGGTTTTGACCCCCCAACGCGCCATTTCAGCGCGCGCCGCGCTGCTGAAAACGACACAATCGGGTGTGCCGCGCGCACCGCACGTCCGATGGACGTGCGGCCTCCTCCTGCATCTCAGGAATAATATTCCTCTCGTCCCCGTGCGGTTTCAGGTCGTTCGGAGCACGTTTGCTCCGAATCGGACCGCCGCACGCCGTTTTGGTGTTTAACGGCGCCGGAAACGCGTTTCCGGCCGCCGCGGTCGCACGGCACCTCCGAATGAGGTGCCGTCTAGCCGACCATTTCACAATTGACGCCCCGGATGTTGTCGTACGGTTTCGTGGCATTCGGAGGTCGTTCGGGTGGTTTTGACCCCCCAACGCGCCATTTCAGCGCGCGCTGCGCTGCTGAAAACGACACAATCGGGCGTGCCGCGCGCACCGCACGTCCGATGGACGTGCGGCCTCCTCCTGCATCTCAGGAATAATATTCCTCTCGTCCCCGTGCGGTTTCAGGTCGTTCGGAGCACGTTTGCTCCGAATCGGACCGCCGCACGCCGTTTTGGTGTTTAACGGCGCCGGAAACGCGTTTCCGGCCGCCGCGGTCGCACGACACCTCCGAATGAGGTTCCGTCTGGCCGACCATTTCAAATTTGACGCCCCGGATGTTGTTGTACGGTTTCGTGGCATTCGGAGGTCGTTCGGGTGGTTTTGACCCCCCAACGCGCCATTTCAGCACGCGCCGCGCTGCTGAAAACGACACAATCGGGCGTGCCGCGCGCACCGCACGTCCGATGGACGTGCGGCCTCCTCCTGCATCTCAGGAATAATATTCCTCTCGTCCCCGTGCGGTTTCAGGTCGTTCGGAGCACGTTTGCTCCGAATCGGACCGCCGCACGCCGTTTTGGTGTTTAACGGCGCCGGAAACGCGTTTCCGGCCGCCGCGGTCGCACGGCACCTCCGAATGAGGTGCCGTCTGGCCGACCATTTCACAATTGACGCCCCGGATGTTGTCGTACGGTTTCGTGCCATTCGGAGGTCGTTCGGGTGGTTTTGACCCCCCAACGCGCCATTTCAGCGCGCGCCGCGCTGCTGAAAACGACACAATCGGGCGTGCCGCGCGCACCGCACGTCCGATGGACGTGTGGCCTCCTCCTGCATCTCAAGAATAATATTTCTCTCGTCCCCGTGCGGTTTCAGGTCGTTCGGAGCACGTTTGCTCCGAATCGGACCGCCGCACGCCGTTTTGGTGTTTAACGGCACCGGAAACGCGTTTCCGGCCGCCGCGGTCGCACGGCACCTCCGAATGAGGTGCCGTCTGGCCGACCATTTCACAATTGACGCCCCGGATGTTGTCGTACGGTTTCGTGGCATTCGGAGGTCGTTCGGGTGGTTTTGACCCCCCAACGCGCCATTTCAGCGCGCGCCGCGCTGCTGAAAACGACACAATCGGGCGTGCCGCGCGCACCGCACGTCCGATGGACGTGCGGCCTCCTCCTGCATCTTAGGAATAATATTCCTCTCGTCCCCGTGCGGTTTCAGGTCGTTCGGAGCACGTTTGCTCTGAATCGGACCGCCGCACGCCGTTTTGGTGTTTAACGGCGCCGGAAACGCGTTTCCGGCCGCCGCGGTCGCACGGCACCTCCGAATGAGGTGCCGTCTGGCCGACCATTTCAAATTTGACGCCCCGGATGTTGTCATACGGTTTCGTGGAATTCGGAGGTCGTTCGGGTGGTTTTGACCCCCCAACGCGCCATTTCAGCGCGCGCCGCGCTGCTGAAAACGACACAATCGGGCGTGCCGCGCGCACCGCACGTCCGATGGACGTGCGGCCTCCTCCTGCATCTCAGGAATAATATTCCTCTCGTCCCCGTGCGGTTTCAGGTCGTTCGGAGCACGTTTGCTCCGAATCGGACCGCCGCACGCCGTTTTGGTGTTTAACGGCGCCGGAAACGCGTTTCCGGCCGCCGCGGTCGCACGGCACCTCCGAATGAGGTGCCGTCTGGCCGACCATTTCACATTTGATGCCCCGGATGTTGTCGTACGGTTTCGTGGCATTCGGAGGTCGTTCGGGTGGTTTTGACCCCCCAACGCGCCATTTCAGCGCGCGCCGCGCTGCTGAAAACGACACAATCGGGCGTGCCGCGCGCACCGCACGTCCGATGGACGTGCGGCCTCCTCCTGCATCTCAAGAATAATATTCCTCTCGTCCCCGTGCGGTTTCAGGTCGTTCGGAGCACGTTTGCTCCGAATCGGACCGCCGCACGCCGTTTTGGTGTTTAACGGCGACGGAAACGCGTTTCCGGCCGCCGCGGTCGCACGGCACCTCCGAATGAGGTGCCGTCTGGCCGAACATTTCACAATTGACGCCCCGGATGTTGTCGTACGGTTTCGTGGCATTCGGAGGTCGTTCGTGTGGTTTTGGCCCCCCAACGCGCCATTTCAGCGCGCGCCGCGCTGCTGAAAACGACAAAATCGGGCGTGCCGCGCGCACCGCACGTCCGATGGACGTGCGGCCTCCTCCTGCATCCCAGGAATAATATTCCTCTCGTCCCGTGCGGTTTCAGGTCGTTCGGAGCACGTTTGCTCCGAATCGGACCGCCGCACGCCGTTTTGGTGTTTAACGGCGACGGAAACGCGTTTCCGGCCGCCGCGGTCGCACGGCACCTCCGAATGAGGTGCCGTCTGGCCGAACATTTCACAATTGACTCCCCGGATGTTGTCGTACGGTTTCGTGGCATTCGGAGGTCGTTCGTGTGGTTTTTGACCCCCCAACGCGCCATTTCAGCGCGCGCCGCGCTGCTAAAAACGACAAAATCGGGCGTGCCGCGCGCACCGCACGTCCGATGGACGTGCGGCCTCCTCCTGCATCTCAGGAATAATATTCCTCTCGTCCCCGTGCGGTTTCAGGTCGTTCGGAGCACGTTTGCTCCGAATCGGACCGCCGCACGCCGTTTTGGTGTTTAACGGCGCCGGAAACGCGTTTCCGGCCGCCGCGGTCGCACGGCACCTCCGAATGAGGTGCCGTCTGGCCGACCATTTCACATTTGACGCCCCGGATGTTGTCGTACGGTTTCGTGGCATTCGGGGGTGCGGGGGGCTGTACGGGGGTGGCGGGGGCTGTACGGGGGTGGCGGGGGGCTGTAGGGGGGTGGCGGGGGGGCTCTCCGGGGGTGGCGGGGGGCCTATACGGGGGTGGAGGGGGGCTGTACGGGGGTGGCGGGGGGCTGTACGGGGGTTCGGGGGGCTGTACGGGGGTGCGGGGGGGCTGTACGGGGGTGGCGGGGGCCTGTACGGGGGTGGCGGGGGCCCTTTTCGGGGGTGGCGGGGGCCTGTACGGGGGTGGCGGGGGCCTGTACGGGGGTGGCGGGGGGCCGTACGGGGGTGCGGGGGCCTGTACGGGGGTGGCGGGGGCCTGTACGGGGGTGGCGGGGGGGCAGTACGGGGGTGCGGGGGGTTGTACGGGGGGTGCGGGGGGGCTGTACGGGGGTGCGGGGGGGCTGTACTGGGGTGCGGGGGGCTGTACGGGGGTGCGGGGGGGCTGTACGGGGGTGCGGGGGCCTGTGCGGGGGGTGGCGGGGGCCTGTACGGGGGTGGCGAGGGCAGTACGGGGGTGCGGGGGGCTGTACGGGGGTGCGGGGGGGCTGTACGGGGGTGCGGGGGGCTGTACGGGGGTGCGTGGGGGGCTGTACGGGGGTGCGGGGGGGCTGTACGGGGGTGCGGGGGGCTGTACGGGGGTGCGCGGGGGGCTGTACGGGGGTGCGGGGGGCTGTACGGGGGTGCGCGGGTGGCTGTACGGGGGTGCGGGGGGCTGTACGGCGGTGCGGGGGGCTCTCCGGGGGTGCAAAGGTCATCCCATTGATTACAAAAGTGAAAAATAAAAGTGATAACATCTAATTAATACATATTTCTTTTATCGATACCATACAAAAATTTATAAAAAATATATTGGATAATACATAATCTATAATATCAGATTTATTGATCTGTTGGAATTAGTTCGACTTTTTCAAATGTAGAATCATTTAAGATTATCTGATCAAAAACTCAATATGTGTATAAAATATTTAAAAGACCACCATGGATGGTAATAATGCATTACTTAAATGAATAAATAAAGTACATCAATGTCAACCCTACCAGTAAAAACAAAAAACATATCTCGTGAATATATGGTGCGTCACGCGTTGCCATCACTGTTACCTCCTTCTGGTGGACCAGGTGCCTACAACAAATAAACATTATAAATATTTTAATAACAAAAATAATTTAAATTAAATAAATAAATACAGTATATACCTGCGTCGTTTGATCCCCTGTACCATCAGCTCGACGCACATATTCCCGCAGTGCTCTTACCTCAGCTGTCAATTGCGCATTTGTCTCCTCGGAAGCGCGCAGCCGTGCCTCAAAATCTGACATCTGCTGTGTCATATGAGCAACAGCAGGACCGACAACCGCAGCGCGTGACACTACAGAACGAGGAATCCCTGCTCCATAGGTCAAACTATAGCCATGCCCGTCCCGACCAATAATGCGATGAAAGATCTCATCCCGTCGCATGGGAAGCTGTCGCTGGTCCTCTGGCAGATGTTCTAACTCAGCTTCAAATTGATCCTGTGAAATATTTAAATATATATAAATATATATATGTTAATATAAAGATTTATGTAATTATTGGTAAGTACAGACACTTACTATCAATGCTGCAACCTCTGGATCATTGCGATCACGAGTCCTTATCCACACCGACATTTTATCAGTTGCTGCACCTTGCCCTCGCAACTGTATATTAAAAGAATATAAACACAAAACCATATTAATTAATTAATTAAAAAGTGAATAATATATACCTCATGTCGGATCTGAGACACGTGACGAGTCCCGAGCCTGTGAGCTGGTCCCTGCAACGCTCGATTCTCCGAATGGCGTGTTGACACCTCCTACATTCAATTCATTCAAATTTCAAACAAATCACATATTCTTGAAAATATATATACAGAAAAATAATTAATATACAAACCGCAACACCCTCAGTAGACCAATATGCAACCAAGTCACGCCACTGAGCTGGGAGGACACCTCTCGGGACTTTTTCCAAAATGTCAGGGGCACCCACATTTGGTACCCAGTTGTCCCTCTTCACTTTGCCTTTATAATCTTTCCACAGCTTACGGCATTTGCTCATACACACGGGCCGAAACTCTTCAGGGCATACTTTCAAATTTTGCTATAATGAAAATAATCAAACATATTAGTATTATTTATAAATAGAAAATAAAGTAAAATTATTTTCTTACCTGAACCTCCCTCCATAGACGATCTAATGTGTCCTGAGGGATAGAAGCCCAATCACGCGTGGTCAATGGAAATCGATGTGGGTCACGTATGATATGACCCAGCTGACGAATAAATGTCGGGGCATTCGGTCCCACGGGATGAAATACCTCATCAAATGAAACATCTATCGTCGTGTCGGAATTCCATGCTAATATGCCACGACCAGGGCCTCTCCTGCGAGAGGAAGAAGCAGCCGAGTCTGATCCTGTTGAAAACAATTTTATATATAAATTGACAAATGTTATATTTATATATATATATATGTTAATTACATAAATAATATAGATAATGACTGTCAAACATACCTCGACCCTGAGACGTAGATGCCTCAGATGGATGATGTGGATTTTCTGCCTCTTCCCCTGACATGTCTGCAATCATACAAAATATCAGTAATGAGTCCAAAGTGTTTAAAAGATAAATTGGATTGTTCTTAATAAATCAAACTTGTACAACTGTTAATCAAACAAAAAATGGATTGAATAATTAGTTGTGAATGAATTTTAAAAAATCAGAAAGTTAATCAACCTAAATATTTATGACTGAATTAACTTACAAAAGTGAGGATTAAAACTTATAAGGATTTATAAAATGATTAGATAATTTATGATATCCTAGGACATTCTACTGAATAGCGGGAAAACAATTATACCTTTCATTAAGCATGCAAATCGACCGTTTCTCCTTCAACAGCCGCTCTGACCCAATAAATATCTTCTTCACGTTGAACTACGGTATGTTGATCAAGTTGTTGGTAAACAAACGGAACAGTCTCGGGTTCATCTTCTTCAAATAAAAACACTCCTCGCTGAGACATTTTGACAACAACTTTCCAACTTGGATCCGAAGGCAAAGTAACGAAGAATACTTGTTCCGCTTGTCATGTCAAGATGAAAGGTTCATTCTCAACTCGTTCATTATTTCTGTATAACATGTAGTTAAAATTCACCAATGAAAACTGATATTGATCGACTTTACATCCACGCACTGGATCAACCCAATTACACTTTAACAATATGTACTTCAAACCGTGTGTGTATACAACTTCAATGATGTCTATCAATTGACCATAGTAATAACCAGAATCGACAAAGGGACAACCGATTCCACTGTTTTGTGTTGCTCGTTTGTCATCAACATCTTTAATGCGAAATCGAAAACCATTAGCATCAATAGCTTTATAACGACGAGCGGTTATAGATGGACCCTCAGCCAGTTGGATAAATACTTCAGGTAACGTGGGGTCCCCTAACTCCCTCAGCTTACGAACCTACATAATTTATAAAAATCAATACTGATATATGCAGAAAGAATTAGTTTAATACTTCACTCATAATGAAAATCAATTTATACATACATAATCCTTGAACCAATCATGAAATGCCGCATAATGAGATTGTTGAATTTGCAACTCAGTCGCACGATGCATCTCTTCTTTTATCTCATTAATGTTTTTCCTGCAAATGATTACGCGATGTTTAAAAGATCAACTTATGCAAAGAAAACATGTAAAAGTTATACAAGCACATTGATAAGATACTTACTGCATTAATGGTGCAACTGATGGAGTATTGAACAAGATATATCGATGTGCTTGTATCCACTCGATGTTGTCCATATCAAATGTGGTTCCTTCTCCAACTGGACCATCATGAATCCGAGAGGGCTTATCTAATTTTGTTTCAACATCCGTAAGATATTCTGCACAAAAGGTAGTACACTCGTCCATCAAATAACCATTGGCTATTGATGCCTCTGGACGAGCTCTGTTGCGTACAAATCTTTTCAATGTACTCAAATACCGTTCAATAGGATACATCCACCTGAATTGCACTGGACCAGCAGCCATTACTTCATCAGTTAGGTGCACTGTTAAGTGGACCATAACATCAAAAAATGAGGGGGGGAAAAGTTTCTCAAAGTGACAAAGCGTAAGTACAATTCTGTCCTGCAAACTTTTTAAATCACTCATTCGTTGATTTCTTAAACAAAGCTGTCTAAAAAAATTACTCATCTCAATCAAGGGCTGAACAACATTGGGGGATAAACAATCACAAATTGCGATTGGAATCAACTGCTGAAGTAATATGTGATTGTCATGACTTTTCAACCCTTGCAATGTCTTGCTCGTCAGATTCACACACTTTGAAATATTAGAAGAGTAACCATCAGGCACCTTGACCATCTTCAAAATGGAAAGAAATGTCTCTTTCTCCTCTGTAGTCATCGAATACTGTGCAGCAGGCATATATGCCTTGTTTCCCTCAGCTAACTGTAAATGCAACTGTTTCCTTAAACCCATTTCTTCCAAATCACGGCGTGCATTAACATGGTCCTTTGACTTTCCACTGACACCTAAAATGGTCCACAATATGTTATCACAAACATTTTTTCAATGTGCATGACATCCAAATTATGCCTCAACATGTTAGTTTTCCAATACGGAAGACTATAAAAAATACTTTTCTTTTTCCAATTGTGACTGCGCTGCCTACCCGCAGCACGAATATTACGTACTGGAGGAGCCACCAAATCCTGAATTTCATATACCGTGCGGATGTTTTCTTCCTCAATCTGCGATAACATTTCGACTCCTGTCATGATCTTTGGTGCTGGGCTGAACTCTCTAGAACCATCAAATGTCACTCTGTCCTTTCTGAACCTGTGTTGGGGAGGGAGAAAACGCCTGTGACCCATGTATGCCCATTTTTTGGAATGTTTAAGCCATACAGATTTTTTACTTTTATTGCAACAAGGGCAAGCAAATTCCCCTTTCGTACTCCAGCCTGATAAATTTGCATAAGCTGGGAAGTCATTGATTGTCCACAATAAAGCTGCATGCAGTTTGAACATTTCATTCGTTTCGCAGTCATAAGTCATCACACCATCGCCCCAAAATTCATTCAACTCATCAATCAATGGCTGAAGGTAAACATCAATCTTATCCCCCGGACTTTTAGGTCCATCAATAAGAGTGGAAAGTAATATAAATTGTTGCTTCATACAAAGCCACAGAGGAAGATTATATGGAACCAACACCACGGGCCATGTGCTATGAGTTGCACCAACCATAGACTTGAATGGATTGAAACCATCTGCTGCCAATCCCAATCGGACATTACGAACATCTTTAGCAAAGTCGGGATGTCTCTTATCAAAATCCTTCCATGCATGAGAGTCTGCCGGGTGGGTTAACATGTCACTTTCATGAACTCTTTCTGCATGCCATCTCATTAAATTAGAAACTTTAGATGACATAAAAAATCTTTTCAACCTTGGTTTAAGGGGAAAGTAACGCATTTGCTTTACGGCAATCGGTTTCCCCTGTATCGCAATCTGACTTTGATGAGTCTTATTTCCCCTGTTCTCTTTCCACCTGGAAGCGCCACAAACCGTACAGATATCCAAATGAGCAGTTTCATTTCTAAACAACATACAGTTGTTTGCACATGCATCTATAGTCTCATATGTAAAACCTAAGTTCTCTGTCAACTTACGAGCATAGTAATACGACTCAAGAATCTTAGCGTCGACAGGAAGAACTTTTTTCAATAAAACCAAAAGCATGTCGAATGATGTGTCTGACCAATTGTTCAAAGTCTTCAAATGCAACAACTCCACGATGAACGACAGTTTATTGTAAGAAGTACATCCAGGATATAATTCTGTTTTCGCATCATCAAGTACTTCATAAAACCTCCTCGAATCACGATCTGCACCAGAGCGAAGATTTATCTCACCGGTCTCAAGATTCTGGATGTCAATGCCTTCAGGATCAAACCCACGTACCATTTCAGTAAGCATTTCATGCATTGGATCAGTCATCCTTGCATCAACATCCATCTGAGCTGCATCTGTATTTTGACAACGAACATATTCTTCTCCATGACGAGTCCAACTCTTATAATTTTTCAGAAATCCATTAAAGAAAAGGTGCTCCCTCACAGTATCTCGTGTGAATTGATATCTGTTAGCACATTTTCTACATGGACAACTAATATAGTCACTTTCAAATCCTCTCGTGAAGTCAATAAACTGCATAATGCCATTGAAATATTCTCTAGACGTTCGATTTGGAAGATCAATCCAACTCTTATCCATAATAATATCTGTATAACAAACATTTACACAATACTTATTACATTTACATTTTTCAAATCAACTATATTCAAAATAAATATTAATCATTTGTTTATGAACCATTGATAAAATAATAATGTAACTGAAAGCTCATGTTACCTGATTGAGCTACAAACCTGAAAGGGAGGGGAGCCGAAGGCGGTGCTGCGAGGGAGAGGAGCAGCGAAGGGGAGCCGGAGCCAAAGGCGGTGCGGCAAGGGAGGGGACGGGCGGCGGCGGCGGCGGGGAGCTGGAGGAGAGGAGGCGGTGAGGGGACGGGGGACGGGCAGCGAGGGGGGGGGGGGGGTGTCCGGGGTCGGGGGGGGGGGGGGGGGGGGGGGGCTGTCCGAGGTGCGGGGAGGGGTGTCCGGGGTGTCGGGGGCCTGTCAGGGGTGCGGGCAGGGGTGTTCGGGGTGCGGGGGTGTCCGAGGTGCGGGGGAGGGGGGGCTGTCTGGGGTGCAGGGGGGCTGTCGGGGGTGCGGGGTGGGGTGTCCGGGGTGCGGGGGGCCTGTCCGGGGTGCGGGGGGGCTGTCCGGGTTCGGAGGGGGGGTGTCCGAGTGCGGGGGGGGGGGGGGGGGGGGCTGTCCGGGGTGCGGGGGGGCTGTCCGGGTTTGGAGGGGGGTGTCCGAGTGCAGGGGGGGGGGGCTGTCCGGGGTGCGGGGAGGCGTCCGGGGTGCGGGGGGCGGTCCGGAGTGCGCGGGGGGGGGGGGGGGGGGGTGCTGTCCGGGGTGCGGGGAGGCGTCCGGGGTGCGGGGGGCGGTCCAGAGTGTGCGGGGGGGTGCTGTCTGGGGTGCGGGGAGGCGTCCGGGGTGCGGGGGGCGGTCCGGAGTGCGCGCCGGGGGCTGTCCGGGGTGCGGGTGCCGTCCGGGGTGGGGGGGGGGGGGAGGGCCGAGAGGCCGGAGGGCGGCGGCCGGAGGCCCGAAGGCGGAGGGCGGCGGCCGGAGGCCGGAAGGCAGGCGGCGGGGGAGGACGGGCGGCGGGGGAGGGCGGGCGGCGGGGGAGGGCGGGCGGCGGGGGAGGCCGGGCGGCGGGGGAGGGCGGGCGGAGGGGGAGGCCGGGAGGCGGGGGAGGCCGGGCGGCGGGGGAGGCCGGGCGGCGGGGGAGGGGAGGGCGGCGCGAGGGAGGGCGGCGGGTTAGGGCGAGTCGAGAGGGCGCGGGGGGGGGGGGGGGGGGGCGCAGAATCCCCCCGAATAATTTTAGGGAGGTTAGCGACCGCCATTGGCGGTCGCTAATGGTGGGCTATAGCGACCGCCAATGGCGGTCGCCCGAGTCAGGGGGCCTCCACTGCCCCCTTTTCTAGTAGTGTTAACTCTATCGATTCTAATTTTATTGATTCTAAATTATACATCACATCTAGAGGTTTTGATTATATATAATCATAAAATCTCAGATATGTCAAGGAGGATGAAGAAGAACCTAGATGTGAACCTACTGAGGAACATATGGAGCTCCCTAGACACGTTGAATATTTATTGAAGGAAGTCCATGAATATATGCTAGTGGATTTCCCTAAGGAAACCCTAGAAAAAGTTTCTTACTTTGATAGGGGAGAATTTGATCTTGATACTTCATGTTTTAAATTTATTCAAATAGAATTACAGTACGACTTTCCCATTGAATATTATTTTGATGCAGCATACCTTGACTGTAACACCCCAAGCTTCCACTATACACTTCACTTTGAATAATACAGTAGCGTGTGTTGTACGCAACTTCGAGTTATAACACACCACAACCAATCAAACTAGCCGTTATGAATAGTAATACCCACTTTTTGAAATTTTATAATTTTATCTTTCAAAATGGACTTCATTTTTGGATTCTGAATATCTAAATTAGCATAGGTTGAAATTTTCGCGCTTTTCGGATAACTTTCATATTTTGATGAATAGTGAAAATTACTAAATTTTAATTAAAAACAACGTTTTTAATCGAAATAATTAATAGTGATAAATTATGAATTTGATTGGTTTTAAAGTATTTTTAGAATATATTTTTACCATTTAATACAATTTTTGTCATCGGATGTAATTTCACATTTAAACCAGACATAAACAAGTGTCAATCTTTTGATAGTTATTATTTCTTAAAAACACGCTATTTGTTTTCACAACGGGAATTAATTTTTAAATTAATTAATGAAACTTATATGTTTTTAATTTGTTAAAATATACATCATTTTTTATTTCATAATATCAAATATAGCTTAGGCCGAATTTTTGGTATTTTTCTGAAAACTTTCAATTTTTGATGAATAGTGAAAAATACTGAGTTATAGTTTAAAACCGGATTTTTATTTAAATAATTATTTATTTTATTTAAAATTAATTAAGGCCAAAATAGATACATAATACCTATATAATTTCAATGTAATTCATTGAAGTTATTTTAGAATAATTTTAGATATATAAAAATTTTATTGAACTTTTCACCGTCTTTTACCCACCTCCTAGGAGAATTTGTAAATTCACATAAAATTTAATTTTACCGGTTCTGTGAGTGGGATTTCTAAAATATGAGAGACCTGGTTAATATCAAGGAGTAAAATGTGGTTCAATAAGATAAAAATAATTTTTGGTTAATAGTAACTTTTTTACTTTTATTTACCACGGTTAAAAGTAAATAGGGTAATTAAATGTAAAAATGATATTAATATTACCCTAACACATGTCCTAATTCTATTTGATAAGTGTATCTCGACCAAAAACAACCTCAGGAATAAAATATTTTCATTTAGGTCCACTTGGATTAGATTAGGACATTTATTATTATTTAATTCAAAGAAGAGTTAAAAGAGTTAAAATCAAAGTTTAATTACTAAAACATTTTTAATATAGGGTCATTCATAAGATAAATTCTATTATAAATATTAATTAGAAAGATAAAAAGATTTCCTACATAATGATATTTTATATATAATTTTTATACATTAAATAATTTAATTTATTTATGACACAATGATGGTGCAGTAATTACATTATTAGTGAAATATTAAAATAATTAATATTATAAATACCCAAATAAATATAATTTGAGACTTTTAATGAATTCCAAGAATTTAATAGGTTACTATGACATGTTATAGTTGATTAAATGAATTAGTTTCGAAGTAATAATGTTGTTATGAATTTATCAAAAACAAAATACCCAATAGTTTCAAAACTGACATAAAATAATTTTTAAAACAAATATTATATTATTAATTGATATTTAATTCCTAAAATTCAAAGGTTCGGCAAAAGTACTTATATAATTATTGGTGTATCGTGAATGGACCAATTTGGGGTCTCTTGGATGTATATAGTAAGTTTATTAAATATATAATATAAAAATACAAAGTTACATGGTAAGTGTCAAACTAATTAACTAAGAGTTAAAACAAAAAGATAAGGTCAATATAATGACCCAAACCTGTATAAAATCTATTGGTTGAAAGTATTTCTACCCATCCCCACCTTATACTTTGAATAATCCACTTTGGAGCCATTAGAAACCGAATATAATCTTATTATAAATTAATACTTTAAGTTTTTCCTAAAGAGCCCCTCCTCCCCCTTATAAAAGGACCCAACTTCTAACCAATTCTTCACACCTTCAAAGCCTTTTGGTTTGGCCAAAACCTACCCAAATACTCTCTCAAATTACCTCACTTAAACCTAGAGGTATTATTTTGATCAGAAAGCCATTTTAATGAGCCCTTTTGATCAAATCAAAAGGAAGAACCCGAAGAAGAGGTAATGTTTTCACCGCCCTCTTTAAAGATCCTTTCTTCTTCAACTTCTTCTTTCCTTGTTATTTCCATTATAAAATAATAAATCCAGTATTTTCTATATAATGTTCTTATTATAAATATGGAATAAAAAAAGTCATTATTCTATCCATCCCTTGAATGAAATGTCCCTATACGTGCGTACGTACGACCTACCGTCTCCACGTTGTGGTGTAATTGTTATTCAATATATGATTATTTAGATGGTTATAATAATGATGTATAATTCATGTAAATAATAAATATAACATGATAATAATTATGTATATGTGATATACCATCCAATTATATATGATTTTAATATCAAAAGAATGATATTTTCGCTCGTGCGTACGTACGGATTACCGTCTCCACGACGTGATGAGATTCATTTCCAAGTTCACCATTCATCGACGATTATAAAAATATATATTACTAATAAGTATTTAATATATGACATAATAATGCTACTGGAGATATATATATTTATATATATATATATATTTATGTAATTACATATATCTTGTTCACTTACTTCCGTTCAATACTATATGAAAACGGAAACAACGTTTATGCGTACGTACTGACTGTTGTCTCCATAAACGGTGTTTTCCATTTCATATATACGTATATTATAAATTTTTATATTCTAAATATATATGATAAATAAATCATGTTGTATATTCTGGAATTATTTAAATCATGATCTAAGTGATACAATCAAGAGTAACAAGTTAAAACACGTACGATAAAGAAAGCGATTATTACCCGAAATATTAATATAACATGGAAATTATTAATAAATGGGTAGTATAAAGTCATAAATGAATAATGTATGATATCATAAATATTAATATGGTTCTTTTATAATTTAATAACGTACTATAGTCTTCATACAGGAGGCTAAATGAACCCTCGACTAAAGGAAAGTGCAAGGTAAGGGGTTTTCATCTCACTCCTTATTCCCGTGAGATTCATGCCATATTGCCACTATTACCTTTTGTGTGGTGTATGTACTGCCCATAATTGTATTATTTGTGTAATAAAATTTAATTTATGTGTATTTACATATTAATTTTATGATACCACTTTCATGGGTTGTATGTTTCGTAAGTTACCAAATTGGTAAGGGTTAATTTCACAATCTCTTTATTATCCGAGGTTGTTTTTACGTAAGTATCTACTGTGAAATATTTATTATCCATGTCCATGTTTTATGAGAGAGTTCTCAAAGGGATTATTTTAAGGGAATTTTTTACTAAAACATCATTTCATATGTTTTAAATATTTATTCTTCTAAATCTTTCTCATTAATGTCCATATCTTCAAAATGGGTTTTAAGGATTTATTTATATGGACATGAATGTTTTTAAAATGTTAATTCCTTTAAAAAGTTTCAAAGTTGTATGGGATACTTTGATTCAAAATTGTATTTCAATAAATTCTTTTCTAAATTGTGTAAATTTTAAATGTTTTCATGAAAAGGGGGTATTTCTCTCAAAGAGTTTTACAAATCATTTTAATCTATGTCAAAATCCTTTAATGGATTTTAAACTTTTTTTGAAGTTGATTTATCATGATACAAATATTCCATATTGTGTTGAAGGTTTTGTGATATGTTTGATTGTGGATGTGTTATTTTTATACCATTCATGGTTTATGGGTAAAGTATTGACATTTCGTATGCTAGTTTTAATACGAATGTTTATGTTATGTTTAGACCATTTCATATGAGGAATGCATTGGACTTAGTAAGTGACAAGTGGAGCCCGCTATAGCTCCTCGATGCATCGGTAGGTATCATGAGACAAACTAGTGTATTGGCATGAGGCCTTAACAAAATCTTATTTGTATTCTTGGCACGAGGCCTTGGATACGTGGTTATGATAGTCTGGCATTATGCATTCCGTCATTATGATAGTGGTTATTGATATTGCATGTGATTATTAGACTAGTAGAATATACTTGAGAATAAGTAAATGACATTATTTAATTTTATCTTTGCCATATTATGCTTAAGTTCAAGTTTAAAAGGATTTTGTTTTAGTTATATATTTCCTTAAATGTTTATGTTTATTTATGAAGGTTTCTGCTATATTATTATCCTTATTAAGCATCTGAGCTCACCCATTTCTATGTTTTATTTTTTTCCCAGGATTCCAAGAAGTGTATTGTGATTGATATGCAGGGTTAAGACAAGGGAATAATAGAGTTCATAAAGGATTATTTATGTTGTTTTGTATGTTATGAAGTATAATGTAACATTCATGTATGTAATCTATTTTCCAAGACCGCTAAAACGATTGGTCCTTTGGGACTTGATTCCTTGTAATCATGCTAATGTATTAAAATAATGACCGACTCTGGGTAACTAGGGTCGGGGCGTTACATTGATGAACCACTAGACAGATAAGAAGAGGTTTCACAAGTAGAAACCAAGAAAGTGGATGATTCATACTTCATCCTTCCCCCTCAATGCAAGCTATACCTTATTGTGAAGGGGGGGGAGTTGGTGTACTCTATCCATGGATCATTACTCACCCCGAAGGATGAAGCACAAGTTGAGAAAAGACACATGTGGTGGTTCAAATAAAAGAAGCTTCATCCACCATCTGACTTTGGATAACAGTAGATACTGCCCTATGAATGTAGTAAAAATTCAGGACCCACTTAGGGGATCATACCAAGATTTATATTTACATTCTTTCTAGGAACATAGATGTCAATTTCTTTTCTTATAAGTAGTGTAGCGTGCAACCCACTCCCTCTATCTATTTTGATCTTAAATGAAATGATCCTTATGATTAATTGAGTTGTTTTATTTTATAGGTTTGTAATGGTATAAGGAATCCCCAATCATTGAAGGGGAATGGCTAAGTTTCATGGAAAAAAGGAGTTCACTTTTAGTGTTTTATCTTTTAAACTCTATACATTTTTGTCCACAACATGTTTTGAGATTTAAAGATAAAAATTGCATACCCACACTTGAATTATCCTTTAATTGACTAATATTAGAGATGTGAGTTTTTTAGGAACCTAGATATTTCATGTCTTAGATTTGAATGTTAATATAATCAAATGATTGAAATGGAGAATTGAATTTTTAAAAATGAAGTATAGATATTTAAATAATGACATATGATTTTAAGGAATTAATTGATTCATATAAATGAAATTCTATAACCATATCTCATGTTTTGAATTTCTGAAATTCATGTGAATTTATTTATTATTTTAAATCATGTCTTGATTGATTTTCCCAAATCATATGTCTCATTAATAAGAGAATTTATAGGCCAAGTACTTCCTATTTATTCTTGAGCATATTTCTTGAGTGATCTTGGGACATGTAACCAACCATAACTTGTATTGAAACTTGTCAAAGCTATGACTGTGCAAAAACACATTTAAAATGATTGAGGCACCCTTTGAAAAACTACTTTTACTTAAAATACCACCTTTAAATAAATCCTTCTTTTAGCCCATAGAGACCATGAATTACCTTTATAGGGATGAGCTATGTTTCAAACCATTTTTATCCATTCCTAACCTCCTATTAGTACTTGAGTTATATTTTAAGGTTGAAGTGTTGGGGTAAAGGGAATCATGGTGGACAGGATAATATACACTGTAAGAAAGATGTGTGGGGGTGATATTTTGGGAATTTTTAATGGTTGTGAAATCATTCATTGTACTCAATTGTTTTTCCCCTCTTGAATAATAAAATTAAAATGAAAAAAAAAACAAAAAAATAAAAATAAAAATAAAAATAAAAATGGGTTGTGATTTGGGAGAACAAAAATTACCATTTTTCAAATCGAAGATCTTCTGATTTCATGTGGTTAGGTAATGGATGTGAGGTTGGATCTAATCATAAATTCAGAAAAAATAAAAAATAATAATACAAAATTAGAAAAATATATTCAAGAGGGTGCACAAATATTTCATTATGCATAATTTGATCATGACCTTACTTTGAGTTTTGGGGAAGTGGGTGTTGCTACTTTTAAGGTGATAATTTCATTACACTTTTTGATATCATGAATTTTAATTAAGAGATAAACCTCCATTTTATGCCTTAATTTTTAAAGCATCAAAACCTACCAACCTTAAGCCTCAGATTCATTCAAACCTTTATTACAAGTCCCCATGATTTTATGTGTCTTCTGTATTTACAAAGTGAAGAAAGTAGTTCATTTACAAGCCTATGGATAAAGATCATGTTCTCATGATATGAGCATAAATATAATTGAATTTTATCATGGGTGATGATATAAAAGAATCAAAAGTGAGGTAAATCATGACTTGGCATGTTCAATAATAATGAATTTAGGAGTTTGAATGAATGAAAGGATAAGTTCCAAAATTTTTAAAATCTAAAAAATAAAATACATGATTTGATTGTTTCATTGAAAAATGGGAAATTAAATTGATATTTATGTTTATTTTTTAATGTTTGATTTCACATTGAATTTTTTTTTGATTTTATTGCATTGGAATTTTAATATTATTAATATTTTTGACCTCTGATTTCTATGTTGATATTTTATGCTTGAGAAAAAGCATGCTTAGGTGTGGGGGTATTTGATAGATTAAATTTATTTGCATATTTTTTATCAAATAATGAGTATTTTTTAATGTTTTTAAATTTTAAAACCGTTATATTTCTTTGTTTTGTTAAAATATTGGGTAATTTGGATTATATAATGAAAATGAGAAAAATTGTGAAAAGTGATTAATTATAGATGTTTGAGATATTTTCATCACAAGGGTATTTTGGTCATTAATTTGAAAATATAATTTCAAATTGAGTGATTATTATTTTTTTGGAATCCTTATTTTATTTTCTTCAAATTTTTTTTGAGGACTTAGAGCTGATTCGAACAACTAGTAGCTCGAAAAATTTCCTAAAGTTGGAAACTTTTCCGGGTCGAAAGTGTGGACCCCACCACCATAACGGATGCAAAAATCGGTCTCCTAACCTCCTATTTAGGTCATTCCACATGTATATAGAAGATTAAGCATAGTATCATTCACCCCTTAAATTACATAGAGGTTTCATCCATTAAGGTTGCTATTGATCATTATACATTTATAGAAAGATTCCTCAAAATTTCGGCCACAAAAAGACTTATTCAATAAAAAACTCATAACTCATATATACGGTGGGAAAATGAGATTAAATTTTTAGGGTGAACGTACAACACATTTATGAACAACGTTCATGAAGGGTTCCATGCATTAATCTACCAATTAATAGGTCAACAAAGCGAGAACTTATAGAGGATGAATTCTTCCTATAAAAGGAGGCTCCCGCCTCCTTAAAAAATCATTAGCTCGACACCCACAACCAAGGAAGGATCCCACCGGGGCAAAAACCACTGAATCTCATCTCTTTCCCCCCTTATTTATTTTTTTTTATTTTTTGTTCATTTTAGTTTTTTTTCAGTTTTAATTTAAATTGTAATTTGAATTTATTTTAAATAAATCCATGAATTTTTATTTTGGTTCCCACCATTTAATTTATTCTATAATTATAATAATAATTATAATTAAAAACTATTATTATTATTATTATTATAATTATTATTTTTAATATCTCAATATTAATTTCAAATTATTTTACTTTCTTTTTCTCGTCTATTTCAAAAACTATTTTGTTAATTAATAATATTAATAATAAATATTATTATTATTATTATTTTAAAATTAATTATAAATTATTTAATATTTTTCTCTCCCTCTCTCCTCTCTCTCTCTCACTCCAATCCATCCACTATTGTGATCTCTTACTCTCGAAAATGAGAGGTTGACCCCGAGGGTGGGCTTGGGGGGAGGTTACGGTGTTGTTGAATTTCCCATAAAATTTATTCTAAATTTGTGATAGACTTGAGTAGTATGATTGTGTGAGGAGAATGTACCTGATTAGGTGAAAGTACCCAATGACATGCAACTCAATCTATTTATATTCTAGAAAATAATAGTTATTCAAACATGAGATTTCATGTTTGAATTATCAAAATAGAATCAAATATATAAAGGAGAATAATGATTGAACCTAAGAATGAACTCCAAAACCATGTCCTTTATTCCTAACATCATTCTATTTAGACTTGCATCTTAGTATAAATTTATAATTCATTCTTTAAATTTCGTTATTTTAAATAATAAAAAACCAAAAAAGAGATATATTAAGTTAATTAGATAAAGTAATTGAACCACACTGAAAAGATCCTCAAGAGAGATGACCCTAGTCAGCCACTGCGCTGCACTAAGAAAGATATAATTGTATTTTTCCACGCCCCACGACATGCGTGCGTCAAAACTGGATCCGTTTCTAGGAAGCTAATAATTAGTTTATTTACTTTTTATATTTTCATATCTTAAGTAGTATTCATTTATTTAAAAAAACAAAAAAAAAACTTCCATGATGCAATCAAATTCAGATTATTATGCATTGATAAATTACTCGCATGTGCAACAACAACAATAAGAATATGGTGATTATAGAAGATCTAAGGTGCAAGAACATTGAGAAATCATTGAACAACTGACAATAAAATCTGAATGAGCATTTGATTATGTTGGTGATTTAATGGAGCAACCCAACGATGAGCCAGATTGGGAAACTGAGTAAGTGGTGTAAGAAATTTCACCACTTATCTTCGAAATTGAAGAACCTATGGAGGAAAGAGAAGAATAATTACTTGCTGAGCTACCAGTTGGAGATCAACAAGGATTGGATGAATTCTTGATTAAATCTGAGGAACTACCTGATCTCCCCATACAATAGAAATAACAACATCCAGCACCACTGAAGGAATAAAACACCCAAGTGGTGAAATTTGAAGTCAAAATGGAGGATCCTAACTACCTGCCTCCATCCTTAGAGAGTATACTCAAAGAGGAACTTACCACTGAGAAAAATATTGAAGTTGAAAAGACTTAGGGAGTTAAGCCATTCTTTGACTCTATCTCTTCTAATTTTATTGATTCTAAATTATACATCACTCATTTTGTTTTTGATTATACAAAATCAGACAATCTTAGCTATGCCTTGGAGGATGAAGATGAACCTATATGTGAACCTGCTGAGGAACATATGGAGCTCCCTGAACATGTTGAATATTTATTAAAGGAAGTTCATGAATAGATGCTAGTTTATTTCCCTAAGGAAACCATGACAAAAACTGCTTACTTTGATGGGGGAGAATTTGATCTTGATACTTCATGTTTTAATTTTATTCAAATAGAATTACACTCTAACATTCCCATTAACTATTCTTTTGATGCAGTATACCTTGAGGAACCACTTGATAGAGAAGAAGAGGTTTCACAATTAGAAACCAAGAAAGGGGATGATTCATACTTCATCCATCCCTCGCCATGCATGCTATACCTCATTATGAAGGGGGGAGGAGTTGGTGTACTCTATCCATGGATCAGTACTCACCCAGAAGGATGAAGCACAAGGTGGGAATAACCACATGTGGTGGTTCAAATAAAAGATGCTGCATCTACCATCTGACTTTGGATAACAGCTGGTACTTCCCTCTAGAGGCAGTAAAAATTCCGGGGCCACAAGGGAGATTATACGGAGATTTATCTTTTCTTTATTTATAGGAACATAGATTTCAATTTCTTATCTTATAAGTAATGTATCATGCATCAAACTCCCTCTATATTTTTTTATATTAAACTACATGATCCTTATGCTTAATTGAGTTATTTTATTTTGTAGGTTCATAATGGTAGAAGGAATCCCCAAAAAGTGAAGGGGAAGGACTAAATTTCATGGAACAAAGGGAGTTCACTTTTACTGTTTTATCTTTTAATATCTCCACATTTTTTTCCACAACATTTTTTGAGCTTTAAAGATAAAAAATTCATACCCACACTTGAATTATGATTTACATTACTAATCTAGGAGACATGAGTTTCTTAGGAACCCCATGATTCCATGTATTAGATTTCAATGATGATATGATTAAATGATTGAAAAGGAGAATTGAATTTTTAAAAATGAAGCATAGATATTGAAACGATGACCCATGATTTTAAGGAATTAATTGATTTATATAAATGAAATTCTCTAACCATCTTTCATGATTTGAATTTCTGAAATTCATGTGAATTGATTTATTATTTTTAATCATGTCTTGAGTGATTTTCCCAAATCATATGAATCATTCCCAAGATGATTTCTAGACCAAGTACTTAATATTTATTCTTGATCATATTTCTTGAGTGATCTTGGGACATGTAAATGACAAGAACATATATTGAATCATGTTAATGCTATGACTGTGCAAAAACACATTTAAAATGATTGAGGCTTCCTTTGAAAAGCTAATTGTCCTTAAAAAATCACCTTTACATAAATCCTTATTTTATCCCATAGAGACCTTGACTGAACATTATAGGGATGATCTATGTTTCAAACCATTTTTATCCATTCCTACCCTCTTATTATTTTCATGAAATTTTAAAGTTGAAGTGTGGGGTTAATGGGAATCATAGTGGATAGGATGATATACATTTTAAGGAAGAAGTGTGGGGGGTAATATTTTGGGAATTGTTAAGGTTGAGAAATCATTAATTTTACTCTATTTTATTTCCCCTCTTGAATAAAAAAATTAAAAATAAAAAAAATGAAAAATAAAATAAAAATGTGTTGCGATTTGGGAGAACAAAAAATCACTATTTTCCAGACCGACGATCTTCTGAGCGCATGCGGTTAGGTAATGGATTTGTGGTTTGATCTAATCATAACATTAGAAAAAATAAAAAATAACAATAAAAAATTCAAAAATTATATTCAAGAGGGTGAAAAAATAATTCATTATGCATAATTTGATCAAGACCTTACTTTGAGTTTTGGGGAAATGGGTGTTTCTACTTTTAAGGTGATAATTTCATTACACTTTTTGATGTCATGTATTGTACTTAAAAGATAAACCTCCTCCTTGAGCCTTAATTTTTAAATCATCAAATCCTACCAACCTTAAATCAGAGTCATTTGAACCTTTATTACAAGTCCTCATGATTTTATGTGTATTTTGTCTTTACAATGTAGAGAAAGTAGTTTATTTACAAGGCAATGGATAAGGATCATGTTCTCATGATATGAGCATAAATCTAATTGAATTGTATCATGAGTTATGAGAGAGAAGAACCAAAAGTTCATTAAATCATGACTTGTAATGTTTAATAATAACCAATTAAAGAGTTTGAATGAATGAAAGAATAAGTTTCATCATTTTTCAAATGGAAAAAGTAAAATACATGATTTGATTGTTTAACTGAAAAATGGGAAATTAAATTGATATTTTGTTTTTATTTTTGATTGTTTGACTTTACATTGAATTTTTTTTGATTTTACTTCATTATAATTTTAATATTGGTAACATTGGTGTCTTATGATTTCCATGTTGAGATTTTATACTTGAGTTCAAGCATGCTTTATGTGTTTAGATACTTGAGAGAGAAAATTTATGTGCATATTTTTGAGCAAATAATGAGTTCTTTTTTAATGTTTTTAAAATTTAAAACCATTAAATTTCATTTTTTTTATTAAAATATTTGGAAATTTTGATTATAGAATGAAAATGAGAAAAATTGTGAAATGTGATTAATTCGGTATTTTTGAGAGATTTTCACCTCAAAGGTATTTTGGTCATTAATTTTATAATATAATTCCAAATTTAGTGATTTGTTTTTTAGGAATAATTATTTTATTTTATTAAAATTTATTTATAAGACCTAGATCTGATTCGAACATCTAGTAGCCCGGAAAATCCATTGAAGTTGAAAACTTTTCCGGGCAGACAGTGTGGACCCACCACCATAACAGATGCACAAATCAGTCTCCTTGCCTCCAATTTAAGTGATTCCACCTAGATATGGAAGTTGACTCATAGGTGAATTCACCCATTAAATTCTATATAGTTTTCATCCAGTAATATGGGTATTGATTGTAATAAATTTGAAGGAAGCTTCCTGGAAATTTCAGCCAGAAAAGGTCTTATTGAATAACAAAATAATAACTCATATATACGGTGGCCAAATGAGATGAAATTTGGAGGATTAATGGACAACACATTTATGAACAACTCTCATGAAGGGGTACATGGGTAAACTTACCAATTAATGGGTCAACAGACATGACATATTCTGGAGGACGAATTGTGCCTATAAAAGGAGGCTCTCACCTCCTTCCCAAATCATCAGCTCGACACCCACAACCAAAGAGGGATCCCACCGAGGCACAAGCCACTACTTATCTTCTCATTTCCCCCCTTATTTCTTATTTTTATTTTATGTTCATGTTAGTTTTGTTTTTGTTTTAATTTAAATTGTAATTTGAATTTATTTTAAATAAATCCATGCTTTTTTATTTTGGTTTCCACCATTTAATTTCTTCTACAATAATAATAATAATAATAATAATTAAAAAATAATATTATTATTATTATTATTATTGTAATTATTATTTATAATATCTCAATCTTAATTTCAAATTATTTTTTTCTTTTTCTCGCCTATTTTGAAAACTATTTTCTTAATTAATAATAATAATAATAATAAGTATTATTTTTATTATTAATATTATTTTCAAATTAATTATAAATTATTTAATCTTTATATCTCCCTATATCCCCAATCTCTCTATCTCTCTCGCTCCAATCCATCCACCATTGTGATCTCTTACTCTCAGAAATAAGAGGGTGACTCTGAGGCTTGGCTCAAGAGGAGGTCAAGCTGTTCTTGAATTTCCCTTAAAATTTATTCTAAATTCATGATAGACTTGATTAGTATTCTTGAGTGAGGAGAATATCCTTGATTGGTTGACGGTCCCTAATAACATATAACTCAATATATTTATATTCTGGAAAATAATAGTGATTCAAACATGAGATTTCATGTTTGAGTTATCTAAATAGAATCAAACATATAAAGGATAATAATGATTGAACCTAAGACTTAACCCCCAAACCAAGTCCTTTCTTCCTAACATCATTCTGTTTAGACTTGAATCATAGTATAAATTTAAAATACTTGATTTACATGTTATTGTTTTAAATAATCAAAAACCATAACAAAAGATTGATTAAGTGAATTAGATAAAGTAATTGAACCCCATTGAAAGGCTACTCAAGAGAGAAGACCCTGGTCAACCACTATGCTATATTAGAAAAAATATAATTGTTTTTCTCCTCACCCTATGACAGGCGTGCATCCAAACTAGCACCATTTCTAGGGATCTAATCAATTGTTCACTTACCTTTTCTATTTTCACATCGTAATTATTTTTCATTTCTTGAATAAAACAAAAAAAATACCTGATGTGTTCAAATTCAGATTAATATGAATAGATAAGTTACTCACAGGTGCAACAAAAACAAGAAGAAGATGGAGATTTTAGAAGATCTCATGTTCAAGAACATAAGGGAATCATTGAACAACTGACGAGAAAAACTGAAAGAGTATTTGATTATGTTTATGCATTAATGGAGAAACCCAACACTGAGCCAGAGCGGGAACCTGAGAAAGTGGTGGAAGAAATTTCACCACTTATCTTTGAAACTGAAGAACCTGTGGATACAAGGGAAGAAGACTTACTTGTTGAGATACTAGTGAGAGATCAAGTATGATTGTATGAATTATCTATTAAATTTTAGGAACTACCTAATCCCCCATATAATGCAAATAAGAATAGCCAACACCACTAAAGGATGAAACCACCCATGTGGTGGAATTTGAAATCAAAATGGAGGAGCCTGACTACCTACCTCTATCCTCAGAGAGTCTAAAACAAGAGGCACTTACTACTGAGGCATATATTGAAGCTGAACCGACTCAAGGAGTTGAACCATTCTTTGACTCTATCTCTTCTAATTTTATTGATTATGAATTATACATCACTCCTTGTTTTTTTGATTATAGAGAATCAGAAAAACTCTGCTATGCCTTGGAGGACGAAGAAGAACCTAAATGTACAAATGCTAAGGAACATATATAGATCCATGGACACATTGAATATTTATTAAATGAAGTTCATCAAGACATTCTAGTGTATTTCACTAAGGAAACACGAAAAAATGTTCTTACTTTGATGGGGGAGATTTTGGTCTTCATACTTCATGTTTTAATTTTATTCAAATATAATTACACTATGAATTTCCCATTGAATATTATTTTGATAAAACATACCTTAAAGAACCATTGGATAGGGAATAAGAGGATAAACAAGTAGTAACCAAGAAAGAAGATGATTCATACTACATCCTACCCCTTCCATGCAAGCTATACCTCATTGTGAAGGGGGAGGAGCTGTTGTACTCTATCCATGGACCAGTACTCTCCCAGAAGGATGAAGAACAGGCTGGGAAAATACACATTTAGGGGTTACAATCAAAAAAGCTTCATCCACCATCTGACTTTGGATAATAGAAAGTTATTCCCTCTGGAGGCAAAGAAATTCAAGGCCCACTAGGGGGATCATACCAATATTTATCTTTACTTATTTCTAGTAACATATATGTTAATTTATTTTTTTTTGTAATTAGTGTAGCATGCATCCCACTCCCTCTTTTTTTTTATCATAAATGACATGATCCTTATGCTTAATTGAGTTGTTTTGTTTTATAGGTTCATAATGGTATAAGGAAGCCCTAGACAGTGAAGGGGAAGGAATAAATTTCATGGAAAAAGGGAGTTCACTTTTAGTGTTTTATCTTTTAAACTCTTCACATTTTTTATCCACATCATGTTTTGAGATTTAATTATAAAAATGGAATACTCACACTTAAATTCTTCTTTACTTGAATAATCTTGGAGACATGAGTTTCTTTGAAACACAGTGTTTCCATGTTTTAGATTTAAATGTTGATAATATTAAATTATTTTAATGGAGAGTTTAATTTTTAAAAATGAAGCATAGATATTGAAATGATGACCCATGATTTTAAGGAATTAATTGATTTATATAAATGGAATTACCTAGCCATATTTCATTCTTTTAATTTATAAAATTCATGTGAATTGATTTATTATTGTTAATCATGTCTTGAGTGATTATCACAAGTCTTATGTCTCATTCACAAGAGTATTTCTAGACTGATTACTTCATATTTATTCTTGAGCATAATTCTTGAGTGATCTTGGGACACGTAACAAACCATAACTTATATTGAGGCCTATCAAATCTATGAATGTTCAAAAAGACATTTAAATTGATTGAGGAATCCTTTAAAAAGCTAATTTTCGTTAAAATACCACCTTTACATCAATACTTCTTTTAACCCATAGAGACCATGAATGACCTTTATTGGGATGATCTATGTTTCAAACCATTTTTATCCATTCTTACCATCCTCTTAGTATTGGCATGATATTTTAAAGTTGAAGTGTGGGGGTAATGGGAATCGTGGTGGATATGATGATATACATTTTAAGGAATAAGTGTGGGGGTCATATTTTGGGAATTGTTAAAGTTTGTGGAATCATTCATTGTACTCTATTTTCCCCCCCTCTTGAATAACAAAATGAAAATGAAAAAAAACAAAATAAAAATAAAAATGGGTTATGATTTGGAAGAAAAAAAATCACTATTTTCCAGACCGACGATCTTCTGATCGCATGTGGTTAGGTGTTGGATGTGAGGTTTGATCTAATCAAAAATTTAGAAAAAAGAAAGAATAATAGCACAAAATTAAAAAAAATATTCAAGAGGGTGAAAAAATCATTCATTATGCATAATTTGATCAGGACCTTACTTTCAGTTTTGGGGAAGTTGGTGTTGGTACTTTTAAGGCGATAATTTCATTACACTTTTTGATATAATGCATTGTACATAAGAGATAAACCCCCTCCTTGAGCATTAATTTCTAAAATAATCAAATCCAACCCAACATAAGACTCAGAGTCATTTGAACCTTTATTACAAGTCCTCATGATTTTATGTGTCTTTTATCTTTACAAAGGGGATAAATTAGTTCATTTACAATCCTGTAGATAAAGATCATGTTTTCATGATCTGAGAATAACTCTAATTGAATTGTATCATGCGTGATGAGATAAAAGAATCAAAATTGAGGTAAATAATGACTTGTAATGATTAATAATAATTAATTCAAGAGTTTAAATGAATGAAAGGATAAGTTCCACCATTTTTCAAATAGAAATAGTAAAATAAATGATTTGATTGATTCTTTGAAAAATGGAAAATTAAATTGATATTTTATGTTTATTTTTGAATTTTTGATTTCACATTGATTTTTTTTATTTTATTGCATTGGAATTTTAATATTTGTAGCATTGGTGTCCTCTGATTTCCATGTTGAGATTTTATGGTTGAGGAGAAGCATGCTTTAAGTGCCGGGGTATTTGGCAGAGAAACTTTATGTGCATATTTTTAATCAAATAATGAGTATTTTTTAATGTTTTTAAAATTTAAAACCCTTATATTTTATTGTTGTTTTAAAATATTGGAAAATTTGGATTATTGAAAGAAAAAGAGAATAATTGTGAAAAGTGCTTAATTCTGGATTTTGGAGAGATTTTCAACACAAGGGTATTTTGGTCATTAATTTTAAAATATAATTCCAAATTGAGTGATTATTATTTTTTTGGAATACTTATTTTATTTTATTCAAATTTCTTTTCAGGATCTAGAGTTAATTCGAACAGCTAGTATCCTAAAAAATTCTTTTAATTTGGAAACGTTTCTGGGCGGACAACGTGGACCCCACCACAGTAACAGATTAAATTTTTTTTCTCCTCACGTCAAATTTAGGTTCTTACACATGGATATGTAACATGACTCATATGTGAATCCACCCATTAAATTCCATGAAGGTTTTCATTCATTAAGGTGTCTATTGATCATTATAAATTTGAAGGAAGTTTCCTGGATATTTTGACCAGAGAAAGTATTATTCAATAAAAAAATCCTAAATCATATATATGATTGATAAATGAGATTAAATTTAGAGGGTGAAAGGAAAAAATATTTATAAACAACTTTATTGAATGGGTACACGTGTGAATCTTCCACTTAATGGGTCAAAAACGCAACAATTTCTGGAGGATGAATTCTACCTATATAAGGAGGCTCTCACCTCCTTCCCAAATCATCTGCTTGACACCCAGAGCCAAGGAGTGATCCCATCGTGGAATGGGACACTGTTGATCTTCTCTTCCCCCCATATGTCTTCTTTTTATTATATATTCATTTTAGTTTTGTTTTAGTTTTAAAATAAATTTTAATTTTAATTTATTTTTAATAAATCCATACATTTTTTTTGGTTTCCAATATTTAGTTTCGTATATAATAATAATAATAATAATAATTAAAAAATATTATTATTATTTTTAATAATATTATTTTAATTACTATTTATAATATCTCAATCTTAATTCCAATTTATTTTACTTTCTTTTCTCTCATATTTCAAAAACTATTTTCCTAATTAATACTAATAGTAAGTATTATTATTATTATTTTCACATTCATTATAAATTATTTAATCTTCCTCTATCCCTCTCTCCTGTCTCTCTCTCTCACTCTAATCCATCCACCATTGTGATCTATTACACTTGGAAATGATAGGTTGACCCTGAGTCTTGGCTGGAGGGGAGGTAAATGTGTTCTTGAATTTCCCTTAAAATTTATTCTAAATTTTTGATAGAATTGAGTACTATACTTGGGAAAGGTGAATGTCCCTGATTAGATGATGGTACCCAATGACATGGAACTCAAGCTATTTCAAATATTGAAAATAATATTGATTCAAACATGAGATTTCATGTTTGAGTTATCAAACTATAATAAAAAATATAAAAGAGAATAATGATTGAACCTAAGAATGAACCCTAAAACCAAGAGCTGTATTCTTAACGTCATTCTATTTAGACATGTATCTTAGTATAAATTTATATTTCTTTATTTACATGTCATATTTTTAAATAAAAAAACACAAAAAGAGATCGATTATGCGAATTAGATAAAGTAACTGAACCACACTAAAAGGCTCCTCAAGAGAGACAACCCTGGTCATCCACTGTGCTTCACTAGGAAAAAACATAATTGTTTTCTTCCACACGCCCGTGACAGGCATGCGTCAGCTGGATATGTAGATTCTCAGAGGACCGAAAAATCAATGTTGGTATGTACATGTATAAGAAGGAAGACAGTAAGGATTATCCTAGAAGGACTTCAATGTGAGGTAATTCAATAATTTCTTCCTAGATACAATGAGGGTGGAGATATATCACATGTTCTTTAACCATCAATAGGGAGGCATTTCAATCATGGGAATTAAATTTACTTTCACATATATGTCTCATTTCACACCTTGTATATTGGGTGATGACACCTCTAGGTGACGTATTTCAAGGATAGTTTAAAAAATTCCATTTGGGTGTAGGGAAACATCTTCAAGTTAGCCAAATTTGAAGAGGTAATGAATCAGACACTGATAACCAATGTTAATTTTAAAAAAGAGTCATACTCAAGTTGATTGAAAATATCTGGTGGTTATATAAGCGATGATTTAGATAGAAGGAAGAAATTCTTTTAGGAGTCTCAGTAGGGCGTTCAAGGAAAATATTTGAGCCGATCATTGAGGAGTGTCTCTTAAATAGTGTGATTTTAGTGTAGGAAGAAAGGAAATGTGAAGAGGCAGTATGATTAGGTACTAAAGGATTGCTGAGAATATGGCCAGGTTGGGTATCTTGAGAGGTTCTATAGGAATCCTTCTTAGATAGCTAGAAGATAGGGACTGGGGACGAATCAGTGACCTAAGGTTGGAAAGGGAGATGTACTATGAGCGAGTAGCAAGATTAAACTATATTTTAAGGTTATGGAAAAGGCAGCGGGACCCATTAGTGGGTTCCATGGATGGTATCTCGTGCATCTCTACAGGGAGGACATGCCTCAAGTTGTTGGGTTTTAGACCATATGCTCATAATGGATCTTTAAAGAAATTAGTAGGTTGGGGAACCATCTATATTTACAGGTATGCCAAGATTATGGGCATGACTAGACATCTCTTTGTTTTGGAATAACCCCGTTTATAGGCATGTTTTGTTTTGAGTGAAGGAGGTGAACAAGATTTTGTTAGAATAAATAGATGTTGGTTAGTTGGTTCGAATCGACATGAATGCATGATATATATATATATATATGATGTTCATGGAACTTGGTTTTATTATAGGAATCAAGACACTTTGTTTGGGCATTCATATTTTTATATAATGTTGGATATGGTGAGAATTCACCTAGTTGATGGATTTTAGGCATATGATTAGATTCAGGACCTCATAGGTTCCATGCACGACATAGGCTCAAGGTGGGAATATGATGAGATGTGGGAATTGGTGGGTGAAAAATTTGAAAAATTCCTGATTAGACCACCAGACGATGAGAAGGAGTGATGATACATTACAAGAAGAATTTTGAGTCTAGGAATGGTCATTGGATCATCGTAAAATGTTTTTGGCTTAGGAAGTGACCGATTAGGTAATTAATAAGGTGGGGAGCACCATGAGGGGATTCATCCTTGAATGATAAAGGTATAAAAAGTTGATTTTAGTGATATGGGTATTTTTGGAACCATCTCTAGGTAATGATTGATAGTTCATGGAAGATATTTTTAATGTTGGGGAGTTTTTAATGCCCTAGGTTTTTTAACGAGTCATTTTTCTTGATAAATTTGATATTTTAAGTTGGTGGTTGGAGAAAACATTTTTCCTAATTTTTTTTAACCTCATTTTGGGAATGGTTTTGGACCAGGAACTTGATTTATGTATGGTATTTTCATTAGTGGATAACCTCGGTGTTTTCAAGAATTGTTTTTCAAATTTACATTGGGGTTCAAACCCCTCTTTTCTCCCCACATAGAGGAGGAAGTTCCCAAGGGTCTCACGCACATATACTTCCCTCCCAAATGGATCTCGATTTTTCCACCGTATGAGCTCTGATCATTAATCAATTGGTGGATACAAATTCATCCTAGTAAGGCCTTCGTTCATCAATGCACTTTTTTCATTGTTCTACCCATATAGTGTGCTAAATCCGTGTGATCCATATAAGACTATTTTCAAGTCATTCATTTAAAATTCCCATTTTTTTATTTTTTATCCTGTTATATGATGATATGAGATGAGAGATCATATACCATTATAAGGTTGATGGTTCCTAGATTTTACTTTGATATCGCGGTGTTTCAAGGTAGGGTTGTGTTCTTGAGTACACATTCAGGTTATCCGAGAGAGAACCTAATAATTTACTGATCATATTTTAATTATTATATTGATCACATGAGATGAATATGAGATTCTACTCCTTTAATAAAAATTTTATAAATCTGTTGAGAGGCTTCCAAAAACTTGGTAAGATTAGTTTGATTGTGGGTTTAAAATTCAATTAAATTGTTTATAATAAATTTCTTGATTATTTCCATGGGGATGTGATGGGCTTAGACTAGGGATTGAGATGCTACTAACCATCTAGATGAGGTTTCAGGGTTTATCAGGATGGGAAAATCACAAGTTCTATGAGTTATGTTGATCATAGGTTGGGCGACGTGTTCATCATATTTAGGTGATGAGGTCATCATGATTGATGGAATGGCTCGAGACGTTGAGATGGTGTTGATTGCTAGGATGAGTGACATGGTTCTAGAAGAATGAGGTGCCATGATTATCTATCGTAAGTAGTATGTTGGTGATTTTTGGTCCCTATTCTAGGATGAACCTCCCTTGGTTTCATGTTCACACATGTATTACTTAGATGATGAGGCGGTGTTGACCACTCATGTGGGTGGACGCCTATACTAGTTGATGTTTGGGATAATTTTATCTATCAGTGAGTATGGATGTGCCTTCCAAATAAAGAAACATGGATAGAGATGGACCATCAGTTGTTGGTGTTGAAACCATCAGTTTTGGTTTGAGGCTCACTTTATGTTGAGCCTATTGGGATAAGATTATTTTGTAGGATTGATATCCCCGTTCCTTGGGATGTCTACTGTTGAGATGACAAAATTAATTAATTTGAGGACATATATTTTTGTGCCTCAGAAGTTGGTCTTTGAGCTAAATGGGATCTTCTATAATAATTTCATAGGGACTAGTTACTTATTGGTCATGATGTATTGATGCTAAAGATATAATTGACAATAATTGGCGTCGGTTGCCACAAGGTTCCAATGATACTTTTACAAGAGATTCCTGGGGTCTCTCCATCTTGTTATTTGTCAGGGGATGCCTGGTCTTTATGCTAAGGATCCTCAACACTACTATTATATATATTTTTATATTTCATTGTATTATATATATATATAGCTGGGGGTATGTGTTATCCTAGTTATGGACAAAGAATATGATCAAATCCTTGTGGCTTTTGACCATAAGGGAAGTGCATATTTATATATAGATATTTACAATTGAAATTTTATTTAGTTTTAGTATAACCCGAAATTATCATCGGTTTAGTACATGCACATGTCGGTGGTGGCCTACTAAGATTTATTTTCACACCCTACATGGGTCCTTCATTATGTTTATAGAATTTATGTCTATGCAGTTAGGTAAGGTATTGGGCTTAGGGGTTAGACACTACTAATTAGGTTGTACCTTTCTGATTGGATGGATGGAAGGATAACATAGAGGTTCTTGGATTAGCTGAATTTTATTTTTGGTATCAACATTATTATTATATGTATGTACTAATGGTCAACCATGGGAAACCCTAATATTTATCTAATATATATATGACTTTTTATGTTCCAATGAGCCTCTACCTAAGTGGTTGAGTCTCCTGGTTGGTATCTAAGAGACCCAGGATCAAATCTTGGTGAGGGTGAATTTACATGTTATTGTACCAGTATTATAGTAGTTACTATAGTAGGTACTGTTCGGTACCATAGCACTCAACTCTATTCATCCGATTTGGGCCTTCAGACCACTGGTTTGGACCTACGGGTCTCAGGGCCTTTGGGCCACCAAAGGCCTTCAAGCCACAGGGCCTTCGGGCTATAGGGCCTTCAGGACAGAAATGGTCATCAGGCCATAGGGATTTTGGGCCATAGAAAAGACCAAAGAAGCGTAGACCATACGAGATCAGGCACAAACAAGGATTCAAAGAAAAATAGAAACCACCATAGCAGAGATAATCATATTGGTAGAATGAGAGGGTACAAAAACTTCCATCAGGACCAAGCGCCATGCAACTCTGCATGAGGCAATGCTAGTCGATCATCCATGTGCGGTGGGGATCTAGGCACCTTCAATATGCAGATGCTAGGGAGGTACTGTTTCAAGTGTGTTAGGTCTTGTGGCTTTGAAGTCATGTATTGTGGCATGTATGGTCCTTATGCCTTGGGAATACGGGTCAGGTAAGGGTTTCCTTTCAATACATAAAAGGGGGATTATCCAAAATAAAATAAAAAGAAGGCCTTCGGGACACTCGGGCTATATGACTTTCTATGATATGGCATGTTTTGTTTTTTTCTTCCAATGGTATGTTTGGGAATGTTGTTTATTATTGCCTCTATATAATTTATGTTTTTTCTATTAAATATAGTTGATTACACTATTTTTTGGTCTTATCTCGATATGTTGAATACATATAGGCCATTACTATTATCACCAACATAGGGTATAGTCTCCCTACTATCACCTATTACACCCTATATGCTAGTCGGTAGCCTTTGGAATACATGGAAGCACACTTATGTACTAGTTTTAAACCATTCTGGAGAACTATTTAATGTTTCATCCAGGTTAGGCACTATACAATTACAAGAATAAATTATTGAAGGACAATTTTTAACATTATAAAAGATGGAATTAATACATCTTCGCCTTTTTATATTTCATATGTAACTTCTATTATACACTTATGTATCATTAATTATATCCATGTTAATCCTATAAAACCTCTGATTTTTATATTTTATCGGATATTATATGAATTTATTCTTCTAAATCCATTCATATTATTGATTTAATGACACCTAGAGAAATCCCTGCAGAGGATTAATCTGATTCTATAGTTAGATGACCCATTTAATTTGATATTATCCTATATTTACAGTTAAACAACCTATATATCAGGGAGTATAATATCATGTAGTGAAAAAACCATAAGGGTTGTTCCAATATAGCATATGAATTAGCTGAGTTAATCTCATGTAGCACAACTCATCTTCCAGTTATTCTGATACTGCTCATGGGGGATAGGGTTATTTTGATGCAACACATTCCTAGAATAGTTTAATCTAAGATAGACTTAATCAACATAGATTAATAAAACATATAAATATTATTGTGGTTTAATATTAAATAGAAAATAATAACTTATTTTAGACATCCATAACCTATATTTATTTTGAAAAATAATTAAACACACAGAAATTAATATAGTATTTTTTAAATATTCTGAAAATTATTTAATAAATTAACTCTACAAGTTTAATATATTTACAATTTATTATCTAAAAATATAAAATGAGGTAATTTATTAAAAATAATAAAATTATCATTTAAAATTAGAGGTGAAATTAAAAAAACACAATTTATTCCTCTTATCAGTTAGGTATCCCCTTGGGAGGCTAAGGAGTAAATTAATCACCCCACTTCATTTTATCATGAATAAAAACATCAAAACCTCCCCATGTTTACCTTAAAACTATATTATTAAAGGATAATCACAATGATGATGGGACATGATTCTTGAGGCTAAGAAAGACGAGGGCCTCACCATGGTAGGATTTTAAGAGTTCTTATTTTCCAAATTCTTCTTTGATACGCTACATTGTGTGAAGGTGAAGGGGTTCTTGAACCCTTAGTATGGCTCGATGTCGACCTTGTAATATGCCACCATATTTAATAAAAATATTTATGTTTCTCCATATATAAGAAATGATAAGGAATATAAGGAAATTAATTTTGAAATGTTTCCTTAGGAGCATCTTCAAAACTATGTTATTCTCTTAAATTTTCAAACACTATTTGATGTTCTTAAGAAGGATGTCCTCACATTGACTAGTTGTAAAGGAAGTTCTAGAGCACCTGGTTCACAAGTTTTTTGAGCCCTATGTAATAGTTATTTGAAAAATAAGAATTGATAAAATGGGAGATGAAAAATGTGGATCTCTCTATGAAATTAATGTAGGTTTGGTACCTTCATCACCTAGATTAAGAATATCATTATTTTTGTGTCATCGGTACAGATAACCTGGACACATTATGCCTAATTCTTATTTTGAGGAATATAAGTTCCATTAATATAATCAATATAGGAATAATCATAGGTTATTTTATTGTAGTATATCAAAATATAACACCTTTATATTTTATGATTTACTTATCTTTAGTTAAATTTTATGTGTTTGGTAGATGGCTTTATACACAACACTGATGATAAAAGAACCACGATATACAATTGAAATATTATTATTAAATGTGTCTTCCATCAATTATTTTTTAGATTTAAGTGTATTAATAGGACTAACTATATTATGAAAGGTCTGAATAAAATATTTCCTTCATAAAAATGTGTTGATTAATTCCTTAGAAATAATTACATAGTTTTAAATGTCAAATACAATATCGTTTTATATTAAAAGGTCAAATTTTCAAAGTATTATATATTTATATATATTATTTATAATTATAACTAATGAAATATTATTTCAATGAAATATATTGATATTTAATTTTAAAAATTCATTAGTCATTCATATATTTACAAACAGTTATTCATAAATTAAGATAAAAACATTTGAAGGTAAAAAGAGATATTTTTCAGAAAACTATATTTATTGTGCACAATTTTTTATCTTAATAAATTTAATTAATCAATATTTATGAATGTTTTTAAAGAAAGGTGTAGATAATACACTCAATAAAATATATTGACATTCACATAATGTTTTTTACAAGGCATGTGATGGGAATAAATTATGTGTTATGCATAAAAATGAATTTTTATAAAAATGGTTATTGTTTCATTTTTTAGACATATTATAAAACGATTTTTTTTACCAATTATAGGAAATTAATTTGGAAATTAATTCTATATTTAGAATCATAATTTTAAATTTCATTATTAATTTAAATATTTTTCTTTTATTTTTGATAGAAACCATGGTAATACTTTGTCAACATGGTAAGGGTTGAATTGATTATCATGGGTTAAACATAGGGATATGGTATAAAATATCGATAAAACATAGATAAATGTTAATTTTTATGTGTATTTTTTCCAAATACAACTTATATTATAATTTTTTCCATGGTTCCACTTTCATAGGAATATTACATTATTATATTTTAATATTTGATGTATTTATAAGTTTTCCACTAACCTCACTTATAAAATGGAACCTCCACTCATATCTTATCCACGCCATTAGGGCCCTATATATATACCAATATCTACCAAAATACTATACCAAAATACATATCCCCTACCTTGAGGTTCTATTATTTCTGAAAATCCAAAACAATAATCCATAAGGTTCTTTTCAAAGGAATATACCAAAAGAAGTGGTATATGTTATTATTGACCTTTTTCACATTTATTTCAAATTAAACCTCATATAAATGTTCAATAATCATATTAAAATGACTTAATTATGATCATTACTATACCTATATAGTGTTATTTTATTTTATATCCATTTTATATCTCTTTACCATCCTTTGGAAAATGTCATCTTCACTCGTGCATACATGTGCACTGCTGCCTCAATGAAGAGATGAGATTAATTTTCCATTTCCAATTTACAAGGATAGTTATAAAGAATTATTTAATGATTATAAATGATTTTTATGATATAATTATTATTTTTATAATTTTAATTATTATTTAAATTTATTTTGTTGCATCCATTGAGAAGTATAAACATCACTCATGCAAATGTATAGTCTACTGTCCCACAATGTGATGTAATTCAAAATTCATCAATGATTTATATGAATTATTATAAAAGTGTATATAATGAATAATTATTATGATTATAAATATATTAATATTATTTATTTTATAAAACCATGAACAAGGTGCATTTACCAGAATCATCGAACCAAAACATGCATGGAGAACGTACCCGTTTTCACCCAAAATATCATTTTAATGAAAAATTATTAATAAAAGGGAAATTTGGAATTATAGAGGAAGTATATATAGAATTTTATGTAGGAATATGGTCTTGTAATATATTTATAAAAAATATATATTCATTATATATTAGGTTTTAACACGTACAAAGTAAGAGGAGACTGGAGGTAAAGGTTTATATTAAAATTTCATTTCATTTTAATATTTTCTATGTTAAACATAAAATGAGGGAAATTATATGATATTTTTCCTTTAAACCATATAAATTTTATTACCCTGTATTTTTTTGTAAACTTAAATAATTAATATAATATCCACTATTTATTACGTAAAATGTATGAGAAAATGTTTTTATAAAAAAATGACCTTATTTATTCTTTCAGGGTTGAAAATCATTCTCCAAAATATCCATGATCTTAAAAAATTATAGAAGGTTTTGATCGATAATTAAATTTTATAGATATAGATCAATAGTAACTTTTAATTTTTTTAGAAATTGTTAATATTAATCATTTAAAATTTTTAACATAGTACTAACTTTTTTAGTTTTTACGAAAGTGTGGAAAAACATCCTTTTTAAGGTATATTACATAAACAGATTTTCTAACCATCCTGACTATTAATTACATTGAAGATTTATTTATGTGTTTCCATTTTTATTTTTAATGTAAATAATTTTCTCAATATTCTTGTAATATTTAGTTTTTATTGATACCGAATAAGAAATGATATTTTCTATTTTTTAAAAGAAATATTCAAATGCACTTTTAATTGATTTTTTATCTATAACAACTTTATTTAAGGATTTCATGCTTGAATAGGAATATGATATTTTGATACCACCCAATTTCTTTATTTTTTTAGATTATTATGATAATGTTATATGGGGGATTATTTTAAACCCATTACCTTCCTATAGGTTAATTTTTTTTATGATGAAATCTCTATGAAAACCATTTATTTTACATGAGTTTTTCTATGATTAATTGATAAATGATTTTATGATATGGAAATATTATGTATGGTTTTCAACTTCTTATGGATGGGAAGGGAATTATATATCCCTCAAATTTATTGGGTAATGATAGATATCTCATTAGATAAAATAAATTGGAATGGGGATTGAACCTAGTTCAGTAAGGGACTCTATTCACTATGATAATCATGTTATTGAGCCTAAACTAAGGAAATGACAGAATAAGGTGTGAACCCAATCTACTAGGGGAATTTTTCCGCAATGATAGTATTTAAAGAGATAAATTACTAAGTATATAATTTTATATTCTTACCTATATTCCATAAAATTATTTATTATGATTATGATATGTTCTCATGGATCGTGATTGATTATTGATGATTCAACACTATTATGAATTATGTCATTTTATATTTAAAATAATTATTCTATGACTCATTATTAATTATATTTTACTGATTGGGGATGACTTTTGAATGTTATGATCATATTATTATACCCTTATTCTTATCATATTCTCTTATATGAGCCTTGATTGAAATCTCCTATGTTAACTGTAACACCCAGATGTTTTTATGAAATATTTTCATTAAATAATTTTTATTCTTCAATAGATTACTTTTCACAAAATCATGAGTTTAAAAAAACTGATATATTACCTTATTATAAAATTAACATTATACCCTACCTATTAGGTTAGCAGGAATAATTATAACTAACTTATGAAAATTCATTATGATGTTATTGGCTGCCAATTATTTATGAAAAATATAAATCAATTAGATATTAGTATTTTTGAGTGAATTGTTTTTTTAATGAAATTAATGAGATATATATGTTTCATATACTTAATAAAATATTTTTTATATTCATAAAATGTATATTTTAGTTATAGGGTATAAATAAAACCCTATTGGATGTATGAAAATATATTTTTTAAGGTTAATTTTACACCTTTGAATGGTGAACCCATTTTAAATTAAGCTTTTGAAAGCTTAATAATTTTTATATGAAAACATAAAAATGTTATTTTGAAGTAGGATATAAAAATTTACTTTGGATAAATTTCTGATAACTTTCATGTTTTGATGAATGGTAAAAATAAGCTAAATTTTAATTAAAAACAACTTTTTCATCGAGATAAAATATGTGGTTAAATTATAATATTTAACGGTTTTAAAGTATAAATATAATATATTTTTATCATAAGATATAATTTATATCATTATTATTAATTTTATATTGAATTCATTGATTAAAACATTTCAATCTTTTGCAATGTTTTAAAACATGTTTTCTCATTTCAACAACAAGATTAATTTTAAATTAATTACTGAAACTTTTCTATTTTGAATTAAGAAAAATTTATTCCATATTTGTGATGATTAGGTCCAAATTATTTTGATATGATACTTTTATTTTTGGTCATTATGAATAGTAACTTTGGTATTTTTTTACTACCATGGTTAAAGGTAAATCAGGTAATTATGGGTAAAAATAATATTAAAATTACCTTAACACCTAAAAAATCCTATTATATGACTAAATTAGACCCTTATAATCTATTTTTCTAAATTTAATCACCTTATGGCCTCTTACATATGAATATGGCATGAATTTAATAAAAACTAATGAATATGAAAAAATGTCACAATCTCATTTTATATAAGTGTATTAATTTCAATATATGTATAACAAGAAGATAATATCTAGTATAGATAGTATATAGAAATATAAAAGAATTATATATGTAATATAAATTTATTTATAATTTTTGGAGATTATATAATTACAATTAATGATGACACAATAGTGATGTCGAAATTGTTTTATTAATAGAAATATCAAATAAATGGTGTTAAAAATATTAAAATAAATATCATATGAAATAATTAATATTCCCCACGAATTTTATAGGTGGATATGACATGTTAGGAGTGTATTAAATAGTTTTTTTTCGAATTTATCTTCTATTTGAATTTTATTTAAGGACCATTAAATGAATAGTGTCAAAATTGACACTATTAACATTTTTAAAAAAGATAATTTTGTTAAATTATTTAAAAATTACAAATAGATAATTATAAGGTCTAAAATTTCATAAAGTATTATTTTATGGTCAATTAACACCATATATGTAAATATTTATAACCATTAAATATTTAGAATGTTACTACCATAACTAAAATTAAATAGAATAACTGAGTGTTAATTAAAACGATTATGCTTAAATTGACATAAAAACTTGTCTACAATTTAGTGGTTTATGAGATTACAACACTATAGATTTTAATAATTTAAATTGGTACATTTTTTAGTTTTTATGTGGGGATTTATAATATTATGAATTAATATTTTTGAGGCTTCCAAAAGTTCCCCTCAACTTAATTATAAAAGGGAACCTCCTCCCTCAACTATTCACTTCATTTTAAGCCTTAAATATCGGCCAAAACCAACCATATTTCCTTATAAAATTCAATTTTTTCATTATATACACTCTGGTATTCTTCAAATACCAACTCCAGTGCCCTAAGAGAAAATTTAAAGGAGGCACCTCGAGGAAGAGGTAATCTCTTCTACCAATTCATTAAAATTTATTTCTTCTTCTACTTCTTATTCATTAGTTGTTTCATTTTAAATTAATAACATAAGTATCGCTAAAATACTGATATTTTATTTAAAATATTAAACAACATTATTTAACCTTATAACCATCATACAAAAAATGAAATCACCGCGCGTGCGTACGTATGACTTACCATCTCCACGCGGTGGTGTAATCTGTTTTTCACCAACACCTTACTTGGATGGGTATAATGGTGTAAATAACAACTATATATGATAATTATTACATGATACTAATTATAAGATAATATAAACCACACACTTTAATACCAATCAATAATTATGGGAACAATATCGTCGCTCGTGCGTACGTCCGGCTTACTGTCTCCACGATGTGATGTGATTCATTATACAGAATCTTCATTAAACCATGATTAAGTAAATGAATTGACTGAATAAATATGATATATATTATACTAATACCATGATTTAAATGATATAACTATAACCTAAACATAGGAATATGAACTTATCCGATAAAACATGCATAATAATATAAAGTAGTTAATACCCAGATAACAATGAAATGTTACTAAAAAATGGATGAAAATATAATCATAAATGTTATCATAAAAATGATTATGATTATGGAATAAATAATTATAATTATTTAAATAATTATATAGTAGGTTAGGATACATACTAATCATATCATACCTAAGGTAAGGGATAACTTTGCAAATGTCATTTTTATCCATGGTTGTTTATTCATAAGTATTTACGGGAGTATAATTATTATCCACATCCATGTTTCCTAAATATGTATTTCAAAATATTCTTTATATCCTTAATAATTTTTTAAATTTACTTTTACCCATTGGTAAATTTTTACTAAACGGTATGAATAGAACAATTTTTTGTTTTCAGTAAGAGTTACTTTTTGAATTTTTTGGAAAAAGTATGAGAAGAATGATTTTTTGACTTGTACGGCATGACCAGATTTTTAAGATTTCATATTTCTTTATTTACTTGAATATCCCCCTATAATATTATATGGTTATTTAGACAGAAAATGTTTTCTTCAAAAATTGTATGGTATTATGATGAAGGAAAATGTTTTTTAAGAAGAAAGGTCATTTTCCTCAGTAATGAAGATAAAGTGTTTTATAAAAAATATTTTCAATCTAAGAACACATAGGTTTATGTTTATATCCCTATTATTATTTTTATTTTATTGTGTAAAGTATGGGGTTATTTTTATAAAATCCATTTATGTATTTTTTATGATGGAATGATGTGTAAGAAACACATTTTATTTCATGCGTTATGCTATAATGAATGTTTTTATGTTTTTTTGAAACACATAAGAATTGATTCATTCTGAGATAAGTGTGACCTATATATCCCTCCAATTCATTGGGTAATGATTTATATCTCCTTAGATAGATATGAATGGAATGGAAAGTAAATCTGGTTCACTAATACAGGGCTCGAACAAGAAGTGAACTCAGTTCAGTAATGGACTTTGTCTGCAATGATGGTATAGGAAATGAGCCTTGAATAATAAGAAATAATTTTCTATTATTATGCGTGTATGATGCAAAATTTCATGTACTATGTTATGGATATTGGGATTGCATTGTTGTTTTATGATTTATCCCATGAAATGATATTGTGATCTTGTATATGAAGGATAAGATTTTCAAATGTCATATTCTTATGAATATGATATGATTAATATTTAAGTTTTTTACCCTTACTGAGAATTTGAGATCACTGTTTTATATGATTCTTTTCCCCAAGTCATGAAGAAGGGTATTAAGTATGATATTCCAAAAGAGATTCTAGTTATGATGAAATAAACAAGAGACAATGTAGATGTATTATAAACCAATTGTTTATGTTTCCCAGTTTCTAAAGACACTATACTTATATGGTCCTTACATGGTTTTGTATTTTTTGTAATGAATATAATTCAATTATTAAGTAATATCAGTGTATTTAAATTATTTTTCACTATAGTTGGTATCATAGAAACAATATAGTTTATCTTTGTAACCTAGGATAAGAAAGCCTTAGTAAGAACCTTAAGGATATGTCTAAGTATAGGATACAATCTTAGTGTTTTATAAATGACCATGAATAACCCATGATAAAACCTAATGTGTCTAAAATTTAAATTTTATTCTTAATTATGTGGTTTTCCAATTATGATTCATGTTTCTCACACTATGCTTCTTGGTTTTAGTCAATGGCTGGAACCCGAAGGAACTGTGTTAATGCTGAATGTGATAGGCAATGCAATGATTGTCCCCCTAAGAAAGAAAATGTTATAAGAGATGGTATGAAAAATCTTGTATCCATCCTCACATAACTTTCTCAAGATATGATTCATGTATGACTTCCAAATGAGAAAAGGAGGGAGAAACATCTTGTTGAGTCCTTCATGAGAAGAGTCCACCTTCATTCAGCGGGTCTTCTGATCCATTATTGGATGAACAATGGATCAGTACCACTGAAGAAATATTTTAAGTTCTACCACGTTCTGAACATGATAAGGTCATCTTAGTAGTATATTGTTTGGAAGGAGAAGCTGATCAATGGTGGAATCTTATCAAGAATTCGAGGCAATGAGATGAAATTGGGTCCATGGAATGGGATGAGTACATGAAGTTATTTTTCAATAAGTATATTCCTCACATTATTCAAGCAAATTTGGAGAAGGAGTTCCTTGAACTTAATAAAAATGATGATGCATCTGTTGGTACCTACGAAGAAAATTTTACCAGACTTGAAAGGTACAATTCTATAATTATTATCCAACATGAGAGTAATATCGATCGATTCTTTAGTGGCATAAAACCAAGTCGCTAAAGGTAATTATCCATAAGGGACCTCAATAGCTATGAATAATTTTTTTGATGTTCTCTTAAGGTTGAGATGAAGATTAGAGTAACCCAACAGTCATATGGATTTGATAAGGAGAGGAAAATGGAATTCAAAGAAAAATATAAAGACCACACTAAAAATAAGATTATTTTTCAATTATTCTCAAAGAATGGAAAAAATCTTAGAGGGAAGTTTCTTAAAAATAATAGTAAATGTTTTAATTTTGGAAAAAAAAGTTCATAGGGTAGTTAAATGATGAAGTGATGGGAAAAAGACGTCTAATGATGTAAAAAAAGAAACTTCTACACAAAATTAACCATCTACATGTCAATGTTATAAGTGTAAGGAAATGGGGCATTATTCCAATAAAATCCATAATCCAAGGGTTATTGATGATGATCGTCATTAACAAACTCTTAAGTCCAAATAAAAAGGAAAGTCACATGCAATTAAAATCGGCGACGTTGAGTACGATAATAAAGTGGTGAAAGGTACACTTACCATCTACTATATAGTAGAAAATGTTTTATTTGATTCTATATTCACCTACACTTTTATTTGTGAAGTATTTTATAAGGGTATCACCGTATTACCTCAACAATTAGATGTTGAGTTAGCTGTGACAACTCCTAATAGCACAACGGTTGCATCAAATGTTTATAATTCTTCTCTGATTGAAGTTTGTGGGAAATTGCTACCTGCAAATCTTGTTATCCTCCATATAGTGGAATTTTATGTGATTATTTGTATGGATTTTATTTCTTCATATGGAGCTCACATCAATTTCCAAGGAAGGGAAGTCACATTTCATATTCCAGATCAATCTATTCTTATCTATCGATGCAATGATTAATATAAACTTCCAGTAGAAATTTCTTCCATCTTATGGGTATTTATTCCAATAAATGAAGGTTATTTATCTCAAATGGTTGGGGAGAAACTCAAAATTAATAAGATGACATTGTATGGGATTTTTATGATGTCTTTCCAAAGGAATTTCTATGTCTTCCACCAAATTGTGAAGTAGAGTTTTCAATAAAACTCATACCAGGTGTTATGCCTATTTTAAAGACACCTTATAGAATGGACCTAATTGAGTTCCATGAATTGAATAAGCAACACCAAGATGATCTTGATAAAGTATTCATATTAACTAGTGTGTCACCTTGGGTAGAACCTGTTCTATTTGTTAAGAAGAAATATGGGTCAATGAGACTCTACATTGATTATTGAAAACTTAACAATATCAATATCATGAAAAAATATCATCTTCCCCACGTTGATGACTTATTTGACCAACTACGCGGAGCTCAATTCTTTTCCAAGATTGATCTTCATTCAGGATATCATCAATTAAGGGTAAAAAAGGAGGATATACCAAAGATGGAATTCCGTACAAGGTATGGACACTATGAATTTATAGTAATGCCTTTTGGTCTTACTAATTCCCCCTCTATCTTCATGGATCTAATGAATAGAGTATTTAGAGACTATCTTGATCATTTTTGGTAGTCTTTATAGATGATATTATTGTCTATTTAAATATAAAGGAAGAACATGAATATCATTTGATAATTGTACTGAAGACCCTGAGAAAGGAGAGGCTTTATGCCGAATTTATCAAGTGTTAATTTTGGCATTAGAAAGTTTCATTTTTGGTTTACATAATCTCAAGAGAGGGGATATATGTGGATCCAGAAAAAACATAGTTTATTGAAAGATGGTTGAGACCAATGATAGAAACTAAGATCCAAAGTTTTCTGGGTTTGGTTGGATATTATCACCGTTTTGTGAATGATTTTTCACGATTATCTAATCCACTCACTAATTTTACTTGGAAAGGAGTTAAGTTAATTTGGAAAGAGGAATGTGAAGAAAATTTCAAAGAGTTAAAAAGAAGGTTAGCTAGTGCACCTATGCTCACATTTCCTTATAGTGGATAAAGTTTTATGATCTACATTGATGCATCCAAGAAGGGGCTGTGATGTGTTCTTATGAAAAAAATATATGGTGATAGATTATTCCTCATGGAAGTTGAAAATTGATGAAAAAAATTACACAACTCAAGGTTTAGAGTAATCTATAGTGATTTTTACATTAAATATACTAAGTCATTATCTTTATAGTGAAATGTATGATATTTATTCTGATCATAAAAGTTTAAAGTGTATTTTCACACAAATGGATATGAATATGTTCCAAATAATATGGTTGGAGTTGATTAAAGATTATGAATACTCAATATATTACCACCATGTGAAGGAAAAAAAGGTGGAAAATTCATTAAGTCAACAATAATATGCTAGAACATCTATAATGAGGATCACAAAAGATCCAATATTTATGGATTTGAAAAGGATGGATCTTGGAATATTAAAGGAGGGGGGAATCATATCTTTCTAAAATGAATGTTCAACCATAAATTCATGTGATGATTAAGGATTCACCGAAGAAAGATGTAGAGCTACAAAATAATGTGAGAAATGTACCTAAATTCAACCTTGATTGTGATGAAATAATAAGGTTTCAGAACCAGGATTGTATTCCTCTCATAGAATACTTAAAGAAGGATATATTTGATGAGGCTCATAGTTATTCATTCTATATTCACCCTGGAAGCACAAATATGTATAGGAATCTGGAAGAGTACTTCTGGTGGGATGGAATGAAAAGATATATCTCCAAATATGTCTCTCAATGATTGGCCTTTCAATAAGTTAAGGCCGAGATATAGATGTCTAAGGGGATATAAAAATCATTAACCATACCATAATGGAAATGAGAAAACATAACTACATACTTTGTCATAGGAATTACAAAAACATCCAAATAAAATAATGCTATCTGGGTTATAGTTGATCGGATTACGAATTTGGGACACTTCATTACTGTTAGAGAGGATTTCACTCTTGATCAGCTTTTCGGGATATATGTAAAGGGAGTGGTAATATTTCATGGAGTACCACATTCCATTAAATCCGATCAAGATTCAAGGTTTACCTCGAAGTTCTGGACAATTCTTCAGCATGATATGGATACACCGTTTTGTTTCAGCATTTTTTATCATCCTCAGACATATGGTCAGTCTAAGAGGACAATTCAACTCTGGAAGACATGTTGAGAGCTTGCTCTATGGATTTAAAAGGTGGTTGGGATCAACACCAACCATGGGTGGAATTTTCTTACAATAATAGATTTCACTTCAGTATTCATATAGATCCTTATGGATCCCTCTATGGAAAGAAGTGCAGAAATCCATCTTGCTAGGATGAAGTTTGGGAAATAATTCTATTTGGACATGATCTTGTTCATTAAATGGAAGAAAAGGTAAGATCTATTCAACAACACATAAGAGTATCTCAAATTCGACAAAATGTTATGTTGAAAACTGAAGAAAAGACCTAGAGTTTGAAGTGGGTGATAATGTATTCCTATGAATATCTCCCTGGAAGAGTGTAACGAGACTTAGAAATAAGGTAAAGTTGGGCCCTAGGTATATCGTTCATTTTAAAATTCTGGATCGTGTTGGAAGGCAGCTTACCAATTGGAATTTCCACCGAATCTCTCTCAAGTTCATGATGTGTTCCATGTATCTCTCCTGACAAAGTACATACCTGATCCTTCACATGTACCAAGCTCAGAATTCATATTGCTAGATCATGATCTTTCTTATGAAGATCAACTGATATAGATTCTTGATCGTTGTGAAAAAGTTCTAAGAAACACGGCCACTCGCTTGGTTAAATTTTTATAGAGGAACCACCGATTTGAAGAAGCTACATGGGAACTTGAGGATATGATGAGGGAGAGGTATCCTTGTATGTTTGTTTCTCAGTGATGAATTTTGAGGGAGAAATTCAGTTTAAGTGGGTAGAATGTAAGACCAGAATGTTTTTATAAAATATTTTTTATAAATAATTTTTATTCTTTAGTAGCTTACTTTGCAGTCAATAATGAGTTTAAATGAACCAAGAGATGTCCTTATTATAAAATTACCATTATATCCTTGTCGTTAGGTTAGCGAGAATAATTACAACTAACTTATGAAAATGAATTATGAATTCATTGGCTGTCAATTATTTATGAAAAATATAAATCATTTATAAATTTGTATTTTTGAGTGAATTATTACTTTTAGAATTAAATTAATTATATATATATTTTTTATATACCTAATAAAATATTTTTGATATTCATCCAATGGATATTTTAGTCATAGGGTATGAATAAACCCTTATTTGATGTATAATAATCGTTTATTTTTAAAAGGTTAATTTTACACCTTTGAATGGAAAACCCATTTTAAATTAAAATTTTCAAACATTAATAATTTTAACATGACAACATAAACATTTCATTTCGAATTGGGATATAAAATTTTACTTTGGATAAATTTCTGATATTTTTCTAACAACTTTCATGTTTTGATGAATAGTAAAAATACGCTAAATTTTAATTAAAAACAACTTTTTCCTAGAGATAATTCATATGGTAAAATTATAATATTGAATGGTTTAAAAGTATAAATAATATATATTTTTATCATACAATATAATGTATATCCTTATCATTAATTTTACATTGAATTTACAGGTAAAAACATTTCAATCTTTTGTAATGTTTTAAAATCCATTTTCTCATTTCAACAATGGGTCTCATTTTAAATTAATTACTGAAACGTATGTGTTTTGAATTTTTAAAAAATTTATTCCATATTTGGAATCATTAGGTACAAATTATGTTAATTGGATACTTTTAATTTTGGTCATTATAAATAGTATATTTGGTAATTATTTTTACTACCATGGTTAAAGGTAAATCGAGTAATTAAGGGTAAAAATAATATTAAAATTACCTTAACACCTGTAAAAATCCTATTGGATGACTAAATTATACTTTTATCATCTATTTTTCTAAATGGAATCACTTTATGGCAACTTACATACGAATATGATAAGAATGTAATAAAAACTAATGAATGTGACAAAATGTCACAATCTCATTTTATATAAGTATATTAATTTTAATATATAGATAACTAGCATATAATATAGAATATATATAGTCTCTAGAAATATAAAAAAATTACCTACATCATAGAAACTTAATTATAATTTTTATATATTAAATAATTACCATTAATGATGACACAATAGTGATGTAGAAATTATTTTATTAATAGAAATATCAAATAAACTGTTTTAAAAATATTAAAATAAATTTCATATGAAATAATTAATGTTCTACACGAATTTTTTAGGTTACTATGACATGTTAGGAGTGTATTAAATATTTTTTTTAGAATTTATCTTCTATTTAATTTTTATTTAAAGATAAATAAATGAATAGTGTCAAAATTGACACTATTGAAATTTTTTAAAAATAACATTTTATTAGATTATTTAAAAATCATAAATATATTTAATAATTACAAAGAGATAATTATAAGGTCTAAAATATCATAAATGATTCATTTCTGGTTAATTAACGCCATATAAGTAAATATTTATAACCATTAAATTTTTAGAATGTTATTACCACAATTAAAATTACATAGAATAACTAAATGTTAATTAAAATGATAATGCTTAAATTGACATGAAAACTTGTCTAAAATTAATTTTTATAGGAGATTAAATCATTATCTCATATAATATTTGAAATTGGGATATTTTTGAGGTTTTTAATTGAGGTTTTATTTTATTATAAATTAATATGTTTGTGGCTTCCAAAACTGGCCCTCACCTCAATTATATAAGGGAACCTCCTCCCTCACCTCTTCACTTGATTTTGAGCCTTCAAGCTCATCCAACCCCTTAAATTTTTCCTCCTAAACTTCCCTATTTTTATTCTATAGTCTCTGGTCTTCTTCAAAGACCAACTCTAGTTCCCGAAGAGGAAATTTAAAGGAGGCACGTCGAGGAAGATGTAATCTCTTCTACTAATTATTTCAAATTTATTTCTTATTCTACTTCATATTAATTTTTTGTTTCATTTTAAAGTAATAATATCAGTATAAATCATATATTTATATGTTATTATAAATATTAAACCACCATATTTCACCTTTTATCCATCTTATGAAAAACGAAATCACCGCGCGTGCGTATATACGGCTTACCGTCTCCATGCCGTGGTGTGATATATTTTTCACCACCACCTTACTTGGATGGGTATAATGGTGTAAATAATAAATATATATGATTATTATAACATTATATTAATTCCGAGATACTATACATCATCCATTTCAATACCATTCAACAATTATGGAAATGATATAATCGCTCGTGTGTATGTATGACATACCATCTCCACGGTGCGATGCGATTCGTTCTACATAATATTCATTAAACCATGATTATATAAATTAGTTGAATTAATAAATATGGTATATATTATACTAATACCAAGTTGTAAATGATATAACTATAACCTAAAAAGAGTAATAGGAACTTATCCAAAAAAGTATGCATAAGAACATAAAATAGTTAATACCAGAATAACAATGAAACATTACTAAAAAATGGATGAAAATATGATCATAAATATTATCATAAAAATGAATATGATTATATAATAAATTATTGGCATTATTTAAATCATTATATATGAGGTTCAGGTACATATGAAGCATATCCGACCTAAGGTAAGGGATAAATTTTCAAATCTCATTTTTATCTGAGATTGTTTATTCATAAGAATTTACTGGAGTATAACTTTCATCCACATCCATGTTTCCTAAATATGTATTTCAAAATATTATTTATATCCTTTAAAAAAAATTTAATGTAAATTTTACCCATTTTTAATTTTTTACTAAATGGTATGAATGGAACCTTTTTTCATTTTTGGTATGAGGTAATTTTTGACTTTTTTGGAAAAAGTATGAGAAGAATGTTTTTTAACTTGTATGACATGAATGGATTATTATGATTTCCTAATGATTTATTTCCTTAAAGCATCCCCTAAAAGCATACTATGTTATTTTCACATAAAATGTTTTATTCTAAAATCGTATGGTATTTTGAAGAAGGAAATTTTTTTTGAAGAAGAACATATATTTTCCTCAGGAATGAAGCTCAAGTGTTTTATCAAAATTATTTTCCATCTATGATTACATAGGTTTATGTTTATATACCTATTATTACATTGATTATATTGTGTAAATTACGAAGTTATTTTTATTAAATCTATTTATGGATTATGTTATGATGGAATGATGTTTAAGAAACCCAATTTATTTCTTGGGTTATTTTATAGTGAATGTTTTTATGTTTTTGTGGAACATGTAAGAATGGTTTTATTATGAGTTGTATGGGACCTATATCTCCCTACAATTAATTTGGTAAATATTTATATCTCATGAGATAGACATGACTGGAATGAAAAGTAAATCCGGTTCATTAATACATGGGTGGAATGAGGATTGAACTCGGTTCAGTAATGGAATTTTTTTGCTATGATGGTCATGGAAATGATCCATTAATAATATGAAATTATTTTCTTTGATTATGTGTGTATGAAACAAAATTTAATGTATTATATTATGACTATTGGGTTTACATTACTATTTTCTGATTTATACCATGACATGATATTGTGATCTTTTATATGCAGGATAAGATTTTAAAATGTTATGTTCTTATGAATATGATATAATTGATATTTCATTTGTTTACCCTTACTAACAGTTTGATCTCACCCTTTTATATGTTTATTTTACCAATCTCATGAAGAAGGGTATTAACTAGGATATTCCATAAAGGAGGCTAGGTATAATGAAATAAACAGGAGACAATGTAGTTGTTTTATGAACAAGTTGTTTATATTTCCCAGTTTATAAAGATAGTATACCTATATTGTTATGACATGGTTTTGTTATATATTGTAATGTATATACTTCAATTCTGAGGTAATATCAATGTATGTAAATTATGAGTCGCTATATTTACCCTTACTGAGAATCTAATCTCAACTATTCTTGTTTAATTATTTATATTGGTAATGATCAAAGATTTTTGGTAGGGTATATATAAGAAGGGTAATAAGTGAGAATTAATTTATGAGATATATTTAATATCATTCAGGAAATAAATTTATTTTTCATTAAGACACCTAATACACTAAACCTTTATGGGTCCAGGGAGTGAATTATAATGAGATGTATTGAATATTAATCAAAAATGATATAATATAAAATGTATGTAATGATTGGTTTATGTTATTTGGAATCAAATAAAGGTTTATTTATTTTTTTATTAAGATTATAAAACATTGGTGACATTTTAAATTATATGTTTATGTATAGGATAAAATATCAAGGATATGGTATAGTATAGATTTTAAGGTTTCCAAAAAATGAAATCACTATCTAGATACAAATAAGTTGAGGCATTCGCTTTCATAGATACACCTAGGGATAATAACCCAAGAAATTCAGGTTTTTTATTATCTCGATCTTCACCATGTGTATGAATATAAGGCATAAAATCATATCTAGTTTGAAACTTCAGAGGGATGTGCTATGGTTAATTAAAATTTTATTTATAAAAGATAATGAATAATTAGTGGATAGAATCAATTAAAGAATATGATTAGTTATGATTATATGGGATAAACATAATGTGTCATGGGTTGAAGTATGTTTTCATAACTTTTTGACAATATTAGATTGATCTTTAAAATCATATGATTTCCCTCTTTGATTATAGATGTTTCATTCTCACAATATGTTTTTTAGTCAATTGATTTAACTAAGAGGAATAATGTGAGCAAAGAACATGATTAAAAATTCAATGAATTTCATATTGAGTAAAAAAATTAAATGGGATATATAATGAAAAACATTATGGTTATCAATAATTAGATATCTCAAATTGTTATTAACAACTTATACCTAGGTGATTTCTATAACACACAAAATAATAAAAAATCGAGTTTAGGAAAGTTCATGTGATAATGACCATGAATGGTTGATTATTCATCTTCATATATGTCAAAATTTTGGGAATAAGCACCCAGGTAAATGTCTCAATGAAAAATAAATATATTTTATGTGTAGGAAATAATTTCATAGTGAAACTAATTTCTAAGGAAAAATAAAAAAAATTGGAGGGAAATTAAGTCCATCCTAAGGAAAAACTTAAAGTTAAATGTCTTAAATGTGGGGAACCTAGGCATTATCTGAATCAATTATATAATCAAAGGGATAACACCAAGACTAAGTGAATAAAGTAGGTCCTATTCTATGTCAATCTCTAAAGTGGATCATGATAAATAATACACACTTATAATCCACTCCAGAGATGGATATATTTTGTTGATATTCACTAGAATGTATCCCATGTAAATATTATTCTTCTTCCTGTTGTGGAATTTGATTTTATATTTTTCATATATTGGTTCTACTGATATAGATATCATACAAATTAAAAGGGAATATAAGTCACTGTTTTTATTCTAAATCAATCTATTCTCATATTTTAATAAAAGGATGAATATAAACATCTAATGCAAATTAATTACATTTTATGGGACTTATATCTATTCATGAAGGATATATATCTCAAATATCTAGGGAGGAACTAAAAAATGAATATATTTCATTTTTTATGGAATATTATGATGCATTTACAAAATAGTTTGATACTCTTAACATGGAATGTGATGTTCAGTTTTCAATAGTTCTCATGCCTGGTGCGATACCTGTTTCAATGACTCTATATAGAGTGACCCAGATTTAGTGGAAATAATTAGAGAAGAAACATTAAGTGAATATTTATAAGGGATTCATATGAACTAGAACATTTAAATGGGATGAACCATTAATTTATTAAGAAGAAATATGGATAATTGTTTATTTTTGTTGACGATAAGAAACTAAACAAGATCATTATTAATAAAAATTAAAATCTACCATGTATCAATGATCTATTTTATAAATTAAGTGGAGCTAAATATTTATTCAAGATTAATATTTGATCTATATATAATCATCTAATAGTTTAAATGGTTAATATACCCAATATATCTGTATACATAAGTTATAGAAATTATGAATTAATAGTGATCCTATTTAGACATACCAGTGACCAGGAAATCTCCATGGATTTAATGAATAGGGTATTTAGAGACTACCACGATCTCTTTAGGAAAGTATTTATTGATGATATTAATTTATATTCCAAGACTGTGGAAGAGTGTGGATATCATTTTAGGATTTTTCTAGAACCCATGAGGATGGAGAATATGTATTTGAAATTTAGCAGGTGTGAATCTTGGTTACATGTGGTTTCATTTTTGGGTTATATAATCTCATGCAAGGCTATATCAATGGATCCTTCAATGATATTTTTTTGATAAATGTCCTAGATCAACTATAATGATCGAGATCTATATTTTTCTTGTGTTATATGGATAATATCGATAGTTTGTGATAAATTTATCATAGTTATCAAATCTCATAACCTAATTGACTTTTAAGGGAGGTAAGTTCCATTTGATAGATTAGTATGGGTAAATTCTCGAAGAGATGAAAAGAAGATTGGTCTATACACCAGTTCTCAAAATACTATAAAGTGGAAAATGGTTTTGATCGATAATGATGCATTGAATAAGGGAATATGAAGAATAATATTTAATAAATATATGGTGGTAGCTTATGCCTCACACAAATTTAAAACTCATGAGAAAAACTAGTAGACTCATGATTTATGGTTGGAAATAGTTTTTTTTTGTATTAAATATTTGTACACATTATCTAGATGGTGAAAGGTGTGATATATATACTAATAATAGAATATTTAAGTATATATTCACATAGAAATAGTTGAATATGTTCCAAAGTATATGGTTGGATTTAATTAATTTTTATGACTACACAATAAATTACTACCATGGGAAGGTGAATACATGATTGATTCTATGAATCAAAAGAACCATTCATGTTTGTCTATGATAAGGATTGAAAGATATCAAATACTTAAGTATTTATAAAATATTGATTTTGAAGTCATTATGAAAGGGTATATATCATATGTTTTCTAGATGAATTATCAACGATCCATCCATGAGTATATTAATATAGTGGAGAAAGAAGTTTTAGAACTATAGAAGAAGGTGATGAATTTTCTTGAGTTAAACCATGACTGTAATGGAATGAAAATATCCATGAACTGAGTATATTTATTGTTAATACCATATTTGAATAAAGGTATATTTTATGAAGCTCGTAGATCATTATTCACAGTTTATCCCTGAAGTGTGAAGATGTATATAGATATGAAATAGATTTTTTTTGTGGGATAACATTAAAAGGGGAGTTTTAGAGAATATATCTCATTTTGGCATCTAAAAACGTTAAGGATAAGATAAATAATTCTATAGGGATATTATAACCATTAATCATACCATAATACAAATGGTAAAAATCCTTATGGAGTTCATCGTTGGACTCCCAAAAACATATAAAGTCTATAATGTAATTTGGGTTATAGTCAATCACCTTTCCATGTTTTCACATTTCATTATTTTTAGAGAATATTTCCTGCTTGATAATATTTCTAGGATATACATTAAAAAAGTTTTAAGGATATAAGGGGTACCAGATTATATTATATCTTACCAGGTTCTATGTTTTACATTAAAATTATAGAGAAGTATTAAACAAGCTTTGAATACAGTGTTTAATATTAATACTATGTATTATCCTCATAAATATGTTCAATATAATAGGAAAATTAAAACCATATAAAATATGTTGAAATCATGTTCTATGTATTTTTTTAGATCAACACTTTACTCTAGTTAAATTTTCTTAAAACAATAACTTTCACATAAGAATTAAAATGGATTTTGGTGAAGCCCTAAATTGAATTAAGTGAAGAAATCTAATTTCGTAGGATGTTTTTGTTGAAGAAAAATCTAATTGGTCATGATCTAGTTAAGGAAACGGTAGAGAATATTTAATTCATTCTATAACGACCTATGATTTTGGTTCCTTAATATCAATATTATCATCAATTGGTCGTGTCACACTCAATAGAGAACTGAAACCACACAAAACTAAATTTAATAGATAAATATTAAAATCAGAATATTAATATAATAATTACTATTTAAAAATAAAAAATATATTTTTATTTTTATTTAATGCTGATAAAAGTATGCCATTCGAAAAACCATTTTAAAAAAATGTATTGTTGATGAAATTAATAAATTAAATTGATAACATTAAAATGATTATTATGGTAGTTAATATTTTTATTATTAATCTCTTTATTCAAATATTTTATTATTTATAAATTTATATGAAATATGATTAAATAAATTTGAATTATAAGTAGAAATTTTTAAATTATTTGTTTATTTATATTGTGATTGTAAATTAAAATTACTAAATATATAAATTTTATAATTTTAATTTGAAAAAAATAACTTCAATTATGAAATTTTAATTACAAAATTATCTTAGTTAATTTTTTGGATATTTTTTTAATAATAATTTTTTGTGAAATGTGAAAAATTATGTTTTTACAAATTTCATGACTTTTATGAAAATATTTGAATATAAGTATAAATTGAAAATTCATGAATTATTATTATAAGTGAGTTTGAAAATTTTAAATTGTTGGTTTAAATTTACAAACCAAAATTTTACATTTTAGAACAGAAGTAATTTTTCAAAAAAAATATTTTTAATGAATAATACATTTATTATTGGAAAATTACTTTTTATCACTTATTTAAATTTATTCTAATTAAATGAAATTAAAATTTAGAACAATTATATCCAAATTATATATTAGGTATAATTTTATTTTATTATAATAAAAGATCAATTTTATATGTAGAAACTTGTTATTGTAGTGAAAACAAAAATGGTAAAAATGAGTAACCTAAGAAGTAAAGATCCTATAATATTAAAAAAATATTTTTAATTGAGTGTTTTATTTGTTAAATTATGTTATAAATTCACCAATATATTATTTATCAATTTTTTAGCCACTTTACTAGAGAGTTACTTCCAATTATTGAAATGTTTTTGGTATGTAGAAAAACACCATCCTTTCTAACTTATAAAGTGTCTTTCCTATTCTCACTTCCCCGCACACCAATACCTTATAATATAGTAAAACACTCTACCTAAACCTCTAATAAACATTCTTATACACCTTAATTATGTATCTTTATTCTAAGAATTGCATCCCTTAAATGCTTAACCCTCTTCATAAGGGATATATTTCAAGTAGTAAAGTATAGATTTCAAACTGTTTATTTCTCATTTCTATTTTTTGATACGATACTTGTTCATAAAATTAAATTAAACCATATTAAAATTATATCATTTTTATAATTATTATTCAATTTTTTTTATTATGAAGATGGTACAATAATTATCCACCTTTCTCCCATATTGATTGAGAAAAAACAAAACTTTTAATTCTGTGTGGTGTAGACTACAACCTCCCCAATATAATATGTTCATTTTCCTTCACCTTATTACAAGGAAGGAAATAATTTGGAATTCAATATATATGTATTAAATGTATGAAATATTTTATATACATAAAATGAAAAACCATATTAGTTCCTTTCACCATTATACGGAAAATAAATTCATCATCCATGTGTATGTGTGGACTACCACTTCTATGAAATGTTGGATTTTAATTTTTTATTCCATCACTACCTTAAATGGATTATTTAGATAATATGTTTAATGTGTAAATGAAATTTATAGGATATCATTATGGTTGTGGTATTAATAATTGGAGAAACTATTAATGATATTATCAAGAAATAATTATCATAAATTCAACAGATTGAAACAAGCATACTAAGAGAAAAAAATGTTTATTAATGTTATATAATATTTTAATATATATTTTCCCCATAAACATCCTTCAATTTATGATATATAAAAATCTTAAACACTAATTTAGATAATTATACTTCTGGTATAATGATATTTCAAATAAACCACCACATACACATCCATAACTTATGGTATGTTTTTATTTGAGTTGGTTTAATTTCCTACAAGCATGTAATATGAATTTACATCATAGACTAATATAAGAGAATATTTAACGGTGTTATATGATGTATATATGTATATATTAATTTTTTTCTCTGTAATGGGAACATTATCATTAGATACGTTAATTAAGAAGACACTATTCATTCGTTATGAATAACATAAATATGATCATTAACAATTTAATCTTCATGGATTGTAACCAAAAATAACATTGAGTTAAATTATAAAATTATAAATATAATTTAACATCTATGATAGTACCATTAATGTTATTATAATGATGAAAATTGTACCAATAATAAATTCTAGCACTGTTTTTATGAAACTAGTTCGAAATTATCAATATTACTCACAAATGATATTGAAACTAGATAATAAACTAAATAACATAAATGAAGAGTATTATTATAAATGTATTTTATACATATTTATACATATCAAAAGGTTTTTAAAATTTTTATAATTTTATCTATGTTTTTTATACTGGAGATTAGAGTGTATTCAACTATATAGGGAAACAATGTAAGGGGTTATTTATCTCATTCGCAACACCATAGAAAATGTTTGAATTTTTTTCCATAATTACACTAATATGGTGCGTTGAATATCCAATTACATTAAAATATTAAATTATAATCTATTTAATGTGATTTTATCATTCATTTCAATAAATTATTCTCAATCTACTTTTATTCTAACATTTCCAATTTCATAAGAGTTTCATCAACACAATTTTGGATCAAAAAGGTTATAGTATTTATTACTTGAATATATTTTTCATGAGTTATTAGATCCCTTCATTATCCTATTTTAATATTTATTTCCTTTATTTCTTTGTGTAAATTATTTCTCATCATCAATAACCTCTTATTTGATAAAATATTTTCTAAATTAATATAATAACTATGGTATGAATAAGCCCCATTATTACTAATGAATATTTACCCCCATGTCCATATTTTTCTTCCTTAAAATGTTCTTATCTCTATTTGTGAAAGATAATATGGATTATTTTCTATGAATATCATAATTCTCTTTAAACCTATTAAAAATTTAAATATAATACTATTTGTATGAGGTGAATTTTCAAAGAAAGGTATTTCAAAATGTAAAAAAGTGTTTTCAATCCTTTCAATATCAAAAGTTTTATCTTATGCTCAAATTTTATTATAAACGTTATATATATTCAGGTATAAATTATTGGAATTTCATTTTTAATGTTAAAAGTTTCAACTTTTCACTTCAACTTTTGGAAAATATCTTATAAAATTGACCAATAACATAATTTATTAATGATAATATTAACTTTTTTCCAATGACTATTTTTATTTTTTCTTTTATTTATAGGAATATTTTCACCAAAATTATTATTTTATAAGAAAATTCCTTGAAAAAATTCAATTTTATCTCAAATAAATTAATTTTCTACAAGTTTTATAAAATATTTCGTTTAAAATGATATCAAAATATAATGGAATTTTGTAATTTCAAAAGTGGTTTGTCTAACAATCCTAAATTTTTTTTCATCTATGTTATTTTCCTTTGATATATTTTATTCTTTAGAAGTGGATATTATTATATATTACCATCCACTATAATTATTTGTATGGATTATGTGATATTATCCTTCACAACTTTTTTCATTCCTAACCATCCACTATGAATAAGCATAATATTTCTTATAATGCCTTTAATTTGTAAATATCCTTATTTCCATTTAATTGATTGGAATATTTTAACCTTGATTCCATTAATTTTTTGATTGGGGTTTTTATTATCTTATCCATATACACTTTATCTATATATTGTAAATACCATATTCTTTATTAACTACATTAAATTATATTTACCTTGAATGTTTCTGAAAAGTTTTGGTTAATAAATTATTTTTCAGGTGTTTAACAAGTTAATGAGTTCCTTATGTGAATCCATTTGAAAAAGGATAATAAAACCATTTTATTTGAATTATTTTTTTGATATGTTATGTGAATGAGTTTTATGGCATTCATATGTGTGGATGATGATTAGTGGGGTCCTATATCACCCTATAATAAATTAGTGATGGTTTTATATCTCAAATACATGTGTGCTAAGTGTGTAATGTTTTTGTTCACAACAAGAAGCATGAAAATTATATCACTTCACAATAAAAAGTGTGAAAATTTTTCTTTCTCACAACATGAAGCATGGGGTTTTTTTTGCACAACATGAAGTGTAGATATTTTTTTTCACAATATTATGTGTGGAAATATTCTTGGTTCATAATGTTATCATTTACCAATTATAATTTTTATCAAAATTTTATTGTAATTCTAGGTTTCAAGGGAATGTTACATTTCTAATACATATACCTTTGATTATTATCTCATGGATCATGTTTATTGACTCATGTTACATCATTTTTTTATACTTTTATTATGAAATTAAAATAAATTTTAACTAATTTATGATCCATGAATTTTGGGGAATAAATTACTTATGTATCCTGATTATACCAATATTTTAATCTTATTATCACTTATAATATTTGATTAAAAACACCAATATTTACCCTTATTGAGAATTTAAGATCGCCCATTTCTTATGTTTTCATCTCCTATGTTACGAAGATAAGAAAAATATGTAATATATTTAAGAGTTTATAATATGGATCGTTTTTGGGAGATATAGATGAATTGTTAGGTATTAATTACTTTTTATCATAGTGGATTTTTTTCCATTATTTAAATAGTTATTAGTTTTGTTAGTTATTTTTTCAGCCTAAATATTTAAAAATATAAAAATAAAAGGTCTTTGGAATTTATTTTAATGAATTATTTTCTTCATGTTATATAATTTAGTTGGTCATAGACATTGTGTTCTATAGTTGGTACCAAATATAGTGTAGATAACTTTAAAGATTAGGATGGTATCGGTTGGGGATAATTTAAGAGTTAAAAATTTCATCAAATATTGATAAGATAAGGTTTATCGTACTTTATGTCGTGTAGATAACCCTTCAGGATAGTTCAAGTAATATTGAGTATTTTAGGTTTTAGTGTTATATAACTTTAGAAAGTAAAAGGGATAAGTCTATATTTAGTTTAATATATTGAAATTTTGGTGATGTTTTGAGTATGTAATTTTAATAGCAATAACATATCTACCTGGATAGTAATAGTGAATGTAGGATCTAGCATTGATGTACCTATGGGAAATAATTCAAAAAGGGTGTTTTGGGTATTATCTCAGTCATTTCATGGTGCACAAAAAAGAATATAACTTCACACTTGGACTGAAACTCAAAGGGGCTATTAAGTGGTTAATTCAAATTCTCTTTAATGAAATATTATGAATGATTTGAGTATGATGGGAATAAATTATGTTAGATAACCTAATATGAAAATAACTATGAATAACCAAGGATTGAGAAAATAGAGTCATAGGTTGAATTGAATGTATCTTATGTAAAATATGAAAGTGTCATCGGAGATGTCAATATGAAATTTATATTTTCATATTCAGATTTTAGATATTATCATAAACATTTTTATTGTTTTATTTAGTTCAAACATGATAAAAAAATTACGTTGAGAAAGGTATCAATCTAGAAACATCAATATCGTATAACATAATAATAGAGCATTACAAAATGGTTTAAAATATTAGTATATGCGTGTTATTATTGAAAATGTGGGTTTCTTAATCCTACCTAAGTAGTGATCATGATATCTTAATAGATATTAATTCATCAAACTATTTGTTTTTTTCTTTAATTAATTATATATATTAATTATATTATGGTATATTATAAAATTTATGATAATTATATGTAATATCTAAGGATTGGACTATAACAATTTTTATTTAAAGGATTCGAAACATATATTAAATGTTATCAATAACCATTATTTTTTTATAAAAGGGTTATATTCTTGAGGATATGTTTTGGAGAATAGCTGATTGAGGTATAGATAACTCTTAGGTTTAATATATAAATTATGTTAACGTAATAAAGGGTTGAATTATTTTTAGAAATGAGAGTTAAAAAGTATTAATAACCATGGAATGTATTATTAATGTAATGAAACTTTGATCCAAGATATTTTTGGTGAAGTTTATCTCATTTCTTGAATTATGATTTATATAGACTAGTGTGTGAATTTATGAACTACTGGTTAAAAATAAGATTAATATTTTAGAGGAATATATGATTTTCATATGTTTTAATGTATTTTGGATTCATATGTTTTTTGGAAATTTATGATATGGAGAATATATGATTAGTTTATATACATACTAGGTATATATTTATATGAATTATTAATGTTTTTTTAGGAAAGTTAATTAAATTGGTATTACCTAAGAGAGTAAGTATGAGAAAATATGATCAATGTTATTTTTCTAATAGTTTTATAAAAAATTTATTTTAAAATTATTTTCAATGACCAATGGAATTACTTATTTCCAAAGTGGGTTTTCAAAAAATCTTAAAAGGTGTTTTTTCATCTATGTCAATTTCCATTTTTGAGTATTATTATTTATTCAAGGATAGTTTTTAGATTTTTCCATCCACCTTCATTATCTGAATGAATAATTTAATATGATCCATAAATTCCTTTTTCTTTCCAAGCCATCCTATTTGAACTCACATAAGTTTTCTTATAATGCCTTCCTTTTATAATTATGTGTTTTTAACTCTTTGATTAAAGGGTGTTCACCAACATTATATTCATCAATTTTTTTGGGGAAAATACTATTCTATGCATATTCTGTTTATCTATACATTATAAATACCATATGATTTATTATTCTGATTGAATGGTATTTACCTATAACATTACTGATTATATTTGAATACCCATTTATTTTACATGTATTTGTCATGTTTATGATTTACTTATGTGAATCTCTTTGAAAAGTTTATGAAAACCAATTTCCCTCCATGGGTTCTTTACAATGTGATAAGTGAATGGTTTTAATGTGGAACTCCAATGTGTGAATAATGATCGGTTTGGTCCTATACCTCCCTTCAATGCATTGGTTAATTATTTATTTCTCATGAGATAAATATGTTAAGAATGGAAATTTTGTTTATTCACATAAAAGAGTGTGGACATTTTTTTATGAAAAATACAAAGAATGAATATTTTTTCACAATCTGATGTGCGGGGTTTTTTTCCACAACATGATGCATTGACTTTTTTATTCATAACACGAGGTGTAGGAATTTTGTTTTTTCACAGCATAAAGAATGGAAATTTAATTTTATTTCAATATGTTCATAATTTCCCTATGATTTTTTTAAAAGTTATGTGTAATTTTAGGTTTCTTGGCCATGTTACATTTCCAAGCCATACACCTATGCATATTCTCTCAAGGATTAAGTTAATTTACCCATATTTTCACTATCGTTGGAATATTTTTCTATGATATTGTAATCATTATTTAATAATTTATGATACATAATTTATTCAGTATAAGTTTATTATGTATCTTGATTATACACATATTCTCATCCTATACCCACTTATGATATTTTATTTCTAACTCTTAACTTCACCCTAACCTTGGATCTGATATCACCTCATTATTAGGTTTCAAACCCCCAAGTTATAGGGATAAGAAAATATTTAATATCTATAAGAGTTCATTATATGGATAATTTATGGGAGATGTTAATAAATTCTTATGTTTTAAGAAGCCCCTATCATGGAGGAAAAAATGACTATTAGTTAAAAGTTTGTGAGTTTTATTAATTAATGTTTTTATTAATTCTCTAAAACTATTAAGATAATTTTTTTTGGGAATGTATTATAATAAATTATTTTATTTAAATAATGTAATTTAAATTGTCCTGTATCCAGGCTAAAAAAAATTTAACAACACATCTGGGCATCTTATAATTGACATAAGAGTTATGCTGACAATCATCATTGAGAACTAGAGTTTAAAGTTAATGATAAAATATTTATTCAAATATCTTAATATATAAAGGTAAAGTGATTTTTAAAGAATGGAATGTTTTTTCCTATATATATCGGTACCTATGAGATTCATGATCATATTATTATGGTAGATTATCACTTTTCACTTTCACCAAACCTCTACAATGTTCATGATGTGTTCCATGTATCTGTTTTGAGAAAGTACGGACTTGATCCTTTATATGTATTAGACTCATAGGTTTTACAGTTGGAGCATAATAATTATTATAAAACTATTTAATATAATTAAAACATCTAATTCAATATTTTTTATCCAAAATGATTCTCTAGATATAAAATAATCTATTATATTATTATTATCATTTTAAAAAATAGATGACCACATGTTTCTTCAAGACTTTCCATCTGACTGAAATGCCATTCTAGAAAAAAATAACCTTACAATGATTTCAGATCCTTATAATCTTACTAGAATATAGTACCAATATAACCCCTCACAACTATATCCCCATATCCTTCAGATACCAACTGATATTTTTGATCAAAGAGATAAAGTTATTCCAAAAAATATTATTCACATGATTAGTGTCAAATGGAAAAACCATAAATTTAAGAAGCTAAGTGTGAACTCATGGATGTTAAGAGACAAAAGTCTGATCATTTATTTGTATCAGTGTACGGGAATTTTAAGGTTGAAATTATTATAATTTGGTAGAATATAATACTATAAAATTTCATAATACATTTCTCTTTAAATAAATTTTATGTTTATAATAGCATTCTTTACACACAACACTGATCTTAAACAAACCAAGATGTATTATTTGAATTTTTTTATTAAATGTGATAGTTATCACTTAACCGTTATATTGATGTGTATGAATAGAACTAACTAAATTACGAAAAGTATATATAAATTCATCCTTAATGATATAGTATTGATTAATTCCTAGGAAATATTCCCTCGGTAATAAATGTTAAAAAGATATCATTTTATTTTAAAATATTTTTTTTCAAAGTATTGTATTTTTATATATATTATGAATCTATATTGATAATGGAATAATATTTTTATGAGATATATATTTTTATTTAATTTTAATTGATTAATAATAATTTATACATTTATTATCAATTGGTTATAAATCATGATAAAGTCATTTGAAGGTAAAAGGATAAATTTTCTCAGAAAACTGTTTTTATTGTATGTAATATATTTTATCTTAATAATTTTTCTTAATAATTACTGATGTATTGTTATAATTTATTGTGTAGATAAATTATTCAATAGAATATATTTAAATTAATATAATGATTTTTACTTGAAAATTAATATGAAAAAAATCAATCTTATGCTTAATAATGTATTTTTCAAAAAATAAAATTTGGTATATTTTGTGTGATTATTTTAAAATCAATTTTTGAAACATATATAAATTGAAATTTTTAAAATGGTTTCATGATTTTGAATCATTATATTAATATTTATTAATAATTTATATTTTATTTTTATTCATTGTGAATTGTGAGAATGGTAAAACATTTTCATCACGGTAATGTTTATTTGGATTGGGGGATTAAACATAGATATAAGGAATAAAATATCAATAAAATATAGATAAATATGATTTTGAAGTGAATTTAAACCCAAAATTTACTTATATTATAATTTTGGAAACCTTTTTGACACATTCACTTGAATAGGAATTTATTATATTTTAATGTTTTAAGTTTATATAATTTTTCCACTTACCTAACTTATACAATAAAACCTAATATCCTTTATTCTACACACCACTAGAGCCGTTTTGATTTTAAAATATTTTCAAAAATAATCTACCAACTTCATTATCCTTTATCTTGTGGTTCTGGTCTTTCCAAAAGGCCCATTTAATAATCCTTAAGGTTCATTTCAAAGCGAGAGACCCAGATATGAGGAATATGTTCTTACACACATTTTATAAGATTCTTTATTCTAAAACCACCTAAATATACTATATAACCAACATAAAGTAATTTAATTTCTATATTTAATATATTTATATGTTTTTATATTAATTTTATAATAAATTTCTATCTCCTTCCCATCCATTTGAAAATGATAACCTCGCTCGTACATAAATGTGGACTACTACCTCCACAAAGCGATGTGATTCATTTTTCATTTCACCTTTACATGGATGATCATATGTATATGTTTATTGAATATATATGATATTTTTAATATAATAATTATCCAATAAAGGTGAATTTACATTTCAATATCTTTTTTCTATCCATCCAAAAGTAAAAACACCACTCTTGGGTGTGTACAAACTTCCATCTCCATTAAGTGATGCAATCCATAATCCATCACCAATTAATATGAACGTTAATAGAAGTGTATATAGCGATTAAAAATTATAATTATGAAAATTTTATGTTTCTTTGGATTATTAAACCATGACCAAGTTGAAAGTACATGAACCGTTGTACCGAAACATACATAGAATGTGGACCAATTTTTACCTAAATGTTCATTTCAATGAAAAATTGCTAATAAAAGGGTAATTTGAAATTATAATTGAATGATATATAGTAATTTTAATGGATATTTACAAGAATATATTAATAATATATATTTAGATATTAAAAATTATATTTAAATGTATATGATGTAATATGGTACTTGAGGTAAGGGTTTATGTTACAATCTTGTTTATTTTTGGGAATGTCTATGTTAAATTTACATTCAGGGTAATTATATGATACATATACATTAAAACCATTAAAATTTATTTTTATATGTTTATTTATAGTATTTTCTTATATTACTACCATTTTTATCTCTTTGGTAATTAAAATGATAAAGATAACATTTTTATGAAATGCCAACCATGTTTTTTCTTTTCAGGCTGAGAATAATTCTCTTCATTGTCCATGTTCATTAAAATGTTTTATAGAAGATTTTACCTATTCATAATTTTTTTATCAATTAAATTTTTATTAAATATTAAATAATTCCAAAAATATTTAAAGTAATATTGTCAAATATTTTATGGTTGAATCACTTTTTAATTCTTACAAATGCGTGTAAAGAATGTTTTCTTTTCTTGTATATGACATGGATGGTTTTTTATATTCATTGTAACAATTGTTTTCATTGAATAATTATTTATAACTTTCCTTTTTTTAATTAAAAAAACAATGTTTTTATCAATATTATAAGATTTTTTAGATTTTAAATACACCAAAATAAAAGGGTATTTTCCCAATTATCAAAGAAATTATCAAATACCCTTTTAAATGTATTTTTTGTCTATGTAAACACATTTTAAGGATTGTTATGCTTCACTGGATATATGATATTATGATACCACTTACTTTATTTATTTTTATGGCATATTATTATGATGTTTTAAATATGATTCTTTTAAACTCGTTACATTATCATAGGTTAATTAAGATATAATGAAATTTTCATGAAACCTATTTCTCTTCGATGGGTTATGACATGATGAATTAGTGAATGATTTATTGATATTGTGGAACAATAATGTATGGATTCAATTATGTTATGGGTTGTACTAGAATTATATATCCCCCCCTAATTTATTAAGTAAAAAATGATATCTCATGATATAATATGAACTGAAATGGGAAGAAAACCCCATTCAGTAAGGGACTCTATCCACTATAATAATATTAGTAGTTAGACATGACTAAGGAAATGATTTTATATACTTACATGTATCCTATGAACTTATTTCATATTATTTTGAAATGTTCTCATGACCAATGATTGATTAATTAGGATCCCCACTCTTATGAAATATATAATTTCTTATGAGAAATCCTAATTCCACGAATCTTGATTTATGATCTATGACAGATTGAGTTTTACTTTAATAAGTTATGATAATGTTATCATACCCTTATGATTATCTTATGATCACTTTTGATCCTTGATTGATATCTACAATATTTATCCATACTGAGCATTTTAGGAAACCCTTTTTTATGTTTCCATTTCCATAGGTTATGAAGATATTTCTTAATAGGTTATGTCCAATAAGAGTATTGTGTGATAATACCAATGTGGGAGATGAATAATATATTTCATGAAATAATATGATTTTGTATCTAGTCTCCAAATACACAATACCTTTTTGGTTCTCATGCATGAATTAATATGATAAGTATTGAATATTAATCTAAAATGATGTAATATTTATTTATATAATTCCTCGGTAACCTAAAAAAAGGTATTTATAAAGGACCTCAATCAACCGAGACATGCAATAATAACTCATCTTTGTTTTCCTCTAGTGGAAGTAGAACACCATTAAAGAGGTTTGGTTGAGGAGGTCAATGAGGTAATATGAGATGATTAACTATGGGTCATTCTTCTTGATAAATATTCATGGTTGATGGCCAATTTGAAGATTCTAGTAGTTGGTATTCCATAGAGAAGTCTATAACCGACAAAAGATTTTTTCCTTCAACTGTTGAAGATATTATACTTATTTATTTTACTTTAGTTAGTCCCCATTTTTATATAGGTTCATCACATTTCTTTATTTATTATTAATTATCCTTACTTATTAATATTAAAGTCCAATTTATAACATTATACATTATCCTTTATACTCTTTTGGGTAATAGAATAGATAAGGTGAATAAATTTCCATATTATGAAATGATAATGGCATCATTTAGACATATTTGGGATATCATGGTTATTAATATGGAAACCATTGAAATAATATTATTAATGAAGTATTTAACTCAATTTAAAGATTGTATTATCCAATTTTATAGAATAATATCTTTCATAACTACTACTGGTAGTTAGTACACCCTATATGGAGAGTGATAATTATAGGTTGGTCAAGAAAGTCTTGATCAAGGATATGTAAGAGTGATCACAAGAGATATGGATTTAATTGATCTTGGGGTAGTTGATGCAATAAAATATAGAGTCTTACCTCATCATGTGGATTTATATCTTGACATGTTACCTGATTATTTATCTATAATTCATCATAACTATAAGATGTGTTTACTATTAATTTAATTTCTATAATGGAACCAATATATATACCTACTTATTGGATGGACCTGATTTAATTTAGGGAACTAAATACCTAGTTGGAGTATGTTGGAGCTAAAGGGTATATCTGATTCCGAACATCCCCTTGGGATGGTATGGTTCTCTTTATTATTAATGAAAGGTTCTGGGGCCTGTAGTGAAATCCGGTGGGCCAAGGATTTTAAATTTTTTGTCGGTGGGATGATGGGACTTGTCGTCGTCAACGATCTGAGTCCAGGTAAGGCCCGAGGATCTCTTGTAAATTTTTAAGGGCAAAAAACAAATAGAATACATACTGTTCCAAATCTGAAGGTGTGCTCGACTGTCACTTGTCACTGGAGATCTCTTCTTGATGAATCCATGGAAGGATCCCTCTAGATCATCCCCACACACTTCAAAAACTGCTAGAACATCGATCATTGAACTTCGAGTGCTAGCACAACAATACAATAATACATTCTACGTCCCGACGATCACCGCATCGAGACGCCTTCAATGCTTGAGGAAGATCTTGATCCAAAACCGTGGATCAGAAGCTTCTCTCTACAGGAAGTGGGAGGAGTTATAGGCTCTCAATTTTCATTCCATGAATGAATGAATTGGGGAATTTCCACACATGATAGAGATCCCTCCCTTTTATTTATAGTGACGTTAAGAAATACCAGGTTGGGTTCCCCATGCCCCATTTATTTCAACGTCCACTAAATAAATAATTTTGACAAACTAAACTGGGTCAATATTATTTATTATTGCATCACATAATTGTAATATATATAAAATATATTACATGATATAAACCAATAAATTTAACTCGACCCGTTATCCCGCTTAATATGAAACAATCATTGAATATTAAAATAACATTCGTTCAGTTAATATTTTTTCCCGTATTTACTAAACTTGTAAACATATTAAATAAATTCAATCATGATTATTCACAACATTAATATTAATGAATTTATTTAATTATTTTTGTGCTCAAAAACATGGACAACGCTCGGACCCCATGGCGGGTCCCACTATGTCCATATACCTATTCAACTGAATAGGTTGGATTCTTGAATACGCTATTGTGTGTGACCCTCTAGGATCTTATCTCAATAGTAGTGAATAAAATCCACAGACCAAGAGCAGAGTCTAGCAACCCAACATTTCCCCTAAAGAGATAAGGATTGTCATAGCAATGAAAACCAACCTATGAGCACTGGCTATGTACTAAAATCTCTTTGTCATTATATATCTCATAAAGAAGGACACACCCTTGTGTCATCATCCTTTTCTTGCTTTATCATTTTTTGATCTATCCAGATGGATTTACCTTTGTACTGATTTGGAAAAGACTTTTGAAGGCAGGACCAATATAATCAACCTGGCCTAAGATATACAACTTCCTAAACATAGAATCGAAAAATTCATTCTTGACCATTCAACCAATGTCATACCACCAACGATGCACCCAACACAAGCTACCTCGCCATGATTTCAATACCATTGTTTTTTCCATGCATCAAAGTACAGAATCAAATGGTATAAATTTGTAGTGATGTCAAGTCAGGAGACCAGTAAAAATTTATATAGATAGTAACAACCAATGACAACCAAAAAATGTGGTGTTCCTATTGGAGATTCTATCCTCATGATCTCATTACTAGAGATCACCAAGTGAGAACTTCATGAGAAAAAGTCTCAATGCTTATGGTCCCCTAGAACCTGATAGTCAGAAATCTACTGTGTCCAGTCAGTAAGATGTATCTAGACTATAGAACATATATTGAATATTAATTTCATAGTATTTCTAGGTTCACATTATAGAATGGGATCTGCTATAACCTCTCGACACGACAATTAACCTTTTGAAATTACTATTATAATAGCGGACATAGAAAAGTCTACACAATAATGGTAAGATAGAATCATGTATAAATAATTGTATACATGATATGGTAATCAAAATTACTGCATAGTTGGGTCTAGGGAACCAACTATTTCAACACTACCACTTGCAATAGAGACAACATGCTAACAAAACATGTTATCTACTCACAGGATAAAGTTCACGCTTCTGCTGAGTAATGGATTTAATTCCTGGGCTTGCCAATTTTTCGCTATGTGGCATATCTACAGTATGCGACCTCATCTCCTTGAGTAAAACTTCTCAGGATAAAGTATCCCTGAGTATATCATTTTTTCCATCTTCATAACTTGACAACATGGCTAGTAAGAATATCATAATTCCAATTATGATAATACTTCTTCTCATTAGGTGAGATTCTAAGAACTGGAACAAATCATTTCATTTAACTGCTTCTTAGCTGCCTTAGAAGCTGCAACACACTCAATATTTATTGGTATGGATACCACTAGCTTTTATGATCATGACTTGCTCATCACCTTTACCTAACTTGGAAACTAGATCAAATTGATCTAAGGATTACTATATTGTATCCCACAATAAATAATATACCTTATTCTCCATATACCAGGTACATATCTTTTTTACTTGTCAATGTACAAGATGATAGTTTTGAATTATTCACTTTCAGTGCTCCTGGATATATTTTATATTTGTCTACTTTAAAGTACATCCTAGTAATTTCAATTATTGAACATATTATGGAAAATGTGATTGATCCATCGCTGAAGCGTATAGAAATCAATTCACTATATTAATCTCTTCCCATTTTCCAGACTTGTCAACCTGGATAGATTGAGCCATGTGACATTGGAAACAATTCTGAACTTGAATTGTTCCAACATGTATTTTTCAATACAATGTCACTATATGCACGATTGACTAGGACCAAGAAACCTATTGATATACCTCAGTAGATCATGTTCCCTAGAAATCAGGTTGATACTTTTACCTGAGTCTTATCTAAGAGTAAGACCAATATGTATGTTTTCTATATGTTTTCAAACATATTTCTATTGAAAACATTTACACTCCCACTAACCTATGGTAGAAAAAAAAAATAAAATATTAATTCTAAATGAATGATCTAAGATCTTGTTTTTTACTTAAATCTAGAACTGGATTTCAGTAACTTGCAACCTTCATTGGCATTTGATGGTGTCATCATCCCTTTTTGGTTGCGTTTAATAGAAACCTTCCATGAAATATGATCTTGACATCCAATGATCAATAGAATGATCTTAGAAGTTAGCTATGACAAGTAAAATTATAATGGATTTAGGCATACCGACTTGGTATAACCAATAGAGCCTTATTGGTACCATGCTTGCACCATCCATGTAGAATTTCATTTGAATACCCACCATAGTATTCAATTTATAATCCCCCTTGCACTTTGATACATGGAATCCATTAATTGAATTTTAATTTGTCTTGTCAATCTTATCTAATTTCCATATACTGCTAACATGTAAGATTTATTATTGTTAATGAATAATTTTTCTCTAGCCACGGTGAACATAAAACCATCACCATGGTTTCATCCTTCCTACAGAGTATGTTTCACTGAAACATGCCTCTTCCACATGAACTTATTAAACTTGTTCCTATTCCAACCATTTGTGTATCTTGAGCATTGACTAAAACCAAGTCAATCTTGCTCCCACCATCTCTAATAGAGATTTTGCAACCTTATAGAAATTTATTCTAGTATTTTACTAAAAATTTATATCTTAGGGATTCATGTAATATCCTAAGAAACTATTAGGATAATTAATTAGATCAAACATGTGTTTAGCTTGATGCATGTTTTTTTATATCTTAACAAAATCTTTGCATTCTAACACATATCCTATGATGTAATGTATTTTCATCATACTATGACTCGTATGATATCCATTTTTTCATTTGGGTTGGCATATTGGTTACGGGTTTATGCCGTTATTTTCAAAGTACATTTTTTGAAATATGATGGATGTTTTTGAAAGTTGTAACATTGATACAACTTACATTATAACTTTGATGTGTTACATTTTCATTTAGGAATTTCTCCATGCTACATGTTTTTTGTTCAATGTTAATATGTAATACTCATCATCGATCCTCCTATAAACATCAATGTCCTGATATAGATAAGGTAACATGCATTTAGGAATTACTCCACACTACATTATCATGATCTATGATTGTTTAGTCAAGATATTCTTCAGCATGAAGATCCGAAGAAACTCATATCTTCTAACCATACATATATATCACTATTATATTCCTTAATATCATAAAGGAATATTATGTGTTTTCTTTACCTCTATCTTTCCTTTAGAATAGTTCACACTCCCTTGTTGAACTAAACTATGAAGCTCTATGGAATACCTTTATTTATAAATGTTTCTTTTTCTAAACTAATAATGTCAGTAATACCAAAGGTGTTTAGATGTGCCAAGACGAAATACCATATTGGGTATATTCTTGATGTCCACATTTAGATTTTCTTGAAAAAGAACTATATTTCCACAACTGGGTAGGTCTTACATTTAATATTCATCATGTATTGCCTTTGATTCAAGTAGTAGTGAACTATTTGTTGAGTATGTTACCACAAACAACATTCATTCCAAAACATGGAATAATGTCTCATCTTGTACAAATGGGAACATGAGATAATTTGTTTTTGGTTATACTCAAAAACTTGTTTAGTTTGAGTCAATTACTTGGAAATTTTAAGTAATGTGTTCCTCATTGATGACCTAGGAATCACGCTTTCTCAACTACAGTGTTATCACAATAGAGTGTGATGGGATATTTACTACTAGGTACCACATCCATATCCTAGATGAATCTTTGCATCCTAACTGCTTCATTAGTCACCTCATAAGCTGCGAAATACTCAGACTCTACTATAGAATATGAGACCACACTCTTCTTTGAGCTCTTTCAGTTCACTGCACCTCTATTTAAAGTGAAGATGTATCATGTTTGCAACTTCATGTCATCTTTATCAGTCTGTAAACTAGCGTATGGATATCCTATGATGACTAGTTCCTCATATCCTCCATAAACTGGGAACATATCCTCAGTACACCTTAGGTACTTTATGATAGTCTTGACTTCCATCCAATGACAGTCACCTGGGTCAGCGTGATATCTACCTACCACACTCAATGGGTAGGCGACATCCAGCCTAGTACATATCATGACATACATGACTGACCCAATCACTGAGGTTTATGGATTCCTTTCCATTATCTTTCTTTCCTCATGTGTCTGAGGATAGATTTTCTTGGAAAGATGAATTCCATGTGAAGCAGAAAACAATCCCCTCTTGGATTTTTCCATACTGAATCTCTTCAGTATCTTATCAATGTTTGTATTTTGACTTAGGCCCAACAATCTATTAGATATCATGATTGATCTTAACCCCATGAATATATGCTGCCTCACCCAAGTCCTTCATGGAGAAGCATTGATTCAAACATTCCTTAATATAATATAATACTAGTGTATTATTTCCAATAAGTAATATGTCATCAGCATATACTATTAGGAAAATGACTACACTCCCACTGAAACATTTGTTGACACGAGGCTTACATTTGTTCTTGATGAAACCAAATTTTGTTATGGCTTCATTAAAATGAATGTTCCATGACATGGATGCTTTATTTAATCCATAAATGGATTTCTACAACTTGAATACCTTATTGGCTTCCTTCGGAGTTATAAAGCCTTCGGGTTGTGTCATGTAGACATATTCCTAAACAACTCATTAAGGAAGGATGTTTTGACACCCATTTTCCAAATCTCATAGTCAGGTAATCAGAAATGCCCAATAGAATGATGACAGATTTCAACATTGAAACTGGTGAAAAGGCTTCATCGTTGTCAATGCCTTGATGTTGCTTGAATTATTTTTCAACCAGTCATGCCTTATAGCTATTGAATTATCCTTCCATGTCCAGTTTCTTCTTGAATACCCATTTTCAACCTACTAGCATTACATCAATTTTACGATTTACCAAAATCTAGATAGGGTTTTGGTACATGGGAATCCATTTCAGAATTCAGGGCTTCTTGTCACTTGGAAACATCTATGCCACTTACTACTTCCTTGTAGGTTAGAGGATCATTATTATCTACTAATAATGAGTCACCATCCTCACTAACTAGAAAAATGTACCATTCCAGTTCTCTAACCTCTCTTGTACTTCTACACAGTTCTTGTGTCTCTGGAATAGTTCTTTTTTCCACGGGGATTTGTGGAATTTGTTCATGTACCGACTCTTGTGTACCTTGAGCATTTAATTCATTGAATTCAATCTCTATCCCACTATATATTTTGTAGATGTTCTCCCTCTCAAGGAATATGGAATGTATTACCCCTATAACCTTTTTGTCTATGGGGTTTTATAGGTAATTTCCCCTTGTTTCCTTGGGGTATCCTATAAAGGTACACAATGCACATCAGGGTGCATCTTGGTTACCTAAAGAGTCCTTAACAAACACATCAATTCCCCACACATGTAAATTCTATGACATGGATTTATTTCCACTAAAGAAATTGTATGGAATAACATTTATCAATTTAGTTCATACCTGGTTTATTATGTGTGCCGCTGTTTGTAACGCATATCCCCAAAATGATAATGGAAGACTCACATGACTCATCATTGATCTCACCGTGTCTAATAAGGTGCATTTCCTCCTTCCGCTCACACCATTCCACTATGGAATCTAATGAGGAGTGAGTTGGGATTGGATCCCAAACACCCATAAGTAATCAATGATGTCATGATTAATACATTCTCTACCTCATTCTGAGCAGAGTTTCATAATATTCTTACCAATCTTGTTCGCAAATTCATTCTTGCATTATTTTAACTTATTGAAATAATTTGACTTATTCCTCTATAATTAGATATATACATATCTACTAAAATAATAAATAAAAGTTATGAAGTATGAGTACCCTCCTCTTGCATCAACTGGAAATGGTCTACACACATCAGTATGAACCAATTAAAGAAGCTCTTTAGCCCTTTAACCTTTCCCACTAAATGGGGCTTTAGTCATTTTTCCTTGTAATCATGCATGACATACACCAAGTGGTTTTAGTTATAAAGAATCTAAATATCCATCTTGATGTAACTTTTTCAAGTGTTTCTCATTTACATGACATAACTGGTGATTCCAATGTTGTGTGTGGTATGAGTCATGTGAAGTATCTTTGTTATTGACTTCCATTACATGGTTTGTTTAATCCATCATGTAAAGATCGTTGTATAAATGTGACCTACCAAAAAAATTATATGTCTGTAAAATAATAAACATTCATTTCCAAACATGAAAAAAATTCAATATGTATCTAATATTTATACAGAAATAATTTTTTTAGTAACAGATGGAACATAGTTGCAACCCTCTAACACCAATATCATCCTAGTTGGAAACATGAGGTGGTAGTCCCTAATATCTACAACAGTGAGTATGGCTCTATTGGCTACTTGTAGATTTACCTCTCCTCAGTCAATCTGCATGAATCAACTTGGTTCATGTATTTGGATATATATATATATGAGCACCAAAAGATGTATCTAATACCCAATTTGTAGAAACTGATAGATTACATTCGATAAAAAATGCAACTGAAGAATCACCTTGATTCTTAGGATAGGTGCAGTTCTTATTTGAGTGGACCTTCTTACCACATGAAAAAAATAGCTTCATGTTCCCTTGACTCCCATATGATCTTACTTTTCTTGGAAGGGAATGGAGAAGTTTCGGGTTTAATGCTCTTTGCCTTCCCTGTCCTATTATTCAACATAAGGACAGAAAGATTTTCGCATTTCATATCTTTTTCCAGCTGGAGAATGTGGATAATAAGATCATATAGTGACTTCTCAGTGTTGTTCATGTTGAAATTAACAACATTTCTAGAGAAGCTTTGAGGGGGTGATGCATGAATGAGATTGGTACCCAGTTCTTCAGGGAGTTTAAACCATAGAACCTCCAAGAGCTCAATGTAGCTAAGGAGCATGACTGTTTGAGGAATAACTAAGGAACCCTCTCCAAGATTACTCTGATGTAGTGCCTTAGAGATCTCAAACCGGTCTTTTCTTACTCTCTCCCGGTAAAGACCATAGAGGTGATCGAGATTTCTATAGGAATCCATGTTTTCATGAGACTTTATGAGCTTACTAGACAATGATGATAACATCAAACATTGAATGATGACCGCGTCGTTCATATGTTTCTCATAGACCAAGAAATCTTTTTCACTCGCCTCTTGGGTAGGAAGATCATGTAATGATGACTCCAACATGTAAGACATCTATTAATGATGTAGAATAACTCAAAGGCATCTAAACCATTCCTAGAAGTTACTGTTAGTGAGGATGTTGTCATCATATAGAATTGATCGCAGTGATAGTGTGGTTGAAGTGTTTGTCATTTTATTATAAAATTAAAAGAGAAGATCATTATTATTTTCCTGATTACATTTTATGAGAAATAATAAATTAATTTTATTAAGACTCCCACTATTTTATAAAGTCCCAATGGCCCTCACCATTGAACTCGAAATGTCCAGTTCCCATGAAATTCTAGTGGCAAGGATCTGTATTCCACATGTCATAACCCCAAAAATGTTTGGTCAAGCTATTTGAAGGTATTTAGATAGGAAGGTCTTTGATAATTGTGGGATTACAGCTCCTTGATCTATTGAGTAGACTCCCCAATCCTGAAATCCTGACATTGGATTTCCTTAACTCTTGCCTCTAATATTACACCAATTCTATAAAGGGATAATCCTCTTTATGTAATATGGTTAATTCATCCCAAAATTTTTTATAGGGGATTCCTGTATAAAAGTAAGTGTCCCAACAAGGGTTGGTCAAACACATAGTTTTATTGAATTTTTTCCTTAATTAAGTAACATAAGGATTAGTCTGAATTAATATTTTATTTTAGGGATTTTATCTCTTATGAATGTATTTATTATTGTCATCATTACATTCTTATTAATATTATGTGGAACTTACTTAAGTGATTAACCATGTCCTGATAATATTTACACATAAGCCTGGTTTATTTTAGTTCCATCTTGCACGCTTGTTTAATTCATTAATTATGTGATTGTGACAACACATTCATAATGATAAACCATGGAATTGATTGAAATAAAATAATAAAAAGGGAATGATAATGATCTTTTATAATGGTTATTTTATTTAGCGGTTGATAAACTAACCCTGACCTTGGGGAGAAAAACCTTGAACCTTTTGGGTTCGTGTTTATAACATTCCACATGTGCACCTATATATCTCATGGGATTGGTTTTTTCTCAGCTTCAACTTGAACCACCTCCCCTAGATTGGTACTTCCGTCCATTACATATTATTTTTTTAACTAACACACATGTGAGGGGTAAAATGGGGGGTTTACATAAAAGAAATCATTGGAACATAGACCCTGCATATTAATGAGGAGTGATGGATCATTGGAAAACAATTAATATAATAAATAAATTAAATGGACGCTAATCACATAAAATGGTCTTGGTCTAGATCATGATCACCTATATACATTAAATAAGTTACACATTTAATAAAACTATTTTTAAATTCGTTAATCGTTCTTGTTTAAGATAAATGATGCTCGAATCAATTAATCATAACCTTTAATTAATCAATAATTTTATTATAAACCCTTTTTTTGCGTTTCTTGTGATTCTCATCCATCATAATTTTAAACAAATAAATTCATTTAAAATTATCTATGTATGTAACTTTTACTTTGGAGGAAACCCAATGAATTCTCGTTCATAACTACCCAATGAGTAGGAATGAACATTACGTAGATGTTAAATTTAACACACACACACACACATATATATATATAACACCTATCACGTGTTCTGCCCCAGATTTACGCCTGCACAATGGTAAAAGTCTCAAGGGTTTTTATAAAATAATAATAAATTTTAATAAATATGCGAAATTTGGATGAGTACACGGCATGTAGCTCCTACTACACGGCGCGTACTATCATTCACCGTCCCTCCGAAGTACACACTCGGGGATACTATGTGAATATGTATTTCTGAAATCCTCGGATTACAAGGCATGTATAGTGAGAGGCACGTCATGTAGTATTCGCATTACACCATCTCTAACCGAGAAAGTCATGTACGAGGTACATAGTCCAACCCTAACCCGAAGGGACTACTTGCCGTGTCAAGTGGTCCACATGATGTGTAATCCAAAAACTATGTGCCACGTATTCCTGGTCAACACATAGAGTCTTTAAAACTTATAAATACTCCAATGATATGCCTTGGTATGGCAGACCAGTTTCGATGCATTGAACTTTGATACACGGTGTGTTAATCTGACTACACGCCGTGTGTCCTAGTTTTGTATGACCAAGAACCTTTAGCACCTATGTATGGGGTCCTCTGTTTTATTTTAATCAAAATTAAAATAAAATATTGTTTCTATAAGGTGAAAGAGAAATGAAAGAGGAGGAATAGATATCAAGATTCAGATTTTCAGAATAATTAAATTGAATTAACAAACTAAATTATTAAACTGTAAATAATCAATGAATTATTTAATTAATTAAAAACAATGATGTAACTGCTCTAATACCACTTGTAGGTTCCTGGCACATCCGAAGAATTGTTGGTATGGATCCCGACTTTAATTTTTACCATGATCAATGATTATTCTGGGATCAATACGACGATGAACTCCAGTATCCACGGAATATAATCAAAGATTTATATAAATAAGGAAGAGGCTCGAAACCTTTTTGGAGGATCTTGCACATCATGTATATAATTAATTTAATTAATTTAGTAAAGAAAAGAATACCCGAAATTTGGTATTTTCTTCATTGATGATGTTGATCATCTGGAATTACCCTTATGGATTATCTTGTTGCACTTGCAAGGATCCAAACTAGAATCCCTCTAGCGGTGATCCACACGTGCTCCGATGGACTCTGATCGACACCACTCATTCTCTGGGTTATAGTGTCGAGAGGCAAGTGTCTTGTGTCAGTTATTCTTTATCAATTTTTCTTTGGCCTTGAAGAACGTATCTCAATCTTGAGAGGGGCGAGAAGAGTATTTGAGAGAGATAAATTGTTTAGCTCCACAATTCTCAATTCATCGGGCATGTAGTTCGGTACATGGGATAATAGACGTACGTGTCTATTTATCAACATGGGGATTTGGTTACAATATTTAATTTCATAATATAAATTAAATACAATCATAATGTTATAGAAAACCCATGATTTTAATAATAATATATCGTCATTATTTACGGTGTGCCAACTTGCGCAAAATGAAATTATAAATAAAATTCTGTGCCACAAAATAATAGAAGCATTATTATTATTTTAATTTTTTTCCAACTAGTTAAATAAATATTCACCATCTTGCAAAAAATATTTTACTACCAGACCAAACTTGGTCGGATCGAACTCCACAACCATTTATTGAACACTCAAATAAATATATAAATAATTTATTATCTTAAATAAATATTTTATTTATAAACTAGTAAATAAATATTTATTAATTGTTCAATAAAATAAATAAATAAATTTTACCCAAAATCTGGTGAAATAATATTTATTTAATTTATGCAATCATTTTAACCTAAAAAATGTTATTCCACTATCTTCTAAATAACATTAATTAATTAAATTGAAATAGAATTTAACCAAGACCACCAGAAACACTTTTTGTGTGACTCTATAGGATTATTTTTCATTGGAATCAGGCGATCTTGTCTAAAGTCCAAGAGTGATATCTAACAACAGGTTAAGGAACCCAAGATAAAGAACTTAAAGTCACAAAAACAACATCCACATACGAACGCTCACTGTGTAATATAATCCCTTTATCTCAATATCTCATCAACCTGATTTCATGATAGTGTCATCAAACTTTATTCTTGATACGTCGTTCATTGAATACCTGAAACAAACTCATCGTTACACCATGAACATGGTATTTTACGCGACGGTTCTATTTCAATCAAAGGGATGATATTCAACTTCCATAAATAGAAAGGACAAATCCTTCCTCGACTTATCAATTAATAGCATGCCACTCATGATGCACCCATCATACCCTACTTCCTGACAACTATTTTCATGATGGTTTTCGTTAGTAAATCAAAGTGTGCGAGTCATGAAACATATTAATGATAATATAAAATTCTTAGGATTATTACACATGCTCACAAATAGGAATATCAAATGACAGAAAAACATGAGGAATTCCAACAGGAGGGTCTGTTCTCATAATCTCTTGTCTTGGATATTACCAAGTGCTAACTTCATGAGAGTATGTATTATCTACTTACGGTTATTCACACCTGACGGTATGTATGATATGTGTTCCATCATAGTATTTTATCCAACCATAGAACTACATTTAAGAATATTGTTATAGCATTTCAAGGTTTGCGTCATAGTGTGGAATTTACAGGACCTTATCAATGAAAAAATGCTCTAGGATATTATCACATCATAGTCATGCAGAATAATGAACAATATGTAATAAGATTTTTAATATTTAAATACATTAAATATCCATGAAATCACTGTACAAAAGTTGTTTCTAGGACACTTAATCTAACAAGATGATGTTCTACGATGGATTTAAATACCCCGATGGTCTTTGGATCTAGTTTTTTTAGGGATGATGACGATGAATTCATGATGATATGTTACGATGACTACGAGTGAATGTGACAGGCTCTGGAGAGTGATTTGGTGTTTGGATGGAGACCTTGATTGTGGTGACAAGGAATCAACATAGAGAGTGGGTTTTGTGATTATGGTTGTAGATGATAGGACTGTGGATAACGTGGTGCGTCATGATCATATTTGGATCTATGTTCTATTTGGGTATTATGGATTTTGAAGTTTGAATTGGGTTTCATGTGGTTTTGTATCCCGCCTGTTACTGGTCAACCAAAAAACGACTACTTCAAAAATCAAATAAAAAATGAATTTTTATTCAGATATTATGATGTCTTACTCAAGGTCTGGCATCATGTAGTTTTTCTCATATATTTTTTTACAGTATTTAGTCCTATTCCATAATTATGTCATCAGTATTTGTATGAAACCCATTACATTAATGGAAGTATCATTTTCATCGAAAAACATTCTCTAATAGATGGTAGTATGATTACATTATTAGTGAGTATCCTCTTCTTAAGATCCTTAAACATTTCATCACATTCTTCTACCAAGAACAACTTTACCACTTTCTATGTGAATATAGTTAGTAGACTAGTACATTTTGAAAATTTTCTTACAAATCATTAATAGTACACACCTAATCAAAAAATTTTGTGGACCATTGTGACACTAGGGGTTATGGGACATTTTTCAATTTTCTATATCATTTAAGGGTCCATAAAACATATCTTACCTATGATCACATTCCCCGTGAATGTAACTTGTTTCATATAGTAGTCTCACTTCTTAAATGTAGCATAAAAATTCTCCATTATTAACATCTCTAGTAAAATCCTCATATTCTCTTTATATTCATCCTTTATAATGGACTAAATAAGAATATTATCAATTAATACTACCATAAATTTAAAAAATTCATCTCTAAATACTCTACTCATAAAATAAGTGATGATTATAAAAGAATTAATATATTTTAAGGGAATCACTATAAACTCATAGTGTTCATACCTTGAATGAAATTGTGCCTTCTAGATATCTTCCTTATTAACCATAAAGTGATGATATATAGACTGGATATCATCCTTTTAGAATTACTAATCTTCTAAAAGTTAATTGAACTAGTAATCAATCCTGGGTAGGGCATACTTGTTTTTTATTGTGATATTTTTGAGGTATCAAAAATCTATTCATTTCTACATAGACCAACCCATTTCATTGACAAAGAGAACCAACACACCCCAAGGTGATACACCAGGGAATTTGAATTATGTTTCAAAAATCTCTTTCAACTATTGATTTATTCTCTCTAATTAAAATGGGGTTATCATGTAAGGGATTTTGGAGATAAGAGTTCCTCTAGAAATGAGTTCAATTGGGAACTCTACCTCACGATCTGTGGGTATGCCGAATAACTCTTCAGAAAATAAACTTTTATATTCCCTAATAATGGGAATTTCCTCAATATTTATGCTACCTATTAATGTAACCATTGGGGAAATATATTTTTATTCACTAGGTATCAACACCAACACCATTTAATTATATTAAAAAAGAGATTCATGATCTTGCTTTAAGTTTTATTGGATCATGGGATGGTACAAAATATAGAAAGTTATTTCATTTTACCAATAATTGATGTGATATCTATATAAAAATATCCAATCCATGCCTAATATAGTGTAAAATTCCACTAAGGGATGGATTATGAGATTCACTGGTTGAATCTTCCAACACAGTCCAACAGGAGAATATTCCAACACTTGGGTTTAAATGACCACAACACTAGGCTTTTTATTGATATCTCCACATCAAGGTATCAGGGATGTGATTCAATAGTTCTAGTACATATAAAGTATGTAAAATAATGTGTTAAACTATAATCAAATAAAATATTTTCATTCATGGGTGAAAAGGAAGTGTACCTTATATAAATCAATTTTCATGCTCCTCCTCATTGGTAGTGAGGGAATAATTTTCTCATTATCCCCTCTTAATTCGTGGTTGCTAAAGTTGATTACCCTCAAAGACCCAATGTTTAGTGCACTGGAATTCATGGTTCCCATTATCCCCTCTCCATTGGTGGGGACCATATCTACACACAAATATAGCCTTTACTTTCCCTTTGAGGCAATTCCCATGATGATTATTTCTATATCATAGACATGTTTTGGTGGGATCTTCTTTCCTCATTTCTCATTTGATCCCCCTTCTTGAAAATAAACACTTATCTTCTAATTTAAAAATCCATTGGGCAATTCTCCAAACCCCATATATACATTTAGAGCACATGAAACTAGTAATTCATATAACATGAAGTCTTGGATATCTATATCCTATCAGTGATTTTGTTATAAAACCCTAATGAATCAATATATTTTTATTGTCATTATTAATAGAAAAACATGTGGTATATCTTAAAATTATTTTGAAAATTTCCTTTGAATCCACAACAGATTCACTCTCTATTTTCTTAAGCTATAGGAATTATCTCTACATATTTGATCAAATATTTAAAGGTCAGTACTTGTAATGTATTACCATTTTAAAATTTCCCCACTCTATTCAATTCATATTATATTTTATATTTGTATTCCTAATAATTTCCTACCATTGATTAGATTTATTATCTAAACAATAAAAGGAAATAGTAAATTTCTCCAGATCATTATATTAATGAACAAAAAATATATTTTCTATTCGATTGACCCACCATTCTTTGAAAACTGGTTCAAAATATTTGTTAAACATTAGTGGTCATTTCTAAATAAAGGACTCGATGGAGAGTTTCTATTTATTGGTTGAAGCATGATGTTATCCATTGTGTAGTATATAGTTTATATCCCGGGATGTCTAGGTAAGAAGTGACGTGATTTTTTGAACTCCACCTCACATTACACTGTGTATTTCATTAGAACAATAATTTCAATGTGAATGTTCCCAATCAAAGTATAATATCACCGAGAGGGGGAGTGGTGATTTAGTGATATTATTTTTTATTTTATGTTTCTTATCAATTGAAAGAAACTTCGCCTCCTATTAAGGATTTTAATTACCTACTGAGAAACAGATCTATACACATCCAAATGAACACAAATATTTACAAGGTTCACTATTCAATAAGAATAAATACATCATTGTTATCGTTTGGAAATGATCCAACACCATAAAATCCACTAGAAATAAATCCTTGGGTTACAATGAGTAGGATGTACTCTTTCACCTGTGTAGAAGTATGAAACAATTAAAATAATGCATGTTCATCCTCTTAGCAGAATAGGGTAATATTTTTTTTGAAACACCTCATGTTACCTGCACTTCTTTTAAATTTAACAAATGTATTCAAATTTTAATACAATTCATCAATTCCTTACCCAGAAGAAAGGTAAGTACTAACTGGACATTGTTATGAAACAAAGAGTCTGATTCTTCTGTGTTTGACTTTTTTAAAACAAAGCTTCCAGTCACTACTTGAAATATGACTTTTACCAACGGTTTTGGCCAAACCGTTGGTATAGCTCATTAATTTGGACCTATACCAACAGTTTGGCCAAAACCGTTGGTATAGGTCACTTATATGGACCTATACCAACGGTTTTGGCCAAACCGTTGGTATAGGTCCATTATAGAGACCCTATACCAACGGTTTGGCCAAACCATTGGTATAGGTCCCCCTTATACCAACAGTTTGTCCAAAACCGTTGGTATAGGTCCTAAAATCAAAGGACCTATACCAACGGTTTTAAGAACCGTTGGTATAGGTCCTTCGATTTTTAATCGAATATTCTTACTGAGAACATTATATAAATCAAAATTTAAAATTATTATAACAATACATATATATATTTATGAAATTATGTTCACAAAAGTCATTTTAGGTTAGTGGTTAAGTCATTCAATTATAAACTAGAGGTCTTGGGATCAAATCCCACCGAATGTTTTTTTTGAAATACATATACCAACGGTTTTGAGAACCGTTGGTATAGGTTTTCATTTTACTTACACCAACGGTTTTCCCAAAACCGTTGGTATAGACCTATTGTCACGGATTACTTGCCAACGGTCCTCCAAACCGTTGGTATAGCCTATACCAACTGTTTGAGGGCCTATACCAATGGTTCCAAACTGTTGGTATAGGGTATTTTTCCAGTAGTGAGTCCATATTCCTCTGTCACTAGAACTGAAGTGGAGAGGATCCATACCTTCGGCGGTGATGTCCTGGAGGAGATGATTATGGCTCCAACCCCTTCCTCCTGGTGGGGAGAGGGGGGAATGATATCCCTTCCTCCAAAATGGTTCGACCTTTCACCCCTTTCATTAACCTGACCTTCCTTCCTCTTTTCCCATCGATCCTTCTTTTTCCTAAGGTTCCCAACCTTCACAAAGGATCACCCCAACTTAAAATTTCATCAAAGGGGTTCAACACAGCTGCAGAACTTCACAAAATGAATTTTGTGGATCAATTTAGGGGTTTTTGTCCCTCGGTTGACACGTTTGATAGATTTGTCTTCGATTCATGGGGTCTTCAAGATCGAGCAGTGGTGGGTCTTCTCGATCAGCGCAAATTGATGATATGCTTCTCCTCGTAGGAAGACCAGATTGCTACATGTTCCAGCACTCCTCATGTCTTCAACGGAAGTGGTTTTCATCTCCTTCGATGGTATTATGAGTTCATCATGATTCACGACCCGCCTTCATCAGCAGTGTGGGTAAACATCCCAAATCATCCACTCCCTTTCTAGACCCCTTCTGTTATATGTATGCTATGGAATATGGTTAGATGATTTTTCTGTTCTGATGATCGCACGCCAGCAGTTTGTCACCCTATATTACCTCGCGTATGTGTTGAGGTGGATGTTTCAATACCTCTAGTGGAGTGGTTGTGGATTTCGGTAGGAGGATATTTTAGATGGAGATAAAGGTTGGTGTTTAAATCGTGTCCTGCATTCTTCTGGGGATACCATAGGATATGCCATTTGGCTTCTGGTTGTCATCGCAGTATCCGGGTTAGGCAAACTGTGATCAGTACTTCTGGGGTATTTGAGGTGTAGGTTGATCCCATAGTCCATGTGTAGGATAGTGATGGTTTGGGTGAGTATGAGGTGGAGCATGAGGCTTCTCTAAAGGCGATATATCATGTGGAATTTCCAGTCGCTGAGTACAGCTTCTGGGAGTCTCAACTCCAACAGTGGTGTCCCATGGTTTCTACTGTGTCAGTAAAGAGTGTGAAGACTAAAGAGGTAGAGCTGTGGGTTTTGGATATTTTTTCCTATTTAAAACATGATTTTGTTCTAAATGGAGTTGAATGTGATGGTCCATTAGCAGTGGCTATGGTGGATCCTCCAGTTACATCCATATCAATCGAGGAAGGTGTGGCGAGATTGATAGGGAGTGATGTTCAAGATCTCGGTGGCTCTCAAGGTCCAGGATGGGAGTACACTAACAAGAATCTATAGTTCATGGGTCATGGATATGAGAAGCTTGCAGGATCAGACACGGTGCAGGGGAAATCCTTTTTGTGGGTTGCAATATAATCTCAATGTGGGAAAGGGAGGTTGGACCGAGGGAGTTCTTTGAGGCCCTTACAACCAAACATCCTTGGTTCCAACTCTGCAGTTCATCGGAATGATGGTTATAGGGGGAAGAAAATAGGTCTGGAGAAAAACGCAGGTAAGGGGGAGTATCTGTGTAAGAATAGGCACCTCAAAGAGGGCACAACGATAAAGCTAAGGAACCGTTTTGACAGTTTGTAAGTTCAAGAACCTCCATTGTCTTAAGAGGAGGATTCTTCAGGTGAGGATTGATTTAGTCACCCTTAAATAGATAGAATGGACTGATTCCAAGGAAAAGGTCATCCTATCATTAGAAGGAAGAAAGGAAAAAAGGTGTCTTGAGACCTAGGTGAATGTATTGTGGTTCAGGGGAAAAAACCAAAGGGACGAAAGGACTACTCCCACATACCAAAACCAATGGATACTGGGTCGGCCAAGAAGTATAGGAACAAGGAAATCACATCTATACAGAAGGGGGAAAGATAAGAACCTAGAACGAATACTAGAGTCGGGGATAAAGAGGATGGGGAGTTCTTGAAGCTTACCTTGCACTACAAGGAAGAAATTCTTTAACAAGCATTACAAACAAATGTATCAAAAGAGGAGATCAAAAGAATTTTCGAACAAAGGTTTCAGGTGGATTCTAATGAGGAGAAAGATGTGTGGTTAGATAAACAAGATCAAATAGTGTCTCGGGGCTTCAATGCAAGTAAAATCAACTCAGAGGAATTTATTCAGACTATGGAACAGATGATTACTCACTTTGAAGAGCTTATCAGAGAGGATCCAGATACCCAAGTTAGTATGCTGCACTGAGAACTATATAGAGTACCTGAGTCATGTAATCTTAGTCCTGGGTTTAATTAGTTTGTGATATCATTTATCACATAGTGGTGTTTGGTTGTGAACAATGGTTTTCCCATTTTCCCTTAAAGTGGCATACAATAAATAATTTAAATTTGGATGGAATGCTACCAGTCTGATTCTTTCAAAACAAAGCTACAAGTTTGATTCTTTCAAAACAATGCCCCCATTCTGATTCTTTCAAAACAAAGCTCCCATTCTGATTATTTGAAATAGAAAACAATATAGTAGAATCAGAACCACTAAAATTCCCAAATACAATTATCATGCCGAATAGAATATGAATGAATCGACACCACCCAAAACAATTATTAATCTGAATGGAATTGATCTCTCCCTATCTACAGAAAACCAGAACCTATCTCTCTTCAGTAGTGAACAGTGGAAGCGTCCACGAAGTACAATGTACTTGTTTCCCTTTTATAGGTGACCCAAAACATGTTTAGGAATGAATCCCAAAATACTTTCCCGCTCACTTAAATTCACCCAAATCTAAATATCTCATGAAATATCAGAGTAATTATGACTTTGCAAATGCTTCTTGATTATTCTATAATCTTCTACAATATTCATATCTTCTTTTACAGACTCCATTATAAAATGTTGTTATGGTTACAATTGATGAGAAATACATGGGTCTAAATCTGATTCTCTCATACTGATTTCATAAAAAAAATTCTTGATACCATACCAATTGAATGTATTTGATGAAATTCTCTTCTCCACTTGAGATAAAATAACTATTTTAAAAGAAATTACCACCCTTGACAATTCATTCATCAATCCCCACTTTATTTTATTTTCTCTTGACCCTCTTGAGAAAACCTATCATCAAATTCAAAAACCAGTGATTTAATCATGACTACCTTCATGAATTCATTAAGGATCATATTTAGTATCGTCTTAATTCAATTGGAAGGTATCATAACTTTCCATTCATAACTACTTATTTCTTTTCATCTCAACCCAAGCATGATCTTTTCTGGATGCAAATGGTCTGGATTCTACTATCCTGAATACAATCATATATGGTTGCGATCATTCTGGTTACGATTATCCTGGATACGATCATTCTGGTTATGATCATTTTGGATACGATCATTCTAGTTATGATCATCCGGGATACAATCATTTTGGAAATGATAATTATAGTTTCGATCATGATGGAAATGATCATTTTGGATACAATCATTCTGGTTACGATCATGCTGGATATGATCGTTCTAGAAATGATCATTCGAGTTACGATCATACTAGATACAATCATTCTAGATATGATCATTTGGGTTATGATCATGCTGGATACAGTCATTTTTGATATGATCATGATGGATAACATCATTACGGTTATGATCAAATACAATATGAAAAGAAAGATCTTCCTAAAAATGATGGAAAACAATATGATAACAAAGATCTTACAAAATATGGTTATTTTGAAAAACAATCGATGTCTCATCTTCCATTGGAATAACATCTTCCATCAGCACCACTTCGATCGGAACCTCCTTTCCATTGATACCACCTTTCCATTGGTACCACTTTCATTGGAACCACCTTTCCCTCGATACCACCTTTCCATCAGGGCCACATTCACTGGAACCACCATTCCATCGGTACCACATAGATTGTTTTGAAACACAATCGGTACTGTCTCTTCAATCTGGATACAATTGTTTTGAAAAAACATAGATAAAATCTAGATACGATTCCTTTTTGATTGTTTTGAAAAACAATCAGTACCACTTCTTTAATTCCACCATCCGGATCTGAATATGATTCTTTTCTAATTGTTTTGAAAAAAAATCTGAATATGATTCTTTTCTGATTCGAAGCATCTATTTCAAATACCCTTTCTTCTATCAAGCTTGCATCAAAATTTATCAGTACAACTCATGATTTATATGAAATAGAAATCAGAAAATCATCGTAGAAATTAACATGGGTCTGATTCTTTTCCAAAAACACGCAAAAAAATTGTTTCCAAAAAACAAGGGAAGTGATTTTAGTTATTCAAAACATACATTTACAATAAAAGACAACACCTGAGACCTTTATCACCTTGATCATCTTCTTGGACCCAATAATCTTCCCCTTTTTATTTTGTCTTCAACCAAGTTTCATAAATCACTAAACATTGTAAACTCAATCAATGGATTACATATCAACAATTCTAAGCCTATGTGAGCTAACTCATTATAGGAAACATGAATCATTAATAGAAAAACCATGATATCCAAAATAGTGATCATAACCAATTATTTCTTTTCTTCATTCTTCCTATAAAACAATTCAATTTTTTTCCTACAACCCCTCCAACAAATAGTTAGAATAGTTCACACACTAAACAATGCTAAATTAATTACTTACCCACAAATCTCTCTTTTGTTCAATAGATTTATGAAACCAAACAATTCCCCCCCTCAACAAAAATATCTAAAGGTAATATGAGAGAGGGGATAGATACACATACCTCAACCTTGAAGATAAAGAGGTTGGACACCCATGTTCAACCTCATTTTTAAGAATGATTACTTTGATAAAGGTTTTATGAATATATCAGAAACTTGTTAGAACATACTCCAGTTTTAATTAATTCTTCTCCACTAGCTATTTGATGAAATGATATTTGATATCAATATGTTTTTAACAAGAATGTTGCACTGGATTTCTTCTGAGATTGATTGTACTTTCATTTCCACAACCCAAGAGCAAGGGTAACATTAATTCCACAAGTAAATCATCCTATTGTGTTTTCATCCACATTAGCTGAGTAGTGGATTGAGTAGCAGCAACATACTCAGATTCTGCCATACTGAGAGTTACATTGTTTTTTTATTCGAATGAAAATTAACACAATGCTTTCCCAAAAATAATTCACCACTAGATGTGGATATTCTATCATCAACATTTCCTACCCAATATACATCATAATATCCATATAAATCAATATTATATGAGATGCAATAATTGATTCCGAATTCAATTGTGCCTCTGATGTAACTGATAATTCTATTTCTAGAAATAATATGTGATTCTCTTGGAGAACTCTGAAATTGTGCACATAAGGTAACAATATAAATAATATCGGGTCTTTAGGCAGTCAAATACAGTAGACTTCCAATCAACTTCCAATACACTTTCTGATCCACTTATTTTCCATCTCCATCTTTATATAGCTTTTTTCCAACTGAAATTGGTGTGGAAATAGGTTTTGGAATTTTCCTTTCCAAACCTCTTGAGACCTTATTTTTCATAAATTTATTGGTAGAAATTAATGTATTATTTATTTTGCTATATTTTTAACCCAAGAATGTATTTCATCTCTCCCAACATGACCATTTCAAATAAATTCTTCATTTCTTCAAAAAATCTTTCTCTACTTCCTTCATCATTCGCAGCAAAGATAATGTCCTCAACATAAACAATTACAATGAGGGAATACTCTAGATATTCACTTATGTAAATATTTCTATCCACTCTTACTTTTTTAAAATTCATCTTTCTTAAGCATGTATCCAATTTGGAATACCATGCCCTTGGGGCTTGTTTTAAGCCACACAAATCCTTTTTCAATCTGCATACATAACCTTCATCGTTTCAAATAATAAATCCACATGGTTGTTTAATATAAACCTCTTCTTCAAGATCACAATTTAGGAATGCATATTTAACATCCATTTCAAAGATCTTTTAGCCTTGTTGTGTAGTAATATTAAGAAATATTCTGGTTGTTTCAATTATTTCCACTAGAGAAAAGGTTTCATCAAAATCAATACCCCTAATCTGTTAATAACCTTTGAAAACCAATCATGATTTTTTTCTTATTACTTCACATTTTTCATTCAGCTTGTTCCAGAAAACCCATTTTGTGCCAATGATGTTTTTGTTTTTAGGCTTGGGAACAAGATCCCATATAATTTTCTTTTCAATATGATCCAATTCTTCATTCCTGGATTGAACCCATTATGGATTCTTAAAAGCTTCTTTCAAATCATTCAGTTCCACTTTAAAATACAAAGAAGTGTGTGTAATGGAATTGGTTATTCTTATTGATTGAACCATATGTTGTTGATTAAAAAGTATATTATGCGATTACACAAGCTTCCTTAGCCTTGGATAAGATTTTTGATTGTCTTCCTCATCACTGTAAATAGGTGAGTCTGATTCTTCACCTTTATTATGATTACAATCTTTTGTATCCTTGTCAAAATTATCTTTATAAACTTTCTCAACTGGTTTATCTATCTGGACATGCTAATCATTCTAAGAGATTTCAGTAACTCTTATATCAACAATATCAAATATTATTCTTGTTTCTTTTTTTAGCATCTGTATCCTCTTCCTTCTGAAGTGTATCCAAGAAAGATTACATCCTCACATTTCTACTCAAACTTACTATAATTTCCACCTTTCTTATTTATAATACAAGGACCCTGAAAACTCTAAAGTGCTTCAAACTTGTATTTTTTCCATAAAACAATTCACAGGGTGTCCTATCTTATTGAGGTCTATAGAACCAACGACTATGAATATAAACATCAGTACTCATGGATTGCCTCCAAAAGTAATGAGACTGGCTATTATCAAGTAACATGTTTCTTTCCATTTCCACTAAGCTTATATTATTTCTTCTAGCAACCCCATTTTGTTGGGGAGTGTATGGAGAACTATAATCATGTTGAATTCCATGATTATCAAGATATTCTTCAAAATATTCACTTCTGTATTCACCACCATTATCACTTCTCAACTTTTTCACAGAATACTCACATTCTTTCTCATCTTTTCTTTTGAAACTTTTAAACATTTTCAAAGCGTCTGATTTTTGTTTCATGTACATAACAAAAGTAATGCGAGTAAAATCATAAATGAATGTAATTAAGTACTTATATACACGTGTTTATTGTTTTATCATTGGACCACATATATCGGAGGGGATCCACCACATGGGTTCTTTTGAACAAATATCAACTTTCGTATTCACAACATTTTTAATTTTTCCTTTCTGGAAGATAGTGCAACACCAATCTCCTCTTCTTGGAAAACCAGGGATGTCTCGAACACTATCTCATTTAGATAACTTTCTCATGTTTCTCTAACACATATTCCAAATCCTATTTTTAAAAATCTGATTCTCTTCCACCATAATCATGTAACAAGAGTTTTGTGAATCACCAACCTGAAACAAATTTACTTTCGTATGTTGTCCTTTTGTAACAATTTTTCCATCTTATCCCCTCTTTACAAAAAAATTATATTTCTTGAAGATAACCTTTTTAACCTCATCACACAATTGTGAGACACTTAGGATTTTTTGTTTGGGCCCATCAACATACAATTTTTTATTAGATTTCATCTTTTATTTTCCAATGATGGATGACCCAACACCTTTAATTTTCAATGATTCATCATTTACAAATGTCACTGTGCCTTCTTTAAAATAATTCACATCCTTAAACAATTTCAAGTATCCAGTCATGTGAGAAGAACCCCCACTATAAAGTATCCATGGTCTTTCTCCATTCATGGATTTTAATATAGATTCAACAAAAAGTTCCTTTTACCCATTATTTTCATTCTTCACCTTTGGATTTTGAGAATTGAGAATATTTTGTTAAGACGGTAAAAAAACTTGATGTCCTTTTTCAATGTGTCTAGGATGTTCATATATTTCAAAAATAGTTTCTAAGGGTTGAAACCTATTTTTAATCTTCACTTCATTATTTTCATATTTCGTCAAGATGACCTTATAATTTTTCTTTCTTTGAGGAGATTGACACCCCCTCAATATCTTCCATTCTTAACATGTGGTATAATAGTAATGTTGTTGATTGAACCAGCATATACTTTTTGTGTGCCCAAATCCACCACAATACCATAAATACCCATAGAAATAGTATTTTCCTCTGAAACCTCTACACTAATCAAAATTGTGAATGTGTTTCTCATCCACATTATTCTCTTTCTTTTCTGATTCACCAACCTTTCTATTATCAATAGGATTCCTTATTTTCTTTTCTGAATTATTATAACCAGAAGTATTGGAAACATTTCCATATTCATAATGTATAAAAACATTCCCAACATTTTTGGTATTGGGTACATACATAAAATTCCCAGCTTTCTTTATTTCAAAAACAATTCCATTCAATATCTCACCCTTTGATGGTATCTTTTGTTTTAACCTTCTCAAGTTTCTGATTATGAGAACATTCACCAACTTCAGTGATAGAGTTATGGAAACATAGACTTTTCCTTTTAGCTTTAGAGAGATTTTGTTAGACAAGTTCCAACTCTTCTTCTTTTACTTTAAACTTCACCTCTAAATGTTCATTGTCATTATTTTCTTCTTCAGGAGATTTATTCAAATCATAGATCTCTTTAATAATATTTTATTTCTCACCAGCATAACATTCTTGGTTTCTTGAGCATTCATCATCCATATTTTTGTTTTGATTTTCAAGCCTTTTGATATTTCTCAGACAATCTTTCAACTCTTCTTTTAGATATATTTCAAGGTGAGTTTCTTCTTCTTCAGAACTATTACTTTCTAATTCTTCACCATTCACTATTTCAATTAAAGTATTTTCATTAGCATACTCAATAGGTTTTTCCTTTTAAGAATCACCCTCTTCTACTTCATCATCTTTGGACAAGAAACTTATTGTTTTTGATTTTAGGAATTTATTTTCTTTTCCTTTGTCTCTCTTTTTATTTAACGATCTTCTTGTCTTTCTTTATTAAATATCACTATCCTCTTCTTTCTTTATTTGAGGTAAATTATCCCCAAAGTTTCTAACACCTCCACATTCAAAACATTTCAAGGGAAGTTTCCCTTTGTATTTTCATGTACCTATTTTCACATTGTTACAAAACAAGGATAATATTTCATAGAGAATTTTACATACCTCATGTTAATAATCAGAATCACTAGCTTTATATTCAATAAAAATATTATTTGAATTTTCTTTATTCATATTCTTGAAAGTAATTTCTCTATCAACCTTTGTTTTTATCTTCATGTCATTCCATCTTATCATTTGATTGGTGATAAGAGTGCTACGTAAATCATCAAGAGATAATTTTTATGGATCTCCGTCTTCCAATGGTGAAACTTTTGAATCTAATTTTTCAGGTGGGTTTCTCAATATCTTTTCAACAAATGTAAAGTCTTTCGACTTTTCACCAAGACATATAATAATACTCACAATTTCATTCACCATGGTAAAGAAATCCCCAACATATTCATGCTCACCCATCTTCAAATCTTCATATTTCAATCTCCATATTTGTAACTTTTTCTTCTTCACTTTTGTATTTCCTTCATATATGTTTTTAAATTTATCCCATATACCATTAGATATGGAAACACCTTTCACTCTCAAGAATTCAATTTCAGAAAGTGATGATAGTATAGAATTCTTGGGCCGTCCATCATTCTCATGAAACTTTTTGTCAATATGTGTGAGTAGACCACTATCATCAATGGGAAAAAACCCAACTGTTCCAGCTTCATGAACATCATAAATAATAGACATAAGATATGGAAACATTCAATCTTTCCAGATATGATAGTTCTTTCCATCAAATACTAGCATACCTTTACTGTTCACATAGTTCATGTTCTCCATCATCAATGAATAATGAATGAAACCTTTCCTCTGATCCCACTTGAATGTTCCCAATCAGAGTATTGTATCAATGAGAGGGGGATGGGGTGAATCCGTGATACTCTTATTATTTTAAGTTTACTCTCAATTGAAAAACCTTCACCTACTATTAAGGATTTGAATTCCCTGCTGAGAAACAAATATACACACATCCAAAGGAACACAAAGATTTATAATGTTCACAATTCAATAAGAATAGTTATGTCCTTGGTATGGTTTGGAAATGATCTGATACCATAAAATCCACTAGAAATAAATCCTTTTATTACAATTAGTTGGATGTACCCTTTCACTCGTGTTTTACTATGAAATAATACAACTAGTGCATGTGCATACTCATAGAACAATAGGGTAATACAATTGTTTTGTAACACCTCATGTTACTTACACTTATTTTCAATTCAACAAATGTATTCAAATTGTAAAAAAATTCATCAATTACTTACCAAGAAGAAAGGTAATAACTACCAAAAATTTGTTATGAAACATTGAGTCTGATTCCTCCGAGTCTGATTATTTAAAAACAAAGCTCCCAGTCAGATTATTTTAAAACAAAGCTCCCAGTCTGATTCTATCCAAACAAATCTACCATTCTAATTCGTTCAAAACAAAGATCCCATTATGATTATTTCAAATAGAAAAAAATAGAGTTGAACCAGCACCACTTCAATTCATGAATACAATTTTCATGTCGAATAGAATACAAATGAATCGACACCACCCAAAACAATTGTCAATTTGAAGGGAATTGATCTATTCTTCACTCTAGAAACCTGAAGCCTCTCTCTCTTTTGTAGTGAACAGTGAAAGCGTCCACAAAGTACAATGTACTTGTTTACCTTTTATAGGTGACCCAAAACATATTTAGGTGGGAATCCCAAAACACATTCTTGCCCACTTAAATTCATCCAAATCTGAATTTCTCCTAAAATATCATAGAAATTATGACTTCATCAATGCTTCTCAATTCATCTCAAATCTTATACAATCTTCATATCTTCTTTTCCAGAATCCCATTTAAAATTTCAATATGATTACAATTGATGACCAATAGATGGATTTGAATCCAATTCTATCATACTGATTTATTCCAAAAAAAATCTTGATACCATACCAATTGAATGTTTTTGAAGAAATGAATTTCTCCACTTCACATAATATCACTCTTTTAAAAGAAAGTCTCCCCATTGAAAATTCATTCATCTATCTCCACTTTCTTTTATTTTCTCTTAAACCTCTTGAGAAAACACTTCATCACATTCAAAAAAAATTCTTGAATCATGAATAACTTCATGAATTTGAATACATTGAGGATCAGCTTTAACACTATCTGACTTCAATTAGAAGTTATTATTACATTCCATTCATTATGGCTTATTTCTTTTAATCTCATCCCAGACATGGTATTTTAGGAATAAAAATGGTATGGATACTATTATCCTAGATACAATAATATATTCTTATGATCATTTTGGTTATGATCATCCTGGATACAATCATTCTGGTTACGGTCATTCTAGATATGACCATTTTGGTTACGATCATGCTTGATACGATCATTATAGAAATGATCATTCCAATTATAATCATGATGGATATGATCATTCTAGATATAATCATTCTGGTTATGATCATGTTGGATATGGTCATTCTGGAAATGAGAATTCCAGTTATGATCATGTTGGACACAATCATTTTGGATATGATCATTCTGGTTATGATCATGGTGGATATGGTCATTTTGGATACGTTCATGCTGGATATGATCATTCAGGTTGTGATCAAATAAAATATGAAAACAAAGATATTTCTAGATATGATGCAAAAAAATATGATAACAAAGATCTTCCCATATACGAATGTTTTGAAAAACAATCGATGTATCATCTTCCATCAGCATCACCTCTTCCATCAGCACTACTTCGATCGGCACCTCCTTTCCAGCACTACCACCTTTCCATCGGTGCCACTTTAATCAACACCACCCTTCCATCTGTACCACATTCATTGGAACCACCTTTCCATCAGTGCCACATTCATCAGCACCACATTTCCATTAGTACCACTTCAATTGTTTGGAAACACAATCAGTAATGCCTCTTTAATTTGGATACAATTGTTTTGAAAATTAATTGATAAAATCTAGATGCGATTCTTTTCAGATTGTTTTGAAAAACAGTCAGTACCAGTTATCTCTTTTTTCTATCTAGATCTGAATATGATTATTTTCTGATTGATTGAAAAACAATATGAATATGATTCATTTCTTATTGGTGGCATCTCTTTCACTCCCCCTTTCTTCTATCAAGATTTCATCACAAGTTCTCAATAGAACTCATGATTTATATGAAATAAAAATCATCAAAGCATCATAACAATTAACATGGGTATGATTCTATTCAAAACAAACCCAAAAAAAATTGTTTCCACAAAATAAAGTGAAGTGATTTCCTTTCTTCAAAACACACCTTGACAACAAAATAAAAAACTTGAAACCTTCATCACCTTGATCATGATCTTGGTCCCAACACAATGTCCCTTACATGGATCTTTTGTTTGGTTACTCCTTATTCAAAAAATTTTCTAAGATAGAAAATAATTTAAGAGATAATTAGTCAATAAATCATAAATAAATAATTTATTTTTGTGTGTAAATCAATTCTGAAGTCATATCTAATGGGATCCCAATTTCTGGAATAAACTTATTCTAAAAAAATTATTTAAGGATCATTTACTTTAATAATTTCTATCCTTAATAGAAATAATCACATTAGCTATATATCATTTATGATGGTTTGTATAGATATTTTGATTAATCAAAGTATATCCCCCATGAGTATCAAATAGGTTTACAAAAAGGCCTCTTTATCATGCCCCATGTAAAAGTTGAGTTAATTCCCAATGATCCCTTTTGGGTTAATTACATATAATTACATCTATGCTAGAGCCACATAGAAATTCTATTATACTTTAAATAATAGTAGTGATGTATCCTTGAAAACACATACATATACCAAGGGTTTTCTCTAATGTTTTGTAGTCCTAATACCAAAAGTAATTAAACTATCATATGATATTAAATATAGTGACCACAACTTTTCATACATTAATAGTACATAATTATTAGGATAAGTAATATAATAGTAATAAATTCTGGTATTGAAAGATTTAATATATTGGAATATTTTGGATCATACATCACTTATATATAATAAAACATAAACATTATTTAAGTTCATATTCTAATTAATCCTGATGATCTCATGTTCTTCATAGTACACGTATTCACCTGAGTATATACGTTAATGAACTGAGTGAGATAAAATCTCAGTAAGGGGTGATAACATGGGAGAAATAAGATACATTAATCAATAGTACATGGGTGAGCCTCATCATTATCATCACATAATAAGCATTGTATCATCATTATATTCATGAGGGAAGCATGTAAAAAGTTAATGGAATGTGGTTTATTCATAAAAGTAATCTTCACAATATAGTGGTCATGTAACAAACATAGTTGGGAATAAATCCAACATCATGTTCACGTATAACATATGTTCATAAACCATTTCATTATATTTGTGTGAAAATATAGCCTCATGTTGATGTATAATACATATGATATCATCAGATAGATCACATTACATAATTCATTATAGGGATATATAATTCCACTTCCACTCATTACATCATAAATCCTCATAATCATGAACATCACATCAAAAGAGAACATATAAAAATAATAATCATGAAATAACCCCATATAAAGGAATATATTTTATAAGGATTCCATAAATAATTCTTTAAGGAATAAACATTGGGGTTTACAAATAAATAAGGGAGTTTAAATGTTGGCATAAAAAATAAGTTTTATTTGAAGAAGAAATGGATCAAGATGAGTCAAAGAGGTGTTTAGGAAAAAATAATACTTCTTCAAAAATCATTTCAGTTTGTGTAGATATCATTTTGAAAAGGTGAAAAAAATATATACCTTAAAAATAGAAAGGTAATTATGTGAAAAATGAAATTTTATTGGTGTTATAGGAATCTTTACAATAAAAATAATGTGTAATATGAGATAACCCAAAAAGAAGGAGTTGCGTTTGAGATTACCCTTACCTAATATCCCAATTTATTTCATAAATTTTTCACCTAAAATATAATAAAAATAAGTTAATTAAAACATTGAAACATAAGAGAATTATTTTAATTCTTTTCACTCTTGATGAATTATTATAATTGGACTTTATTTTTTAATTCCCACTGATTGCTGTGAAATGTTTTGATATCATTTTTTCCTTAATGTATCTTTTATTTATTTTATTTAATGATCTCATATTATTTCTACTTATAAATTATCAATGTTAACCCTAGAATATTATAAATTAAAATATTAAAATATTTATATATTATAAATTATTTATTACAATCATCCATAAAGCTTGCAATAAGTTGAGAGTTCGCAATTTCCTCGTGGGCGGTTAACCGACTGTAGACATGAAATTATCGAAAGAGAAAGTGAGAGATATGTATTATATTATATTATAAATAATATTTTATACATGATATTAACATTACCATGATCATGTTAACCCACTTATTTTATTTTAAGAATGTTTTAATTAACAAAATAGGAGGATATGGAATTAGAATAGGAATATGAAGTAAAAAATGATAAATGGATATTAAATATTTCATGAAGTTATTCATTTTATATGACCCTTAAATTTTTTAATCATAGAGTTTAAATACTCCCAAACAAAATAATGGTTTCTAAGAGTCTTTAGAGACATTTATTAAAAATTTATTTCTCTTTGGTATGTGGATGTATAGTGACATTCAAAGCGTAGGGGGATGTGGTATTTATACTTGAGGGGAAACATGTTTTAGGATAATAGACTAAATAAAATAAAATTTCCAATATAACCCTTAAGATAGTTAAATTTTTATAATTATGAGTTATAAAGGATTAAAAATAAATGTTAATCGGATTTAAAAAAATCTGTTAATATATTTCATTAAATTATGTAGGATCAAAAGATTATTTGTTATTATTACAAGAGGGGGTGAAATTTGGTTTTATAAATTAAATATAAAAATTTTAAAAAAAATTATTAACAAGGTTATGATATGAATATTCGTTACACATATAATTATAATTACAGTAAGAAATATTTTTTAACAATCAATAAAAATCATTCATATAACATGTGCAGTGTAATAAACACATGAAAAAACAAGTAACAACACTGTTCATAAAGTATTTAAGAAAAAGATATAAATAAATATATAACAATTATTATACTGTTTCAACATTAATATCATGGATATTGGGAACAATCTATTAGGGTGTACCTAATATTTTCCCTATCGTTGGGTATACCTTCCTATCTATGTTTGTCCTTAGTCACAAATATCTTACACAAATGTTTTCCCTTATCCTTCTTAACAATTGATTGGATTATATTTATATCAATTTCCTTCCTTAATAATAGAAACCGTTGATTAAATCAGACTAGACCTAGTGATTACAAGATAAAAATATCTTAAGGAATTTATAAAAGAATCACCATAATGGAGGAACTATGAAAAAGACTCTCTAATGGTTATAATGAATTTATCTCATATAAAAATATGTTTATAAAGCTTCCTAGAAATGTTAGATACATAGAGTTTTAAAATATTTGTATCCTCAATCACATGGATCTATTTATAGATATTATTCCAATGGTAATATTCCACATTTCTTAGGATCAATCTCAATGGAATCAGATGAACTGTGTCTTCACTAAGAAATATTTAACATAGTGTCTCTGACTTATGATCATCATGGGTTACACGATTATAGTGTACAAGGGTTCTGTTTGGTAGTATATAAAATTTTAATCTGGAAGATTTTATGAATTTATTTATCTATTGGAATTAATAAAATTTCCTCTGGAAAGAATGTATACCACCATATTTTAAATAATATCATATAAATATTGTCTGGTTGACTTGGTAGAACATTGTCTGATGGGAATTTTTATAAACTACATGGTAGACTGAATAACCCTTCGCCTGATGAAATTTTTATCTATCTATTAAATGTACAATGTACTTGTCTGTCTAGTAAAACATATTCATCTATTATCCTCTATCTGGAAAACATTAAGAATTTTATTTTGTTTTTAAATGAAATTATTCATTTTTTAAAATATTTAAAATTCCTATAAAGGAATATTAAAAAAATGGGATGCATAAAATTTAGAAATTTACAATCATTTAAGAAATTATATTATTATTTTCAAAATTATGTTTAGAATTTTTTGAAATAAAAAAGTTAACTAAAAATATCCCCATTTTTTAAAAGAATAATCCATAAATTCTTTTTGAGAAATTTAATTTTTAAAACTTATAAATACTTACGTTCCAAATCATAAATAATTTTTATTGATTTTTTACATATTCCCTTTTTATAAAAAATTATAAACATTTTTCCTTTCTCTGCATTATTCTGAAATTTTTTACCCTTTTTCCAAAATCGTGGACCGTTTCTCCCTATTTTGGATTTATCAAAAAATTATAATTTTTCAAGTGTTACCTAAAATTTTCAGATAAATATCAATATAATAATATAGTTATAATGGCTAGGAAATATAATATTCATCAAAATGATAATAATGAATTTATCTAAAAAATATGAAATACTTCATCCAATTATATTAAAAATATATCCATCTAAAAATATTATAACAACATTCATCCAAATTTTTTTGATTTTGATTATTATAGATTCCTTAAAAAATTTAATATAAAATAAAACTCTTTATTTAAATGTTTCTTTGTTATCACCATTATCTTTTTGAGGTTATCCTGATTTTTGATATCATCTTCCTAATTCTTCCCAAATTTAGAAAGAAAATACTTTTGATTTACTAATTATTCTTCTAAAAATTACTTTTTTCCCCTTGATTGGTAATTTAATCATATTGTTGAATCATAGAAGATTTGAGATTATTAATATCCCTTGATACTTCACATACTACTGCATTGATAATTCTTGAAAACAATGAAACTGACATTTAATATATTTTTATTTTATCCACTTATTCATCAAGTAAATTGAAATTTCCTTTTGTATGGTTTCTCCAAATGATAAAACGTTTTTCATTAATTGAGTCTACATTAGATTTTAATTTTATGTATTTGAATTTGAATTCATTTTTATTGAATATTTCAGAAGGGTTATTCAAGGAACTTGTGTCTTCCAACAATATTACTTTTAATTTGATATACATATAATGATCTTGAATGACCATAGAAATCTTCATAATTAATTAAATATTATTGATAGATCCATTCCATTTACATTCTATTTATACATATAATTGTATTTTAATTATGTGGATCAATAAAAACATATGGAAATGAAGGTGTTACTTGTTTAAAATGTCTGTGATGTTGTATTTTTATAATATTATTTTTGGAAATTTCTATCACAAAATCCTCTTAATTGGATGTAGTTTTTTCTAATGATTTATTTTTGTATTTTTAACCATCACTGTCTGATGATTCTACATTGTATAAATCCTTAATAGAAACATCTTTTACTAACTCAGAGGATCGGGATATTCTGGTTTTAGCTGTAATTTCTTCTATATCGAAATTATTTTTCGTCTTTTAAATATTATTTGAATTATTATTATATTTTTTATTACCTATTAAATGATCTAGATCTTTAGAATAGGGGATTGATCATTTCTTTCCTCATCTTCATCAAAAAAGTATGTACCTTAGTGAGAAAATATTGAAATTTAGGTTCATCTACCAAGTCATAATTTATCTTTTCTTTCCTATGGATTAAAAAATAATTGGAACATCTTCTTGTTGATTTAATTGAAGAAAAATGGATAATGGAGTATTGGACTTATTAGTAGCCTACATGGTTCAAACATCAATTCATGATTGATTTTTTTTCAATTCCTTTTAAGAGGAATTTATAATTTTTTTCTTCTCTTTATTTTTCAACATTAAACATTTTATTTTCATATTATTTGAGGTTTTCATACTATTTATCCTATAGGTTCACAAACGCATCCTTAAAAAACAAATGATGTATATCATCATTCTTTTCAACATTTTTGTTAATAAACACAGATAATGCCTCATCATAAATTGTTTTTTTCTTTTTTTTTTCTTGTAATGGAATTATATTTTTTCACAAATTTTTCTTATCTCTATAAATTTATTTTAAATATAATATTTTTAGCAATATATGAAATTTTCTCATATTTTTAAGAAAACATTGGTAAAGGAAGAAAAAACTCGAGCTTCATTTTCTTATAGCTACTTCTCCAAAAATTAAAAGTCTTTTATCTAATAGGAATAGCCTTATTCAAAATCCTTTTTCCTTAATATATTTTACCAAACCTTAATTTATAAATCTAGGGAGATACATAATTTTTATCTTTAGTGACCGAACCTTTACTACAAAAATAAAAATGAACATAAACTTCACGATGTTCAAGAATTATCATACTACATAGTATTTACAATATATAGATGTCTTGTATAATTACAGTATCCTCATACAATATCAATTGAATTAGAGAGTTTTTAATCCATTGGTAAGATATCCTTCCATCAAAAAATAGATGTGATACAATATGTAATTTCCCATAAAATTTAATCAATGGAGTTATGGTAAGGTTTTTCTAAAAACACCAATGATGATTTGGGAATTTATGAGTGATGAGGTTGGATTCTACATCCAATGGGATCCGAACCAATTCATAATATTTCTCAATATTGAGGATATATGATTTATGAAAAAATATAAACATAAAATTATTTAAACCATAAATTTCATTGATTCCAGTAGAAATATATAATTCATGGAATGTTTCAGTAAACATAAAATCAAAATATTTGTTATAAATAGTTAAAGATTCTAAATCATGAGAAAATGGGAAATATTATCAACATATAATATTTTTAAAAACATTTTATTTATGTAAACCCCTCCATCACTGCTTCAATTTTATTATAGTCCCATGATTATTACATATATATTTAGGATACAAACAAAAAACTAATTGATGAACTAAAATAAAATTAGATGCAATGAACTTTTAAAGTTGACATCTCTCCCCAAAAAACAAGCAGTAAAGAGGGAGTGGACACACACATCTCCATTTTATATAAATATATAAAGAGTCAATACAATATCCTCAAATAAAATTTATTATATTCATTCCATAATAATTATTCACAATTGATAATTTTTCTCAAAAGATGACAAAATATAAACTCTTTAAATTTTAAAACTTTTATTAAAACCGTAATATAAATACAATTTTTATAATGAAACTAAAAAGTACATAAACAATAAAAAGTAAAAAATTATAATAATAACCATGTAAATTATTTTAAAAAATTATATAAAAAGTTTATTATTCATTATTAAAAAAAATTCTTGGAGAAAAAATATTTAGCACTTTCTTATGATAGTTTTTCACTATGATAAACTTAAAAGTTTCCTAAAGAAGAGACAAAATGAGTATGTATGATGATATGTTCAAAAAATATCAATTTAATAAAACTTATGAAGTCTCTAAAAATATTATTTTGAAATATTAAATAAACATTTTTTTTAAAAAAAAGCTAAGAAATTTTTTTTAAGGAAAATTATTATGAAATCATTATTTGGAGTTTTTTGAGAAAAGTTTGGCAAAATTTTTATCAAAACATAATAAAATTTTTAATAACATTTGAAAATTATTTTCTAAAACATTTTTAGGAGTTTATTATTATAAGGATATGGGTTAATGAAATTTAGATAAATTTTCATTTTATGTTGACCATTCGATGATTTTTTTAATATACTAAAATCTTTCATAATTTATTGGTGTTGTAAAAATATAAGAAAATTGTATTTGTGTTTAGATTAATTAAAAAATAATACATTTTTGTGGGATATAATGATGAAATTTTTTTCTAACAACAATTTAATTGACTCATGATTCATTTTGAAGTTATTTAATTTATGATATGGTACTTTTTTGTCCCACAAAATTAGATCTTTACAAAAACTTGTACCAACATCAATGATTGTATGTTTCATCAACAACACTTGATTATAGAAATTTCCAGCCGTAATATATTTATCTTCATTAGTGGAAAGTGATACTGAATATTGTTTCTTATAAAACAATGAAACATAACCCTCTCTTAAGAAATTAAATGTTACATATATACTTTTCTAATCATTTTACATCCACCAATGTCACCATCCCAAAAAAAATTAATTCTAAATAATTTTCAGAATAATAAAATAATACAATATCCATATTTACATTAAAGTAACGAAAAATCCATTTATCAATTTTATGTGGAGAGACTATATGATTTTCTTTAAAAATCACACATAAGCGTATAGATAACATTATATCTTTCCAACTAGCGATGAGATATAGTAAACTACCAGTCATTCCTCTAAAAATAATTTGATCTACTATTTTTTTAAATTTATCAGTCTCTAAAGATTTAAAACTTTCTTTGAGAGTACTGATGCTCATGGAATTTTCATTTAAAAACTTTTTATATTGATCATTTATAAAATTTAAAAAGGAAAAATTATTCCTTCCGATATTTGGGAAATTTTAAAACCAAGGAAAAATGTATGTTTATCCATCATGCTCATTTTAAACTCCAACATCATAAGATTTACACTGTAATTAAGGATACTTTTAGTTTAACCAAATATAATGTCATAGAAACAAATTTTATCATTGCTGGTTTCCCTGAAAAATAAAATAATTTTTTTGGTTCCAATTCTCCCTTAGAATAATTTTTTTTTCTATCAAAAGTATGGTCAGTCCGTCATACACGAATCTTGGGGATTTATTAAGTCCATAGAGTTCCACAATACATCTAAAACATTACCTAGAGATGTTATTTTTTCATAAAAAGGTGGTTGTTCTAGATATAATTCCTCTTGTATATATCCATTAAGAAAAGAACACATAATTTCCATTTAGAAAAGAGTAAAATTTATAATTGTTTCATAGGATATAAGTATATTAATGAATTTATGTGAAAATACCGAATAACATGTTTCTTTATAGTATATTCCTTATTATTTATAATAATAATGTGTAATATGTATTATCTTATTTATTAAAATTATTCCATTTTCACCATGTTTATTTAAAAATCCATTTTACTCAATTTTTTGTATAATATGTAGGCCCTTATAAAAATTTGAAAACATTATTTCTTTGGAGTTCATTGAGTTCATCTAATATTGATTTTATACAATAATCATCACCTAAATCATTATCACGAGTCTTAATTTTGAATTGAGATAATAATACACAATGATCACATTGCTTTATTAAGAAACTTCAAGTTTTTACTACTTGATTTACATTATTAATAATACTATTAGTGGGATGATTCCTTATGTTTTCTAATTTCCTAGGTTTTGAAGACATTTTTTGAACATAAGGTTGAATTTAATCAGTAGGTATAGCTTTAAAAAAAATATTCATTTTTTCACTCATGTGATGTATTTTCAAACATGGTTAAAAAAAGTTTTGGAAAAATAACATAAATATGTGATTTCATGTTTTTTAAATATAAACATGTTGGTTTCATCAAATTTAACATTCATTGTTTCCTTAATAGTTCATATTGTTCTATTAAAAATAAGATAGGCCTTACTAGTTAAGGAATGGCCAGGGAAAATACCATTGTCATCATTTGGATAAAATTTATGCAAATAATCCATAGTATTCAAGATGAATAATTCATAGCCAAAAACTCTTAAGTAAGAATGATTTGGAATTATTCTTATCCATAACTCATAATGATTTTTATTATGAAAATATCTAAGTAAATATCAATTTATAGTATAACAATAAGTAAAAACTTCATCATCCCAAAAAATTATTGGAAATTTAGTATTCACTTGACATGGTTCAGGTATTTCTTGAATAAATCTATTTATTCATTCAAATAGACCATTTTTCTATGTTATTATCATAGGTAAAAAGGTATCTATAATACCTTTATTACAAATTGTTTTTATCAAAATTATAATTTTCAAATTCTATACCATTTTCACTATGAATAGTTACCAAAGGTATATTTTTCACATTTTTATCTTGGGTTAAAAAAATTAAATTGAAAAATTATTTCATTATTTTATATATAAATTGATCCATAAATATCATGTGTGGTCACCTACAAGAACATTTGCATAGTATTTTTCAACAAAACATCTAGATTGTGTTGGGGTGAATAAATCCATGTGGAAAAAATATAAAGAATCAAAGGATAAAAGATCACTAATAAATTTTAATCTTTACTCATGTTTAATTTAAAATTTAAATGAATCACAAGGTATAGAAAAATTAAACCAACCACTAGTAAATCATTAAAGAGTAGGTTTTTAGAATGTTTGGGTAATATTATTACATTACAATTTCCTAACCTTCTATTTCACAACCATTATTTATCATCCATTGCACTAATTCTTGTTATATCTTGGATTCTATATTTTTCTATGTGTACAATATATATATTCTAATTCCTATCATCTAAATTATTAAATTTAACTTATGAAAATTTTAGTGTTCATTTATCATTCCTGAAGTTCACAAGATATCCTTCATTACTTTTTTTCCTTTTTATAACTAGGTTATTATTAACTATAATAAAAAAATAAAACATTGAAAATCAAATATTTAACAACATGCACAATATCACAAATATTGTATATTAATCCATAATCATTATATCTAAATATGTATTTTCAACCATTAATCATGATAATATTCTATAAAAAAAACTTGTTTGTAGTCATATATATAGAACATCCACTATCCATTACTGATATATAAATGATTTTGATACATATATTTTATCATTAAAATAGAAAAATAGGATTTTGGTACATAGAAATTCATGGGTGAAGAATTATTCGAAATAATGATATTTTTAATCCACATCTTTCCACCATTACTATGCTGAAAGATTTATAATTCTTTAAAAATATATTATTTATGAAAACCATGGTATTTCACCATGTTCAAAGAATATTTTTCTTCCAGTGTCCACCTCATCAAAAGGTTACATATATGGGAGAAAAATTTGGAATAATTCTTTTTTTCAAAATTGTGTTTTTATTTGGTAAAACATATACCTCGTGTATTTTACGGGTTCTCATTTTTCTGTAGATATTATTAAATTTTCCTTTCCTTCGATAAAATTTGATATAATTTTTTTTCAGACTGAACATTTTATATTTTAGTTTTACAAATATATTTTTATCTTTTATAGTTAAAAATAATTATATTACATCTCTAACACTTGAGTAAGATCTAAATTATTTATGTATGTTTATAATTTTTTTAATTTCCAATGGAATGTTATTCCTTATCAATTTCACAATTTCTACAAACATTGTTATTTTGTTTTTATATCAAATAAAAATAGCTAGAAACTTCTTCAAAACATGGTAAAGAATCCTCAAAATAATATGTAATATATTTTTCTTCATCATAATAAGTAGAATATTCATCATCTAAATCTAGATATTTCTCATATAATGTTAATGCTTTATGGATTTAGTGGTGAATGTTTCCATCAAGAATTTAATGGTCGTTGAATTATCCATATAGAAACCTTGAACATTTTGACTATCACTACTATTGTTAGAATATATTTCTAAATAATTGTCTCCACTATTTGGAATCCACGTGTCAAAAGATTTTAATATTTTCTCACCTTTGTTCATATTGAATTTTATTTAGTTTCCTCCATTATTTTATGATCTAGGATTGTATTTCATTATGCGACCAAGTTTCATTGTCACACCCTGACCTTTAAAATTATTTTATTTTATAATATCATGGATTTTTATATTCTCATCGAGGTTCGGGTGGATTGTTTTTTGATTTTTTTGGAATTTTGATAATGTTGGTGGGTTTTGGGTTGATGCACAGGCACCATACGGTTAGCGATAACAATGAAGTTAGCTCAAGAGACCGTGTAGTTTCCCAATATTGAAAATAAAAAAATTTCAAAAAAATAAAATAAAGTAAAATGAGATAAAAACAAAAAAAAATTAAAAAAATGAATGTTTAAATCATAATAATAATAATAATATTATTATATATAATAATATTATTAGTAATAAAATTTTCATTAATATTATTATAATTAAAAAATTTAATAGTATTATTATTATTTAAAATTATATAAATATTATTATTATGATGATTATTACTATTGTTGTTGTTGTTATTAACAGTATTATTTTTTTATTCTCTTTTTTACCTTAGTGTGTCTCCCCTACCCTTTCTCTCCCATGGTATATCCCCCTAGTTTCCTCTTCTACACACAACATCATCCCTCTCTACCCTCTCTTCTTACCAGACCTTCTCTCAGGTGGCCCTCTCCTCCTCTTTTTGGCCCTCCCACTTGTGCCTCCCCTTACGCCGACCCTCCTCATTGCACCACCCATCTTCACACCGCACCTTTCTCCAGTGCAACCCCTCTCAGATCGTTCTCCTCTAACAAGTGGTATTCATTCCAGATGATCCTACCTCACCGGCACCATCTCCATATGTGCCTCCCTCACCAGCACCCTCATCCTCTAATGGGGTTTCCATTCAATTTTTGGGGTTTTCCTATTTTGGATAACCCTAATAGACATGGTTTGAGTTTTATTTGGTTTTCTTGGATCCTAGGGGTGAGAATTATTCCCCATGGTGTAATATTCCTCCTATAAGGGGGTTTTCACGTTCGAATGCCATTCAAGTAGGTGAATCCATGTTTTTCATTTCTGACACATTCCATAGACAGTTGTATTATTTTAATTAATTTTCACAATTGATTTTCATGATTGAAGTTAATTTGATTAGTTTTTTGTAGTATTTATGGTTGTATAATTTATTAAAAATATTATTTTATGTGACTGAATAACTTTTACTAAGCCTTGTTCTCTAAGGGGACATGAAAAATGAAAAATTTTGTTTTTACTATTTTTCCAATATGATTTTCACCATGGGGATGCATGTGGTTAGTTTTTTGTGGTGTTTTCATGTTGACATAATTTGTTAAAATATTTATTTAGTGATTCCATAAAAAAACATTGTTTTATAAATTTTTATGCTTGGTTCTATGTTTTATCATGATTTATGAAATATATATGTGGTGTGACATTAGTTTTCAAAACGATTGGTCATGAAATTGGGTTTAAAATGGATTTTTCATGTGAAATATGTGTATGTTGAAGGATTAAGGCCTTATTGGGATTCTTGAAATTGTTTGGTAAATTGTTTAAACGATTTATTGAATTGTGAATGCCTCTTTTTAAAAGATTTTTTAGTATGAATTTGATTTTACAAAGAGTAATTTGAGTGTGTTTTGGTGTAATGACTTATTGTTCCTCTTGGAAATTATTTATAAATTTTATAAATGATAATGGTTTCCTTTTGTAAGTTCAAAAAATGTTTTAAAAATGAAATCTGTAAAGTTATGCGCGATTGAAACATGTTGTAAGTTTGGGTAAACGTTTTTCTTAAGGATCCATTTGGAATGTTTTGTATTATTGTGTAATTTTCAAAGGATTGTAAAGGATTTCATGTACGTGTGTTGGTTTTGAAACTTTAACGCCAATTTGGAACCTCCGAGTGTGTTGTGTATGTTTACATCTTAGTTTTGTGATGAAGGTGGATTTGGGTAAAGGCCTATTTGGAATCACATTTTTTAAAGTGAGTATTTTTACTAAATGTCATAAATGTTGGAAGATATTTTGAAAGTGTATATGGGATAGACTATAAGGCCCAGTTTGTACTTTGTGACATTTGGAGGAAATGTGGTTTGATATATGTGAATTACCTATTTGCAACTTAATGTATTTTATTAAGTGATTTTAATTTTTATGTGAAATGACATCTCAGCTGGTGACCTCCATGTTTTTAATAGTTTTTTTGAATGATTAAGTTATGTAACAACCCAATTGGAACCTTAAACGATATGAAGTGATGTATATATATATATATAGTGGGAAACCCTATCTATGATTTATCTTTATGTGTTATCGTATAGGGGATGTTTCTGTTTGGGGTAGGCAGTGTGGTGGTGGTAGGTAAGGTGTGTCACACGTGAAGGGCCACCCATTTATACAATTTACCACTACCATGGGTTCTTAAGAGTCTTTTAGGGTATCGAGGGATAATTACTGACCAAAACTAATTAGATGGGTTGGTACCCCTGAGATCGCATATAGGCTAGGTGGGATGTGACACTAGATTGGTCATTTTACCACGCCCAATGGTTATTGACTTAGGGGCTTGACCTAATTCCGATAGGTGGTTCCAAACCGAGTACATCCAGGGGTCTTCTAGGGATTTTTAGGATCAACCTTGTTTACTTTATATATCTAATTGTTTACTTTCCATTCCCGTTAGTTTCATAATAAACTATTTACTTACTTATTTATTTATTTTTATCTGAACCAAATATTGTTTTGTTTAGGTTTTTGGTTTAGTTTTTTTCATCAAAGGGATATTCTGTTTTGAAAATGTAGTATGGTGTGTGTTGGATTTTCAAACGGGAAGCTATTTTTTAATCAAATATGAAAAAAATATTTTTATAAATGTCTATCAAACTATTGTTAATGGAATGTTTTTAGGAATGTAAAATTCATATATTTCATATATTATCTTTTCAATTCCATCTAAGGATTTTAATTCTCACGTCTACTTTATATTTTCAATTTTAAGTTCTATTTTTGGATCGCTCATGCATTGAGCGTGGTTCTGTGTCAGGTGGTGACCCACAAGGTCACTTGGAGGTACGTTTGGATTCATGACTTTATTATATTTCAACTATTAGTGTTTATCTATTTTGTTCATTTTATATTTATTTATTTATCTTTTTTTTTAAGGGAAAAAATTATTCCCAACTATTTTAAATTGGTGCCCGACGTTACTTGTCAACCCATGGGGATTAGAAACGCCCTTCAGGCTATGAAATAGACAAAATCAGGTGACCGGTTCAGTGTCTACTTTGGTTGGTTCATGAAAAAATGGTATCAGAGCAGGACCGCATTATTTTGGGTGCTTGGTAGTTGGATATTTGGACTGTCATGAATCAGGAGGTATGTACGGGAAGGGAATCATGAACCCTTTCTCATTCCGAAACTCGAATTGCCTAGGGTAGTATAGGATTTGAGTATTATGTTATTTTTTTTGGATTTAGGTATGATAACAGAGGAAAACCAATGTTACATCATGATTTCACTTGGATTAGTTACCCATGTAGAGTCTAAGTACAAATTTTAAGATCCTCTTATTTTCTTGATTCTTACTTGGGGCATGGCCCACTTCAATGTCGCTGGGTTATGCATAAATACTATTCCCTCACTCAGGTAGTTTTATGCAAGTTGAATTTCATCTTGGTTTGTGTCAGTGTAAGTGCATTTTGGAAGATGAAAATGGTTATAGAAATGAAAATGATTTCTTTTAAATTGTATTAATTTCACAAAATGGGTTTTAATATTTAAAGAGTTTGGTCTAAAAAAATGGTGTTTTCTCGGAATTGGTAAAGAACTAGGTTCAGTGCAACCTTGGGTACTTCTTATGATCGTTTTCACATGTGAGGGTATTTATGTAATGTTTTTTTGGTACGTATGGATGAAATAGGATGAAGACATGTGCAATGTTTCATTGAATTACTTGGGTGTGTACTTGAAATTAATGAATTGGCCTTGTTTTTCTAAAGTGATTTTGAAAGGGGAAATGATTTTCAAATTTTTTTTGGTTTAAAAAGTGGGTTTCGGTATATGGAAAGTATCCTTGAAAGAATACAATTTTGATATTTAAAGGAAAATGGAAAAGATATTTTTTATCGATTTTTGTGTTTGGTTTATCATCCATTTTTTTTGTCTTGACATGTTCTTCCTGATGATGATTAAGATTGATGTTGGATATAGTTTTATGTTTCTCATCTTATTCAAAAAATGTCTCCCAGAAAGTTCCCTAGAGTTTCTATTGAGTCATTCATAGTTTATGATTTTTTTCAAATGTTACCAATACTTTAAAGTGATTGAGGTCCGATAGAAGCAGTGATGTGGCTTGAAGAGGTTGAGTGTGTCTTCATAATATTGGGAACACCCGAAGCTGTCAGAGTGCATACTGTATTGGGTCTGTTCGAAGTTCTTTCCTTGGATGAATGGGATCTATTCGACCCACCATCATTACAAGTCAGGATGATGTGGTAAGTTTTAATATTTTTGTTTTTATTACGGTTCATACTTGGGGAGGTGAAGGGAATGAAAACGGAATAGCTTAAGAGTATTCAAAAATCCCAATGAATGTTCAAGGCCTATTTTGACCATTTCCAGGAGTCAGATCCCCTTTCTTCGGAGGTGATTTCGTATGATCTAATGAAGACTTGTATTTTCCTTTGGGGTATTCATCTAGAGATCAATGAGTAGGTCCTCCCTTCTAAGAAACGTAGTTTTTAGTAGTTGGTAGATGATACTGTTGTGTGAAATTTTGAGATCGATTTAGTAGAAAAAATGGTGGATTCATAGATTTTATAATCGAATGAGGAAACAAAATATAGAAATACTCATGTATATTCCATCATCAATCTAAATTCTTAGTGATTTGATTGGGATATGATTTATGGTGAGTTTTCCAAATAAAATTTAAGGTGATGATACAAAATGAGTTGAGTATTTCATGGTGAAGTAGAAATTTCAACATCACAATGCCATGTTTGTGTGAAGGGCATTTTATTTCCTACATGTTTCATTGATTTTTGAAGTAGATAACTATTTAAATATTACTAAAGAATTTTAATAAGATTATTTGACCAAAACTAAAATGGGAAGGATCTTTCAATATTTTTGGATATTTCAAATTAAATATTTGAAATCATTCATTGATATTTCCATAAGAAGAAAGACCAAGGCTATTGACTAAAGAAGTTACTACATCCTATATTCATGTAAATTTCATCAATAATCATGGAGATATAGTTTGGTTATTATGTGGATAAAATAAAAAGGAAAAATTATAAAATATAAATTGTTCGAGATTTTATCCTTGATGCTTGTAGTGTTGATTATTTATAATTATTGAATAGATTAAATGAGGAAACCACGTTGTTTCCAAAATAACACGAAGAATGAAATTCCATTTACATGATTACATGGATATTAAAAATATAGATTCCTTAATAATTCATTGGTATTATTCATTATAAGGATCAATTTCATATAGTTTTGAATCATCAAGATTTTCATAGACTCCAAATAATATATTTCTGCATTAGTGAATATAAATATGTTGTTTCAGAAGAAAAATATATTATTGTTCAAATCTAGTTATATTTTTTTTGAATATTTTCTATGTCAAAATTGATATGTGATTACCTTTATGTAACGAAATAAAGAATAAATAAACATGTTTCAAAGAAGATAAATAAGTCTTCCAAAAATTCATGTAGATGACACTTCTGTTGGTTTCAAATGGATTTGTAATTGAAAAATCGATTAATGTATGTTTAGAATGACATGTGACCAATGGTGAATTCTAGTTATAGATTTTGAAAATTTTGGATTATTAATTTTGATTTAAATTTTAATCTATTTTTAATTTATTTTCATGTGCCTTATGAAGGAATATTGGTAGTTATCATAATTAACCATTGGTATATATATGGTGATATTGTGATATCCATGATGTATGACAGGAATGGTGTTTCATGATGAGAAGTTTATATAACATTCTAGGCCCAAGCACTTGCAAATGAATATGTTGTATTGCTTATATAGAGAGGGATCAACCCAATCCCATGTTGTAATTGTTATAGGGATTTTGCCTAGAAATGGTGTAATGTATATAAAGCTTTGAACTGGAAATTATGTAATGATTATGAAGCTTTAACCAGGATTGATTGTTGTGAATTTACCATGGTTATAAAGTTCTAGTTTCAATAGTCATAAGACATGCTCAGAGATATTTGGGCATGGTTCCAAAGTAGGTTGTTTACCTTGGTCACATGGTTGTTGTTGTCATGGTCATAAGACATTATAAGAGATATCTCTTCTTGGAGATGAAGTAAGTTATGTTTTTATTTAATTAATTATTAAATTAATTAATAAACCAATTTATCCCTTTATAACATACAATTATTCTTAGACTAGATTTTTTTGGATACAATAGTGTGGACCTATTGGGTTATACTCCCACCCAATTTGGGTCGCCCTTTGGAACTTGACCATATTATGTGGATGCATGTTTGGATAATGGAAAATGACCTTTCACTTTATTTATTTTTGTTATTGGGTTGGTGTTTGGAGATGGGACCGACTTGGGGTTCAGGACTCGGGACTTTTTGAGTCTTTTATTTGAGTCCACTAGCCTTTTATTCTATTATTCATGAATGTAATTTAGTTACATTCCAACATTTCATTACATTGTTCATTTTAAATTATTGGATTATTTAGATGTCTATTATTTTTGTCTTCCACATTCATTTACTCTGATTTTTTCTTTTTATTATGAATTGTTTCTTATTTAATGACACTTCATTACAAGGGGTAAAATATCCCCAAAATACTATTCATACCCCCACTGCTAGTCACCATCCCCTAGAATATAGGGAGGTGAAATTTAGGTCTCATAATAATCCATATTCATCCATATGAGAGATTTTCAGATTTGGTGATACAACAATGTGATATCAGAGATCGAAGTTTTCATTTATTTTTCTTTACTCTTTGGGAAAGATTGAATAGATAATAGTATGTGATGAGACATAGTAATAAGCTTGTTCATGGGAGTATCTAAACTATGTAAGAGTTAATATCTAGGTACCTAGGTATGTGATTGTGGTTTGTGATGTGTGGTTCTACAGTCGATGTTATTTCACCTTGGGTGATTCACATGTTGTGTGAGGATTATTGTGTAAGATGTTATTGTTTCGTGAGATTTTTATTCATGACTAGGAATTCAGAGTGATAAGAACATGCATCATAATAGGAACATAGGTATATATTGACATGAATTGTTATTTATATGTACATATGTATTTTTTCCTGTCATATATACATTCATGTTAAAGTGAAATATGAGATATTCGTTTCAATGGATAAATAAAATGTGTTGTTGTGTCATGTGAAAATATGTGTAAGACATGTTTAAGTAGAGAAATAGTTAGTGGTTCTCTATTGCAGTCACTAGTTAGTTTTGACTTATTGGTATCCAATTCTCTAAGGTGTGCTTTTGTCTAGTGGAGTGAATGCCTCCTCATCATCTTCAAATTGAGTTTAAAGAGAGTTTCAATAAGCACACTCCTAATGTAGATAAACCATATCTTCCTATAGTTCTTGAGTAGCATATTGTTGTTCATCTTCAAAGATCCGTCCTAATGGTTATGTGATCCATGTAAAGGGATAATATTTATATCATTCAATAAATGTCTAAGCTGACAAGAAAGTTATAGAATCACCAGTCACATATTTGTATTAGGGATGGGCCCCCCAATATGTTGACATATGGATTGATTCAGTCCATAAACTCTTAAATCAACTCAAAACACCCATTATGTGGAGGGTGAACCATGCCTTATATAATCATCATGCACCTACCAATAATTTTTTGGGTATTATGGAAGAAGATGGGTAGTGGGATGAGCTATCTTGGAAGGACTTCGAGAAGATTTTCCAAATCCATTTCTATCTCATGAAGTTGGGTGTTGAAAAAGATCATGAATGCGTGAATCTGAAACATAAGGATTTTTTAGTGTTAGACTATGAAAGAATTTTTACCATCTTATGAGGCTTTGTTACATCTTTGGTAGTTGATGAGATCTCTATAGAAATATGTTTCTAAAAGAATATTCATTATGATATTAGGTCAAAGGTAAAAATTTTATATTTAAGAGGCTTTCAGAATGTGATGAATCAGACACTCATCATGAAGGGGAATCTGAAAGTGGCCTCGAGCAGTGAACTAAATATTTTAGTAGGGTGATTTAGAAATTCATCTTTCAGTAGTAAGAAGTGTCATTATTATAGTTTCCTCCAAGGAAGTAATCAGAAGAGTATTTAGGGCAGTGGAATACTGTTTCAAGATTTTGTTTCATTCATATGCTATATGTTTGGTAATTTTAGTCACATTCACCCATAGTGTCCTTAATCTACAGTCTAGTGTCGCATCTGTAGAAGAATGGGTCATCTATTGAGGTTCTATTCAAAATTTCCAAAGCATTATAGTTTAAATGGATTAGGATGGGCACCATAACAAGGAATGGGCTTAACTTCCCCTCATTATGTTGGTATCTAGAGTTCTACAAGATGTTGAGGCCAAGACAGGTGACATGGTAACCCAATGAATGAGAAATAGTACCAAGGAATGGGTGTATCTTAGGGTAGTCATACTGGATCCAAGGGCATAGGGACAAGTCAGTTTCATGTTATGCAGACTACTCTGACTAACATGTATGAAAAACTATCTACTTTCAGAGGTATGATTTTTTTATCATCTATCTTGGATTTTGTTTTGATTTATACAATATCATCACATTATTTTCTATCTATTCATTTTCTAAGTATTTTGGTATTGGATGTTTAAAGTTTAGATGGTTTACTAACAATTGACACACCATTGGTATTGTAATTAGAGAAAATAAAACATTTCCGGGTGCGTTTAATAGATATTGGGGGTTGTTGTTTCATTTCAAAATGGTTTGTGATAGAAATAAAATGTTTCAATTTAATTAAGGATATTGATTGATTTTTTCTATATCAAGATCATGTTAATTATTATAGGAGTAAAGTTAAATTTTTTTCTCTATAAGGAAGAAGTTATTATCAACAGGGTGAGTGGGCTATTCAGGCTAGTCCAACATGACCAATTTGGTGAAGATTGGATTTTCTCATGGCATAAATCATCGGTCTTACTCTACATAATGGTGGAATATAGCAGGATTCATTTTCTACAGTGGTAGAACATTTTCATGATATTTTCCCAAATTATTTCTATGGATTAGCATCTGAGAAAGAGGTCGAGTTCATGATCGAGTTGGTGTCGAAGGGAGAGCAAGTTTGTATCTGGCCTTACTGAATGACACCTGTAGAGCTTCGGGAGGTGAAGGTTCAGTTGGAAAATATAGAATCTAAAGGATTTATATGGATGAGTATATCTCTGTGTAGTTCTAAAATTATATTCAGAAAAAAGGATTATAGATGTTTAATCTTATGTGTTTATTATCGTAGGTTGATCCAGATTATTTTCAAGAACCGACATCCTGTTCCACACGTTGATGATTTTTTTGATCAGTTGAGGGGTGAAAAAATCTTATCCATGATTGAATTGAGATCTGGATATCATTAGTTATGGGTGAGACTATCGGACATACCTATCACTACTTTTAGGAGTGGTTATTCCTTGTATAAATTCATAGTGATGCCATTTGGGTTGACTAATGAACCATCAGTATTCATGTCCCTAAAGAATGGTATATTTAATCCTTATCATGATCATTTTTTGTGGTTTTTATCATTGATATATTAGTGTACTCCAATTCAATTAAAGAACATTCCAAACATATTGACATCATAATGAGTGCATTGAGAAATCAATGGCATTACGCTAATCTAACTAAATGATGTTTCTGAATAAATGAAGTTCACTTTATAGGAATTTCATCCCATAGAAAGAAGTGTCTGGGGACCCATAAAAGTTTTTTTTCATGATATCATGGTAATAACCCATGAATGTCTTCAAAATATGGATCTTTTAGGGTTTATCAGGTTATTATTCGTGTTTTATCCATGATTTCTCCCGTTTGGTAGCACCAATGTATGGGATAACCAAAAAAGGGGTGATGTCTGATTGGTATTATTCATGAAAAAGTTATTTCTAAGAGAAAAAATTTAGGCTGACCTAAATACCTATCCTTTATTTACCTATTCCTGGTAAAGAAAATATCATGTACTCTAACACGTCAGAATATTTACTCAGATTAGTTCTAATTTAGGAGGATCTTGTGGTTTCTTATGGATGCCCTACTCCTGATCGAGAGTTAGTGGAAGTGGTATATTCCCTAATATATTGGAGACACCATATCATGGTTGAGTGGATTTTGGTATACATGGATAATAAGAACCTTAAGTACATCTTTTCTTAGTGAGACCTTAACCTTTGGCAGAGGTGGTGGGTTGAGTATCTCTAGTCTTTTGAATTTTATTTTGCTTATATACTAGTAAAGGGAAAATCAATTCCAATGCTTTGAGCCAAAAGTCATAGATATAGGAAGTATGGAAGTTTTTTGATTATTGGAGGATAATGGCCCTATTTTAAGACATGCATCTAGATGTTTAATATTCTCAGAGGTAAGTATCTATGACATTGACATTAGTTATAAACCATACTATTGTACACGATTATGTTTTAGCAGTTGTGTGATTCGGAAGTCTAATTTCTAAGAGAAAAATTATATGATGGGTATATTACATCAGGATGGCCTCTTGGTAGTGGGAATTGTCTTCTATTCTGTGGAAGATTCTTGGTTCATATGGTCTTGGGTGAGGATCTGAATGGGGAGTTTCATGCTTCTAAATTTGTGTCATATTCTGGCGTAACAAATATTTATCATGACATAAATATAAAATAAAAGTGTTTGTTAATGAAAAATGAGGAGGAAAGCTTTATGGATAGATAATTCCCTTTTTATTATGTGAATGTTGGGAATAGTGGGCGAATTTGTGTTTTTCAACCAATTCCTATCCCATAGTGTAAATGGGTTGACATGACAATGGAATTTATGATTGGTTTACCCAGGAAAACCCATAAGAATGATGTTGTATTAGTTGTTGTGGATCGACTGAATAAGGTATCCCACTTCATACCTATTTGGGAAACTTCCACAGTTTACGATCTAGGAAATCATTCCATGCATGTGGTGGTTCATTTGTAATGTGTTCCTAGGAGTATCATTTTAGAAAGTGATACTCATTTCATATCATGTTTCTAGAAGGGTATTTAAAAAGACATGGGATTGCATGTAATCTTAAGAATATACTATCATCTATATATTGATGGTCATTCTGAGTAGTCTATTCAAGTTCTATAAGATATGTTATGAGCCTATCTTTTTTATTTTTGTCGTTTTTGGGAGAATCATATGGAACTCCTACAATTTTCATATAATAATAGCTTACTAGAATCCATCCAAGTGTAACCTTTTGAGTCTTTTAATTGAAGGTAATTCCATTAACCTCTTTTTTGGATAGAGATAGGTGAGTTAGCACATGATGGGTTAAGTCTCATGAAAGATATTTCTGAATAGGTTCAGTTGATCAAACAATGGTTGGTGACCACACACTGCAGGGAAAAATCAAATTATAACCATCAGTTATGCCCTCCAAAAATCAAGGTTGGTCACCATTTTTTCCTTCAGGTTTCAATGAGGTTGGGTAAATTATGTATCAAGAAATAGGGAAATCTTTCTCACAGGTTTTCTAGGTGGTTAGATATCAGGGAAATGATTAGTCTCCTAGCATAATTTCTATCCCTTACACAACTCTATAGTGTCATTCATGATGTGTTCCAGGTGTCACAACCATGTAGATATCATACATAACCTTCTAAAGAGATAGATGTAGAATATTTTAAGATTTGTGTTGATTCTTCCAATGAGGAGCATTCTATATGGGTTGTGTATCATATTGGGAAGTATCATTGCGGTCAGACTATACCATTGGTTCGAGTTCAGTGGTAGTATGAGCATGTTTAGAGGTGACTTAGGAAAGGGACACTGATATGGAAACATAGTGGAAGGAATTTTACTCTATTACCTTAGTGTGATTCATAGAGAAGCTCAATGAGGAGCTGTTATAAGATGGTAAGGCTCTACGATCTCATCTTTTTCCATGTATGTTTCTCACTGATTTTTTCATTTGAGCCTTGGTGGAGTAGTCTTGTTCAAATACAGAGATCCTTTGTTGGAAAAAATGTCATAATATTCATGGATGGATGATTTTTTGAATTAATTCAGTCCAGGTTTAAATGGGAATAAGTGTTAAAAGGGGTTGATGGAATCTTGATAAGCATTAAAAGATGTTTGGGGAGTTAAAGAGAAGATGGGATGAAAACTCAACTACAAAACATTTATGCATTGTGTAAAGGGTTTACACACCATGTAATGTGTCTTGGGTTTTAATTAAATAAACATAAGGTGATTGGTTTTCAGTGAATACCATTAAAAACATTTAAAATACTTGAAACTACATTACACTTCATTTAAGTGACTGAATAGTTTTTTTAAACATGATATTTAGCTTATTTTAATTAGAATATACTAAAATTCTTCTCCTATTGACCTAGGGTGACCATTAATGAAATTTTGGAGTGCCAAGAACCCTTCTGAACATCTCGTTCACAAGATTAATCCTTGATAATACCATCTAGTTGTGTTTATTCCTTCTATTACTTTGCTCCAACAATTTCAGTGAAATCCTTTACCCAATCCCATTTTTGGTTTTTCTATTGATCATCTTTGATCTAGGAACCTATTTGCAATCATCTGAACCTTTTTCCTTGAAGTATTTGGCAGTGTGAAGCATTTTTTTATCAATAGAATAGGGTAGGGGGTCTAAATAATAACCATATGGTTAGATAATTGTAATTTTTATGCAATTTCACAATTACACCCACATTGTGTGTGGCCAAATTAATTTAATAATTGAATGGGATTATCCCTTGAATTCTTTTGGTTTCAAATGGATTTGTAATTGGCTAATGGATTAATGTATGTTTAGCTTCACATGTGACCTAGGGTAATTTATTATTATAGAATAAAAAAGTTGTGGCTTATTGCTTTTGATATAAATTTTAATCCATTTTTGAATTTCTGGTGGAATATGAAACAATAATGATAATTTTCTTAATTACCCTTTGAGATATATGATGTGACATTGTGAAATCTTCCCGTAAGACATGAATTGTGTTCCATGCTGAGATGGTTATATAATGGGATAAGTCCATGAACTTTCACATGAATATGATGTAATTATTATAGATATTAGTCTCATCCCAATCCTATGTTTTAATTATTATTGGGATTTGACCTAGAAATGTTTTAATTCTTATAGGAATTTGACCTAGAAATGTTGTAATGCTTATTGGGCTTTGACCCAGATTGATTGTTGGGACTTTACCATGGTTATATAGTGGTGGTTGGGATGATCGTAATACATGATCAAAGATATTCTTATATAGTACTAAATTAGGTTTCATACATTGGTTACATGGTTGTTGTTGTTATGGTTATAAGACATGCTCAGAGATATCCTGAAAGGGATCCAAATCTAGTTGTGGTAGTATTTAATTAACTATTGAATTAATTAATAAAAATTTCTATCACTTATTAACATACTAGTTTTTTGATACATGTTCATTTCGAAGTAGTGATTCATACTCGCACCCTATTCAGGTCATTGTTTGGTACCTGAGTAGATTATGTGGATGCAGGTTTAGATAAGGGCATGGAACCTTGCAGTTGATTTCTTGTGGCTGTTGGGATGGAGTTTGGATATGGGACTAGCATATTCTTCAGGAATTGGGACATCTAATACATTTATTTGAGACTTATGGTATTTTATTTTATTTTTCTACCATTACATTTAGTTACATTCCAGTATAGCATTACATTGTTCATTTTTAGTTATTTGATTTTTATGTAGATTTCTTTTATTCTCATCCACATTTTTTTACTCAGATTGCTTCCATTTATTTTGAAATATTTATTATACTATGAAACTTTATACAAGGAGGTATAAAATCCCCACTATACTATTCACACCCCCAATACTAGTTGGAAGCCTCTGGTGTATCAGGAGGCGTGCTTCAGGTCTCATAACCAACAATATTTGGCCACATGAGAGAGTGACAGATTAGGGATGTTATATAATAAATGATTAATAAAACATAAATAATATTAAAAATATATGATAGGAATGAATGTAATATATTTTCATAATTCTGTAATTTTAATATTAAAATTTTAATTTACCATTAAATTACATCCTTGTATTAATTTGATAATTATATAATAGTAAGTTTTTAAGTGTTCCACGCAAGCCCTCAAAATAAGTTCCATGAAATGACTATGAGAATAAAAAATATATAAAAATAAATAATTACATTTTCATTAAAATTATATAGGTTATTAATTCAAGAATAAGACTAAAGGACTAGAACCCAAAAAACGAAGCATGCAAGGGAAACAAAGTGGTTATCACCAGAATGTCACATTTAACAATAAAAAATTAATATATGGGTAATAAGGAATGATAAATTGATGTTATAAAGTAAATTAATATAAAAAAATAATTATTCATATGAATAATAAAACAATTTTTTTATATATGGATGATATATATAATCTATCTAAGAAGATGATCAGGTTATCAAGATTCTAAACTCAATTTCCGTTAATTGTGTTATATCACGTTTCCATTGAAAATTTTATTTCAATATTATGTGTTTTATGAAATATAATTTTTTTATGTTTTATTTCCAATTTTTTTAATGTGTTATTTCAATAATTTTAAAATATAACTTCATTGATTTATTCTTACTTCAAATGTTATGATCCTTGTACGGATAACATGATCCCAACTTTCATTCATTGATATATATTTTTCAATATGAACCTATTTTATTTTCAATGGTTTATATAGTACCTATTTGAAATTATATATCATGATTAAATATTTATCCATGGTATTTATTTTTTAATTTCATGCTCTATCCTTCAATGTATTTTTATTCAATATATACCAATGTTGTAATGGTTTCTCATATAAATTTTCCTTCTTTGAGATATTAGATTATTATGAACTTATATTAATTTATATAGTGTATATATGTACTATTTAACATATATGATCAATTTTATTTATTATTTATTGTATTTAATGTTAAATTTAATGTTATTTCATTCAATTTATGTTTATTTAAAATGACATAAATTGTATTCTTTATATGCATTTATGTGAAGTATTTAAAGTCTTTAACCTAACTCTTCTTCATCCAAGCCCATGTTCATTGTATTATTTTCAAGAATATTATTCAATATATTTTAATTATTTATCAATTTCATTTTCATATATCATTGATCTATTTTCAATGTTTTAAAAATTAATCTTTTTATCATTTTTCAGGCATGTTGCTTTTGAATTTCATTATAAATATTTGAAAAGTTGCTCTAAAACATTTAATAAATGGTCTCCTTTTCTCATATTTATATTTGTTTTTAATTATAAATATTAATATCTACGGTTTTATGTTTTTTCAAAGAAAACCCTATTTTCATTTCCCATGAAGATTTTATTTTTCAATGTTACCCAAAGAAAATGTAATTCTTTTTGTTTTTAATACATATTTGAAATGCATTTATAAAAGTATTTGTCATTTATTTAAATATCATTTAATGACTATTTTTCTACACTGGGAATATTATCTATTTATAATACACAATTTAATTCTATGGATGTATTATAAATATTTTTAATGGAAATTATCATGAAACATCATTCCTTTCTATGGGAAAATTATGATATGAAGGAATGATGAATGTTTGTATGAGTTTTATGAAGAATCTGCATGCCCTAATGTGTTTTATTCATTTTATAGTTATTTTATATTCTATAATATTATTCGTATGTCTGATATATCCCTCAAATTCATTGGTTAGTGAAGAAAGTGTTAACTGGATAAAATTTACTTCTTTGAAAATGTTGACATGTTCGTTTTTGATGCTTGGAATATTCAAAACCGAGCTATAGTCGGGATCCTGGATAATAGGCATATTATGGTTCATTTTTCTTAGAAGATTGATTTGATCACTGCCTGGTCCAAAGCTCCCCGAGCCTGCAATGGATGTCATTTATTCCTCTTCAGGTGGTCATATGATTTCAACATGAAGCACAACTCTCCTTCTATGGCAATTTGGGTTCGTCTACCGGAGCTTCCCCATCTGTTTCAAAATCCTTCAATAATCCGAATGGTAGGTAATTTAATTGGATGTTTTCTTTTCTTGGATCAAAGAACCAGTGAAATTTTTCATCCTATTTTTCCTTACTTTTTTTTCAATGTCGATGTTTCAAGGAAGCCTATTGATTTCGTTTGGATTGAAGTGTGGTAAGAGTTTTGTTATAAAAAACCAGTTGTTTTTGAAGGGTGGGTCGATTTCTGTTCTCAATGTAAGAGTTTGGGTCATCTGTCGACACTGTGTCACTGAGGGTCTGATCGAATGAGGGTCGTGGTCCCAAAATCAGGCCCTGGTGTGTCCACATATGATGTCCCAAAGGTTCAGGTCCAGGTGGATGATTCAAGGGACCGCTGTATTGGGGTTCCGCATTCCACTCTCTTGGAGGTTCCTACTCAGCCGAGATGTGTTGAAGCTTGCAGAAAGGTTTGCCTTCCAACCTTGAACCCATCAGTAGCAAATGTTATTGATATATTGCATCGTGATCTGGCTGGGAGAAAATTAGAGGGTCAAACCCCTCTTGGTTCAGGAGATAGTGAAGGGATGTTGGTTCAGAATGCGCAGCCTTCAACAAAAGTGTTTGGGAGTGGTGGGAAACATGGAAACATGTTTAAGCAGTGGTTAGAGACTGATGGTAGCATACCCCCCTCTTATGCAGAAGTTGTGCTTTCTGACGATGTAACTACTCAATCCCATCAGCCTTCTGAGGGTATCCCATCTACACATACTCAAGGGCCGCATGTGTAAGATTTTACCCAGGGGGATGGAATGAATCCAATGAGTAGGCCTTATTCTTTAAAAAGCGTTGCCACTATTGAAACTGGGAACCGATTTGATGGATTGGATGAAGACTCTTCTTCTGAAACTTGGTCCTCTATGTCTAAGGAAAAAAGAACTGGCGGAGTATTATCTTCGGTTCTCTTCAAAGAAAGGTAAGAATACTATTATGGATGCTGATGGTTTTATCCAGCATGAGCGGAATCCATGGAAATGAAAGGATTACTCTAATTTACCTAGTCCTCCAGTTACACGGTCATCAAGTAAAGGAAGGCCCCCTCAAAAGGGGTTATCTGCTATAGGAGACTCTCCTTAGAGAAAGTCCAAGGGTCCTGCAAAGCATGAGATGGTAGCCTCCCCTTCTGAGAAGTCTATTGAATCTAAGATTGTGGAATCTCTTGTCCTTGAACTAGAAAATGCTGATATAGAGGATGTGGATATCCTCATGCACTCTAATGAATAAATTCTTGAAGATTCTTTCTTGATCAACATCTCATAGGAGGATGCCCAAATAATGTATGAAAAACCAGTGCAGGTTGATACGAGTGACGAACAAGGCTCCTGAATTGATAAACCGAATTGGATTTTGATCCGAGGCTTCAATGAGGGTAAAAACAGTCTGGAGGATCTTGTGAAAACTTGGGATAAGATGGCTCTTTTCTTTGAGTATCTCATTAAGGAAAATCGAGACATGACGGTCACCTCCATTGAATGGCAATTTTTCAAGGTAAAAAACTCAAACTTCTTCAAATTTATTTGCAATGGAGTGATGATTTCATATGAGGTTTGATTCTTATATACTAGGAACTTTGATGGTTTCCCACTTTTCTTTAAAAGTGATTTGAAATAAAAAAATGTATTAGGAGGTATTGATAATGATTACTAAAATCATGCATGCACACTCATTTTAATCATGTTTTACACCAGGCAACACGATATGACTCGAGATTATGATTCAATATTTATTTGTTATGATTTCCTTATACTATGTTCATATATCTTGGTTTTTTATCACACCCACATGATTTAATTATGGTCACTTAAGATATTGTATTGATAGTAATCATGTTTAACCTTACTATGAATTTTATCTTACCCTTATTATGTTTCCATTTAACTATAGTAGGAAGAGGATTATTATTGTCACAACCCGTCCCCCGGGGATTGTGTCGTGACTACCCCAAGCCCTGCTTCCATTGGCTAGGGGCTAGAAACTATCACTGAATGGTGTATTCCCTAAAACAGGAAGGAATTACCTTTAACCTGTACAAACACATGGTCTGAGAACACAACAAGAAGAAACCGTGAAGTAAACTGTCGTAGTAAATAGTGTTGAATGTAAAAGAGGCCGGAATACAAGCCCAACTAGAAAAAGTAAAAGTACAACTGAGAAGGTAAAAACAGTTGAAAAGAAAAAGGGAAATATCTACTAGGTCGTCCTCTGAGGTTCTTACATGAAGGGTAGGTACAGATCACCTCCTCAGCACTCCAAGTCTGTTTGTCTCCTCCACATACCACCAGGTCCTAGCTCCCTCAAACCTCAACCCAGCTGCTCATCATCTGTACAAGACACAACAAGGTGCGGGAAAGCCCATGCAGGGGTGAGTATAATGATACTCAGAAGGGACCCGAGACCCCGAAGGTCTCCTAGAGTTCCAAAAAGGAAAACCACATGGTAACACCATGAAGGTAAAATACCACACAGGTAAAGTACCACATAGCATAACCTCAATCACAAGTACAAAGTAAAGACATCTCACACCAGGATTTATTCTATGGGTAGTAACAAGTAAAATCCCCAGTCACAACGGCGAATGCCTCGGCTGCTGGAGAAATCCTCCTTTATCGAGTACAGTGGGTCTGCCGCGTCACACATAGGCGCTTCCCACTAACCTTCAACTACTGAGGTACTCCTCCCCATCATGTATCATGGGTCTGTCGGGTGACACAGAGCCACACTCCCCCACCATGGTTGGCTAAGGTACTCCTCCCCATCATGTACTGTGGCTTCTTCCAATCATGTCATGCTGAGGTAATCCTACCATCATGTATCGTGGCCGTCGAGTCACACCGAGTTGAAAAGTTAGCAGTCGTCAGGTCTCATCCAGTCACAGGGTTCCGTACGTAATGCGCTTGGGAGAACCGATCCCCAAGCCATCAGTCATATCTCAACCATCATGAAGTCCCGTAAATAAGTAACCTGATGATCTGCCATGTCATAAGGGTTCCAAGGCAACAGACGTCGCGTCAATCGGATGCCCGGTCTGTGCGATATTGGCATTTCAATGCTTAGGCGCCGGTTGGATTCGGGTGCGATCCAACCCAAACGTACTCCAAGTTCCTCTGAAAATCTAATGGAGTAAGGCAAAGGGACTGCCTCACTCCAAGGGTCCCAACGCCACAGATGGTTTATCAAACAGGCGTCTGGTTCTCAAGATAAGGTCTTTTAAGTGTTTCTGGGCCCGGTTGGGCCCGGGTCCGGTCCGACCCGGTCCGGCCCACAAGAGGGACGACCCACAAGGGAAACCCGACCAGAATTGGGCAGCCCGAAAGGTGCGGCCCAGCCCACATGGGGCAGCGTCCCGCTGGGGTGGTGGCCCGGTTTGAGGGAGGCAGCCCACTTCGAAGGTCGTGGCCCACTCCAAGGGTGGCGGCCCGCTCCGAGGGCGGTGGCCTGGCTGAGGGTGGCGGTCCGGTCCAATGGTGGTGGCCCGACTCGAGGGTGGCGACCCAGCTCGAGGGCGACGATGCGGCTCGAGGGTGGCCGCCCTGCTTGAGGGCGGCAGCCCGACATGAGGGTGACGACCCGACACAAGGGCGGCAATCCGGTGCGAAGGCGGATGCCCGGTCTGAGGGAGGCAGCCCGGTTCGGTCCGACATGGGGGGGTGTGACCCCCTGGTCTTCCGGATTCTCGAATGTCCCAGGGGTCATTCGGTTGCGAGGCGGAAGCACCGCTTGGGCGTCGCAGAACCCATCAGAGGCAGGTTCACCCTCCTCCACGGCTTTGGTCATGGATTCCGTTCGCTGTAGGCGCGGTGGTCGTGCCACCTCCCTTCCCATGGCTAGCTGTCGTGCCGTCCGCATCCTCCGTTCGCCGTGACTGATGAGCCGCATCCCTCCTCTTGTGGCGTGCGTCGACGCGCTCGCGGTCTTCCATGGAGGTGCAAGGATAGAAAGATAGCAGAGGGTTCAGGTTGGGTTTGTTAGGCCGGCACCCTCTGCGTTATCCCATAAACATGATGGGTATTAAGTGTTTAATAATCAATTGAATTAACAACAAGATAAACCCCACAAAGATACCCCGCAACAACCTCCCGCAAAGACGAATGAATCGCGGGTCAACCCGTTAGTCGGTTGACCAGCGTTATTCGTATTATTCAAGAACGGGGAAGAGGAAAAAATCTAAAAACCATAAATGAAAAACCCCCTACCACGAAACATCGTAGAAACATTCTTTCTTGAACATGAAACATGTTCTTCATTCCCGCAACCAGTTCCCAAAGACACCAATTGCACATAGCCCTTTGGTTTGGTGTCGTCTGTCACCTCCCACTGGGTAGGCATCATCTCCTAAGGGTATAGCATTGTGGTGTTCCTTTAGCACTTTGCTTCTTGGTGAAGCTCGCTGATACTCCTTCCCTAGCTCCATATATTTAGGAGTGGGGGAGGGTAAGAAATGGCGTGGGGAAATAATGGGGCTCATTAATTAGGAAGCTTCATAATTTCCCCAACATCATCATTCCTTAAGGTTGGTAGTTCAAGACATTTAATGGCTTGACAGACAGCCAGCCCCACCCCCTTTAATTGGTCCGTTGGAGGTTTATGAAATTAAATAACAAAATTATTTTATTTCATTTCTTTTAAAAATTTGCAAAACATAACTTTTTCTACGGACCTACTGTGGTCAAATTAAAGCATCCCTTAAGAGAATCTCGGCACTGCGGATTCAACAGTGACCTCATATTTTTTATCTGAGCAAAGATTAAAAAGTTATAAAATGTCACTCATGCGTTTACTGAATGTACCTGAAAAAAGTTCAGAAATTCATTCCGGGCACACCGGGCCTTGGAATCACGTGCCGTCAATTTTCACAGACTCGTAATAATTCCATATAATTAAATAAAATTACATGGAAATCCTGGTCTGTAAATTATCCCCACATTAGTGATTTTCATCCCCGAAAGACACAACATAGAGTAAGGAAACAAATGGGGGTATTGGGCACGAATCTAAGCCTCCAACTCCCATGTGCTCTCCTGGAGGTTCCTGTGCTGCCTGCGAATGTGCACCAGAGGTATCAACCACCCATAAAGGACCCACTCCTATTGATCCTCAATCTCTACTGGAACCTCTGTAAACATCGCCCCATCGTCTAAGTCCAGCTTTCCATGGTCGATGACGTGAGATGGGTCGTGAACGTATCTCCTCAACTGGGATACGTGGAAGACATCATACACCTTCCCCAGCTGTGGTGGAGGTTCCAAGAGGTATTCCACCTCTCCTATCCTCTGAATTATAAAAAATGGCCCGATAAACCTCAGTGATAACTTTCCACCTCAGAAAAATCATCGTAGTCCCCGTCGAGGAGAGACTCACAAGAAAACGTTTCCCCCCTCCTGGAACTCCTAAGGTCTCCATCATCTATTAGAATATTACTTATGTCTCCTCTGTGTAATCTTATTCCCCTTTTGGATCATCTGCATCTTCTCAGTGGTATCCCATACCAACTCTGGAACCATAAGTGCTGACTCTCCTGGGTCTGACCAGCATAGAGGTGATTTACAGGGTTGGATGTATAGGGCCTCGAATTGTACCATACCTATGGTGGAGTGATAATAGTTTTTGTAAGCGAACTCCACCAAGGGAAAGTGATCCTCCCAACTCTGGACAAAATCTAAGGTGCATGCACGAAGCATGTCCTCTAGTGTTTGAATGGTCCCCTCCATATAACCATCCGTATAAGGATGAAAGGCGGTGCTCAAACATAGATGATGTTGGGACCAAGCTGAAGGAAGCTGTTTGTTGTTGAAGGTTGTCTTTGTTGAAAGTTGTCTTTTGTTGTTGAAGTTTTCATAAAAGACTTGTTGAGAAAAGTTTCACTTAGGCAAACTTGAAGTTTTCATATTCTTGAATTGTAACGAAGTTAGGAGTTCAGAACCATGAATCCGGAATGGAGAATACAGAACCTGGTAGTGTGAAAGTTCGGAACAGGGTGGTTCCTAAACCAGTTGAAGTGCGGAATCATACTGAATCAGCGCTGGAAGGTTGTTGTTCCAGAACTGAGAGTTCGGATCCTATCGATCGCTGCTGGAAAGGAAAGTTCGTATCCTGGTGCTTGTTGAAAATTTGGTGTCTGGGAATCGAGAAGTCGGAACCAAAGTATTGAGGTTCGGAACCGTGAAGTTCGGAGTCTAAAGTGTGAAGACTCACACTGAATGTGACGATGCTATGCTGTTTTGTATTTCCTATTTGTGAGTACTTGCAGGTATTCACATGCAAGAAAAAGTCGGTACGAGAAGGCATTCCGGAGTCGACCTCTCATGAATGGAGTTCGGAGTTGATTTGGTGATGAAGAGGTTCGTAGTGAGAAGTTCGTAACGGGATGCAATGGAGAAAAATCCAGAGAAGTCATTACGAAAGTCAGGAGTTCAGGTTGGACTTTATCTCCTGACTGAGACGTGCATATCAAGGGGGAGAAGTTACCAGATGTTTCGTAATGTGAAGTTCGTACAGAGGAAGATCGTAGTGAAGAGATTCGTAATTGGCATGCGGTGATGAAAGATCTGACTGAGAAGTTCGTAATGAGGTAGTTCGTACTCAGAAGGTTCGTATCAAGTTAGTTCGTATTGAAGATGTCTGAGCCAGAAGTTCGGAGTCATTCTGAAGATGTTCGTAACGATGAAGTTCAAGGATGACGTCCTGAAGAAGAGTTCGTAACGACAAGTTCGTAACGACAAGTTCGTAACGAAGAGTTCGTTGTTAGAAGCTCAGAGTCGACTTTCTTCAAGAAGTGTTCAAAGTCAACTAGTCAGATAATCAGAGTTGACGTTGCGGAATCAGAAGATCGTAACGAGGAGTTCGTAACGAGAAGATCGGATTTGGCTGGCTGTATCAAGAAGCATGGAACTGATTGGCTGAAGAGAAATTTCAGGGTCATCTTTCAGATCCTGAAATTCGTAACCAGGTATGCGGAACCGAGGAGTCTGTATAACAGATCCGGAAATGTGGTTACGGAGAGTTTGTGTAACAAAGGCAGATCCGGGAATGAAGCAAGAACCGTAATCAAGTGAAGGTTGAAGAATATTCTAGAAGAATCCATAAGCGTTGATGAAGTCAAAGAATGCGCCGAGATTTAAGGAGAATTAAGATTTGAATGATTTCGATTAAGCGGGATTGAAATTTGGTTTCCCGCCTAAACGATTTTTGGGTCTCCTATAAAAGGCGCTCACTGTGCAACTTTGATGATTGATGATAATTACTGAAAATCTAGAGAGAGAAGCTCTGATCATCTAGAGAGAAGAAGAGTTCGGATTGGAGAAGAGTTAGCCGCACAGGAGTTTCATTGCACCTTCGATTACGAGGTTTTGATAACGGTTTGTTATCGTATCAAGCTTTTCGGGTTGAAGATTTTTGAAGTGAAGTATCCGGTGTGGTTTTTCGGATTGAAGAGTTTGGATTGAAGAAGACTGGGCAGAGTGAAGAAGTATCCGGAACGGGAGGTTCAGAGTGATTAATTCGGAACAGACTTTCGGAACGAAGATTTCAGAAGCGGTTTGTTATCGTACTGAGTCCCTCTAACTGAAGCAGAAGTTCGGATTGGGAATTTCGGAATGAGGATTCAGAATGGAGAATTCGGAATGGTGATTCGTAATGGAGAATCCGGAACGGGAATTCAGAATACATCTGCAGACAGCTTTTGAACTATCTTAAGTCCGTAATCTTCTTACCGGCTTCTGGGTAAGAAAGTGAAGATTTGTACTTCGGAGAATACATCTGTTTAATTGTAAAGAAGCACTGAAACATTGTGTTATCCTATTTGTGCTAAGAGGGAGAACACGCACTATTGGATTGTTTTCAAAGTGCTGCACGAGTGTAAGGGTATATCCTACTCGTTGTATTCCACATCAAAGGATTGTTTTCTAGTGGATTGTGTGGTACTGGATTATTTCCGTACCATACCAAGGACGTAGCTACTCTTGTTGAGTAGTGAACCTTGTAAATCTTGTATTCCTGTGGATGTGTGTGTTCAGCAGGGAAGAAACTCTTTAACAGGAGGCGAATGTTGTTTCAAAAAGGGGAAACTTAAAAATAAAAAGATGTCACTAATTCACCCCCTCCCCCTCTCAGTGATATTTGGATCCTGATTGGGAACTTCAATTGGTATCAGAGGGGAGGTTGCCTTCGTTTACTCTTTGCTGAAGTGTTTGAAGAGAAGTTGTGATGGAAAATCTAAATTGCATGAACAGTAAGGGGATTCCAATCTTCGATGGAAAGAACTATCACATCTGGAAGGACAGAATGATGCCGTATCTTATGTCTCTTGGATATGAAGTTCTTGAAACTACAACAGATGGATTTCCTGATATTGATGACAAGGTCCCTCTTACTCCAATCGATAAGAAGAATCTTGAGAATGATGGAAGAGATAAAAATTCATTACTCTCATCACTTTCTGAGAGTGAGTTTTTAAGAGTGAAAGGTGTCACTACTGCTAAAGGCATCTGGGATAAGCTAATGAATATCTATGAAGGAAATACAAAAGTGAAGAAGGAAAAACTACAAATCTGGAGGCTGAAGTATGAAGACTTGAAAATGGGAGAATCTGAATCTGTTGGGGAATTCTTTACCAGAGTTAATGACATTGTCAGTACAATCAGATGTCTTGGTGAAAAGTTAGAAGATGATACAGTTGTTGAAAAGATCCTGAGAATTCTGCCTGACAAATTTGATGCTAAAGTTTCTTCACTAGAAGACAGAGATCCGGAAACATTATCTCTGGATGATTTGCACAGTACTCTCATCACTTATGAGATGAGAAGAGAGAAGACCATGAAGAGCAAAGAAAAAACTGATAGAGAAATGTCTTTCAGGGCAAAAAAGAAAGAGAAGTCGAAGAAAATTCTTATTAATGAAGAAGCTGGTGAATCCAACTCTGAAAATGAGGTATGTCAAAATTTTGATGAAATTCTATCCTTGTTTTCTAAAAATGTTAAAAGAGGCACAGGGAAATACAAAGGGAAACTCCCTTTGAAATGTTTTGAATGTGGAGCAGTTGGCCACTTTGGGGCTAATTGCCCTCAAAAGGGGAAAGATGCCGACAGTGATGAAGAAGACAGAGGACCAAGAAGGTCATGGAAGAAACAGGATCAAAAGGATAAATATTCTGGTAGAAGTCAGAATAAAAAGTTCTTTAAATCAAAAAGAAGAAGATTTTTGTCAAAAGATAAGGAAGATGATGATAGCGAGACTGAATCAGAAAAATCTGCTACTGAAAAAACTAGAGAGAGTACATTTTTTGAAACAGTGAATAATGATGATTATGAGAGTAGTAGTACTGAAGAAGAAGAAGAGACTCAACTTGAACAGTATCTGAAAGAAGAGCTGAAGGAATGTTTGAGGAAGATCAGAAAACTTGAGAAAGAAAACAACAAGTTAATAAAAGAAAATTCCACAGTAAGCAATCAAGAAGGTTTTACAGATGATAAAATCATGATGGAAAAAGAGATTGATGATCTGAAAAATTCTCTTGAGAATACAAAGAATCGTAATGATCATCTTGAAGTGAAGTTGAAGGCAAAAGAAGAAGAGTTGGAATTTGTCCAACAAAAACTACATAAAGCTGAAGAAATGAATATCAGTTCCAAAAATTCTATCTCAGAAGTAGGGGAATGTTCCAGTAAGAATGAACCAAAAAGGGATCTACAAAACTTACCTTCAAAGGTTGAAATGAAAGAAAAAACTGGTTCTGATAAGAACAAGGCTGGAAAGACAAAGTATGTGGTCAAAATCAACAATACAGAAAAATCAGAAGTGCATAAAAATCTTGAGTCAAGAAAAGCTTCTAATACTTTTGGTACTGTTGAATCTGAGCTGAAGAAGAGAGTTACAAATGAAAATATGATGGTTTTTGAGAAGCGTTTTCACAACTCCATTCAGTATAAAGGTTTCAGAGGAAAATATTCTTTCTATGGTTACTACTGGTATTGTGGTGGATTCGGACACATGGAAAATATGTGTTGGTTTAACCAACAACATTACAACTATTCCAAAAGTTTTGAAGGACAAGGATTGAGGGGGAGTCAACGCTTTCAAAATAGAAGATCTCCAAATAAGTTTCAGAAGATATCTGAGAAGACTGGTGTGAAAGTTGGGAATAGATTCCAACCACTGGAAACTTATTGTGAAAGATGTGATCAACCTGGACATCTTGCTAAGGGCTGCCTTAGTGTGTTACCAGAGCAACAAAAGTTTGTGAATAATCCTCAGAAGATAGAGTTTTTAAAATACAAAAGGGACAAGTATGATAAGTCTGAAAATAATGAATGCATGGTTCTCTGGCCAGAACACATTGATTTGTCTAGGAAATTGGAAGAAGCAAAACAGAAAGTGAAGGAAAAGGAAGAACAAAAAGAACTTGTTGTTGAAACAGCTTTGAAGGCTACCAAAGGAGAACGTCCATGGATTCTTGATAGTGGATGTTCATATCATATGACAGGAGACTTAAAGCTGCTGAAGAATGTGAAAGACTTTAAAGAAGGAACTGTGACATTTGGAAATGATAAATCTCTAAGGATCAAAGGTGTTGGATCGGCCATCATTGGAAAAGAAAAGATGAAATCCAGAAAAACACTATATGTTGATGGACTGAAACACAACCTGCTCAGTGTGTCACAACTCTGTGATGAGGGCAACAAAGTAATCTTCAGAAAAGATGGATTTTTTGTAAAAAATGAAAATGATGGAAACATAGTTACAAGGGGCCAACGTATAAGAGGGAATTTGTTCCAAGTTGGGGATGGACAGAACTCTTGTTACATGAGTGTGGTGGATGAAAATAAATTATGGCATAAAAGGCTGGGGCATATGTGTCAGAGAAATATGTGCAAGTTGTCAAAGCGAGAAAGTGTTCGGGATATGCCTAATTTATCAAGAGAAAGAGATTGGTGCTGCACTATTTGTGAGAAAGGGAAGATTGCTAATTCTATGCACAAGAGAGTTGAAATTCGCTCAAAAAGACCCTTAGAACTCATACACTCAGATATATGTGGGCCAATGAGCAAGCAATCTTCAAATGGAGATAATTACTTCATTACTTTCATAGATGACTTTACTCGCATTACTTGTGTTATGTACATGAGACATAAGTCAGATGCTCTAACAATGTTTAATAGTTTCAGAAGGAAAGCAGAGAAAGAATGTGAGTATTCAGTGAAGAAGTTGAGAACTGATAATGGTGGTGAGTATAAGAATGAAGAGTTTGAAAGTTATCTTGAGAAACATGGAATTCAGCATGAGTTTAGTTCACCATACACACCTCAACAAAATGGGGTGGCTGAAAGAAAGAATCGAAGTCTGGTGGAAATGGGGAGAACTATGTTACTTGAACATAGTCTCTCTCATTATTATTGGAGGCAAGCCAAGAGCACTGCTGTGTATATTCAGAACCGGTGTTTCTATAGGCCAAACTCAGATATGACTCCATATGAAATGTTCTATGGAAAAACCCCAAGTCTGAAACACTTGAGAGTCTTTGGGAGTCCATGTATTATAAAGAAGAAAGGTGGAAATCTGGGAAAGTTCGAGCAAAGAGGAGATGATGGAATTTTTCTTGGCTATGCTCAAGAAGGAAGAGGATATAGATGCCTCAACAAAGAAACAAGAAGAATTATTGATTCTTCAGATGTAAAAGTTGTTGAAAGTGCTGAGAAAGAAAAGCAGTCATATGTTGATATGGAAGTCGAGTGGGATAGAGAAGATTTTGTTAACAATTCTGATAATGTTTCAGAATTTGTTCATCCTACTCAAGAAGAGGAATCTGACTCAGAAATATCAAGTGATGAGGATGAAGTTCAAACAACTCATCCTAGGTTGAGGAAACAAGTGGAGGCTCAGAACATTATTGGAGATAAAAATCAGAGGGTTCAAACAAGAAGAACAACAAATGCTATATCACATACTTCTCTTTATTCGAAAGTTGAACCGAATGATGTAAATGAAGCATTTGAGCATCCAGAATGGGTTCATGCTATGAATGAAGAGCTTGATCAGATAGAGAAGAACAATACTTGGGAACTTGTGCCCAAGCCGGACAACAAGAACATTATTGGTACAAAGTGGGTTTTTCGAAACAAGCTGAATGAAGAAGGTAATGTAATAAGAAACAAGGCAAGATTGGTCTGCAAAGGGTATTCACAAATTGAAGGCATTGACTTTGATGAAACCTTTGCTCCAGTAGCTCGATTAGAAACAATCAGAATATTTCTTTCCATTGCTGCACAACGAGGTTACAAAATCTTTCAAATGGATATAAAATCTGCATTCTTGAATGGTGATCTTGATGAGGAAGTTTACATTGATCAACCTTGTGGATTTGTTATTGGGAAAGATGAAAGCTATGTGTTCAGGTTGAAGAAGGCTCTGTATGGGCTAAAACAGGCTCCGAGAGCATGGTACTCTAAATTAGATACTTGCTTGAAGAAGATGAACTTTAAGAAAGGGAGAGTTGATAGCAATCTCTACATCAAGAAATGTCAGTAGTTTTCACTGATCGTTATTGTTTATGTCGATGATATTATATTTGCTGGAAATAATGAAAGATCATGTGAAAAATTTGCTGAGGAGATGAAGAAGTTATTTGAGATGTCCATGCTAGGTGAAATGAAGTACTTTCTTGGGTTACAAATTTCACAGAAGAAGAATCATGTTTTTCTGTCTCAAGAAAAGTATGCTAAGGAACTTCTGAAGAAGTTTGGCATGGAAAATTCGAAACCAGTTTCCACACCGATTTCAGTGGGAACCAAGTTGTCTAAAGATGGAGAAGGCAAGGAAGTTGATCAGAAAGAGTTTCGAAAACTGATTGGAAGTCTGCTATATTTAACTGTCTCAAGACCCGACATCGTCTATGCTGTTACTTTATGTGCAAGATTTCAGAGTGCTCCTAAAGAATCACATTTTATTGCTGGAAAAAGAATTCTCAGATATATCAAAGGCACAACAAACTTTCGAATTCGGTATGACGGCTCTGAAAATATTGATCTATTTGGGTATTCTGATGCTGATTGGGCAGGAAATGTTGATGATCGAAGATCCACATCTGGTGGAGTATTCTTTCTAGGAAAAATCTGTGTTAGTTGGCATACCAAGAAACAGAATTCAGTAACTCTTAGCACAGCTGAGGCTGAGTATGTTGCTGCTACTCAAGCTGCAACTCAACTAATGTGGATGAAGACTCAGCTGGAAGATCTACTTGTTGAAGTAAAGCTACCATTGCTCTTGGGTTATGATAATCAGAGTGCAATCAATCTTACAAGAAATCCAGTACAACATTCTCGTTCTAAACACATTGATATAAAGTACCACTTCATCAAAGAGCAGGTTGAAAAGAATGAACTGAGGCTGGAGTATGTTCCTACATCTGAACAAATTGCTGATATATTTACAAAACCGTTACCGAAGGAACCATTTGCGAAGTTGAGGTTGAACATGGGTGTACAACCTCCTTCTCATCAAGGTTAAGGTACATGTTTCTGTCCCCTCTCTCGTCTTAGCTTTGGATAGTGTTTTCAAGGGGGAGAAATTGTAATCATAAATCTTTTGCTTAAAGAGAGAGTTGTGGGTAAGCTGTGAACTCAGCGTTTGTGTGTGAACTTTTCTAACCGTTTGTTGAAGTGGGTGTAGGAAAAGTTCTTGAATAGGAATCATGAAGATGTTTGAGAAGAAAGATGTTGGTGGTGTCATAATCACTACTGATGGACAGCATGGTCTTGCTGTCAATAATTCTTGTTTCCTACAATGAGTTAGCTCACGTAGGCTTAGAATTGTTGATTAGTAATCCATTGCGTGTGGTTACGAAAGTTGGTGATTTATGAAAACTTGGTTGACAACAAAATCCAAAGGGGGAGATTGTTGGGACCAAGCTGAAGGAAGCTATTTGTTGTTGAAGGTTGTCTTTGTTTAAAGTTGTCTTTTGTTGTTGAAGTTTTCATAAAAGACTTGTTGAGAAAAGTTTCACTTAGTAAAACTTGAAGTTTTCATATTCTTGAAGTGTAACGAAGTTAGGAGTTCAGAACCATGAATCCGGAATGGAGAATCCAGAACCTGGTAGTGTGAAAGTTCGGAACAGGGTGGTTCCTGAACCAGTTGAAGTGCGGAATCATACTGAATCAGCGCTGGAAGGTTGTTGTTCCAGAACTGAGAGTTCGGATCCTATCGATCGCTGCTGGAAAGGAAAGTTCGTATCCTGGTGCTTGTTGAAAATTTGGTGTCTGGGAATCGAGAAGTCGGAACCAAAGTATTGAGGTTCGGAACCGTGAAGTTCGGAGTCTAAAGTGTGAAGACTCACACTAAATGTGACGATGCTATGCTGTTTTGTATTTCCTATTTGTGAGTACTTGCAGGTATTCACATGCAAGCAAAAGTCGGTACGAGAAGGCATTCCGGAGTCGACCTCTCATGAATGGAGTTCGGAGTTGATTTGGTGATGAAGAGGTTCGTAGCGAGAAGTTCGTAACGGGATGCAATGGCGAAAAATCCAGAGAAGTCATTACGAAAGTCAGGAGTTCAAGTTGGACTTTATCTCCTGACTGAGACGTGCATATCAAGGGGGAGAAGTTACCAGATGTTTCGTAATGTGAAGTTTGTACAGAGGAAAATCGTAGTGAAGAGATTTGTAATTGGCATGCGGTGATGAAATATCTGACTGATAAGTTCGTAATGAGGTAGTTCGTACTCAGAAGGTTCGTATCAAGGGAGTTCGTATTGAAGATGTCTGAGCCAGAAGTTCGGAGTCATTCTGAAGATGTTCGTAACGATGAAGTTCAAGGATGACGTCCTGAAGAAGAGTTCGTAACGACAAGTTCGTAACGAAGAGTTCGTTGTTAGAAGCTCAGAGTCGACTTGCTTCAAGAAGTGTTCAAAGTCAACTAGTCAGATAATCAGAGTTGACGTTGCGGAATCAGAAGATCGTAACGAGGAGTTCGTAACGAGAAGATCGGATTTGGCTGGCTGTATCAAGAAGCATGGAACTGATTGGCTGAAGAGAAATTTCAGGGTCATCTTTCAGATCCTGAAATTCGTAACCAGGTATGCGGAACCGAGGAGTCTGTATAACAGATCCGGAAATGTGGTTACGGAGAGTTTGTGTAACAAAGGCAGATCCGGGAATGAAGCAAGAACCGTAATCAAGTGAAGGTTGAAGAAGATTCTATAAGAATCCAGAAGCGTTGATGAAGTCAAAGAATGCGCCGAGATTTAAGGAGAATTAAGATTTGAATGATTTCGATTAAGCGGGATTGAAATTTGGTTTCCCGCCTAAACGATTTTTGGGTCTCCTATAAAAGGCGCTCACTGTGCAACATTGATGATTGATGATAATTACTGAAAATCTAGAGAGAGAAGCTCTGATCATCTAGAGAGAAGAAGAGTTCGGATTGGAGAAGAGTTAGCCGCACAGGAGTTTCATTGCACCTTCGATTACGAGGTTTTGATAACGGTTTGTTATCGTATCAAGCTTTTCGGGTTGAAGACTTTTGAAGTGAAGTATCCGGTGTGGTTTGTCGGATTGAAGAGTTTGGAGTGAAGAAGACTGGGCAGAGTGAAGAAGTATCCGGAACGGGAGGTTCGGAGTGATTAATTCGAAGCAGACTTTCGGAACGAAGATTTCAGAAGCGGTTTGTTATCGTACTGAGTCCCTCTAACTGAAGCAGAAGTTCGGATTGGGAATTTCGGAATGAGGATTTAGAATGGAGAATTCGGAATGGTGATTCGTAATGGAGAATCCGGAACGGGAATTCAGAATACATATGCGGACAGCTTTTGAACTATCTTAAGTCCGTAATCTTCTTACCGGCTTCTGGGTAAGAAAGTGAAGATTTGTACTTCGGAGAATACATCTGTTTAATTGTAAAGAAGCACTGAAACATTGTGTTATCCTATTTGTGCTAAGAGGGAGCACACGCACTATTGGATTGTTTTCAAAGTGCTGCACGAGTGTAAGGGTATATCCTACTCGTTGTATTCCACATCAAAGGATTGTTTTCTAGTGGATTGTGTGGTACTGGATTATTTCCGTACCATACCAAGGACGTAGCTACTCTTGTTGAGTAGTGAACCCTGTAAATCTTGTGTTCCTGTGGATGTGTGTGTTCAGCAGGGAAGAAACTCTTTAACAGGAGGCGAAGGTTGTTTCAAAAAGGGGAAACTTAAAAAGAAAAAGATGTCACTGATTCACCCCCTCCCCCTCTCAGTGATATTTGGATCCTGACTGGGAACTTCAGATGAGTCCCGAATGCCTCCTACAATCCCTTCCATAACCAGGATGTGAAATGTGTGTCACAGTCAGAGACGATCAACAATGGCACCCCATGAAGTCTCGCAATCTTCTGTACAAATAGGCTTCCCAAGACCTCTACAGATCCCTACTCTTGGATATTTAGGAAGTGGGACGACTTGGTTAGTTGGTCAATGATCACCCATATGTAATCATTCCCCCTAGAGGTACGTGGAAGTCCTATCACAAAGTCCATGGATGTCCAATCCCACTTCCACTCCGGCACCACTAGTGGTTGAGCTAAGCCTGCTAGAACCTGATGTTGGACCTTCACTAGCTGACAAGTGAGGAATCGTGAAACAAACTCCAATACAGCCTTCTTCATCCCTGGACACCAGTGCTGATTACAGAGATCCCGGTACATATTTTCCACACCAGGATGTACCACCAGAGGGGACATATGAAACTCCCTCAACACCTCCTCCTGTTGCACCACCGGTACCATGGTACGTCCTCTGAAGAGGACGATGTGCTCCCCACCGTCATAAAATCCAACTTTTACCTATCCTGAGGATGTATGAGCACGTCAAGACTCACAGTCAGTGTCCCCAAGATACGCCTCCCTGACTCGTTGAAAGAGTGGGGGTGTGACTATCATAGACTGGAGGTATGCTGCTCTATCTCTATCTACGATGGATATCTGCAACGTGGCTAACTACTTTGTCGCCTCACTCAGCAACTGCAGACCATACCTCTTGTTAAGTACATCTTCTACCACGTTCCCCTTTCTAGGATTATGGATTATCTCAAAGTCATAGTCCTGGAGAAACTCTAGCCATCGCCACTGCCTCAGGTTCAGGACCTTCTGAGAGAATATATACCTCAGACTCTTGTGATCAGAGTATACTGTAAAACATTCACCCATCAAGTAATGTCACCACATCTTCAAGGGAAAGACCACTACTACTAACTCGAGGTCATGGGTAGCGTAGTTTTTCTCATCCTATCTCAGCTGTCGTGAACCATAAGCAATCACTGCTCACTCTTACATTATGAAACATCCAAGCCTGGTCTGATGCGTCATAGTAGACTACATACCCAACTTCCTCTTATGGTATCCTCAATATGGGGGAACTCTTTATTCTCTTCCTCAGCTCCTGGAAACTCTGTTGGAATATCTCCGTCCATAGGAAAGGTTTCACCTTCTTTGTCAATTCTGACAAGGGTGTTGCAACTCTGGAAAAGTCTGGAACAAATCTTTGGTAGTATTTAGCCAACCCCAAGAAACTCCTCACCTCAGTGAACCTCGTCGAGTACTGGGCCACTGTCATGCTTCCCTACTGTAAGTGCAGTAGCTCATGTATACGCATATAGCGTAAGTTAGCTGGGAAGAACTATGCCCTCAAAAGGCCCTCGACATCCACCCAGAAGAGGGTCTCCTCATCATGTATCTAGAGCATATGGCTCCACCATCTCCCTTCTGTTGCCTGAAAAAGGCTGGCTTCCAGGATCACCATAAAATCATATGGTGTCCCAACCAAGCAAAAAACTTTGGGCACAAACTCCAGCCAGTCCTTAGCTACCTGCAGGTTTGTCTCGCGTCAGAACCTCGGAGGCCTCTTCCACTGGAACTCATGCAACACACTCAGTCGGAATAAACCCTCTGCTGGTGGGGTTGGTGGCAATGACTGTACAACGGGAAGTGGTATTACTGGACACCACTAGAATGTGCTAATGTCGTAAGGGGGACCTGCACCGAGGCCTCATCCATCGATGGTCCATCATCGCATACTCGATCAGGAAACCTGGGTGGCAGTCTTTGTGGAGGCATCCTAAAAAGAAACATGTTTACCATAGTTAAAAGTTATACCTGATGAGATGACTCAAGAAAACATAAGAAAAACTTTTCAAAACACACACAATCAGTGTTTTCGTGCGCTGAGTCAGAAATCAGAACTCAGGGTCCTGGTGTATGGATATGTTGTCCTTCGCACCAACACTAGACTCCCCAAACTGAAAACCACACTCATAACACTTAACACTATTTCCACATAGAAAATATCACAGTCCTAGTTCTTCGGTAGAACTGAACTCCTCTGATACCTGGTTGTCACGACCCATCCCCCAGGGCCCATGCTGTAACAACCCCAGGCCCACCTTGTATAAGCATGGGACTGGCGACTAGAACCAAAAGGTGTATTTCCTAAAATGGGAAGGCATTGAATTTAACCTATACAAACACACAATACAAAAACACAACAAGAAGAAACTGTGAAGTAAAATGTTGTAGTAAAGAGTGATGAAAGAATAAGGGTCCGGAATACAAGCCCACCTGAAAAAGTACATGTACAATTGAAAAAGTTCAAAAAGATGAAAGAAAAAGGGAAATATCTACTGGGGCATCCTCTAAGGTTACTACCTGAAGGGTAGGTACATATCTCCTTCTCATCACTCTAAGTTTGTTTGTCTCCTCCGTGTTCCACCAGCTCCTGGCTCCCTCAAACCTCATCCCAATTGCTCATCGTCTGCACAACACACAAAAGGTGCAGAAGAATCCCATGCAGGGGTGAGTATAATGATACTTAGAAGGGACCCCGAGACCCCGAAGGTATCCTAGAGTTCAAATAAGAAAAACCACAGGGTAACACCATGAAGTTAAAATAACACACAGGTAAAGTACCACATAGCATAACCTCAATCAAAAGAATAAAGTAAAGGCAGCTCACACAAGGATTTATTCTTGGGGTATTGATATGTAACATCCCTAGTCACAACGTCGAACACCTCAACTGCTCGAGAACTCCTCCTCTATCGAGTGTAGTGGGTCTGTCGTGTCACACAGAGGCGCTTCCCATTAACCTGGAGCTACTGAGATACTTTGCCCCATCACATAATGTGGGTCTGACGAGCCATAAAGAGCCGCACTCCCCCATCGTGGCCTTCTGAGGTACTCCTCTCCATCGCGTACCATGGCAGACGATTCACTCTAAGTTGAAAAGTCAACAATCCCCAGATCTCATCCAATCGCAGGGTTACGTATGTAGTTCACTTGGGAGAACCACTCCCAAAGCTATTAGTCACATCTCAACCAGCATTAAGTCTCACAAACAAGTAACCCGATGATCCGATACTTCATAAGGGTTTCAAAGCAACAGATGGCGCGTCAATCAGACACCCGGTCTGTGCGTTATTGGCATTTTAGTGCCAAGGGCCCCGTTGGATTCTGGTGCGATCCAACCTGGCCATACTCTAAGATTATCTGAAAATATAATGGATTAAGGTAAACGTACCGTATCTCTACAAGGGTCCCAATTCCACAAACGTTTCGTCAAACGGGTGTCTAGTTCTCAAGATAAGGTCCTCTGAGTGTTTCTTGGCCCGGGTCCGGTCCGACCCGGCCCGACCCGGTTTGGGCTGGGCCAAGGTGAACATGTCCCACTGGACCGAGGTGTACTCAGCCCGCTGGGCTGATGTTTGGTCCGGCCCGCAAGAGGGATTCCCACAAGGGAGACCCGACCAGAATAGGGCGGCCCGCAAGGGACGGCTCGACCCGCATGGGGCGGCGGCCTGCTAGGGCGGTGGCCCGGCCCAGGGGCGGCGACCCGCTGGGGTCGCGGCCCGGTCCGAGGGAGGCGACCCCCATTGAGGGAGGTGGTCCGGTCCGAGGGTGGTGGCTGAGATCAAGGGCAGCGGCCTGAATCGAGGGCGCGAGCCCGGCTTGAGGGCGGTGACCCGAGGCGAGGGCGGTGGTCCGGCTCGAGGGTCATGGCCTGGCTCGAGGGCAGCGACCCGGATCGAGGGCGGCGACCCGGTGCGAGGGAAGCGGCCTGGTGCGAGGGAGGCAGCCCGGTGCGAGGGAGGCGGCCCAGTTCGATCCGATGCGGAGGGTGTAACCCCCCCGGTCTTCTGGATTCCTGAAGCGCACGGGGGCCGTTCGGTTTGTGAGGCAGCGGCGCCGTGTGGGCGCCGCTCGGTCGCCGAAGAACCTGACAGAGTGGGGTTCGGCCTCTGTTGCGGCTTTGGTCGCAGCTTCTATTAGCCAGCGGTGCGGCAGTCGCGCCGCCTCCCTTCCTGTGGCCGGACGTCATGTCGGCTGCCTCTTCCATTCACCGCGGCTGAGGATCCACGACCCTCCTCTTGAGGCGTGCATCAACACACTCATGGTCTTCCATTGAGGAGAAAGGATAGAAAGATAGCGGAGGGTTCAGTTCGGGTTCATTAGGCCAGTGCCCTTTGTGTTAGATCATAAACATGAGGGGGATTAAGGGTTTAATAATCAATTTAAATAACAACAAGATAAACCCCAAAAAGTACCCCACAAAACCCCCCACAAAGACGAATGAATCATGAGTCAACCCGTTACTCGGTTGACCTGAGTTCTTCGTATTATTCAGGAATAGGGAAGAGGAAAACATTTAAAAAGAATAAACGAACAAACCCCATACCTCAAAACATCGGATAAATGTTCATGCATGAAGGTGGATCATGTTCTTCATTCTAGCGACCGGTTCCCAAAGATCCCACTCGGACGTTGCCCTTTGGTTCGGTGTCGTCTGTCACCTCCTGCTAGGTTAGGTTCGTATCCTAAGGGTCTGGTGTCCTAGTGTTCCTTCACCACTTCACTTCTTCGTGAAGCTCTCTGATACCCCTTCCCTAGCTACATATGTATTGGAGAGGGGAGGGTATTTAACGGTTTGGAGAAATAATGTGGCTCATTAATTAGGAAGCTTCATAATTTCTCCAACATCATCGTTACTTAATGTTGGTAGGTCAATCCATTTAATGGATTGAGACATCGCCGACCCCAACCCTTTAATTGGACTGTTGGAGGTTTATGAAATAAAAAAAATTATTTTATTTCATTTCTTTTAAAAAGTTTTAAAACATAACTTTTTATTCGGACCTACTGCGGTCAATTTGAAGCCTCCCATAAGCGAATCCTGATGCTTCAGATTCAACGGTACCCTTATATTTTTAATCTGAGAAATTATTAAAAAGATAGAAAATTCCACTCACACTTTTACTGAACGTACCTGAAAAAAAGTTCAAAAATTCATTCCAGGAACATCGGGCCTCAGAATCACGCACCGTCAATTTTCACAGACTCGTAATAATTCCATAAAATTAAACAAAAAATTACATGGAAACCCAGGTTATTACAATTATATAATTTTTTTTGAAGGGTATCATTTATGGATATTTTTTTTGAGATTTTGAAGACTCGTTGTGAAATAATAAGTCCATTTTATAATGTGGAAAACTCCACTTCCAGAAAAAGAAATGAATTTTATTATATATGGTTGTTTTTTTCTAGTTCTCTAAAACTATAAACCTAAAAGATTTTGGGTATGTAATAAATTAGATTTTGGATATTTTATATTTTAATTTATAGATGATTAAATACAGTTTTCTTCATTTAGTATGAAATACAATTTGAAATTAATAAGTTTGAAGCACCAAATCAAGGTGTATGGGTATCAGGTTATTTAAAAGTTTTCCTCCATTAATAAATGTGCTGAATATTTTTTCCCCTTATATTTAAATTATTTGTAGGACTACATTATGTTTGTATTTTTACACATTTTGTGAAACATTTAATGTGTCCATTTATTATATCATGGAGAGTGATAGTTTTGGGTATGTAATGGAAAATACTATGATAAAATATCTCTTGTTTCATTAAAAATTTTGAGTATCAAAATGATTGAATTTAAAGAACAATTTAGCTCATTAATTAAAGTACATCATCTAAAATTTAATGTATTACATGAATCTATATTAAAATATTTATATATATAATAATAATATAATATTGAAACTATCTCATTACATGGAATTCCTCAATCCCATCCATTTTAGGTGTTAAGATATTGGTTTCAATATATGATGTTTTAATGAAATTTATAAGAATCATCTATGGATAAATTCAGAATTCATATCAATTAATTTTAAATTTCATAAAAACAACATTAAATCATTATGGAATTATAAAATAGTACTTTTGAAACATTATCAATATCTTATTCATTGGTGTGATTCACATGTCATGATTAATAATGATTATAATTTTATAAAAAAATTATTTATTTTTTCTCTCCATCATTAAATATATCACATCCCATAAAAAAATGTGAAAACCATATCTATATTTAACAGAATATAATTAATTCAACATTTAATTAAAAAATAGTAAAAAGAGATTGATTCCAATAACTATTTTTCATTTCCAAAATTTTACTTTCACATAGAAAATAGACACTCTTTAACACACCTTAGGTAATTTTAAATATTTTTAATAAGGTTTCTCAAATTAGAGGTACATGTCTAGACAAAAAAATCCCACCCCTAAAAATAAATACATCCAAAATATTTCTCCATAAACTCTATTATAAATGTGATAATTGATGATCACTAAAATATTAAAATCTTCAACGTTTTCTTATGGTTCTAAATCATTCACTCATTTCCGTTTCATTCAACTCTTTTTTCACTGTTATTATATATACATCAGTTACAAATATTGAGTGTCCCCTTGACACCTTGATTTTTTTGACAATTACTAATTCCTAAGGAATGTTTATTTTTTATTATATTAAATAATTCACTTCTTATAGAGGAAAATAATTATATTTAATTTCATTAATAGTTATCCTTTATTATGCTTCATCATTTTATTTTTTATTTTTATTTATTATATAATTTATACTTCATGGTTAGATTATTTTTTTATTACTAAATCTTAGGTTTTGTAAAATTTACTCTTATATACTTGTTTCCTAGAAAAAAACAAGCCTTTAATATTAGATATTCCTTGAACTTAATAGTTTACTCTTATATTTTTATTAATAACTCTTTTGAATACTTCAATAATCATATTTTACTCTAAAAGTTTTAGTACTTTCTCTTTCATTGTGTGGAAATAAATCTTATGTGATAAAAGTTATGAACTTTTGTAAAAGTGTTTATAGTCCAATAATAATTAAATTTTTTGAATATAGTACATGATAATACATTAAGGGAAGAGTAATATGTAATATTTAAAATCTAGGATAGGAAGTTGTCTATGTGTTCGTTTCACTCTCGAAAATGGGGATGACCTTTATTGTTTAAGGTTCAAACTTTCCAATCGGTTTCTAATGGGTTTATTCATAGAACCGGAAACATCCAATGATTCTATATCCATTTGGACCGAGTTTCCAAAGTTAGGTGCTCATTAGTTGTGGACTGATGAGGCTTAAGAATTTTTATTGGTCGAGATGATGGGAGGTCAGGCTCATCACACCTTTTTTAGGGTAATTATTACCTACTCCGGGACTCTCTTATAGATTTAAGTTATATTTAAGAATCCTTATTAATTTACCAAGTATGAAAATGAGTTTTCCTTTAGATTTTTCAATCAATGATTGATATGTATGGGATTTAGAGAATCTTTAATATGTATTTGAGGTTCTTCATCAATAGGGAATCATCCGTATGTATTGGAGATTCTTAGTCAATGGTATCCTTCAATTCATTGTATAAAAATATCTTGGTCATTATGATGACCATACTGGTTTTAAATCCACTCAGTGGGGCACTTGAAGTTTATTTTCATTCAGAAGGACAGAGATTATTTTAGAGTTGGGATCGTACCCGTAGATGGGCTACCTACGTGTCCTTGTTAAAAAGAAAGGAATTAGAACCCACGTAGTTTGATAGAAAGGATATAGTTTAACTTCATATGGGATGGAAAATAATTACTGAAATATGGTCTTGAACCTTATAAAGGCTTCCTACGTACTCTACTTTAATGTTAGAGATCAAAGTCCACGTAGTTTGCGTAAAGGAAAAATTGGATTTATTCTTGATTAATGGACCAAAAAGAGATGTCATTATTACTTTTACACTCTAATCCCACGTGATTCATGATCCGTGTGATAAACAAGAGGTATCGGTAAACTTGACAATGGTTCCATAAAATATTCAGTCATGAGAAATGATGTAGGTCTTACGTATGTATGACGACCCAAGTAAATGAAGATCAGGACATATTTCAGGAATGAAGCCCAGGAGTAGGGTCCATAAAGGTATTTGTACTTTATGGTGAATTGGAATTTTAACTTGGGACTTACTTCTGAAAAGGAATCCCAAACTAAAAGGGACTTATGATTGGGTTTTACTCCTGAGAAGGAAGTCCAAATCAAAAGAAATTAAGGTTGGGTCTTACTCCTAAGGAGGATTCCCAATTAAAAGGAACTTTATAACCTGGGGCTTAATCCTGATAAGGATTCCCAAAGTTAAAGAAAATTATGATTGAGAATTAATCCTAAGTAGGAGGTCAAAAGTTAGAAGAAATTATGATTGGGAATTAATCCTGAGGAGGAGGCCCAATTAAAGGGAAATTTATAACCTGTGGCCTAATCCTGAGGAGGAGGCCCAAAGTTAGAGGAAATTATAATTGGGACTTAATCCTGAGGAGGAGGCCCAAATTTTAGAGGAAATTATGATTGGGACTTAATCCTAATGAGGATGCCCAATTAAAGGGAACTTTTTAACCTGGGGCTGAATCCTGAGGAGGAGGCCCAAAGTTAGATGAAATTATGATTGGGACATAATCCTGAGGAGGAGGCCTAAATGAAAGGGAATTATGACTGGGGTGTAACACCCGAGACTTTTATGAGAAATATTTGGTTTTTATGTTATATAAATCATAAAAGGAATCTTTCACTACACACAACACTAGTTTGGCTTGCTTTACACGCAACTGTGGCCTTCCTCAATAGCTTGCGTCGTACGCAATACCGAGTTTCACTAAACAACGATATGCTATTAAAATATTATTAAAACTAGCCGTTATGAATAGTAATAATCACTTTTTGAAATCTTTTAATTTTTATTTTTCAAAATGGACTTCATTTTTGGATTCGGAATATCAAAATTAGCTTAGGGTGAAATTTTGGTACTTTTCGGAAAACTTTCATATTATGATGAATAGTGAAAATTACTAAATTTTAATTAAAAACAACTTTTTTAATCGAAATAATTAATAGTGATAAATTATTAATTTGAGTGGTTTTAAAGTATATTTAGAATGTATTTTTACAATTTAATACAATTTTGTTCATTGGATTTAATTTCACATTTAAACCAGACATAAACAAGTGTCAATCTTTTGATAGTTATTATCTTTTAAAAACACGCTATTTGTTTTGATGAAGGGAATTAATTTTTAAATTAGTTAATGTAACTGATATGTTTTTAATTTGGTAAAATAAACATCATTTTTGAATTCATAATATCAAATATAGCCTAGGCCTAATATTTTGTATTTTTCTGGAAACTTTCATTTTTTGATGAATAGTGAAACCACTAAGTGGTAGTTAAAAAAACTGAATTTTTCATAAAACATAATTTTACCACTTCTGTGAGTAGAATTTCGAAAATAAAAGAGACACGATTAATAACAAGGACTAAAATGTGGTTCAATGAGATGAAAATAATTTTTGGTGAATAGTAACTTTTTTTTTTTTACCACGGTTAAAAGTAAATAGGGTAATTAAGGGTAAAAGTGTTATTATTATTACCCTAACACATGTCCTAATTGTATTGGATAAGTGTAATTCGACCAAAAACAACCTTAGGAATAAAATATGACCATTTAGGCCCACTTGGATTAGAATAGGACATTTATTATCAATTTATTTAAAGAAGGGTTAAAATACTTAAAATCATTGTTTAATAACTAAATAATTTTTAATATAGGGTTATACATAAGATAAATTAGACTATAAATATTCATTAAAAATATAAATTTTTTTCCAACATAATGGTATTTTATTTGAAATTTTTAGACTTAAAATAATTTAATTTATTTATGATACAATGATGATGCAGTAATTATCTTATTAATGAAATATTGACATAACTGATGTTATAAATACCCAAATAAATGTAATTTGAGAATTTTTATGAATTTCAATAATTTTATATTTTAATATGACATGTTAGTATTGATTTAATTAAATTTTTTCGAACTAATAATTCTGTTATGATTTTCACAAAAATCAATTACCAAATAGTGTCAAAATTGGCATAAAATTGTTTTTAAAACAAATACTATATTATTAATTGTTATTTTATTCATAAAAATCTATGGTTCGTCCAAATGACTTATATAAGGTTATATATATTAATAATAAACAACATGCGGTTTGTTTGGATTGATATAGTAAGTTTATTAACCTTATAGTGTAAGAAAACAAGAAGACACGGTAAAAGTTAAATTATCTAACTTAAAGTTAAATCTAAATGATAAGGTTAACATTGATACCTAAACATGTCTAAATTCTATTGGATGAGAGGCTTGAGACCCCTCCCCACCTTAGCTTAAAAATATATCAATTTGGAGCTATTAAAAACCGAATTTGACTTTATAATAAAATAATATTTTTAGTTATTCCAAAGGTGCCCCTCTCCCCCCTTATAAAAGGGCACCTCCTCCCTCTCTTCCTCACACCACTTTGAGCCTTCAAGATCGGCCAAACCCTGCCAATATCTCCTCTACACTTCCCTATAAACATCCTAGAGGTCCTGGTCTTCTTCAAAGACCAATATTAGTGCCCTAAGAGGAGATCTCAAAGAGGCGCTTCAAAGAAGAGGTAATGCCCGTTACTGATTCTTTCATCTTTATTTCTTCTTCCACTTATTCTTCTTTAGTTGTTTCATTATGAAGTAATAACATCAGTATCACTAATATACCGATATGTTATTATAAGTATGAAACAACCCTATTTTACCATCTATCCATCCTACGGAAAACGAAATCACCACGCGTGCGTACGTACGGAATACCGTCTCCACGACGTGGTGTAATCTATTTTCCACCACCACCATACTTGGATGGGTATAATGGTGAAAATAATGACTATATATAATTATTGTAAAGTGATATTGATTCTGAAATAGTATATATACACTCCAATACAATTCCACGATCATGGGAATGATATCATCGCTCGTACGTACGTACGGAATACCGTCTCCACGATGTGATGCGACTCGTTCTACATGATCTTCATTGCATAGTGATTATATAAATGAATTGAATGAATGAATATGATATATATTACACTAATACCATTCTGGAAATGAGGTATCTATAACCTAAAAAGAAAAATAAGAATTTATTCGACAAAACACGCATAAGAACAAAAACTAATAAACACCTGAATAACAAGTAGTAATGAAATATTAATAATAAGAAGCTAATAATATGACCATATATGATATCATAAAAATAATTATGATTCTGGAATAAGTCAATAACATTATTTAAATCATTATACAGGAGGTTTGGACACTTACGAAGCAAATCGGACCTAAGGTAAGGGAAAATATCACAATCTCATTTTATCCAAGATTGTTCATACTTTGGTATTTTCTGGGGAATATTTTATCATCCAAATCCATGTTTCCTCAATATGTAATATTTTTTCCATCCACCTACAATTGTTTAAATCCAATTTTAACCTTCGGTGAGTTTTTAGTAAAAGATATGAAAGGAATCTTTTGTCGTTTTTCGTACGAGGTACTTTTTGACTTTTCTGACAAAAGTACGAGAAGAATGTTTTTTTAACTTATACGACATGAATAGATTTTTAAAACATTATTTTCAAGAAGCTTACTTTACAATTTTTCAAGTTTATTTTTAATCAACTTCTTTTAGTTTAAAATTGTATTACATGTTAAGAAAAAAAATGTTTTTGAATTAGAAAGGATATTTTCCTCAAGAATGGAGTTCATGTGTTTTATCAAAATTATTTTCCATCTAAGATAATATAGGGTTCTGTTTCTATCCCTATTATTACATTGATTTGATTATGTTGTGATGGAATTATTTTTATGAATTCCTTTATCTTATATGAATTTTTTTATGATGTCATGATGTTTAAGAATCCCATTTTTATTACTTGGGTTATGCAATGATGTATGATTTATGATTTTTTGGCACACATAATAATGGTATCATTATGAGATGGGTGAGACCTATATCTCCCTCCAATGCATTGGGTAATGATTTTATATCTCATGAGATATACATGGCTGGAACGGTAGGTTAAACCGGTTCAGTAAAACAGGACTGAAACGAGGAGTGAACTCGATTCAGAAATGGACTTTGTCCACTAAGATAGTCTTGGCAATGAGTATTGACTAATAAGAAATGATTCTCTATGATTATGTGTGGATTACACAAATTTTCATGTTTTATGTTATGATTATTGGGATTACATTTCACTACCATGATTTATCCCATGTTATGAAATTATGATCTCTTTTGCAGGGTAAGATTTCCAAAATGTTATGTTTTTATTTTGATGTGATTGATATTTCTTTTGTTTACCCTTACTAAGCATTTGAGCTCACCCTTTTGTATGTTTTCTTTCCCCAGGTCAGGAAGAAGGGTATTAAGTAAGATATGCCAAAAAGGGACTATAGATATGATGAAATAAATGGGAGACAATGTAGATGCTTTATCAACCAGTTGTTTATGTTTCCCAGTTTCTAAAGACACTATACCTATACGGTCCTTTCATGGTTTTGTTATATGTTTTAATAAGTGTGCTTCAATTCTGATGTAATAACAATGTATGTAAAGTATTGGTTGTTATAGTTGGTATCAGGGGAAAGGTATAGTCAACCTTTGGAAACTAGGATGTGAAAGCCTTAGTAAGAACCCTAAGGATAAGTCTAAGCATAGAACACAATCTTAGTGTTTTAGAAATGACATTAAATAACCTAGGATAAGACCTTAAGTGTGAAATTTTATTCTTGATTATGTGGTTTTCCTATTATAATTAGTGTTTCTCACACTATTCTTCTTGGTTTTAGTCAATGGATGGAACCCGAAGGAACCGTGTTAATGTGGACTGCGACGGGCAATGCAATGATTGTCCCCCTGAGAAACCAAAAGTTATGGGAGCTGGAATGCAAAATCTTGTAGCCATGCTCACACAACTTTCTCAAGCTATGAATCATGCAGGACTTCCAAACGAGCAAAGGAAGGAGCAACAATCTGTTGAATCCTTCATGAGGCAGCGTCCACCTTCATTCAGCGGGTCTACTGATCCATTAGTCGCTGAACAATGGATTAGTACTACTAAAAATATATTTTCAGTTCTTCAATGTTCTGAACATGATAAAGTCATCCTAGCAGTGTATCATTTGGAAGGAGATGCTGATCAATGGTGGAATCTTATTAAGAATACGAGGCAAAGGGATGAAATTGAGTCCATGGAATGGGACGAGTTCAAGAACTTATTTTTCATTAAGTACTTACCTCATATTCTCCGAAAAAAGATGGAGAAGGAGTTTCTTGAACTAAAGGAAATGGATGATGAATCTGTTGGTACCTATGAAGCAAATTTTACAAGACTTACATGGTACGCTTCTGGTATTATTATCCAACCTGAGAGTAAGATCAATCGATTCTTTAGTGGCTCAAAACCAAGTCTTCGAAGGGCCTTATCCATAAGGGACTTCAATAGCTACGAGGAAATCGTTCGATGTGCTCTCAAAGTTGAGATGGAGATTGGAGTAACCCATCAGTCATATGGGTTTGATAAGAAGAGGAAAATGGAATTCAAAGGAAAATCTAAAGAGCACACTGAAAAGAAGATGAGCTTTCCATTATGATCAAAGTGTGGAACGAAACATGGATGGAGTTGTCTTAAAGGGACAAGTAAATGTTTCAAATGTGGAAAGGAAGGTCATTGGGAATTTGAATGCCACAATGATGGGAAGAAGATGTCTAATGATGCAAATAAAGGAAGGGACACACAGAATGAACCTGCTACACTTCAATGTTTCAAGTGCAAGGAGATGGGGCATTATGCCAATAAATGCCCTAATCCAAGGGTTGTTGATGATGATCGACATCAAAAAAATCTTAAGGCTAAAGACAAAGGAAAGTCACATGCAATTTCTATCAGTGAGGTGGAGTACGATAACGATGTGGTGAAAGGTACACTTACCATCCACTCTAAAGTAGTAAATGTTTTATTTGATTCTAGATCTGCCCACTCTTTTATTTATGAAGAATTTTATAATGGTATCACTGTATTACCTCAACAGTTAGATGCTGAGTTAGCTGTGACAACCCCTAATGGCACATCAGTCGCATCAAAAGGTTATAATTATTCCCCGATTGAAGTTTGTGGGAAAGTGCTTCCTGCAAATCCCTTGATCCTTCCTATAGTGGAATTTTATGTGATTCATGGCATGGATTGGATTTCTTTATATGGATCTCATATCAATTGCCAAAGAAGGGAAGTCACATTTCATATTCCATATCAATCTATGATCATAAATTGATGCAAAGATGAACATAACCTTCCAGTGGAAATTTCTTCCATCTTATGGGTCTTGATTCCACCGAATGAAGGTTATTTATCTCAAATGGTTGGTGAGAAACTCACAATTAAGAATATTCCCATTGTACGAGAGTTTGATTATGTCTTTCCAGAGGAATTTTCGGGTCTTCCACCAAATCGTGAAGTTGAGTTTTCAATAGAACTCGTACCGGGTGCTTTGCCTATTTCAAAGACACCTTATAGAATGGCCCCAATTGAGTTGCATGAATTGAAGAAGCAACTCCAAGAGAATCTTGATAAGGGATTCATACACCCTAGTGAATCACCTTGGGGAGCACCTGTTCTATTTTTTAAGAAGAAAGATGGATCAATGAGACTCTTCATTGATTATCGAGAGCTTAACAAGATCACTATCAAGAACAAATATCCTCTCCCACACATTGATGACTTATTTGACCAACTACACGGAGCACAATACTTTTCCAATACTGATCTTCATTCAGGGTATAATCAATTAAGGGTCAAAAGGGAGGATATAACAAAGACAACTTTTCGTACAAGGTATGGACACTATGAATTTATAGTGATGACATTTGGTCTTACTAATGCTCATGCTATCTTCATGGATCTGATGAATAGAGTCTTTAGAGACTCTGTTGATCAGTTTGTGGTAGTCTTTATAGACAATATTATTGTCTATTCAAAGAAAAAGGAAGAACAAGAAGATCACTTGAGAATTATATTAAAGACCCTGAGAAAGGAGAAGATTTATGCCAAATTTACCAAGTGTGAATTTTGGATTCAAAAAGTAGCATTTTTGGGCCACATAATCTCAAAAGAGGGGATATCTTTGGATCCAGCAAAAACAGAGGTTATCAAAAAATGGTCAAGACCAACAACAGTAACCGAGATCCAATGTTTTCTTGGTTTGGCTGGATATTATCGACGTTTTGTGAATGATTTTTCACGATTATCTAATCCACTCACCAGGTTGACTCGGAAAAGAGATAAGTTTGTTTGGACGGAGGAATGTCAAGATAATTTCAAGGAGTTGAAAAGAAGGTTATCCAGTGCACCTGTGCTCACACTGCCTTGTAGTGGAGAAAGGTTTATGATCTACAGTGATGCATCCAAGAAGGGGTTGGGGTGTGTTCTTATGAAAAATGATATGGTGATATCTTATGCCTCACGACAGTTGAAAATCCATGAGAAAAATCACCCAACACATTATTTGGAGTTAGCTGCGGTAATCTTTGCATTACAGATTTGGAGGCATTATCTTTATGGAGAAAGGTGTGATATTTTTACTGATCATAAAAGTTTAAAGTATATTTTCACACAAAAGGAGTTGAATATGCTCTAAAGAAGATGGTTGGAACTGATTAAGAATTACGACTGCTCAATTCATTACCACCCTGGGAAAGAAAACAAGGTGGCAGATGCATTAAGTCGACAAGACCATGCTAGCTTATACATGATGAGGATCACAAAAGATCCAATATTTATAGATTTACAAAGGATGGATCTTGGAATTTTAATGGAAGGGGAGAAATCTTATCTTTCTCAAATGAATGTTCAACCATCTATACATGTGAAGATTAAAGAGGCGCAGAAAGAAGATGTAGATTTACAAAAGAAGGTAAGAAATATTCCTGAATTCAACCTTGATTGTGATGGGATAATAAAGTTCAGGAATCGGGTTTGTGTTCCTCCCATTCAAAAATAAAAGAAGGAGCTGCTGGATGAGGCTCATAGTTCATCATTCTCTATTCATTCTGGAAGCACGAAGATGTATAGGGACCTGAAAGAGTACTTCTGGTGGGAAGGCATGAAAAGAGATGTTGCTGAATATGTCTCTCGATGCTTGGTTTGTCAGCAAGTTAAATCTGAGAGACAGAAGTCTAAGGGGATGTTACAACCATTACCCATACCATAATGGAAATGGGAAAACATCACTATGGACTTTGTCACAGGACTTCCTAAAACATCCAAAGGAAATAATGCTATATGGGTCATAGTTGATCGTCTTACAAAGTCTGCACACTTCATTTCTATTAGAGAGGATTTCTCTCTGGATCGACTTGCCAGGATATATGTAAAGGAAGTGGTAAGATTTCATGGAGTACCACATTCTAATATATCTTATCGGGATCCGAGATTTACCTTGAAGTTCTGGCGAAGTCTTCAGCATACTCTGGATATAGTGTTGAGTTTCAGCACTGCTTATCATCCTCAAACAGACGGTCAGTCTGAGAGAACAATTCAAACTCTAGAAGATATGTTGAGAGCTTTCTCTATGGATTTCAAAGGCGGTTGGGATCAACACCTACCTTTGGTGGAATTTTCTTATAATAATAGCTTTCACTCCAGTATTCAGATGGCTCCTTATGAAGCTCTCTATGGAAATAAATGCAGGACTCCAAATTGCTGGGATGAAGTTGGGGAAATAAAGCTATTAGGACCTGATCTTGTTGATGAGATGGTAGAAAAGGTTCGATCTATTAAAAAACACATAAGAGCAGCTCAGAGTCGACAGAAATGTTATGCCGACAACCGAAGAAAATACCTAGACTTTGAAGTGGGTGATAAAGTGTTCTTACGAATATCTCCTTGGAAGAGGGTCATGAGATTTGGAAAGAAGGGGAAGGGGATCCCTAGATATATCGGTCCTTTCGAAATACTGGATCGTGTTGGAAAGGTAGCTTACCGATTGGTGCTTCCACCGAATCTCTCTCAAGTTCATGATGTGTTCCATTTATCTCTCCTGAGAAAGTACATACCTGATCCTTCACATGTACTCAACTCAGAAGTTGTACCGCTGGAGCAAGATCTTTCTTATGAAGAACAACCGATAGAGATTCTAGATCATAGTGAAAAAGTCAAACGGAACAAGACCACTCGCTTGGTGAATGTTTTATGGAGGAACCACCAATTAGAAGAAGCTACATGGGAGCTTTAGGATATGATGAGGGAGAGGCATCCTCATCTTTTTGTTACAAAGTGACGAATTTCGAGGGCGAAATTCATTTTAAGGGGGGTAGAATGTTACACCCGAGACTTTTATGAGAACTATTTTGTTTTTATGTTATATAAATTATCAAAGGAATCTTTCACTACACACAACACTAGCTTGGATTTTTTTACACGCAACCACGGCCTTCCTCAATATCTTGCGTCGTACGCAATACCGAGTTGCACTAAACAACGATATGCAATTAAAATATTATTAAAACTAGCCATTATGAATAGTAATAACCACTTTTTGAAATCTTGTAATTTTTTATTTTTCAAAATGGACTTCATTTTTGGATTCGGAATATTGAAATTATCTTAGGGTGAAATTTTGGTACATTTCGGATAACTTTCATATTCTGATGAATAGTGAAAATTACTAAATTTTAATTAAAAACAACTTTATTAATCGAAATAATTAATAGTGATAAATTATTAATTCGAGTGGTTTTAAAGTATATTTAGAATATATTTTTACAATTTAATACAATTTTGTTCATTGGATGTAATTTCACATTTAAACCAGACATTAACAAGTGTCAATCTTTTGATTGTTATTATCTTTTAAAAACACACTATTTGTTTTGACGATGGGAATTAATTTTTAAATTAGTTAATATAATTGATATGTTTTGAATTTTTTAAAATAAACATCATTTTTTAATTCATAATATCAAATATAGCTTAGGACTAATTTTTGGTATTTTTCTGGAAACATTCATTTTTTGATGAATAGTGAAACCACTAAGTGGTAGTTAAAAAAACTGAATTTTTCATAAAACATAATTTTACCGCTTCTGTGAGTAGAATTTAGAAAATCCGAGAGACAAGGTTAATATCAAGGACTAAAATGTGGTTCAATGAGATGAAAATAATTTTTGGTGAATAGTAACTTTTTACTTTTTTTTACCACGGTTAAAAGTAAATAGGGTAATTAAGGGTAAACGTGTTATTATTATTACCCTAACACATGTCATAATTATATTGGATAAGTTTAATTCGACCAAAAACAACCTTAGGAATAAAATATGACCATTTAGGCCCACTTGAATTAGATTAGGACATTTATTATCAATTTATTTAAAGAAGGGTTAAAATAGTTAAAATCAATGTTTAATAACTAAATCATTTTTAATATAGGGTTATACATAAGATAAATTCGACTATAAATATTTATTAGAAATATAATAAGATTTCCAACATAATGGAATTTTATTTGTAATTTTTAGAGTTAAAATAATTTAATTTATTTATGATACAATGATGATGCAGTAATTATCTTATTATAGAAATATTGACATAACTGATGTTATAAATACCAAAATAAATGTAATTTGAGACTTTTTATGAATTTCAATAATTCTATATGTTACTATGACATTTTAGTATTTATTTAATTAAATTTATTCGAACTAATCATTCTATTATGATTTTCACAAAAATCAATTACCAAATAGTGTCAAAATTGACATAAAATTGTTTTTAAAACAAATACTATATTATTAATTGTTATGTTATTCCTAAAAATCTAAGGTTTGGAAAAATGACTTATATAAGGATATATATATTAATAATAAACAACTTTGGGTTCGTTTGTCTTGATATAGTAAGTTTATTAACCTTATAGTGTAAGAAAACAAGAAGACACGGTAAAAGTTAAATTATCTAACTTAAAGTTAAATCTAAATGATAAGGTTAACATTGATACCTAAACTTGTCTAAATTCTATTGGATGAGAGTATTTCGACCCCTCCCCACCTTATCTTCAAAATATATCAATTCGGAGCTATTAAAAACCGAATTTGACTTTATAATAAAATAATATTTTTAGTTATTCCAAAGGTGCCCCTCTCCTCCCTTATAAAAGGGAACCTCCTCCCTCTCTTACTCACACCACTTTGAGCCTTCAAGATCGGCCAAACCCTGCCAATATCTCATCTAAACTTCCCTAGAAACATCCTAGAGGTCCTGGTCTTCTTCAAAGACCAATTTTAGTTCCCTAAGAGGAGATCTCAAAGAGGCGCTTCAAAGAAGAGGTAATGCCCGTTACCGATTCTTTCATCTTTATTTCTTCTTCCACTTATTCTTCTTTAGTTGTTTCATTATGAAGTAATAACATCAGTATCACTCATATAATGATATGTTATTATAAGTATGAAACAACCCTATTTTACCATCTATCCATCCTACGGAAAACGAAATCACCACGCGTGCGTACGTACGGAATACCGTCTCCACGTCGTGGTGTAATCTATTTTCCACCACCACCTTACTTGGATGGGTATAATGATGTAAATAATGACTATATATTATTATTTTAAAGTGATATTGATTATGAAATAGTATATATACACTCCAATACAATTCCACTATTGTGGGAACGATATCATCGCTCGTGCGTACGTACAGAATGCCGTCTCCACGATGTGATGCGACTCGTTCTACATGATCTTCATTTCATAATGATTATATAAATGAATCGAATGAATGAATATGATATATATTATACTAATACCATTCTGTAAATGAGGTATCTATAACCTAAAAAGAAAAATAAGATTTTATTTGACAAAACACGCATAAGAACAAAAAGTAATAAACACCCGAATAACATTAGTAATGAAATATTACTAATAAGAAGCTAATAATATGACCATATATGATATCATAAAAACAATTATGATTCTGTAATAAGTCAATAACATTATTTAAATCATTATACAGGAGGTTCAGACACTTACGAAGCAAATCAGACCTAATGTAAGGGAAAATATCACAATCTCATTTTATCCAAGATTGTTTATACTTTGGTATTTACTGGGGTGTATTTTATCATCCACATCCATGTTTCCTAAATATTAAATATTGTTTCCATCCACCTACAATTGTTTAAATCCAATTTTACCCTTCGGTGAGTTTTTAGTAAAAGATATGAAAGGAAACTTTTGTCGTTTTTCGTACGAGGTACTTTTTGACTTTTCCGACAAAAGTATGAGAAGAATGTTTTTTTTAACTTATACGGCATGAATGGATTTTTAAAACATTATTTCCAAGAAGCTTACTTTACAAGTTTTCAAGTTTATTTTTAACCAACTTCTTTTAGTTTAAAATTGTATGACATGTTAAGAAAGGAAAATGTTTTTGAAGTAGAAAGGATATTTTCCTCAAGAATGGAGTTCAAGTGTTTTATCAAAATTAGTTTCCATATAAGATAATATAGGGTTCTGTTTCTATCCCTATTATTACATTGATTTGATTATTTTATGGTGGAATTATTTTTATGAATTCCATTATCTTATATGATTTTTTTATGATGTCATGATGTTTAAGAATCCCATTTTTATTACATGGGTTATGCAATGATGTATGATTTATGATTTTGTGGCACACATAAGAATGGTATCATTATGAGATGGGTGGGAACTATATCTCCCTCCAATGCATTGGGTAAAGATTTGATATCTCATGAGATAGACATGGCTGGAACAACAGGTTAAACCGGTTCAGTAAAACAGGACTGAAACGAGGAGTGAACTCGGTTCAGAAATGGACTTTGTCCACTAAGATAGTCTTGGCAATGAGTCTTGGCTAATAAGAAATGATTCTCTATGATTATGTGTGCATGCCACAAATTTTCATGTTTTATGTTATGATTATTGGGATTACATTTCACTACCATGATTTATCCCATGTTATGAAATTATGATCTCTTTTCCAGGGTAAGATTTCCAAAATGTTATGTTTTTATTTTGATGTGATTGATATTTCTTTTGTTTACCCTTACTTAGCATTTGAGCTCACCCTTTTGTATGTTTTCTTTCCCCAGGTCAGGAAGAAGGGTATTAAGTAAGATATGCCAAAAAGGGACTATAGATATGATGAAATAAATAGGAGACCTTGTAGATGCTTTATGAACCAGTTGTTTATGTTTCCCAGTTTCTAAAGACACTATACCTATACGGTCCTTTCATGGTTTTATTATATACTGTAATAAGTGTGCCTCAATTCTGATGTAATAACAATGTATGTAAAGTATGGGTCGTTATATGGGGATTACTCCTGAGGAGGAGGCCCAAATGAACTCCTCTCAGATAAGGAATACAACAAATAAACCGTGCCATAAATGGCATTGAAGCGGGTTTTGAAGGCCATGTCTTGAAGAAGAGAGGTGGATTTGAGGAAAGAAGGTGACTAGGAAGGAGGCACGCAAGTATGGTTCTAGCGCGCAAGTCATGGTCGTGCAAGTATACTTGCATGACATGAGTCACCTTGGGCAATGAATAATCTTTAGGGTAATACTTGGGCGACTTTTAACTCAATCCCTTAGTATCATCCCTAGAGGCTTCCAAAAGGTTGGCGTGCAAGTTCCCATGAGAGGTCAAGGTGGTGCACAAGTGTTTCCATTTCCCTTAAGGGCTAGACACTTAGTCGCACAAGTCTTTATGAGTTCTAACACTTAGGCATTATTCTTTCTCTTTATAGCTTCCATTTTAGGAAAAGGATTACCTTAGAAGTGTTCAGAAGATGTCGGAAAAAGACTTGGGCGACTAGACCTTGAATCTGAGTTTTGGAAAATTCATCCCTTTTAAATGGTGGGCCCACAGGGGCTATTTATAGGCCACTGGGAACCTTGTGCGAAAAAAGGAATAGGGTGCACAAGTGACTTGCGTGATCCATATGTGGCGCACAAGTGACTTGCGTGACCAGAAAGAAAACTTTCACGACCTCTTCTTAGAGGGTTCCTTGATCATGACTTTTTCAATTTTTGATGTTCTTCAAAATATAACCCTCTTTATGCTTAAGGTATTCCCCTTTTCCATTCGTTGGACTCTGTGACAGAAAGGAACATCAAGAAAAGTCCCCCCTCAGAGTTGAACCCGAAAAAGGAAAGAGGGTTTAACTCTGAGGTGAAAGAGAAACCCGGGTTTTTGGGCGCACAGGGGTGAGGCGTGCAGGTTATGACGTGTAGGGGTACGACCTCTCCTATAAATATGGGTGCCACTCTTGCGTAAAGAACCCAGCTTCCAAATCTTCTCGCTCTCGTCGTGCAAGTGTCTCTCGTCGTGCATGTGTCTTGGATTTCCTCTCGTTCACGCTTTTGTTCATTGCGTCACGATTCTACAATGAGTTTCTGACTTGTGCGCCAGTACTATCACGGTACAACTTGCATGACCGGCTTAGACATGTGCGCCAAGATTAGACTTGCACGCCTTAATGCCTTAGCCATTTTTTCGATTTCTTCACAAACTTTATGAAAAACCAACTTACTTAAAAGTTAATTATTTGATATTTGTGCAGATTCAATGGCTCCAAGGAAGATTGGATGGGCTGATGAGTTGGCAAGGAAGAGAATTAATGATATGATAAACATCGTCGGCCATGACTATTATGATATCTGTGACATCACCCTCCCAGATTTGGCTAATTACTTGAAGAAATATCATGTCAATTTCCTTCACAACATTTTTCCCTTTATATGGCCATGGTCATCTACAAGGAGTCAACGTTCTAGAGGAAAAGAAATACATGCCCGAGATGCAGCCGCACTGCTACCCCTCTATTTCGGTTTTGCTGTGCATTAAGAGAGGAAACAATGGTGTGAACTTTCAAATTTTTCCTCCATGACATTTCCTTGCAGATATGAAAATGAAAAAACCGTCGGCTAATATGTTTTCCGCTGCCGGTTTTTGGAGAGAATACTATCATGACATTAGAACAATATCTGAAAAGTGTATTCTCTCGAAATGGCTCTTTACTTACAATGCTCCATTCTCAAATCCATGTATCCATCTTCCAAGTATCTTGGACAGAAACAGAGTCACTATTTGATCAGTAGAAAAATTTCTCAAACCGCAATCAAGAACATTATTTTACAATTTTTCCAAGAAGATCTGGTATAACTATGTCTCTTATTGTATCCAGTCGAATGAATGAATTCCAGGTGGCTGCTGATGAAGCTCGAGATTCTGTAAATCAAATGAAAATTTATGTTGAAAGACTCTTGTAATTATTGAAAAAGAGAGGAGACTCCAGTCTATGGATTTCCTTCTAAATCTTGTGCATCAATGAAAGACACTTTCAACTTCAATCATTTGTTCCAGGATTATCTTGCTACATATTTTAAATTTTTACCTAAGCCAATGGGCCTAGTAAGCATAGTTTGATTTTTTTTCTAGGATTATACAAACAACCCCACAAAAATTGCATCTTTAAATTGTTCAATATTACCTAAATCATACAAAATGAATGTTTAGTGAGTTGGGACTCAACTTTTGTTCAGAGTTCATTTTACAAGTTCCCAATTAAATGTGTACCCTATCTTTTGTTGGCAGTTTAAATTCATGCATGTCGGACATAAAAAGGCTAATGTTCAAGGTCGAATATCTTTGACTGAATGGATTAAAATTTACTCAATTCCTTGATAATTCGTTTGAAAACATATTACCACATTCAAGTATGGGGGAAAACATATAAACTATGACTTAAGAAATTTTGAATTTGAGGGATGATATGAAAAAAGGGCTAAAAGGTATTAGAGGAAGTATTTCCTAAGAGTGAAGTTACCACTACTTGACAAACCTGTTAGGGGGTTGAATTATGCAGGGCCACTTAAGGGCATTGGCTACATAGTCAAATAATAGCATCTTTTGGCTGACAGGTCCGTTATGTAGACTACTTATGCAGGGCTACCTAGGGGCACATGCTGCATAGTCAGGAAAAAGAACTCTCAGAAATTTTACTTCTCTATTGCTAAATGACAGTGGAAGTTTATAGAGATTCAAATTTTCCAAAGCATAGAGTCTGTTGTATAGAGAGAGGTACTTGAATATGGAGAGGATATTCCCAATAAAGATTGTCAAAGAATTGGGTTAATGTCACTCCTGCGAAGTTCTGACCCAAACATAGGGAAGGGAAATATAAACCATAGACTTGAATACATTCAGATCATGAAAAAGAGTATGGGACAAATATTTTATGTAACTCCCCGACCCCAGCTACCCAGAGTCGGTTCATTACATCGTAACACTGGCATGATCACAAAAGATCAAGTATCGAAAGACGAATTAGTTTAGTAGCCTTGGAAACACTAGATACATTCGTAAACGTTACATTACATCATAAAGTGAAAAACTAAAATAACAAAGTCTCCATATTCCACACTCATATCCTCTTCTGACAATCCCTGCAGGTCATTCATAAAATACTTCTTCACATCCTGGAAAATATTAAAACATTGAAAGGGGTGAGCTCAGATGCTCAGTAAGGATAACAATATTGCGGAATCTTTCATAAATAAACATTAACATTTAAGGCAATGTATAAATAAAACAAAATCCTTTTTAAACATGAACTTCAGAATAATATGGCAAAAATAAAATTAAATAATGCCATTCACTTACTCACATGGATATTCTACTAGTCGAATAATCACATTCAATATAAATAACCACTTTCATAATGAGGGAATGTATAATTCCAGACATTCTGAAACATTTTGTCAAGGCCTCGGCCAAGACGTCTAAAATGATTAAGGCCTTGGCCAAAACCATAAATCAAATTGGGAAAGGGGCTTGGCCAATTCCACGTCTAGTTGTCTCATGAGACCTACCGATGCATCGAGGAGCTATAGCGGGCTCCACCCGTCACTTATTAAGTCCAATACAATCCTCATATGAATAGGTTTAAACATAACATAAACCATAACATAATCGTATCACATAAAACATGCATAAAGGAAACATAACATTTCCACATTTCAATCACAAGATATCAATACAACAAATTGATATAATAAAAACGTTTTCAAAACCATTTCCAATACCAAAATAAAAGATAGTTAAAACTTTGTATTTATTTTTCATTAAAAAAATGATGGCTTGTAGAGGAAGCCGAAACTCAAATAATGGTCACGGCGGCAGAGAAGTCGTTGTCGCCGCATAAGTATGTAAAGAAAAACATTCCCTTTTGTCGTTTAGCAAAACGCTTCGTATAAAAAAGATTCCTTTTGAATAAACTTAAAAGTCAAAGGGGTTTATACACCGTATAAAAGAAAGTTGTGTATAAAACAAAATATGCCTCAATGAAAGGAGATTGAGACGAAGTCCTTAAAAACATCATTTTTAAAATAAAATAGATCTATTATGTGTATTCACTATAGGTACACATAAAGAAAGTAAAAATAAAAAATAAGACATAATAATATCATGACATAATTTGAAAGTAGGAGATTAACCCAAAGAATGGAAGTTGGGTTAAGAAATTCCCTTACCTTGCGTCCTGTCCTGACTCGACCGTTCTTTAACCTCCTGAATAATAAACTAGAGTTAATTTCTATTTACTTAAGAACCGTTTTCGTGTTCATTATTCCTTTTATATCACTTATTACCATGTTATTAACATTATGTAATTATTTAAGTTAATAACGGTTGTTTTGTCGATCTTTGGTACTTGAGTCAAAAATAATCATCTTATAATTACCAGTTGTTCATGTGGTGAAATATCCATTATATCCAGAATTATATTAATGATTTAGATAGCATATATATCATATATATACAGTATATACATTCATTTATAATATTACGTAATATTTAGAGTTAAGAAATGGAATGCACCGTTCATGGAGACGGTAAGCCGTACGTACGCATGAACGCTACTTTCATTTTTATTTCGTATTTAATGGAATGAAATCATAATGATATAAATGTATAATATAATTCCAGTATAATATCATATATAATATCATTTACTCCATCCTTTATACATCCCACATGTGGCATTAACGATTCACATCACTTTGAGGGGGCGGTAGTCCTCACTTCCTAAAATGAAATTATCGCGTTTTACCCATAATGGAAATCATAAATTATGCCATAAATGAGAAATACAGAAGCATAAGTAAAACATAAACATATTATGTATCATATATAAATATAGTGACATCTTAATGGCCACCTTTGAAGGTGTTATATGAGTGTTGAACAATCATCGTTTCGTGAGGCAGAAATTCGCCATCCACAGAAACCGTATGTTCTTTAACCATTAGATGTAGGTGTGTGTAAGTGTAGCTCGAATCCTTATTATAAAAAAATCCTAGTATATTTAGGATACTGGTGTTGTTACAAAATAAATGAATAAAAAGAGTTTAGGGGGTTGGAGAAGAAAAATAAAACAAAACAACATTAGAGAAGACATTACCTCAAAATCGGGTAACTCTTTTTGATTTGAGCCAAAGGCTTCCTTGGTAAGAGTTATGTCAAATGTGAGGCTTCTAGGAGTAATAGGGGGAAGTTGGGAGAGTATTTGGGCAGAGTTTGGCTGATCCAAATGGCTTGATGGTGTGAATAAGGTGGGAGAGGTGGGGGCCTTTTATAAGTGGAGAGGAGGGGCTCTTTTGGAAAGATTGAAATGTTACACTATTACACAATGCTTTTCGGATTCTAAAGGTCCCACACTTATATAATTAGTGGCTAAGGTGATAAGGGTTCGAAATATCCTCATCCAATAGGCTTTGGACAAGTGTAAGCCTTAGATGTTTCATTATCTTCTCATTTTATTTAAATCGTTAAATAATGAGGTCATCGCTGCATCATAATGATGTCACAAATAATTTAATTTATTTAATTTCTAAAAATTATAAAAAAAATACTATGATGTAGGAAATATTTTTAGCTTTCTAATTAATATTTATAGTCAAAATTTGGACTTGTTTAACCCCACTTAAAAACTGTTTTAGTAAAACAACTCATGTTTGTGTCAATTTAATTTTAACATTAAATAAATATATATTAATGTCATTTTCCAACCAATGTGGCTCCATGGGGTCCCCAAGTTGACCCATGGGTTGTATTGGTCGGCCATGACTCATCTAATAGGATTAGGAGAAGTGTCAAGCTCATATCATATTATTAAAACATTGTTTTTACCTTAAACTACACTAATTACCTCTAATCGCGATTAAGAACTTAAAAGTTACTATTCACCAAAAAATTATTTTAATCTCATTGAACCACATTTTACTTCTTAATGAAAACCATGTATGTCGGATTTTTGAAAATCAAATCACAGAAGTGGTAATATTTCATTTAAACAAAAAATCAGTTATTTAACTACCACTTAGTGGTTTCACTATTCATCAAAAATTGAAGTTTTTCAGAATAATGCCAAAATTTCACCCTAAGCTATAATTGATATCCCGAATTCAAAAATTATGTATATTTTATGAAATTCCAAACATATAAGTTTCATTAATTAATTTTATAATTAATTCACGCTGTTACAACAAATAGCGTGTTTTTAAGAAATAATTTATATCAAAAGATTGGCAATTGTTTATGTCCAATTTCAATGTTAAATTAATTCTAATGACCACCATTGGATAAAATGGTAAAAATATATTCTAATTATACCTTAAAACCACTAAATAGTATAATTTATCACAATAAATTATTTTGATTAAAAATTTGTTTTAAGTATTTTTCACTATTCATAAAAAATTAGAAGTTCTCAGAAAAATACCAAAAATTCAACATAGGCTAATTTCGATATTCCGAATCCAAAAATGAAGTACATTTTGAAATATAAAATTTCTATAATTTTAAAAAGTTGTTATTACTATTCATAACGGCTACATTGATTAGTCACGGTGTTTTAGAACTCGAAGTTGCGTACAGTGAAAGCTATTGCATTATTGAATGAGAAGCGTATCGTGGAAGATCGGGGTGTTACATTCTCCCCTCATTCAATAAATTGAGTCCTCGCAATTTGAAATTTTTCCTTTGAAAATAAAAGGTTGAAAAAGAGAAAATACCTTTGAGGAAAACCCACATCAGAAATAAGGTTAATAAATATATAACATTAAAAGAAAGAAAGATAAGTACAAAGGTCACCCGATATAGCCCATTCTAGGATTCTAGGAAAATATGGATATGGAGGAGAAACAAACCATCAAGGTCTGATGGAGAGTTATAGAAAACAGGATTAGGAGAAATTTTAACTACAAGAAAATCACAAACTTGTGATTGGTTAAACGGTCATTGAATCCCCAGTTGGAAAAGTTAACCGGCAACGTTTTTGTTTTAAGTTACCTTTTATAAAGTTAAAGAATTTAGTTAGGAGATTTGCTAAGAACGTAAGGGAATATACTTACTTGTCATGTAGACTTTCATTCTTTAATAAATTTTTGCCACAAACCCATCTTTTACTCAAAATGGTAACGGAACTCAAAAATATTCTTTTTATCCTAATTGTATAAGGTTCCAAATATTAACACATACCATTTAGATTAGTAAAACTATTTTGTAATAACCAGGTAATTCCTGTAGGCTAGTGGTAGGAAATAAAGGCTTGTCGCACTATGGTTGTGGGTTCGATTCCTGCAGCTTTTTCTGACGCGATGGGTTATTCCCCACCCTGCAGGTTGTCCTTTTCCTAAAACTATAGTATTATAATATTCCAAAAAATAATCTTCAAAAATGCTTTAACCTTAAACAATACTATCCAAAGATCAACTTAATCCATTCCAACCATTATAGTTATCCAAAATACTTCTGTCCAACTCACAGTCCAAATTTATAAGGAAGGTAAACATAATGAAGATCCTTTTTACCACGTAACAACATGTGAACACCTTCATCATGTATTCATACTGAATTACCATGATCTTTTATTCCTTATAGAATACTAGATATACTCCTTCTATCCAAAAATGTATACAAAACATCAATCAGTTTCAAGGAAGTTAAGTATATCCAATATAATTTATCCAAATCAATCACTTTTTATTCCAAAATCACAATCTCAGTATCAGAACCATATTATGGTTTATCTTTCTCTCAACCATATATTTTCCAAAAATTTAACCTACTGTGGAGTCACTTTTCTTGGTTCCACACAATCTCAAGTCCTTGATGAAATAGTACTACAGTACAATCCTTATATACTCCATAATTATTATAACCAGTACATCATTGATACAACACTCAAATTAAAAAATTCTTTAATAACAACATAAAAAATCTAATCATTACTCCTCATCTGTGGTAGTATCATAACTTGATTATTATCCAATAACATCATTTGGGGCATACTCTGATGATTTGGACATTGGTTTGCGTAGTGTCCCCAATCCTTGCAGTAGAAGCATTGTACATTTGAAACCATTTTCTTACCCTTGCAGTCACGCACTTTGTGTACTTTTTCTCTACACTTATAACAAACTCCCATTCCCTTTAGGCAAGTTCCATGATGTTTCTTCCCACAATTACCACATATTGGAAAATTCTTCTTTCCCCTCATCCCTTTATCCATCATTCTCTCTTCCATCCCTTTCGTCTCTTGCTTCGCTTCAAAGCCATAGGACTCAGAGAATTCTTTACTTATCTTATTAACACATGATACTATTTCTTCATATGTTGAGAACACATGGGAGACTATTTCCCTTCTAAATGTTGTCTTAATACCGTGAAAGATACTATCCTTCTTACTCTTTGGATCATACGTACTGCTGGATTTCACATTCCTTCAACTGGGCGCCATTTCTATACAATGGCATAAACTAGGTTAGTTTATGAATTACAATGAATAATTCCAAACATTTAAAATACTTAAAGTAAATTGAACGGTTTATGGATATAATCCATAATCATAAGAATGTTTCCTTTGTGGAAGTATATACTCATAAACCCTACATATTGGTTTGTAAAGAAAATGAGAATTATCCTAAGCATATCCCCTGGGAGTGTCGTAACCAAGAGTTCAGCAAGGCCCGTTGTCGTGCACCAGTTCCCGTTCGAGTCTAGCTCAAAGCGGTGTTTTCAGGTTTTACCCCTAGGTACATCTGTGCCAGAGCTGCCTCTACCTGCTCGTATCCAGATATGGATGTATTGCTCAGAAAACTCACAAAATCTCTACAATAACAAAATTCTAGGAAGTTCTTCTATACTAATCCTCAAAGTCTATCTTTGGGATATGTTCTCTAATCAGAGTTTATCTAAATCTAGCTTCCAAGGTTAGTACTAAACTGCCTCTGATACCAACTGTAACGCCCCGACCCAAGCTACCCAGAGTCGGTGCATTACTTCTTAACATTGGCATGATCACAAAAGATCAAGTCTCGAAAGACCGATTAGTTTAGTAGCCTTGGAAATAGTAGATACATTCGTAAACGTTACATTACATCATAAAGTGAAAAACTACAATAACAAAGTCTCCATAGTCCAGACTCATATCCTCTTCTGACAATCCCTGCAGGTCATTCATAAAATACTTCTTCACATCCTGGAAAATATTAAAACATTGAAAGGGGTGAGCTCAGATGCTCAGTAAGGATAACAATATTGCGGAAGCTTTCATAAATAAACATTAACATTTAAGGAAATGTATAAATAAAACAAAATCCTTTTTAAACTTCAACTTCAGAATAATATGGAAAAAATAAAATTAAATAATGTCATTCACTTACTCACATGGATATTCTACTAGTCGAATAATCACATGCAATATCAATAACCACTTTCATAATGAGGTAATGTATAATGCCAGACATTCTGAAACATTTTGTCAAGGCCTCGGCCAAGACATCTAAAATGATTAAGGCCTCGGCCAAAACCATAAATCAAATTGGGAAAGGCCCTCAGCCAATTCCATGTCTAGTTGTCTCATTAGACCTACCGATGCATCGAGGAGCTATTGCGGGCTCCACCCGTCACTTATTAAGTCCAATACATTCCTCATATGAATAGGTTTAAACATAACATAAACCATAACATAATCGTATCACATAAAAAATGCATAAAGGAAACATAAAATTTCCACATTTCAATCACGAGATATCAATACAACACATTGATATAATAAAAACGTTTTCAAAACCATTTCCAATACCAAAATAAAATATAGTTAAAACTTTGTATTTATTTTTCAATAAAAAAAATGATGGCTTGTAGAGGAAGCCGAAACTCAAATAATGGTCACGACGGCGGAGAAGTCATTGTCGCCGCATAAGTACGGAAAGAAAAGCATTCCCTTTTTTCGTTTATCAAAACACTTCGTATAAAAAAGATTCATTTTGAATAAACTTAAAAGTCAAAGGGGTTTATACACCGTATAAAAGAAAGTTGTGTATAAAACAAAATATGCCTCAATGAAAGGAGATTGAGACGAAGTCCTTAAAAAGATAATTTTTAAAATAAAACAGATCTATTATGTGTATTCACTATAGGTACACATAAAGAAAGTAAAAATACAAAATAAGACATAATAATATCATGACATAATTTGAATGTAGGAGATTAACCCAAAGAATGGAAGTTGGGTTAAGAAATTCCCTTACCTTGCGTCCTGTCCTAACTTGACCGTTCTTTAACCTCCTGAATAATAAACTAGAGTTAATTTATATTTACTTAAGAAACTTTTTCATGTTCATTATTCCTTTTATATCACTTATTACCATGTTATTAACATTATGTAATTATTTAAGTTAATAATGGTTGTTTTGTCGATCTTTGGTACTTGAGTCAAAAATAAACTTCTTATAATTACCAGTTGTTCATGTGGTGAAATATCCATTATATCCAGAATTATATTAATGATTTAGATAGCATATATATCATATATATACAGTATATACATTCATTTATAATATTACGTAACATTTAGAGGTAAGAAATGGAATGCACCGTTCATGGAGACGGTAAGCCGTACGTACGCATGAACGCTACTTTCATTTCTATTTCGTATTTAATGGAATGAAATCATAATGATATAAATGTATAATATAATTCCAGTATAATATCATATATAATATCATTTACTCCATCCTTTATACATCCCACATGTGGCATTAACGATTCACATCACTTTGAGGGGGCGGTAGTCCGCACTTCCTAAAATGAAATTATCACGTTTTACCCATAATGGAAATCATAAAGTATGCCATAAATGAGAAATACAGAAGCATAAGTAAAACATAAACATATTATGTATCATATATAAATATAGTGACATCTTAATGGCCACCTTTGAAGGTGTTATATGAGTGTTGAACAATCATCGTTTCGTGAGGCAGAAATTCGCCATCCACAGAAACCGTATGTTCTTTAACCATTAGATGTAGGTGTGTGTAAGTGTAGCTCGAATACTTCTTATAACAACATCCTAGTATATTTAGGATACTGGTTTTGTTATAAAATAAATGAATAAAAAGAGTTTAGGGGGTTGGAGAAGAAAAATAAAACAAAACAACATTAGAGAAGACATTACCTCAAAATCGGGTAACTCTTTTTGATTTGAGCCAAAGGATTCCTTGGGAAGAGTTATGCCCAAAGTGAGGCTTCTAGGAGTAAGAGGGGGAAGTTGGGAGAGTATTTGGGCAGAGGATGGCCGAGCCAAATGGCTTGATGGTGTGAATAAGGTGGGAGAGGTGGGGGCCTTTTATAAGTGGAGAGGAGGGGCTCTTTTGGAAAGATTGAAATGTTACACTATTACACAATGCTTTTCGGATTATAAAGGTCCCACACTTATATAATTCGTGGATAAGGTGATAAGGGTTCTAAATCTCCTCATCCAATAGGCTTTGGACAAGTTTAAGCCTTGGATTTTGCATTATCTTCTCATTTTATTTAAATCGTTAAATAATGAGGTCATCGCTGCATCATAATGATGTCATAAATAATTTAATTTATTTAATGTCTAAAAATTATAAAAAAATACTATGATGTAGGAAATATTTTTAGCTTTCTAATGAATATTTATAGTCAAAATTTTTACTTGTGTAACCCCACTTAAAAACTGTTTTAGTAAAACAACTCATGTTTGTGTCAATTTAATTTTAACATTAAATAAATATATATTAATGTCATTTTCCAACCAAAGTGGCTCCATGGGGTCCCCAAGTTGACCCATGGGTTGTCTTGGTCGGCCATGACTCATAAAATAGGAGTAGGACAAGTTTCAAGCTCATATCATATTATTAAAACATTGTTTTTACCTTAAACTACACTAATTACCTCTAATCGCGATTAAGAACTTAAAAGTTACTATTCACCAAAAAATTATTTTAATCTCATTGAACCACATTTTACTTCTTAATGACAACCATGTATGTCGGATTTTTGAAAATCAAATCACAGAAGTGGTAATATTTCATTTAAACAAAAAATCAGTTATTTAACTACCACTTAGTGGTTTCACTATTCATCAAAAATTGAAGTTTTTCAGAATAATGCCAAAATTTCACCCTAAGATATAATTGATATTCCGAATTCAAAAATGATGTCTATTTTATGAAATTATAAACATATAAGTTGCATTAATTAATTTTATAATTAATTCCTGCTGTTACAACAAATAGCGTGTTTTTAAGAAACAATTTATCTCAAAAGATTGACAATTGTTTATGTCCAATTTCAATGTTAAATTAATTCTAATGACCATCATTGGATAAAATGGTAAAAATATATTATAATTATACCTTAAAACCACTAAATTTTATAATTTATCACAATAAATTATTTTGATTAAAAAGTTGTTTTAAGTATTTTTCACTATTCATAAAAGATTAGAAGTTCTCAGAAAAATACCAAAAATTCAACATAGGATAATTTCGATATTCCGAATCCAAAAATGAAGTCCATTTTGAAATATAAAATTTCTATAATTTTAAAAAGTTGTTATTACTATTCATAACGTCTACTTTGATTAGTCACGGTGTTTTAGAACTCGAAGTTGCGTACAATGCAAGCTATTGCATTATTGAATGAGAAGCGTATCGTGGAAGCTCGGGGTGTTACATGTTAAGGATGGATGTTTTTCGGATCCCTACATATCGTCATTAAGACCAATAAGGACAAAAAAGGTTTTCTCCCCAAGAATGAAGTTACCACTATTTGACAAACCCTTTAGGGGGTTTGAATTTTGCAGGGCCACTTAAGGGCATTGGCTTCATAGTCAAATAATATCATCTTTTAACTAACAGGTTCTTATGTAGAATATTTATGCAAGGCCACCTAAGGGCACACGCTGCATGGTCAGGTGAATGAATTCCCGAGTATCAGACATTTTGTGACCAGAAGTCAAGAAAAGGGTTATGGAGATCTGTAAGTATTTAAGGTTAGGAGTATGACACTTTAAAATGATTATTGTCCAATGCATGGAGGAGATACATAGACTAATGCTGACCATAATCATGTTGTGGTTGGGTCATGAATTAAGATGCTGGACTTCACTACATATCTCATTAGAATGAGAATCAAGCCATATGTAGTTCTTGAGATACATTTTAACGCCATGTGGGACAAGAGATTAGGAGATCTTAGTTTAGGGTCATAGGGATCAGACCATAATGAGGGAGACACATTATGTGTTTTTTATAAACCTGATGTGAATAAAGACCAGGGTTTTCATACCACAGTTATGTGCTCGCAGTGGGACTTTTCATCTAAGGGACTGAAAGTGGAGTTTGGGGTTTGGCCCAAAGACTTGGGGCTGGGTTAGAGGGATTCTCGAATGTTCATACATATCCCATAAGGATGGGAATCAAGCCATACGTAGTTCTTGAAATACCTTATGTACAGATTTGGTTTGTACATGTGAAGGGTGAAAGAAGAATTTAGTGCAATGATGGTTGGATCCAAGATTAAAGGTTCGGGCATTGCCATGTCTGCACGCAGTCCTTGGAATATAACATGATTGGAGATCAATGTCAATAATTATTTACTGTTAGGTGATGGTGGAAAAGAATGTTGTAGTTTATTATTATACATGACAAAAACACGAATAGTTTGAGGTCATATGTATGGACTGGTGGAACACAGTTTAGAGTCATGTAGCTAGGATGTATTGCTATGCAATTTAATTTCTTGCAGCGAGTACAATGGGGGACTATATAGTTTAACGTCATATAGCAAGGACGATGGTGAAAAAATCTGAAGATATTGGTTTTGGGATTGAACCTCGGGAGGTTGCCTACATACCTAGCCTAGAAGGAAAGGATCAAAGTCCACGTAGTTCAATTGAGAATGAACTGGTGATCGAGTTTTACTTGAGGACAACCCGAAGATGGTGTTGGGACTTACACATGGTTAGCAGTCAAGAGAGGATGTTATGTTTGAGGCTTACTCTAAGATCATGTGAATCATGCTTGGTGTGAGAACAAAGAGGTAGCAAAAAAACATAACGATGTATAGTTTAACATCATGTAGGACGAATTAGGTACTTTTACAGTTTAAAATCATTTAGTAAGAGGATGATGTACAGTTTAGTGTCATGTAGCAAGGACAATTCATAGTTTAACATCATGTAATACATAATTGAGGACTCTTTTTTCTTCTTCTTCTTTAGTTTAACGCCGTGTAGGACGAACATGAGGAATTTACAGTTTAACGTAATGTAGGAAAAAGGGGACAATGTTCACAGTTTAACGTCATGTAGGTCGTATTAATAGTTTAAGGTCATGTGGGACGATGGTGAACCGATGTGAAGAGATTTGTTCTGGGCTCTTCAAAGATCAAAATCGTATAAGACGGAGGTGAACTGACATGAAGAGATTGGTTTTGGGCTCTTCACGGATCAACATCATATGAGACGGAGGTGAACCGATGTGAAGAGATTGGTTTTGGGCTCTTCACGGATCAACATCGTATGAGACGGAGGTGAACCGATGTTAAGATATTGGTTTTGGGCTTGAACATCGGTAGGTTGCCTACATACCTATCCTATAAGGCAAGGATCAATGTCCGCATAGTTCAATTGAGAATGAATTGGTGATCGAGTTGTACTTGAGGACAACCCGAAGATGGTGTTGGGACTTACATGTGGTTAGCGTGTAACACCCGAGACTTTTATGTTATATAAATCATCAGAGGAATCTTTTTCTACACAACACTTGCTTGGATTGCTTTACACGCAATCGCGACCTTCCTCGATAGCTTGCGTCGTACGCAATACCGAGTTTCACTAAACAACAATATACTATTAAAACTAGCCGTTATGAATAGTAATAACCACTTTTTGAAATTTTATAAATTTTATTTTTCAAAATGGACTTCATTTTTGGACTCAGAATATCGAAATTAGCCTAGGGTGAAATTTTGGTATTTTTCTGAAAACTTTCAATTTTTGATGAATAGTGAAACCACTAAGTGGTAGGTTAAAAACTGAATTTTGCATAAAACTTAATTTTACCGCTTCTGTGATTGGAATTTCGAAAATCCGAGAGACACGGTTAATATCAAGGACTAAAATGTGGTTCAATGAGATGAAAATAATTTTTTGGTGAATAGTAACGTTTTATTTTTTTTACCGCGGTTAATAGTAAATAGGGTAACTAAGGGTAAATATGATATTAATATTACCCTAACACATGTCCTAATTCTATTGGACAAGTTTAATTCGACCAAAAACAAACTTAGGAATAAAATATGACCATTTAGGCCCACTTGGATTAGATTAGGACATTTATTATTAATTTATTTAAAGAAGGGTTAAAATAGTTAAAATCAAAGTTTAATAAGTAAATAATTTTTAATATGGGGTTATACATAAGATAAATTCAATTGTAAATATTCATTAGAAAGATAAAAAGATTTCCTACATGATGATATTTTATTTGTAATTTTTAGACATCAAATAATGTAATTTATTTATGACACAAAGATGATGCAGTAATTATCTTATTAATGAAATATTGACATAATTGATGTTATAAACACCAAAATAAATGTAATTTGAGATTTTTTATGAATTACACTAATTTTCTAGGTTACTATGATATATTAATGTTGATTTAATCAACTTGGTTAGAACATTTAATTCTTTTATGACTTTCACAAAAATCATATATCAAATAGTGTCAAAATTGACACAAAATAGTTTTTAAATCAAATATTATATTATTAATTGTTATTTTATTCCTAAAAATCTAAGGTTCGGCCAAATGACTTAGATAAGGATATATATTTTAATAATAAACAATTTGGGGTTCGTTTGGCATGTTATAGTAAGTGTATTAACCATATAGTGAAAGAAAACAAAAAGACACGGTAAAAGTTAAATTATTTAACATAGAGTTAAATCTAATTGATAAGGTTTAAAATAAGATCCAAACATGTCTAAATTTGATTGGTTGATGAGATTACAACCCTATCTCATCTAAGCTTCGAATATGAGTCATTTTTGGAGGTTTTTAAGTGGGGTTAGATTTATTATAAATTAATATTTTTGAGATATTCCTAAGGTGCCCCTCTCCTCCCTTATAAAAGGGCACCTCCTCCCCCTCCTCCTCACACCAAATTGAGCACTCAAGCTCGGCAAACCCCTGCCATTTTCTCCTATCCACTTCCCTAGAATAATCCTAGAGGTCCTGGTCTTCTCCAAAGACCAATCTTAGTTCCTTAAGTGGAGGATTCAAAGAGGCGTTCCAAAGAAGAGGTAATATCCATTACCGATCTTTTCAATTTCTTTCTTCTTCAACTTCTTCTTCTTTAGTTGTTTCATGATAAAGTAATAACATCAGTATTACTTACATACTGATATGTTATTATAAATATGAAACAACCCTATTTCACCTTCTATCCATCCTACGGAAAAATGAAATCACCACGCGTGCGTACGTACGGAATACCGTCTCCACGCCGTGGTGTAATCTATTTTCCACCACCACCTTACAAGGATGGGTATAATGGTGTAATGAGTAACTATTTATGATTATTATAAAGTAATATTGATACTGAAATAATATACATATACTCCAATACAATTCCACGATCATAGGAATGATATCATCACTCGTGCGTACGTACGGAATACCGTCTCCACGATGTGATGCGACTCGTTCTACATGATCTTCATTTCATAATGATTATATAAATGAATTGAATGAATGAATATGGTATATACTACACTAATAACATTCTGGAAATGAATTATCTATAACCTAAAGATAAGAATAAGAATTTATTCAACAAAACACGCATAAGAACAAAAAGTTATAAAGACCCGAGTAACAAGTAACAATGAAATATTACTAACAAGAAGCTAATAATATGACCATATATGATATCATATCAATATGTATGATTCTGGAATAAGTCAATAACATTATTTAAACCATTATACAGGAGCTTCGGACACGAACAAAGCAAATCGGACCTAAGGTAAGGGAAATATCACAATCTCATTTTTATCCGAGATTGTTTATTCGTAAGTATTTACTGGGGTGTATTTTATCATCCACATCCATGTTCCCTCAATATGAAATATTGTTTCCATCCACTTGCAATAGTTTAAATCCAATTTTACCCTTAGGTGAGTTTTTAGTAAAGAATATGAAAGGAATCTTTTGTCGTTTTTCCGTACGAGGTACTTTTTGACTTTTCCGACAAAAGTACGAAGAATGTTTTTTTTAACTTATACGGCATGAATGGATTTTTAAAACATTGTTTCCAAGAAGCATCCTTTACAAGTTTTCAAGTTTATTTTTAATCAACTTCTTTTATTTTAAAGTTGTATGACATGTTATGAAAGGAAAAAATGTTTTTGAAGAAGAAAGGATATTTTCCTCAAGAATGGAGTTCAAGTGATTTTCAAAATTATTTTCCATCTAAGATAATAAAGGGTTCTGTTTTTATCCCTATTATTACATTGATTTGATCATTTTGTGATGGAATTATTTTTATGAATTCCTTTATCTTATATGAATTGATTTATGATGTCATGATGTTTCAAGAATCCCATTTTTGTTTCATGTGTTATGCGATGATGTATGTTTTATGATTATGTGGAACACATAAGAAAGGATTCATTATAAGATGGGTGGGACCTATATCTCCCTCCAATGCATTGGGTAAAGATTTTATATCTCATGAGATAGACATGGCTGGAACGGAAGGTTATTTCGGTTCAGTGATACAGGACTGAAACGAGGAGTGAACTCGGTTCAGAAAGGGACTTTGTCCACTAAGATAGTCTTGGCGATGAGTCATGACTAACAAGAAATGATTTTCCATGATTATGTGTGCATGCCACAAAGTTTCAAGTTTTATGTTATGATTATGGGGATCTCATTTTCACTCCTATGATTTGTTCCATGTTATGATATTATGATCTCTTTTGCAGGTTATGATTTTCAAAAAGATATGATATGATTTTTATTTCCATTATTTGCCTTGCTGAGCATTTGAGCTCACCCTTTTATGTTTTCTTTTCCCCAGGTCAGGAAGATGGATATTAAGTAGAATATGCTAAAAGGGACCCTAGATATGATGAAATAAATGGGAGACACTGTAGAAGATTTATGAACCAGTTGTTTATGTTTCCCAATTTCTAAAGACACTATACCTATACAGTCCTTTGTGGTTTTGTCATATGTTGTAATAAGTGTGCTTCAATTTTGAAGTATTAACAATGTATGTAAAGTATGGGTCGTTATAGTTGGTATCAGAGGAAAGGTATAGTCAACCTTTGGAAACTAGGATGTGAAAGCCTTAGTAAGAACCCTAAGGATAAGTCTAAGCATAGTACACAATCTTAGTGTTTTAGAAATGGCCTCGAATAACCTAGGATAAGACCATAAGCATGAAAATTTTATTCTTGAATTATGTGGTTTCCTATTATAATTAGTGTTGCTCACACTATTCTTCTTGGTTTTAGTCAATGGCTGGAACCCTAAGGAACCGTGTTAATGCGGAATGCGATGGGCAATGCAATGATTGTCCCCCTGAGCAACCAAACGATATGGGAGCTGGAATGCAAAATCTTGTAGCCATGCTCACACAACTTTCTCAAGCTATGAATCATGCAGGATTTCCAAACGAGCAAAGGAGGGAGCAACATTCTGTTGAATCCTTCATGAGGCAGCGTCCACCTTCTTTCAGCGGGTCTACTGATCCATTAGTTGCTGAACAATGGATTAGTACTACTGAAAAGATATTTTCAGTTCTTCAATGTTCTGAACATGATAAAGTCATCCTAGCAGTGTATCGTTTGGAAGGAGATGCTGATCAATGGTGGAATCTTGTTAAGAATACGAGGCAAAGGGATGAAATTGAGTCTATGGAATGGGACGAGTTCAAGAACTTATTTTTCAATAAGTACTTCCCTCGTATTCTCCGAACAAAGATGGAGAAAGAGTTTCTTGAACTGAAGCAAAGGGATGATGAATCTGTTGGTACCTATGAAGCAAATTTTACAAGACTGGCAAGGTACGCTTCTGGTATTATTATCCAACCTGAGAGTAAGATCGATTGATTCTTTAGTGGCTTAAAACCAAGTCTTCGAAGGGCGTTAGCCATAAGGGACTTCAATAGCTACGAGGAAATCGTTCGATGTGCTCTCAAAGTCGAGATGGAGATTGGAGTAACTCACCAGTCACATGGGTTTGATAAGAAGAGGAAGATGGAATTCAAAGGAAACTCTAAAGAGCACACTGAAAAGAAGATGAACTTTCCCTTATGCTCAAAGTGTGGAAAGAAACATGGAGGGAGTTGTCTTAAAGGGACAAGTAAATGTTTTAAATGTGGAAAGGAAGGTCATCGGGCATTTGAATGCCGTGATAATGGGAAGAAGATGTCTAATGACGCAAACAAAGGAAGGGATACACAGAATGAACCTACTACACTTCAATGTTTCAAGTGCAAGGAGATGGGGCATTATGCCAATCAATGCCCAAATCCAAGGGTTGATGATGATGGTCGACGTCAACAAAATCTTAAGGCTAAAGACAAAGGAAAGTCACATGCAATTTCTATCAGCGATGTGGAGTACGATAACGATGTGGTGAAAGGTACACTTACCATCCACTCTAAAGTAGCAAATGTTTTATTTGATTCTGGATCCACCCACTCTTTTATTTCTGAAGACTTTTCTAGGGGTATCACTGTACTACCTCAACAATTAGATGTTGAGTTAGCTGTGACAACACCTAATGGCACATCAATCGCATCAAAAGTTTATAATTCTTCTCCGATCGAAGTTTGTGGGAAAGTGCTTCCTGCAAATCTTGTGATCCTTCCTTTAGTGGAATTTGATGTGATTTTTGGCATGGATTGGCTTTCTCTACATGGAGCTCATATCAATTGCCAAAGAAGGGAAGTCACATTTCATACTCCAGATCAATCTACGATCGTATACCAATGTAAGGATGAATATAACCTTCCAGTGGAAATTTCTTCCATCTTATGTGTCTTGATACCACTAAATGAAGGTTATTTATCTCAAATGGTTGGTGAGAAACTCACGATTAAGAATATGCCCATTGTACGGGAGTTTGATGATGTCTTTCCGGAGGAATTGCCGGGTCTTCCACCAAATCGTGAAGTTGAGTTTTCAATAGAACTCGTACCGGGTGCTTTGCCTATTTCAAAGACACCTTATAGAATGGCCCCAATTGAGTTGCAGGAATTGAAGAAGCAACTCCAAGAGAATCTTGATAAGGGATTCATACGCCCTAGTGCGTCACCTTGGGGAGCACCTGTTCTATTTGTTAAGAAGAAAGATGGATCAATGAGACTCTGCATTGATTATCGAGAACTTAACAAGATCACTATCAAGAACAAATATCCTCTCCCACGCATTGATGACTTATTTGACCAACTACGCGGAGCTCAATACTTTTCCAAGATTGATCTTCGTTCAGGGTATCATCAATTAAGGGTCAAAAGGGAGGATATACAAAAGACGGCTTTCCGTACAAGGTATGGACACTATGAATTTATAGTGATGCCATTTGGTCTTACTAATTCCCCTGCTATCTTCATGGATCTAATGAATAGAGTCTTTAGAGACTATCTTGATCAATTTGTGGTAGTCTTTATAGACGATATTCTTGTCTATTCAAAGAGCAAGGAAGAGCATGAAGATCACTTGAGAATTATATTGAAGACCCTGAGAAAGGAGAAGCTTTATGCCAAATTTACCAAGTGTGAATTTTGGCTTCAAAAAGTTGCATTTTTGGGTCATATAATCTCAAAAGAGGGGATATCTGTGGATCTAGCAAAAACAGAGGTTATCGAAAGATGGTCAAGACCAACAACAGTAACTGAGATCCGAAGTTTTCTTGGTTTGGCTGGATATTATCAACGTTTTGTAAAAGATTTTTCACGATTATCTAATCCACTCACCAAGTTGACTCGGAAAGGAGTTAAGTTTGTCTGGACAGAGGAATGTGAAGAGAATTTCAAGGAGTTGAAAAGAAGGTTATCTAGTGCACCTGTGCTCACACTGCCTTGTAGTGGAGAAAGGTTTGTGATCTACAGTGATGCATCCAAGAAGGGATTGGGGTGTGTTCTTATGCAAAATGATATGGTGATAGCTTATGCCTCACGACAGTTGAAAATCCATGAAAAAAATTACCCAACACATGATTTGGAGTTGGCTGCGGTAATCTTTGCATTAAAGATTTGGAGGCATTACCTTTATGGTGAAAGGTGTGATATTTATACTGATCATAAAAGTTTAAAGTATATTTTCACACAAAAGGAGTTGAATATGCGTCAAAGAAGATGGTTGGAGCTGATTAAGGATTATGACTGCTCAATCCATTACCACCCTGGGAAAGCAAACAAGGTGGCAGATGCATTAAGTCGACAAGACCATGCTAGTTTATCCATGATGAGGATCACAAAAGATCCAATATTTATGGATTTACAAAGGATGGATCTTGGAATTATAATGGAAGGGGAAAAATCTTATCTTTCTCAAATGAATGTTCAACCATCTATACATGTGAAGATTAAAGAGGCACAGAAAGAAGATGTCGAGTTACAAAAGAAGGTGAGAAATGTTCCTGAATTCAACCTTGATTGTGATGGGATAATAAAGTTCAGGAATCGGGTTTGTGTTCCTCCCATCCCCGAATTAAAGAAAGAGCTGCTGGATGAGGCTCATAGTTCTTCATTCTCTATTCATCCTGGAAGCACGAAGATGTATAGGGACCTGAAAGAGTACTTCTGGTGGGATGGCATGAAAAGAGATGTTGCTGAATATGTCTCTCGATGCTTGGTTTGTCAACAAGTTAAAGCTGAGAGACAGAAGTCTAAGGGGATGTTACAACCATTACCCATACCCGAATGGAAATGGGAAAACATCACTATGGACTTTGTCACAGGACTTCCTAAAACATCCAAAGGCAATAATGCTATCTGGGTCATAGTTGATCGTCTCACAAAGTCTGCACACTTCATTCCTATTAGAGAGGATTTCTCTCTAGATCAGATTGCCAGGATATATGTAAAGGAAGTGGTAAGATTGCATGGAGTACCACTTTCTATTATATCTGATCGAGATCCGAGATTTACCTCGAAGTTCTGGCGAAGTCTTCAGCATACTCTGGATACAGAGTTGAGTTTCAGCACTGCTTATCATCCCCAGACAGACGGTCAGTCTGAGAGAACAATTCAAACCCTAGAAGATATGTTGAGAGCTTGCTCTATGGATTTCAAAGGAGGTTGGGATCAACACCTACCTTTGGTGGAATTTTCTTATAATAATAGCTTTCACTCCAGTATTCAAATGGCTCCTTATGAAGCTCTCTATGGAAAGAAATGCAGGACTCCAACTTGCTGGGATGAAGTTGGGGAAAGAAAGCTATTAGGACCTGATCTCGTTGATGAAATGGAAGAAAAGGTCAGATCTATTCAACAACACATAAGAGCAGCTCAGAGTCGACAGAAAAGCTATGCCGACAACCGAAGAAAAGACCTAGAGTTTGAAGTGGGTGATAAAGTGTTCTTACGAATATCTCCCTGGAAGAGGGTTATGAGATTTGGAAAGAAGGGGAAGTTGAGCCCTAGATATATCGGTCCTTTTGAAATATTAGATCGTGTTGGGAAGGTAGCTTACCGATTGGCGCTTCCACCGAATCTCTCTCAAGTTCACGATGTGTTCCATGTATCTCTCCTGAGAAAGTACATACCAGATCCTTCACATGTACTCAGCTCAGAAGTTGTACCGCTGGAGCAAGATCTTTCTTATGAAGAACAGCCGATAGAGATTCTGGATCGTAGCGAAAAAGTCCTACGAAACAAGACCACTCGCTTGGTGAAAGTTTTATGGAGGAACCACCAACTTGAAGAAGCTGCATGGGAGCTTGAGGATATGATGAGGGAGAAGTATCCTCATCTGTTTGTTACAAAGTGATGAATTTCGAGGGAGAAATTCTTTTAAGGGGGGTAGAATGTAACACCCGAGACTTTTATGTTATATAAATCATCAAAGGAATCTTTTTCTACACAACACTTGCCTGGCTTGCTTTACACGCAATCGCGACCTTCCTCGATAGCTTGCGTCGTACGCAATACCGAGTTTCACTAAACAACAATATACTATTAAAACTAGCCGTTATGAATAGTAATAACCACTTTTTGAAATTTTATAAATTTTATTTTTCAAAATGGACTTCATTTTTGGACTCAGAATATCGAAATTACCCTAGGGTGAAATTTTGGTATTTTTCTGAAAACTTTCAATTTTTGATGAATAGTGAAACCACTAAGTGGTAGGTTAAAAACTGAATTTTGCATAAAACTTAATTTTACCGCTTCTGTGATTGGAATTTCAAAAATCCGAGAGACACGGTTAATATCAAGGACTAAAATGTGGTTCAATGAGATGAAAATAATTTTTTGGTGAATAGTAACTTTTTATTTTTTTTACCGCGGTTAATAGTAAATAGGGTAACTAAGGGTAAATATGATATTAATATTACCCTAACACATGTCCTAATTCTATTGGACAAGTGTAATTCGACCAAAAACAAACTTAGGAATAAAATATGACCATTTAGGCCCACTTGGATTAGATTAGGACATTTATTATTAATTTTTTTAAAGAAGGGTTAAAATAGTTAAAATCAAAGTTTAATAAGTAACTCATTTTTAATATGGGGTTATACATAAGATAAATTCAATTGTAAATATTCATTAGAAAGATAAAAAGATTTCCTACATGATGATATTTTATTTGTAATTTTTAGACATCAAATAATGTAATTTATTTATGACACAAAGATGATGCAGTAATTATCTTATTAATGAAATATTGACATAATTGATGTTATAAACACCAAAATAAATGTAATTTGAGATTTTTTATGAATTACACTAATTTTCTAGGTTACTAGGATATATTAATGTTGATTTAATCAACTTGGTTCGAACATTTAATTCTGTTATGACTTTCACAAAAATCATATATCAAATAGTGTCAAAATTGACACAAAATAGTTTTTAAATCAAATATTATATTATTAATTGTTATTTTATTCCTAAAAATCTAAGGTTCGGCCAAATGACTTAGATAAGGATATATATTTTAATAATAAACAATTTGGGGTTCGTTTGGCATGTTATAGTAAGTGTATTAACCATATAGTGAAAGAAAACAAAAAGACACGGTAAAAGTTAAATTATTTAACATAGAGTTAAATCTAATTGATAAGGTTTAAAATAAGATCCAAACATGTCTAAATTTGATTGGTTGATGAGATTACAACCCTATCTCATCTAAGCTTCGAATATGAGTCATTTTTTGAGGTTTTTAAGTGGGGTTAGATTTATTATAAATTAATATTTTTGAGATATTCCTAAGGTGCCCCTCTCCTCCCTTATAAAAGGGCACCTCCTCCCCCTCCTCCTCACACCAAATTGAGCACTCAAGCTCGGACAACCCCTGCCATTTTTTCCTCTCCACTTCCCTATAATAATCCTAGAGGTCCTGGTCTTCTCCAAAGACCAATCTTAGTTCCTTAAGTGGAGGATTCAAAGAGGCGTTCCAAAGAAGAGGTAATATCCATTACCGATCTTTTCAATTTCTTTCTTCTTCAACTTCTTATTCTTTAGTTGTTTCATGATAAAGTAATAACATCAGTATTACTTACATACTGATATGTTATTATAAATATGAAACAACCCTATTTCACCTTCTATCCATCCTACGGAAAAATGAAATCACCACGCGTGCGTACGTACGGAATACCGTCTCCACGCCGTGGTGTAATCTATTTTCCACCACCACCTTACAAGGATGGGTATAATGGTGTAATGAGTAACTATTTATGATTATTATAAAGTAATATTGATACTGAAATAATATACATATACTCCAATACAATTCCACGATCATAGGAATGATATCATCACTCGTGCGTACGTACGGAATACCGTCTCCACGATGTGATGCGACTCGTTCTACATGATCTTCATTTCATAATGATTATATAAATGAATTGAATGAATGAATATGGTATATACTACACTAATAACATTCTGGAAATGAATTATCTATAACCTAAAGATAAGAATAAGAATTTATTCAACAAAACACGCATAAGAACAAAAAGTTATAAAGACCCGAGTAACAAGTAACAATGAAATATTACTAACAAGAAGCTAATAATATGACCATATATGATATCATATCAATATGTATGATTCTGGAATAAGTCAATAACATTATTTAAACCATTATACAGGAGCTTCGGACAGGAACAAATCAAATCGGACCTAAGGTAAGGGAAATATCACAATCTCATTTTTATCCGAGATTGTTTATTCGTAAGTATTTACTGGGGTGTATTTTATCATCCACATCCATGTTCCCTCAATATGAAATATTGTTTCCATCCACTTTCAATAGTTTAAATCCAATTTTACCCTTAGGTGAGTTTTTAGTAAAGAATATGAAAGGAATCTTTGGTCGTTTTTCCGTACGAGGTACTTTTTGACTTTTCCGACAAAAGTACGAAGAATGTTTTTTTTAACTTATACGGCATGAATGGATTTTTAAAACATTGTTTCCAAGAAGCTTCCTTTACAAGTTTTCAAGTTTATTTTTAATCAACTTCTTTTATTTTAAAGTTTTATGACATGTTATGAAAGGAAAAAATGTTTTTGAAGAAGAAAGGATATTTTCCTCAAGAATGGAGTTCAAGTGATTTTCAAAATTATTTTCCATCTAAGATAATAAAGGGTTCTGTTTTTATCCCTATTATTACATTGATTTGATCATGTTGTGATGGAATTATTTTTATGAATTCCTTTATCTTATATGAATTGATTTATGATGTCATGATGTTTCAAGAATCCCATTTTTGTTTCATGTGTTATGCGATGATGTATGTTTTATGATTATGTGGCACACATAAGAAAGGATTCATTATAAGATGGGTGGGACCTATATCTCCCTCCAATGCATTGGGTAAAGATTTTATATCTCATGAGATAGACATGGCTGGAACGGAAGGTTATTTCGGTTCAGTGATACAGGACTGAAATGAGGAGTGAACTCGGTTCAGAAAGGGACTTTGTCCACTAAGATAGTCTTGGCGATGAGTCATGACTAACAAGAAATGATTTTCCATGATTATGTGTGCATGACACAAAGTTTCAAGTTTTATGTTATGATTATGGGGATCTCATTTTCACTCCTATGATTTGTTCCATGTTATGATATTATGATCTCTTTTGCAGGTTATGATTTTCAAAAAGATATGATATGATTTTTATTTCCTTTATTTGCCTTGCTGAGCATTTGAGCTCACCCTTTTATGTTTTCTTTTCCCCAGGTCAGGAAGATGGATATTAAGTAGAATATGCTAAAAGGGACCCTAGATATGATGAAATAAATGGGAGACACTGTAGAAGATTTATGAACCAGTTGTTTATGTTTCCCAGTTTCTAAAGACACTATACCTATACGGTCCTTTGTGGTTTTGTCATATGTTGTAATAAGTGTGCTTCAATTTTGAAGTATTAACAATGTATGTAAAGTATGGGTCGTTATATAGCGACCCAGAGAGGATGTTATGTTTGAGGCCTACTCTAAGCTCACATGAATCATGCTTGTTGTGAGAAACAAGAGGTAGAAACAAACCTAACAATGTACAGTTTAACGTCATGTAGGATGAATTAGTGACTTTTACAGTTTAACGTCATGTAGGACGAGGATTCTGTACAGTTTAGTGTCCTGTAGCAATGAAAATGCATATTTTAACGTCATGTAGGATGTAATTGGGGACTCTTTTTTTCTTCTTCAGTTTAACGTCGTGTAGAACAAACATGGGGAATTTACAGTTTAACATCATGTAGGAAGAAGGGGACAATGTTCATTGTTTAATGTCATGTAGGATGTGTTAACAGTTTAACATCACGTGGGACGATGGTGAGCCGACATGAAGAGATTGGTTCTGGGATATTCACGGATCAACATCGTATGAGACGGAGGTGAACCGACGTGAATACATTGGTTTTGGGCTCTTCACAGATCAACATTGTATGATACATTGGTGAACCGACATGAGGAGATTGGTTTTGGGCTCTTCACGGATCAACATCATATGAGACGGAGGTAAACCTACGTGAAGAGATTGCTTTTGGGCTTGAACCTCAGGAGTTTGCCTATGTACCTAGCCTAGAAGGCAAGGATCAAAGTCGGCATAGTTCAATTGAGAATGAATAGGTGATCGAGTTGTACTTGAGAGAAACCCGAAGATGGTGTTGGGACTTACACGTGGTTAGCGGCCTAGAGAGGATGTTATGGTTGAAGCTTACTCTAAGCTCACGTGAGTCATGATCAGTGTGAGAAACAAGAGGTAACAACAAACCTAATGATGTATAGTTTAACATCATGTAGGACGAATTAAGGGGACACAGTTTAACGTCATGTTGGACGATATAGGGGCTATGTAGTTTAAAGTCTTACAATGAGGACTATTGGGGACCATGCAGTTTAAAGTCTTGCAGTGAGGACTATTGGGGACCGTGCAGTTTAAAGTCTTGCAGTGAGGACTATTTGGGACCGTGCAGTTTAAAGTCTTGAAGTGAAGACTATTGGGGACTGTGTAGTTTTAAGTCTTGTAATGAGGACTATTCGGGACCATTCAGTTTAAAGTCTTGCAGTGAGGACTATTGGGGACCGTGTAGTTTAATGTCTTGCAGTGAGGACTATTGGGGACTATACATTTTAAAGTCTTGCAGTGAGGACTATTGGGGACCGTGTAGTTTAAAGTCTTGCAGTGAGGACTATTGGGGACCATGTAGTTTAAAGTCTTGTAGTGAGGACTATTGGGGACCGTGCAGTTTAAAGTCTCGCAGTGAGTACTATTGGGGACCGTGCAGTTTAAAGTCTTGGAGTGAGGACTATTGGGGACCGTGTAATTTAAAGTCTTGTAGTGAGGACTATTGGGGACTTTGCAGTTTAAAGTCTTGCAGTGAGGACTATTGGGGTATTTGTATTACACAAAATACTTCTTCAAGAATCAGGCATTGGTTGGAGTTGTAATGAGTTCTCCATTCACTGAGATTAAAGAATAAGCTCCCTTGGTGTAGACCTTATGTATTGAATAAGGTCCTTCCCATTTTGGCTCAAGCTTGGGAGGTTTCCTTTCTGGTATCATTGGAGTTCTGAGGACCAATACCAATTCTCCTTGAATGAATGAACAAAGATGAACTTTTTTATTTAAAGCTCACGCTATTCGATTCTGATAGACTTCCAAGTGGTACAGGGTGCACAATCATTTTTCATCTAATCGTTGCAATTCATCAAATTTCTTCTAAGATTGTTCATCTGTGGATGACTGATCACAAATGGCTACTCTGAGTGAAGTTAAATGAACCTCAATGGGCAATACTACTTCGGTTCCATAGACCAATGAGTATGGAGTTGACCACGTAGCAGTGCGGGTGGTGGTCCGAGAAGCCCATAAAGCATGAAAAAGTTTATCAGGCCATGATTTCTTATCTTTATCCACCATCTTTTCTAGTATGTTTGAAATAGTATTATTTAAGGCTTCTATTTGGCCATTGGCCGCTGCATGATACCGAGATGAATGGTTGGATTTGATGTTGTATTCTTGATATAATTTTCTTACTTTGGATAAACAAAAGTTGGTGCCATTGTCCGTCAATATGGCATGAGGAACACCAAATCTGGTAATGATGTTAGACTTGAAAAATCTAACAATGCATTTAGAACTAAGTTCTTTGAGAGGTATTTCCTTTTCCCATTTGGAAAAGAAATCAGTAGTAGTAAGAATGTACTTAAACTTCTTAGATGTAGCCAAAGGATAAGTTCCTACTACATCTATTCCCTATGTGGCAAATGGCCCTGAGTATTCAACTGTATGAAGCAACTCTGGGGGTTGATGAATGAAGTTGTCACATACTTGGCAAGAATGGAACTTCTTAGTGAAATCAACACAATCTTGCATCATTGAAGGCCAAAAGTATCCAAGCCTTCAGATTTGGCCAGAAAGTCTATGTCCAGACTGGTGGGCACTACTAACTCCTGCATGTACTTCATTCATGACAGCCATTGTCTATTCACTATCAATAATATGAAGAGTATTCCATTAAAACCTCGCTTGTAGAGAATTTTTTTGTAATATGGTCTATCATAAAGAGTAAAATTGACCACATGTCACCGGACTTGTTCTTTCCCGGCTCTATCACGTGGGAGTGTTCCATTTTGAAGGTATTCCTTGATAAGAGTCATACATCCTGTAGTATGACCATAGGGTTCCAAAATGGGACCGATTTCATTGATTTCATCTATTCTGATTTGAAGAAAAGGTGAAACTACATGACGGTGGGCAATACTGATGATTGTTTTGTCCTAATTTGGATCTTCCAGGGTTGTGGGTCTATTATCCAGTGCATCAACTTGAGCATTTTGTGATCGCGAGACATAAGAAAATGTCAGTTCTGAAGGAAATTTTTCCATTAATTTTTTGATGTAATCACACTAAGGGATTAACTCTTCCTTTCTGATGGCATAATCCCCATTGACTTGTTTGATTACCAAATCTGAATCACCTTTTACCTTTAAGTAATTCACTCGTTCCTGAAGCGCCAATTCCAAGCCTGTGATGAGAGCTTGATATTCTGCTTCATTGTTTGTACCTCCCTCTAATAATAAGAAAGAATAGGGTAGCACTGCCTTTTCTGGGGAAATAAGCACAATTCCTAACCCAACTTTTTTGAATTTAGGATCTTCCATTTTCTTCCTTGTTGGACTTTTGGAGGCACCATCAAAGTACATTTCACATGTTTGAGGATTATCTTGAATAGAGAAGACTTCTTTGTCATGAAGTTCAATATTTAAAGACGTATCTTCTACATATGGATTTTCAGCAAGGAAATGAGCCAAATATTGGCCTTTTATTGCCTTTTGAGACACATATTGGATATCAAACTACTATAAAATAACTGCCCACCTTTCCAGACGTCCTGTAATCATTGGAAGACTAAGGATAAATTTGAGCAGGTTATTGAGAGATTCCAATTGGACCTCATGATGTTGCAGGTAGTGTCTCAATTTCTGAACTGCAAAGATTTATGCTAGGCAGGACTATTCAACACTTGAATATCGAGTTTCTGCCTCAAGCATAGTCCGACTGAGATAATAAAGGATGTCTTCATTCCCAGCATCATTCTTTTGGGAACAGAAGGCACCCAATGATTTCTCTAAAGCTGTCACATAGAGGATAAGTGGTCTTCTGTCAATAGGTGGTATTATTATTGGTGGAATCAAGAGATATTTCTTGATAATATCAAATTCCTCTTGGAAATCTCTGGTCTATTGGTAAGTGACTCCCTTCTTCATTAATCTGGTGAAGGGTAAACATTTTCCTGCCAAATTGGAGATAAAGCACCGAATATAGGCCAAGTGTCCTTGAAGTCCTTTTAGTTATTTCAAATTTTGAGGAGGTGACATACCAAGGATTGATTTTTTCTTCTCAGATCAACTTCGATACCACGATGGAGTACAACAAATCCGAGAAATTTTCCTGAGGTTACTCCAAAAGCACATTTCAAGGGGATCATCTTCAAATTTTGTTGTCAAAGTTTGTGGAATATGATTTCCAGATCACCCAAGTTATTATAACGTTGTTTGGATTTAACCACCAAATCAACCACATAACATTCAACAAATTTCCCTAAAAAGGGTTTGAAGATATGGTGCATGACACGTTGATAAGTTGCACCTTCATTCTTCAGGCCAAAGGGAATTACCCGATAGAAAAACACAACTTGAGGGGCTCTGAAGGATGTGGACTCTTCATCTTCTGGGGCCATTCGTATTTAATTCTACCCAAAGTATCCATCCATGAAGTCAAGAGCTTCGTATCCAGTGGTTGCATCAATTAAGAGTTCTGTGATCGGGACTGGAAAATTATCCTTGGGACAATGCCGATCAAGATCACTGAAGTCAATGAAAACTCTAATTTGTCCATTATTCTTTTTCACAGGGACAATATTAGCCATCCATTTGCGATACTGAACTTCTTTGATGAAGTTAGCTTTGATAAGCTTATCCACTCCAGCTTCAATTTTGGAGGCATAAGCTGGGTTTGTTAATCTTGCGGCTCGTTTGAATCCTTGATATTCTTCTGGAAAACCCAAATGATGAGTGGCAACATTGGGATCAAGACCTATAATTTCTTTATAATTCCAAGCAAATAGATCTCGATTTTTTTAAAAAATAAGTATACATTTCTTTCTCTTCAAGATTCATGGCCGCACTAATTAAAGTGGGGCATGGATCTTCTTTTGTACCTAGATTTACTTCTCTGAGTTCATCCACAATGGTAGAGGTACTCTCTTCAAATGCTGGAGGAGAGTCTCTGAGATCTTCCTCTTCTTCTTCAATTTGTGTTACTTCCTCTGTTTCTACTTGCATAGTAGATGATTAATCACAACTTCTATGGTCAAGGGAGAAGTTAAAACTTGAACATCTTGAAAAAGAGGCTTTCATTTCTGACCCTATTGATGATGAAGGGTCTTTCTGAGGTGATAGAGAGGAGATGATGGATTGAGAATCCACATCATTATTTTTCTCTGGAATTGCTATAACTTCTTCTGGTCTGGTTAATGAAGTATTGAATTGCTGTATTTCAGTAGACGAAATGAAGACATATCCATGTAAGCTTTCATCATTTCTTGACCAATCAATAATTTCTCCTATGCTGTCTGGCTCAATTTCCATAATTGACATTATGGAAGTTTCCATAATAGTGTTTGGATTTGGGTCTATCCCATCAATTTGACTGATACGCAACACATAATCAGTACTCACATGTATGAATGGGTTTACTGGAATATTTTCCAAACCATATGGAGCATTAATTTTTGTAACCTTCTTTGCTGTGGATTTTTCCTTTCCTTCCATGTGATAAAACTCTACCTCAATGTAAATGGGGTTTTATCACCATACAATGTCCCAATTTGACCATTGAAACAAATATTTGAGACATTGATGGTATGACGAAGGTACGGCTGCATGTTGATGTAGCCAAGGTCTTCTAAGAAAAATTTTGAAGGCGGTGTCCTGATGAATAAACATGAAATCTGAATTAGAAACAAGGTCTCCAAACTGAATTCTGAGTGTAATTTCACCCAGAGGTTTCTGTTAATTCTTATATTATCCTTACAACATCAAAGTGGAAGGAGAAAAATCAGATTTGGTGAAGCCCAGTCTATGAAGAGTACGAATAAGAATGAGATTGACTCCTGAGCCATTTTCAATGAAAGTTCGTTGTATGTCTATATCATTGACTTTTCCTGATAGATACAAAGTTCTGATATATCCATGTACAACATGATCTTTATCTTTATCTGTAAAATATATCACTGCATGGAATTCTATAGGATCATTCTCGATATGGTAAAACTCAGCCGCGACAATTTTAGTTTCAAATTCTTGAGGACTTGACAAAGCCTCAATGAGAGCCTCGTGAAGATCCTTTGATAGATTCAAGGCATCTTCAATTGATAACTTGGCTGGTACTTGGGCCAAATTATTTAATACATCATTATTTTAGTCTAAAAGTCTGCATTTTCCATCATGAAAATGTGGTTTTGTAGGTGACTTGGAAGTTGATGCGTTGGCAGTAGATGCATCCCGTATCAGGGTAGGAGTTGGAAATACTCCTGGATTTGGTAGATTAGACCGACTAGGTCTATCTATTTACGGAGAGGAAGAAGGTGTGACCTCTAACCTATATTCCAAAATAACTGTATCAGGACTGAATATGCCATGTGTGGAAGAAATTTCTTGTTCTTGTTGAGCCCGTTGAAGGGCTTTGCCATGAGTTTCTACCGCATATATAGTTCTAGCATGGGTAAAATTGAAATAGTGTCTTCTAGAATATCCACATCTTCCCATGTATCCTAGACCTCTGTCTCTTCCTCTAATTTCTCTATTGGATACAAGGAAATCAGGTTCATCATAATCGAAACTGTCATTGGCATAAGGATATGTTAAATGAATCATGTTAACTGAACCAAAGATCAACTCTTCATATGATGAAGATTCTGCCTGATTAACCAGTTCAGGATGTGCTGTTTGGTGGGGCGGTGCCCATGCTTTTGAAGTAGATGGCATAAAATATACCATAGTCAAATAAAATTTAGGCTTTTACACGAACTCGTCTTCTTCTGACTGCTTTTCTTTCTTCAAATTATGCTACTTCTTTAAATATTTTCCTTCTGATGAAGGGGTTCTTGCTGTGGCATTCAGAGTAGAAGACATAATTGGTTGATTCAATTGTGTTTGTAAAATAACATGAGTTCGGTTGATCATTTTCCTGACCATCCAATTATCATATTTCGGTGCATTTTTACTTTTGACATCATGCCACTCACCTTCTTCCTCTGGATCAGTAACAGTAACACATGCTACCTGAGCTGAAGAACCTTTTAGTTTTATCTATCCAGAGTCCTCCATCTTTTACATGAGGTCTTTGAAGACAAAACACTCCTGAATTGGATTCCCCATCATCTGTTGAAATGGGAAATAGTTGGGGAGGTCTTCATCTCCTTCCTTGTTCGGCCTTTTGGGCCTTGGAAACTGAACCAAGTTGTTTTCCTGAACTGAGATGAAGTAATCTGGAACTTGTTCATTCTGGAAAGAATAATCTTTGTTCTTGAATTATTCAAACTTTTTCCGCCTTTGATCTTTTTTGATCATCTTGACAAGGCGGCTATTTTTGTTAACGTTCAGGAGGTGGATCCCTTTGATATGATGAAGGTTTTGATGTAGAAGCAGGTACAGGTGCTTGTTTAAGTGTAACTGTAGCAGTCTCTGCTTTCCCTATTATCCTTCCTAGAACTGATGGAATTACATGATTTTTAGCCTTAGTCTGTATAAGAGAGTCTTATATCTGCTGAGTGATTGTAGTAAGGTCTCAAAACCCTCCTGTTTATTTCACAGGGATCAACGGTGTGCGTAATTCATCGCGCAAATTAGCCACACAGATTGGAAATAATTCTTCTTGAGGGAGTGATAAGATTAAGGAATATGTTAATCCCTTCCAGTGAGCAATGAAATCTGAAACTCTTTCATTTTCCCATTGCTTAAAATTGGTAAGATAAAAAACTGTCATCTTTGGAAACGTTGAGCTAAATTGAAGGAGGAACTTTTGATGGAGATCATCCCACCCAGTAATTAACCAGGATTGCAAAATTGTATACCAGACAAAAGTAGGACCTTGTAATGACTGTACAAACCACCTGATCTTAAGTAATTCTTGTTGTTGAAGAGTTCCCATTATAGGATCACAACAAGAAACAAAATGTGTTAAGTGTTGCTCTGGATCTCCCAAACCATTAAAAATTGGGATTGTGGTACTCGCAAAATTTAATGGGGGAGGAATTGCATTCTCCCATTCAGGGTAAGCTCTCTTTTCTGGTTGAATTTGTGCACACTTTCCTTCCATAGTTTCAACCGTGATATTAATGACTCAATGGTAGTTATTAATTTTTGAGAAACATCTGGTTGAGCTTGGACCTGAGCATGTGCAATAACTAGAGTTTGGGCGGGCATGGTGACTGGTACTACCACTGATGGTATTACTACTGGTTGTTGTTACGCATGAACCATAGGATTAGACCTGTGATGGTTTACTTGTAAAGGGGGATATTCTTGATCCATCCCGATTACTGCAACAAATTCCATTGATTGACTAACTCCAGCACGCTTAGGAGGAAGACTACCTTGAAGTAGTTCTGTATTTAACCTCCTTAACTCCTTTATTTCTTCTTCCCTTTGTGCGAACCTTTCCTCTAATGAGAGTTATTGGCCTTCTCCATAGGTAGGGTGGGATGTAACCAGACTTTTACCCTTTTCCTTGGAATGTGCCTTTATGGAGTATGGAAGGGAATTCCCCAAAGGAATATCTTGCCTCTGGGCAGCCCACTGGCTTCTGGTATGCACACCTTCTTTATTTATTTCTCTGTGTACAGCCTCTTGAATAGTAACTTCTTCATCTGATTTCCCTAAGTGATCCTCATGTTCTGTGGGATCAGTGAAAACGTCATTGATGACATTTATCAATGCATATACACTACAGTTCTTTTGTCATCATTTCTGTGATACTGTCTTCTTCCATGTACTTTATGAGAAATTGCCTTTTGTTTAGTTGATCCCTTAGGAATTTCTTGATGAACTGTAATTTGGAGGGAATATCCTAATAATTTGGATTTGAATTCCTCTTGTGTATTCTTACAAAATCGAGAGAAGACTGAATTTCACTGAGGAAGAGATTGAGAATTTGAAAAAGTCCCCAGTCCGGTGGACTGGGGCTGTTCCTATTGTTCCTGATCAACTCTTTGAATCCTATCTGTTGATTCCGAAGGTTGGATTAAAAGAATCCCATGTCTGACAATATGAGGTGGCTCTTGAGCTACTACATCTGAAACTTTCTTATAATCTCTCCTGATTTTGCAGACTTTAGTCTAAAAATTAGCCGGATGCATCATCCGACATCCACTCAAATTAACTGGCTCAGATGACCTTTGGATTATTTCAGACACTTTTGTCACCTGATGATGTGAATTCTCTAAATGATAATCCTGTTCGATATTCTCATTTTCTCGATGCAAGAGTAATTCGACAACTTGTTCTTTATATGCCTGACTTTGGGAAGAACTAGTTTAACCCTGTTCTTGAGAAATCATTTGATTACACACAAAACCAGTTGGATGTGGCTGGCCATGGGCAATAACATTTCATGTGACCAATTTTGGTGGGCTTTGTTGACTAGAGAGCACAGTGAAATGCAATGCCCCATGAACACCCCATCCCCTGATATGAATACCATGTGGGGCATTGGTAATTAACTGGCGCAACCTTTTCAACGTGCCAAGGCATGAACGCTGAAGGGATATCTACTGCTTTTCAACCTTTGGATGTAGGGAAACTGAGAGAGATTCCAAGTCAATTTGGCATTGCAACCCTTCTATTATCTTGACATGATTTTGATATTCATCATAAGATAATATTTTATCTTTTAAGTGACAAAGACTTTTCCATATGTTGAGATGAATATCGTGAATACAATCTTCTGATAACATTTCTGGAATATCATACTGAGAGTCAACCAAAGGCCAAAACATGACTGCTATTTCTTCTTTCGCCTGTTGTTTTCTCATATTCAGTACTTCCTCTTTGTCATTTGATGAGGATTCTTATACCTGATTGGACCAAAGTGGGTGCTTCTTTGTTGCTTCATCAGATTCAACAAGATTGGTAGAGAATTCAGTTGTCAAATTTGAAGATGAATGACACAGGGGTGGTTCAGAGAATGAACTACACCTCAGGCTATCTTCTGATTGAGAAATTATTTCACCTGCTAGCGGTATGGCATCATACATGACTGGCTTCGCATTTGCAAGTGCCTCAAGATAACATGGCTTTCTCATTACTGCATTGTCCATTAAAGAATTTTCCAGGAAATGATAGTTACTACTATAGAGGGGACTTTCGAAGCTAAATTCATCATCATCATGGGAAGGACCACCATGGTGGGTTACAACAAAATATGAAACCTCTTTCTCCTTGGTCTTCTAGGTACAGAAAGGGTTATCGTATCTCTCATATGAAGATGAAACTTTGAGATCGACCGAATATTCATGAAGCAAGACTTCATGAGGAAGTTTCTGATGAAGACCTTCAGAATTATTGTTCCTCCTGTTGGGAAATGAGAGAGTAGAATCTTGAGTTGCAACAGATAATTGTCTGAGGGCTTCAAGGAATCCAGCATTGATCAAGGCCTTATTACAGATTGACTCTTGATTTTTTAACTGTGTTGTATGGGTTTTTTTTCTTGGACACCATTTTACTAACTTTGGAAACCACTTGTTGACAAAAGTGGTTATTATGGGCAGGTGTATGTGCCTGCTCAGAAGAAATGGTCAGGTTAGGCTGATTATCTCCATTGAAATCGGGTGTATATACCCGACTTGATTGTCCATATGACATGGGGGAGTATGCCCCACAACCCTCCTGGACTGGGACAGAGGTGTGTATCTACTCCGGAGTGATATGTTGATGATTCACTCCACTAATAGGGATAGATTTATGTTTCTTTACCTTAGGTGTTGTTGAAGCTTTTATAATATCCTGACAAGCATCCAGGATATGAGCAGGTATTTTCTTCTTCTCTTTCACCATTGAAAAAATTTGCTTGGTGACTTCATCTGCTAGAATGGTAATATACATCCATTCCAGGTTTGGAGTATGTGTATGTTCCCTCTCCTGTCCTCCTTTTCCTATATACGGATATTGACATTACTTATGCATAGGGGAAGAGAGTTGAGTCTGCTCCAGATTTGTCATTGGAGCTTTCAGATTGACTTATCCGAGAGCTACCAAACGAGACTATTGGTAGGCTTGATGAACATTGGAATGTTTATGTTCCGGTTATGTATCCTCTGTCAATTATGGTTGATGGGTTTCCATCAATATTGGAAGATGAGACTGCTTACATAATTGGTGATTGTAAATAGGTGTATGTTCCTGCTTACCAGTTTCCCCCATATTAGATTGGAAAGCTTCTTTGGATGCAGTCAGACGAGCCTGCTGACTGGCTGATGATTCATAAACAGGTGTATGTTCCTTTCTAAATTAATCTTCCGGAATTTCCTGGCGGGATTGATGTGTTACTTCCAGACGAGTCTACTGGGCTGTGAAATCAGGACGGATGGGTGTATATGCTCACTCGTTGCTTGCAATCAAGTTAGGTTGATGAAATTATTCAGAGAGGGCATAGGTAATAACCTGCTCCCTATTGGCTTAATTTCTCCTCTGATTATTTTTCTTGCATACTCGGGTCTTAGGGACCTGAGCCGAACATCTAGGGGTGATACCCTCATCATGTTGAGAGTACTCTACCACACGAGTCTGGAGGCGATTGTTGGTGGGAGTCCTCAGGAAGGGATCCTGACTTCTTGACTTGAGGCCTTGAGTGACCTCTTCATTCAATCCTTATAATATGGGAGGGACTGGTTGTTTTACTCTAGGGATAACGACCCGAAATAGTTGGAAACAGTGGTTTACAGCACTTGCTTCTTGACCACTTGTCATCGCTGTCCAAACAACCAGGGTGAGTTGTTTACTTGGAGGGCCTGTCGAGCAGCCTCCAGAGTCGGGATGGTACTATGTTGACAGTATTCCCTCACCAATTCATTTGATACCCAGAATTTAATATGCTGATTAGGTGATGTCTTCCTCAGAGCGGCCGAGGATCCAGCAGGATTAGCGACCGAGGCGTTCATAGGTGTGAATTTTAAAGAATCCATTTCGTATTGCAAAGAGATCTTGAAAAAGAGTGCATGTTTGATATAGCAGACATAATCAAGATAAGTTTGGAAATACTACATCTTTTGGATGATAATATATGTTATTGATTGCTTTGTTGGCCCTCATATTGAGTTTAATAGGGGCTTAACAAATAAGTAAAACATTATTTTAAGTTGGTTAAGGATTTACATAGGGTTCACAATTTTTTGTTTCGCTCTCAGAAATGGGGATGACCTTGTTTGTTTAAGGTTCAAACTTTCCAATCAGTCTCTAATGGGTTTATTCATAGAACCAGAAACATCCAATGATTCTATATCCATTTGGACCTACTTTCCAAAGGTAGGTTTCCATTAGTTTTGGACCAATGAGGCTTAAGAATTTTCATTGGTCGAGAGGATGGGAGGTCAGGCTCATCACACCTTTTTTAGGGGAATTATTACCTACTTTGGGACTCTCTTATAGATTTAAGTTATATTCACAAATCCTTATTAATTTACCAAGTATGAAAATGAGTTTTCCATTAGATTTGGCAATCAATGATTGATATGTATAGGATTTAGAGATTCTTTGATATGTATTTGAGGTTCTTCATCGATAGAGAATCATCCATATGTATTGGATATTCTTAGTCAATGGTATCCTTAAATACATTTTATAAAAATCTCTTGGTCATTATGATGACCATACTTGTTTTAAATCCACTCAGTGGGGGCACTTGAAGTTTATTGTCATTCATAAGTGCAAGGATTATTTCAGAGTTAGGATCGTACCCGCATATGGGCTACCTATGTATCCTTGTTAAAAAGAAAGGAATAATATCCCACATAGCTCAATAGAAAGGATATAGTTTAACGTCATATGGGACATAAAATAATTAATGAAATATGGTCTTGAACCTTATAAAGGCTTCCTAAATACTCTACTTTTAAGGTAGAGATCAAATTCCAGGTAGTTCGGGTAAATAAAAAATGGGATTTATGCATGATCAATGGCCAAAAATGTGTGATTATTAATTTTACACTCTAATCCCACGTGATTCATGCTCGGTGTGAGAAAAAATTGGTATCAGTAAACTTGAAAATGGTGCCACAAAAGATTCATTCATGAGAAATGATGTAGGGCTTACATATGTATGACAACCTAAGTAAATGAAGATTATGACTTAGTTCAGGAAAGAAGCCCAGAAGCATGGTCAATAAAGGTATTTGTAATTTATGGAGATTTGGAATTTTAACTCAGGAATTACTCCTGAAAAGGAATCCCAGATTAAAAGGGACTTATGACTGGGTTTTACTCCTGAGAAGGAATCCCAAATCAAAAGAAATTAAGGTTGGGGCTTACTCCAAAAGAGGATGCCCAATTAAAAGGAACTTTATAACCTGGGGCTTAATCCTAAGATGGAGGCCCAAAGTTAGAGGAAATTATGATTAGGACTTAATCCTAAGGGGGAGGCCCAAAGTTAGAGGAAATTATGATTTGGACTTAATCCTGAGGAGGAGGCCCAATTAAAGGGAACTTTATAACAAGGCGATTAATCCTGAGGAGGAGGCCTAAATTTAGATGAAATTATGATTGGGACTTAATCCAGAGGAGGAGGCCCAAAGTTTTGAGGAAATTATGATTGGGACTTAATCCTGAGGAGAAGGCCCAATTAAAGGGAACTTTATAACCCAGGGCTTAGTTTTGAGGAGGAGGCCCAAATTTAGGGGATATTATGATTGGGAATTAATCCTGAGTAGGAGGCCCAAAGTTAGAGGAAATTATGATTGGGAATTAATACTGAGGAGGAGGCCCAAATGAAAGGGAATTATGATTGGGGCTTACTTTTTAGGAGGATTCCCAAATGAACTCCTCTCAGATAAGGAAGCCAAAAAAGGAACCATTCCATAAATGGATTTGAAGAGGGTTTTGAAGGCCATGTCTTGAAGAAGAGAGGTGGATTTGGGGAAAGGAGGTGACTATGAAGGATGATTTCAAGTATGGTTCTGGCGCGTAAGTCCTGGTCACGCAAGTATACTTGCACGACATGAGTCACCTTGGGCGACGAATAATCTGTATGGTATTAGTTGGGTAACTTTGAACTCAATCCCTTAGTATCATCCCTTGAGGCTTGCAAAAGGTTGGCGCACAAGTTCCCTTGAGAGGGAAAGGCGGCACACAAGTGTTTCCATTTCCCATAAGGGCTGGAAACTTAGGTGCACAAGTATTTATGAGTTCTAACACTTAGCCCTTATTCTTCCTCTTTAGAGCTTCCATTCTAGGAAAAGGATTACCTTAGAAGTGTTCAGAAGATGTCAGAAAAAGACTTGGGCGACCAGATCTTGAATTTAAGTTTTGTAAAATTCATCCCTTTTAAATGGGGGCCCACAGGGGCTATTTATAGGCCACTGGGCACCTTGGGTGAAAAAAGGAATAGGGCGCGCAAGTGACTTTCATGACCCATATGTGGCACGCAAGTGACTTGCGCGACCAGAAGGAAACTTGCACGACCTCTTCTTAGAGGGTTCCTTGTTCACCTGTGTCAATTTTTGATGTTCTTCAAAGGATGACCCTCTTTATGCTTAAGGTATTCCCCTTTTCCATTCATTGGACTCTGTGATGGAAAGGAGCATCAGCAGTGTTCTAGTCTATAAACATGATTATTGGAAGTTGTTACAGCGTAATTAGTGTTTAATTACCCCATTTCTCTATCATTTTGTTATTTTTGAACTATTAGATATTATACTAGTTCATTCACAATTGTTTAATAGTTTTTATATAATTTTAATATTCTAATGGTTTTTTCATAGTTGTTTTGAAATGATTATTTAGGATCGATTGAGTTATAATTAAAAAATATTGATTATTAATTTTATATGTGAATGATTATGTTTTTTATAATGTAATATCTAGAAGGTATGTGATAAGAAATTTTTGTACAATGTAATATAAATTAATCATTTTTATTCTATGTTATAAAAATTTGAATCAATATTTTTCTGCAAAAATATGATAGTGTGTGATGTACTATCAAGAATTTACTGTGACTCTATTGTTTCCATTCTTGTATTCTTAAAAGATCAGATATAATACATTGTATGAAAGAATTTATTGTTATCTTATATCATGAAACTACATTATAGATAATTTTTTATATATATTATGTATACATATTTTAGGAAACTATAATCAAAACTCAAAGCATTAAATTTAAAATCAAAGCTAAATCATGATATTTTAGGGATTTTTCAAGATATTGTACTTAATTGAATGTTGACATTATATTTTAGGAAATAATTTTTTGTTATGTTATATCATGAGACTAAATTTAAGAGAATTTATTATAATTATTCCTCATATGTATTTTGATAAAAAAAATCAAAATTCAAATTATCATATCTTTGAAGGAAACTGGATCATGATATCTCATGGATTTTTTGAAGTGATTTTTATGGATTTTATTTTCGAATGTTAACTAAGTATTTATGTGTGATCAAATACACAATGTTCATATTAATGTAAATGTGTTAATATTTCTATTAATTTATTATTTTAATTATTCTAAATATTTTTTAGTTTTTAGTGAGATTTAAGGTTACGTCTATGTGAAGAGAAATATTTTTTACTATAAAAAATATCTTGGAATTATCCATTGCTGTTTGAATTTAAAATGAATCTTGAAGTAATAGGAACATAACTATGTGAAAATAAATACATTAAATGATTCATAGACATGATAAAAATCATTTCTTTTATGAATATTATTTTTATTCAAAAGCAAAATTGTTTGATATTGATTTAATAGAATACCTATGCAATATCATTTACATAAATTATGAATTGAAAAAATATTCTTTTTCTTCACATGAGACCATCCATCATCATAATTCATTGGTTTCTATTTTTTATATTTCATTATGAATTATTTACTATATATTATTATTTTTTAATTAAATTTTAATCTCTCCACTCACACATGATTATAACTCTATAAATTAAACATGTTTGTTATGATATCCTAAACCGAAATAAATATCACTGGTTGTTCCTTAGGCCTAGAAAACAGAACAGGGTTTTATTTGTGGCTTTGTTTGGGTTAAGGCATGCTGATTCTTTCTCCACCTCAAAAGGAAGTTTCTGTATTTTCCTCTCCATTTTTAAAAATTGTGTGGTTTTGTGTTTGTTTGTATATGATAGAAATGACCATATTGTAAAGGTTTTTTCCTCCCCATAAATATTAACGTTTATTTACATTGGGTTCTAAATATATTAGCGATATAGTGGTTTGAAGAGTAAATATAATATCCTTTTGATATGAACTACTACAAAAATCACTTATGATCTCTTATTTTATCTTTTCTTGTTGCACTGCAAATACTCATTACACTTAATATTTTATGGTTAAATTTTTATATATTTTATCCACAAAATTCAATATTATATTTTAATGTACTATTATTTGTTTAAGATTGTTAATTAACCCCCCCCCCATTTTTAAATCTTTTCTATCTCCATCCAGTATTATATATTCTTTCTTAGGCATTGACTCTTTTTTATTTATTTTCTATTGATACCATGTGTCCTCAATTTAAAATTCAAAGGAAAATATCTGCCATGGAGGTGGGTCATCATAGTTGGATTCCAAAAAGCCCACCATTTTTTATTGGTAATACCATAGTTACAATAAAACGGAATGGAATCATTCCTCAAGTAATTAAGAATTGAACATTGTAAAAAAATGTAGAAATATATAAATATTCTATGATAGAACATGATAATCTTACTATTAATAATGTGCATATGTATGTTATAATCTATAATATCATAAATATTATTTATTTATTTATTAGGATAAATTATTTTAGTAATTTATTTTCATATAAATATGCTCAACATATTTGTAATTTTTTTTACACTTTATGGTATAGAGAAACTAAAAGGAAATAAGATAGGAATGTCATGGGTTGGTATTTAATACTTCACGATGGGATAAAATAAGATATTAAATCAAAATATCCATGGGTTCACTAGAATTTTGAATATAATTTGAGGCCTAATAAAAGTGTCGTACAATACTGTTAGGTTTAAATGTGTTCCCAAATCAATACAAAACAAGTGAAATGGTGAAATGTTGTTATTCATGAAATAATGAACATTAAGTAATACACTTTGGATGAGATTATTGGTTCACTCCTTCAGTATGGTATTGGATTGAAGAAAATTGAGAATGATACTTTTTTATGAATAAAGGTACTACTTTTAACAATTATTACTTCAAATTGTTCTTCTGATAATTATTTTGGTTCTTCAACTAATGGAAAAATGAGGATAACTATGGTTATGAATCAGGAATGAAAATATATAAAAAGGAAACATTAAATAACATATAGAAAGAAGATAAAAAGGTTTAAATAATAGATAACATAAATGTATGTTTGAATATTATTTCAAATCTTGCTTGTTATGTGTGTAGTAAGAATGTTCAAATCAAAACTAATTATCAACAGGTGAAGAGTTAAAGAAGAGATAACATGTTTAAGAAGAATGAAACTAAATCAACAACTTCATGAAGTAGAATTTGTTGTTCATATTCAAAGGGAAGATATATAAGTGATAATTATTTAATTACATCTTATTTTATGGATAAATATGAGTTATATTTTCACCTTCTCACTCATACTTTTAATTTGAATTAGGTAAATCCTAGAGTAAAGATCAAAATATATATATTATATCTAGCATAGATTATTTTAGTAATTTAAATTATAATTATTTTTTTGAATCTAAACAAAATTTTGTTTATGAGAATAAGATTATAAATGATTTGGGAAAGAGGGTTGATGAGTTACATGATAGTGTTGTCACTATTAGATACATTAATATAAAATTAATGAAGGATCACAAAGGAATTTTTAAAAATAAATTGAATAAAATTTGTAAAATTTATATCAAATAGATGAAAATTAAATTTTGAAGGAATAAAATGGATAAAAAATACTACGTCATATTCTAATGAAATATTTTTTTGATAATTTAGAGGTTATTCAAAAATATAATGGTTAGTTAAAAGTTGAAATTTAATTATTAAAGATATATTTGTATAAATATAATAGTGGAAGATATATATTCTCTAAAAATAGGGAAATGAATAATTTTACCAAAAAAATATAGGAATTATGGTCACTGTTAGAATTTAATTATACCTCATATATACAGAAACCATTTTTGAAAGGTAGAAAATATGGTATGTATTTTGTTAATTTTTATTAATTCCAATATTTTATATATTATTCTATTTTATTATAATTGATATTTGTGAAATCTATTAGTTATAATAAAAAATTTTAATGCACATTTACTTTTAATGTAAAAAAATATAACCCTTCTACATTATTTGTTCCTAATGGTTCTTGTTCGAACCTGATTAGACATAAAAAAATTTATAATCCTAGCTAATATTTTAATGTTTCTAGAATTCATGACAATATTATTCTATTATATGGTATATCTCAAGATATACATAAATTTTTTTCTTATGGATATTGAGAATGTGTTTATATATATTTTATTTTATTTCCTATCATGTGAAAATAAATATTTGTTACTTTCAAATTCATTGAAAATATTTTTATTAATTTATTGAATAAATTTAGCTTTTTTGTCGATACATGATGTCAATTTTTTTTACATGAATAATTTTCACTATTTTTTATAGATGGATTTCTCAATTAATTCATTATCATATATATTCAAGAGGATACGAAATTTTTGATTTTGGGAATGCATTTACTGTTTTATTTATTCCATAATAAGTGGGTATATATTTTTTATTTTTTTAGGGGGGTATATTTAATTAAAAAATTATTGTCTATTTATGATTAAGCATATTTTTAATTAAATTATTTACATTTCTATTGAATCATGTTAGTGTTCTCTTGATTTATTATTATTTAAGTTGGTAAGAGAAATATATATTTTTTATTTATTTTTTTTAATAATTATATTCTTTTATTTATAATTTTTTTTCTCTATTATTATCTTTTTGAATATTAAAAAAATTGTTGAAAGCGTTCATATTCATGATGGTCAATTTTTTAATTATAAAGAAGGTTGAAAATGTAGAGTGGATCCATGACACCTTCTATTTTTTATAATTAATAATCCCTTAATTATGTTAATGTTTTTTTCATTGATGCTTTATCTACTTATAGAAGAAAATAATGATGTTGAATTTTATTATCAAATTTACTTTACTATATTTTATAATTTATTATATTTATTATTAATTATTATAAAATTTATATTTTACAGTTACATTAGGTCATTTTTATGTTAATGAAACTTATGTTTTTGTTAATTGACTCTTTTATATTGGTCCTCTAGATAAATTTTTATGTAATGAATATTTAAAATGGTTTGATATTGATAGTTTAATATTATGTATTTTTTTGGAATTATTCCTATATATTATTTTATATTCATAGTATAAAATTAAATTTTCATTAATGAATCATAAATTCTATGTTTGGAAAAAAATCCACCATGTTGAGATTTTAGTGTTTTTGGAGAGATTGTGATTTTTGACAAATCCAGTAGAAAAATATAGTTATTTAGTTCTATTATGGTTTTTGAAAAATTATATCATCAAATATCTTGGATAGAGGATAACTATATGATATCAATATATCTATACTGATAGATTATTTTCACATATCTACGAAAAATAGTATTGAGGTAGTGCATGTAAAATTGATCCAAGTAATGATTCTAATATTGTTTAACAGATTTTGAAACAAGTGTAAAGTTTTACAAATTTTTAGATTCAAGGACACCACATTAAAATATATATAAAGTAATTTTTTTGGAATATTTAGATGTTTTATAAAATTCATAAGTTTACAAATATATACATAGTTTTATGAAGGTGGTGAGTCTCATGTGAAATATAATGTTAAAGGAAACATTTTTTCAAGATATTACATGAGTATAAGATAATTCAAAATTTTATGTTAATATAGAGTTTTGAAGAAACATAATTTTAAGTATCATGAATTTGAAGATTTGGATATGTAAGTTCCACAAAGGGTTGGTAATGTCTAAAAAAGGCCCATACACATTTAGTTTTGTAGACAAAAGGCTAAATGAATATATGATGAAATGAAATTTTCAAAAAAATTGTGTGAATTTTTTTATTAAAAAATGAACTATTATAAATTTTAGTTATATTATAGAAGTTAACTGTGTCAATTAGAAAAATGGAGTTTCATGAAATACTTGGATGTTTCATGGAAGATGGCATTTTTTAAAAAAGGGGAAAATTTCCTAAAATATTAGAATGTTGTACGAAATGTGAGGAAATGTAGTGTGAAAGTATTACTCATATGAACTAGTGAGAAATTTCCCATAAACCCTATTGTAATCTAGAATAATTCATTTTTATGAAATAAGAACATCATGAACCCGTTTTGGGTTGTAAATAGAATGGATAAATAAAAGGATATCTACTGAAGGAAATGAGATTATAAATTAGTAGAGGGATAATTGATAATTAAACACATGATTGATATGAAATTGGAGGCAATGATTTGGATCCAAACCTTGCATCAATAATAAACTATAGTGGATTCGGTATATTAGAAGATAACCTTTTTATTATCCAGTTTCCCAGTTAACGGTGATACATGTAAATTTTTTTTGCATAATGCATGATTTAATTTTAACTCAAATGTTTCTATAGGAATAATAGACATGATAGTTTTTATTATATTAAAAGAAATATCAAAAAGGAGAAATGTTTTAATCAACCATAACTTTATTCTCCCTCCCCCGGGTTTATTTAACCTAGTGGTACAGAAAAATTTGTAAGAGATGAAGGATAATGTAAGTATATATATCTCAGTTAAATATATGGTAGTCATAAATCAATATGGTATTTTTATCTTCAAGGGATACAAAATCCAAAAATTAATGAATGAAATTCAGTACTACTATCACTCTTTAGGAATAAATGTGTATAAATCTGTTACGAACATGATCTCAGTAAATGTGGACAACAAAACTTCATCAGAAACATACTACAGAGAACTAGCTACTAATTCTAGAATAATTAATTATTTTAATGGATCTTTATTTTCCATAATATACACAAAATTGTTTGTATATAAATAATAACATTCAATGTTGGAAAATATACTAAGATCCTATAAATATGATTTAAAACATTTGAAAAAAAAATTAATATTCTATGGAACTTGTATGTGGACCTACATATGTATCCTAATGAATCAATTGATGTTTTATCTGATTGAGTGACTGTTCTTATGGAGTCCATGCATGGTCTTATATAAATATTCATTGACATGGAGAGCTATAAGCACATCCTAATATAGTTGCAGCAAAAATTTAATTTAAAGTCATCCTTGTTTAAGAATAAATATATAAAGGTGATAAGGATTAATATTTTAACAAAAATAATATCTTATATAATATTAAAAATAGTTATAATTAGTTTAAGGAAAAGGGTAAGTCTTAGGAGGTGGAATTCAAGGCCATCAAGACAATTACTTTGGATGTTTTCTAGATACAAGGATTAGTTTATGAAGACATATCATTCTTTTCTCCATATATACAAACTGTAATATGATATTTTAACTATAAAAACCCACTTGCATACTTTAGATATTGAAATGTTGGGAACCTTCCAATAAATTTTCCCAATAAGTTTCAATAATATGTTGTTTATGATGAAATTTTCATGAAGAATTAATCACTAAAATGTGAAAAGGTATAATAAGAACCAAGAAAAATTACATCAAGGAGAAGAAACTGTTTTCACAGGAAAATGGTAGATCTTATAAAACTGAGGTAGAAGAAATTAGGGCTCCATGAACTATAAACTAAATGTTATTGAAATAGTTTTCGGTATCTCACAAATATGTGAATATAACTACAATGGAGAATGAGAAGTAGAAATAATTGTTGAGAACCTGGTTAAATTAGAATCCATGCATGAAGAGATCGATTTTTTATGATCCAAAATGAAGAAACCCAACATATCTATTCATTACACCACTTTTTAATATGAAATGAATAAGAAGAGAATTATGAAATTAATGCACAAATCCAGAAGCCTGCATCTGTAATGATAGAAAATTTAGGGATGGTCATTGAGTATAATATAAATTTTGATTATCATACCGATGTTATAAATCGACTAAATAAAACATTGATATATTATTTAAAATTTATTGCAGTGTATGAGGATGAATTTTATGTCCTCTGAAGAAAATTTAAAGATCCGAAGGGATTTTGAATCCGATTATGACAGTATTAAAGTAGTTCGCATAGGTTATAAAAAATGATAACATTGATCACCAATGTTCATAAAAGTAGGAAAATGTCTTTTGATAGATTTAAGGGTCATAATTTTTTACATGGTTCTATATGGAGTTATCATTAATAGAAAGTATCAATGGTTTATGTTAAAAAAAACTGACTATGAATTTGAAGTATGATTTGTGTATATCTTGGAATCATAGAACCATAGGGACAATCAATGCTGTAAAAATGAAATAAAGAAATGAAAAATGTATCTTGGGTTATTATTTTGGAATGATTGACATTCCAAAAAATTTAATTCTATAAAAAATATACACTAAAGGGAACAACAACAACAAAATTAGTCTAGAAGAGATAAATATTATAGGGATACATTTGATGGTAATTGATTTTATTATGGAGGATTTGGGAATATGTCTTGATATTGATCATCAATAATAGAGAGGAATGAGGTGAATCTGACCCAAATGTTCAAATGTAGAATATCAAAAAATTATCAAGTGGGATAAAAATAAAAAATGAAATTACTCTATTGCATGTTTTGATTGATCTATCTTACTAAAAATAGGTTTAATCATTTCATTCAACAGCAAGTGTGAAGATAAATTAATAGTAAATAAAAAAAGAGTAGGAAATTGTTTTAGAGATTAACTAAAAAGACTAAAATCATACTGGTGTATAAGTCATTGATAGTGTATTCACTGACCACATAATGAGAAAAAAGGATCTTGTCATAGATTTTAAGAAGGAAGGTTGTATAACATTTGGAAATTATGAAGTCCTAATGTTTATTGTCTTCTAGAAATAAAATTTTTTTGGTGTAAAATATATGATATTCACAGATTTCATGGGGGTAGAAATCATTATTCGTATCTTTATTACTATTGTTGAACAATGAGATATAGGGAATGTAATATGTTTTATCTACATGTTATGTATCATCATTGTAAAATATAATATATTGGTGATGAAGGGTAAGTTAATGAGAAATAATATATATATTGTTAGTGGAGAAGGATATATTTACATTCTGTCCAAGGAAGAATAATATAGTCTCTCACAAAAATAACATTTTCGTCTGATTTAAAAAACATCAAAAAATATGGTGGAAAGTGATTGATTTGAATATCTCTATAATATATCACACTATATTAATCAAACAGGTGATTAAAATAAACAACTTAATATTACTCAAAATACATAAAATGAAAATATATTATAAGACAAAAATACTTTTAGAACATCTTTATATTAATATTTGTTAAACTATCTCACTAATAGCCATAGATAGAAAGATATATTACATCCTTTACATTGATGATTATAGAATCGTGGTTTTCATAATTCCCATCACTTATAAGGTAAATGTGTTTAGTTATATTACACAATATTAAAGTCAAGGATTAAATTATTCTTTAATAGAAAATTCAAATGTTCCAAACAGCTAATGGGGTTTTTAGAGAAAAAAATATGATCATAAAAAGAATCCAAGAATGATTATTTTTTTAATGGATGTGAAATAGATTTTTGGTAAGGAATCATTATTTACATCATTCTAGATTTCTTTTATCAACTTGTTATTTCCATGAGAGGAGAATACTCCATACATGTTCTGGTATGGAATGAAGCTGACAATGAAGAACTTTCAAGTCTTTAGAAATTAGTGTTCCATTCTCAATAAGGAGAAACATAGAAAGTTTGAATCCCATGAAGATAAAGGTATATTTCCTCTCTACTTAGGAAAATAATAGTATATAAATTTTTCAATAATTGGAAATGAAATTTTTTGAAGGGAAATGTTGTTTTTTCAGTGAATTATACAAAAATTCATAATCAAATTAAGAATTTTTTTATGTAGATAGTGATGAAATGGTGAGTGGATCTAGAGGAGCACAAGTCACTATGGATAATCTGAAATTATGTAAAAATGATAATTAGGATATTTATACCCTTTTATCTACACAAAATACAAAAATAGATTTGATATTGATAGATCGAAAATCATTAGTGGTCATAAAACACCAATACAAAAATATATAACGAAACCTCTATAGAAAACATCCCTCTTATAACATGTAACTGTAAATTTTTTTATGGAAGCTGCAAAAGATGAGAATTGAGTTTATGAGATGAATTAAGTGTTAGATCTATTCAAGAAGAATTATACATGGGAGATTATTATAAGGTTATTAGAAAATAATGCTGTGAGGGACAACTGGGTCATTCATAACGAGATAAATGAATAAAAAAATGTGATTTAAAAAAATAATTACTGGTGTGTCATAGGAACTCCCCTATAAAGGGAATCGATATTTATAATACATTTTCACCCATGAAAATGGTAGAGACAATTTGAATATTAAGATCCATATCAGTGTAAAGAAAATTTAATGTTTTCAACATGGACTTAATGTCATAATTTCTAAATGGGGTTCTGGAAAAATATGTGTACATTTAACAGGTTCATGGTTTTCATTTTAATGATGATTATAAAAATGTTTGGAAACTGAAAAAGGATCTTAATTTGTAAAATCTATAACCAATAAAATATTATTCAAGACTAAATCAATACATGGACATTTTTAGTATCATATATGGTAGACTTTATAAAAATATCTATTTCATCAATTAGAGTGATCAAATGAGCTTTTTTGTGGCGTATATTGATGAAGTAATCATTATATGATTTAATTAAGTGTTGTGATTTTTTTTAATAATTCATTAAGTATAATATTTAATTGTCAATGATCAGATAATTATGATTTTTATCTAGTTTTTAGTTGATACAAGGTAGGTATGGAAATTTTATTTGAAAATTCATAATTGGAAAATTGGTACTAAAAATATTGTTTATGGAGGTCTCCAAGGAGAGAAAAAATATCGCTTATATGGAAATAAAAATTCTATAGGACAATTAAGAAAAGGTGATGAATATTAAAAAGTATACAATGATCATTTAATGCATATTGTAATTAATAGTGACACAAATAGACGTTGTGTTTCTAAATTTGTAATGGAGTGGTACCAATGAAATCCCAAGGATATCAACTTTCTAGGAAAATAGTACTTCATTATCTCAAAGGAATGGTGGATTTAATTTTTCTATAAGGTTCATGATATTAATAGGAGTTGATTGGAAATAAAAACATATATTTTTCATGTTTAAGGGATTAATTGAATTCAACTTCATGAAGTTATTTCTATCATGGTATGTTTTTTATTTTTTTCTTAGTGAGAAACAAGACTTAATTTCATTGAGAACTACAAATTCTAAATAAATTATAGATACTCAATTATATAATTAGCTATTTTTGAAGAAGTAAAATCTTGAAGACATGATAATTGATGTGATGTAACATCTTTTAATATATTGTGATAATTAAATTTCTATGAATCATAGTAAAAATAAATTCCATCACTAGAGGATGAAGCACATTGAAATCAAAATAAAATTATCAGTGAGAATGTAGAGAATGTATTAGTGAAGGTTAAGTGTGTGACTATAGACCTATATGTCAAAGAAATTCTTATAGATACATTAACCAGAGAAGCATTTGAAAGGATTTGGATGGCTCTTGGAGTCCAATCGACACCCCTTGACCTGTGTAGTGTTGATGAAGAAACCCCCACTCCCAACGTTATGTTTTTGATTTTTATACATGTTTATATTTGTTATTTTCCTATTATGAATATCAATGGAGTGAAATTTAGGTTCATAGAAAATGGTGGTTAAATAAGTGAAAGGGGATATAGAATTTCTCAAACCTATCAGAAGGTGGAGTAAGGTTATGAATAGGGAGACATTTTTTCTATGTAGATTTATAGTTATAATGTAGGTTAAGGTAGTTTTCAATATGATGATATAGAATATGTTTGTTAAATTAACATATATCCCAAAAGGTTGACCTATGGGGTTGTCATGAAATAAGTTACTTATTGGGTTTTATGAAGTTATCTTTTCGATACCTATACTCTATGATAGAATTATCAAACCATTTAAATTATACCTTTTATTGGTAACCAACATGAATTTAGTATTGGAATGAATGATCACATGGTATCATTCAATATTTGGTATCAAGATGTATTCAAAAAGTTTTATTGAGAATTATGTGATACATTGATGAAATTTTCATGAAAATTTTATTTATCACACTGATCATGGATTATATAAGATTAGAGTAAATGTTAAGTAAATCAATGATCATTATCAGGAGTCATAGGGTGATAATTTTTATAAAATAAGGGAGTGTAAAAATCCTTATAAAAGTTCTAGAAATAGAAGGGTTAATTTTTTATCAAATTTTTAAGAGTTGTCAACAAATCCAAAGGGGGTTGTCGGGGGAAAATAGATCATGGTGACATTCTTATGTTTTGGACCTGGTGGTGTTTGTTGAAAAAGATAGTTAACAATGTTAGTTATGTAGTTATGGTGTGGTTTATGAAAAAGAATATCAAAAAAGGTCCATGATGGTGGTGACCCATATGAGATTGATTTACCAATTTTGATATATGGAATGAATTATATCCATGAATGTTTCATATTGAGGTTATGAAAGAATAATGAAGAATGTGAATGATTTTTTTGAAAGTAAAAAAAGTTATGCAGACATGTGAAATGTTTTGTTATGATGGATATTCAATGAAATATCATCAAAGTATAGAAAATCGATGTGTTTTTTATAATGTTTGGATTTTTCATGAATTATGGAGTTTCTATATATATAAAGAGTTGTGTAAAGGTGGAGGATTTCACATAAAAAGAGATGATAAAGGCGATATGTTTTTTTGGATCTTATATGATTGGAATATGTTTTTGAAAGTTAGAAGAAGAATGTGATTCACAAATATATATTCTCAATCTGCATGAAATGGTGGTGGAAAATTTTTATATTGTATGTAGGGTTGTGAATGCCAATAAATATGCATCACCCACTCCCCTTATTTACACAGTGAAAATACATAACATAGATCTTATGGATAAATTCACAAAATATTTTTGAAAATGTGTTTTTTACATGAATAAATATGATAAACATTATTTATGTAAATAATGAGATATGCCTCAAATTTAACAATGCGGTTTTTTAAATGATTGGTGAGTTTCACTAAAGTTAGAAACATCATAAAAGGATCAATGTTTCACGAAATTTCAGAAAGTTGTGCAAAATGTATACAAGGTTTTCTCGAATTTATATGTTTTGTGAAGAAGTGAGAAATTTACCAGAAAATATATATTCAATGAGAATCCAATAGTTAGATTAAGGAAAAACTTTAGGATAATAATTTTTTAGTGTAAAAATATTAATTAAACAAATCAATGTATATATGCTGAGGGAATACCGAGTGCACTTAATTTAAGAGAATAGTGAACATTTGACACATGATTTGTAGTAAACTATGGGGGGATAATCAATCAACATGGAAAATTATTATTGCAGTGTGTCATAGTATAATAAAAAAATGTAAATTTTTATTTGTAATCTCCTTGGACTATCATATTTAAGGGTGAACCAAGTATAATTCTTGTGTCTCATTGAATTTTTTATTTTAGTTCATACAATGATATTGGAAGTATAAAGGATATAGTTTTATTTAAATGATGTAAAAATATTTGAAATGATATGTGTTTTAATCTATAATACCTTGATTCACCCCCACCCATCAGGGTATTTAACCTAGTGGATCCAATATTTTATAAATATTAATATTATTTTTTTAATGTTACACAATTTTAGAAAGGTATTATTTTTTATCTGGTAATTTTTCCAATATTTTATAAAAGATATTACATCAATGGAATAACACCCCTTCATGATCGAAATCAAGGTTATCAAGATACCAATGTATTCTAGATTACGAGCTTATGGATATAAAGTAAGTGTATCATAATTAGTTTCATGATACTCTATATATTATACTATTTTGTTCTCATTGGGTGAACCATTTATAAATTATTTTAATATTATGAATAAATTTTTCAATGGTTTTTTTATATTTTATTTCATGATTGATTGAGTTAAATGAAATAAATTATTTTTAATTGTTAAATTTTATGATTTTATTTTTTTAAACATAATATCTTCATGGCCTATGATAATATGTTATGGAAAAATGAATTATTAAGATATAACCATGAGATAACATTACATGTAATGTATTTATAATTTTTTACATTAGAATACAATAGTTTGATAAAACAATTTAAGAATCTACTTCGACTAGACTGCATTCAGGGGAGTATTCTTACCAAAATTCTGAGATTTTATTACATGAAAAAATATATTCTTATATTATGTCTCAAGACTTCAATAAAAATATTATATTGAAATTTTTTTCACATATATTTGGGTAAAATATATTCTAAATTCAAATGTTTCAATACCAAAATGAAAATGAGTTGCGATATTTCAGTGTTTTTAGATGATTATAACTATTTTTATTTTTTAAAGTTAATTGAGTATTTACATGAGATTAAATACACGTTCTAACTATTGAAATAATTATGGTAATGTTTCTATTAATTTATTATGTGAATTAATGTAACTATTATTTATAATTTTTTTGAGATTTAAGGATACTTATAGATGGTGGTAAATGTTTACTATCATAATGAATATCTTGAAAATTTTCATTAGAGTTTTCCTTTAAAATGATGGTTGAATATGTGGGTAGTGAACTAAATGGAATTACATACATACATTAAATGATACATGATCATGAAATGTACCATTTCAAATACTAAAATATTGTTATTTTCAGATCATTTCCATTCTATACTAACTTACTTGAATTCCCAAGATATATCTTTTTCTGACGCTTTTGACGGGGCATGCATGCACATCCGTCACGCAGGGGAGGACGTGAGGATTGTGGCCCCACATTCCCTCTTTCCAAAGGCGGGATACATTTGTTCCTTGTTCAGGGACGTCTGTTCCTTGATCGAAACCGGGATGATGGGATGTCGGTTCTTCCTTCCGTGGATTCCTCCTTGGAGCTCGTCACCTAGTCCGGGACTCCCTCATAGATTTAAGACGTAATCGTGAAGCTCGTTCCCAGTGCCATATCTTCATAGACACCAGTTAATTATGTTGTTTCCATCGAGACGCTCCAAGGGGTCTGGTCGGGGCAGCAACATTCAGTGAGGAGAATGGTCACACTGGGGAGTCGTTGGCGTGTCTTGATGCTGGGGGATTGGCATGTCTATCTTTTGTCCCTTATTATATTGCTTCTCGAGGGCGAGAAAGCCCGAGGAATCCCACATCAAACCTGGGGAATTGGCATGCCATAGGCATGTATCTGAGGTTTTTCTCAGCTTCACATGTTTAACACGGGGTATGCCGTGAGTTTAACGTCTTGTAGAGATGGATCGGACGGATCGGAACACTGAGAGTGGATCAGATAAAAGAACCCCTTGAAGGGAACTCCGATGTTGGGGCCAGCACATGGGCGGCTTCCCAGATACTGTGGAGTGGAATGAGGTGGCATGATCCCACCGGGATGTGGTGGCCCGAGTAAGAATCGGGATGGGTGATGAAGTGAAGGTGGCTTGAACCTCGTGGAGGCTACCTATGTACCATGCCTTGACATGGATCAAAGTCTCCATAGATCGAGAATACAGTTTAACGTCATGCGGGACGGGGGAATTTGGAGCTTACGCTCTGAGGTGGCCCACATTGGCGGATATGGGTCTTACGCTCTGAGGCGGCCCATAATGGTGGATATGGGGCTTATGCTATGAGGCGGCCCATAATGGTGGTTGTTGAGCCGAAACTAAGGGGTCAGAACAACTGAGTTATGGGATTGAACCTCGTGGAGGCTACCTATGTACCATGCTTTAGCACGGATCAAAGTCCACGTAGTTCGGGCATACAGTTTAACATCATGCGGGACGATATACAGTTTAACCTCATGTGGGACAAGGCAGATATTTTAACATCATGCGGGACGAGGCAGACAGTTTAACATCATGTTAGACGGGCATACAGTTTAACGTCATGCTGGACGAGGCAGACAGTTTAACGTCATGCTGGACAAGGCAGACAGTTTAACGTCATGCTGGACGAGGCATACAGTTTAACGTCATGCGGGACGAGGCTGACAGTTTAACGTCATGCTGGATGGGAAATTTGGAGCTTACGCTCTAAGGCGGCCCAATGTTTTGGCGAACCGACGTGAAGAGGTCATAACGACCGGGTGGTGGGCTTGAACCTCGTGAAGTCTACCTACGTACCATGCTTTAGCACGGATCAAAGTCCTCGAAGTTCGCCGGGATGGGGCTTACGCTCTGAGGCGTCCCATTGGAGGGTGTCATGGTCGATGCTCACTCTATGCCCACGTGAGTCATGCTCGGTGTGAGAAACAAGAGGTAGCAGGGACCAGACGATCATGTCGCGAAGGGTGTGTCCGTGAGAAGCGGAGAGGGGCTTACGCGTTGAGCGACCCATGGTGTTGGGGCTTACTCTAGGATGGAGGCCCGTGATGTGACAAAGCACAGAGGGAGAGGTATTTGGGACAAAAAAAAGGATATCTCTCATTCCCTATCACACCCTTCCTTGTCCTTGGCAGTGGGGAAGTACGGAAGTGCATGGGTGCTACCTTCCGCAAGAGAGGCTAGGGGATTATGCTCTCAGGCAACCCTTCCCCCGTGGACAAACAACACTCCAAAAGGGAGGATATCATTCCATGTGAGGAAGATTCCATTCCTATGGAGACGAGCAGTTTAAAGAATGTCCAAGCCGGGGGGACCCTGTGTGCAAGGTACAGGGTCGGATCATAGTTTAACATCTTGGGTTGAGGACGAGGTGCTGGCAGTTTAATGTCCTGTGGATTGGATGAGGACGAGGTGGGTTCGCTCCACACCCCTAGGGATTACATGCCCAACACCATCTACCCCTTGTGGGAGGGAAGGCATCGGCAAGGCCGTGGTGAAAGGGGGCCACAGGGCGAACCATCGAGGGGTCCACAATAGCATGGCTATGCGAAGAAGCAATAACTGTTAGTGTGCCTATGCGACAGAGCATAAGGGAAATCAACGCAACGGGAAACACTGCCCATGGGACCTTGAAATTACTTCGTACGAGCCTGGAAGGCCATACGGGAAAACAACGCATGGTGCGCATGCCCGGTATGGAGGACATCGGGCGCCTATGCAGGGAGGCACCCAGGGGGGCGTCAAGGTGAGGGGTCCTAGGATTTGTGCGCAAAGAGAAGTTTTGCATGAAAAACACCTCGATAGCATGCAATTTAGGGTAGGAGGATTGTGCGCGGCTTGGGGGATTGTGCGCAACGGGCTTGGATTGTGCGTGGGGGCAACGACCGATCCCTAAGGTAGGGAAAAACCTAAAGACGGGATTGCGCACAATTGGGTTTTTCGCGCAAAGGAGGGAGTGCACGCAATAGAAGTGATTGCGCGCAAAGGAGGAACCCTAAGGAGTTTCCAATTTTATTTAAGCCGGTGGGATTGCACGTAAAGGTGAACCCTGGGGAAAGGTTGTGTGAAAAGTTTCAACACCTGAAAATCATATTGCGTGCGTGGGAGTCCAATTTCGCGCACGAGAGCTGGTCCAAATTCCGAAACCCCGAAACGGAAGGGGTCTCCATCTATTTATAGGCCTTAGGCGTCGCGGAATCTGGGCGACGTGCGAAATCTTCCGTGGCAGGACCTGTCAGCGCAAAAGGTTGCACCGCATGGAACCAGGCACGCAAAATTGCACGCCCCACTAGCGATTTTTTGTGAATCCCAGACTTCCTTCGCGTGGGAAACATTTTTTCGCGCAAGTCCTAGTTAATTTCGTGCACCACTTCCGGGCCCTCCGGACCGGGCCTCTAAGTCCGAATATGACTTCTCTTTGTCATTTCGGAACTCCCTTTAGGAACTACGAACTTTTTCAAAATCTTTAAATTCCCCCCCCCCTCGTAATTGGATCTGCGAGAGGTCGCAATGATCAGATTCCGAGGGAAACGCCGAAACGCCGAAGCGGTGGAGTTCTTGGGCACTTTGCGCGTAAAAGCCAAACGGGGCGTGCAAAACTCCGAGTCAGCGTGGAATTTGCATTCCACATAGTGCGGAACCCCGACCTCACATATAAAAAGGGGCACTGGGTCCCAAGTTCCATCTTTATGCTTTTTTGCATGATGGGCTCCGAGCACTCGCGCGCGAAATCGCCTTGGCGATTGTACGGAAAATACACGGTGATAGCGCGTAATTCCTTCCGAATTCTGGCTGCCTTTCCGCGCAAACTCGGGATATTCCATGCTAAGTGCTCTGATTTCATGCATAACTCATGGATTGTGCACCAAAGACCCAAATTTCATGCCACTCTCTCCTAAATATTGTCGGGGTTACACTGATGACGCTCAATGAGGAGGGCGTAAGGATCTGAATCGGTAACCACACCAATTTTAACTTCAACACGTTCCCCACCCTGGTTTTCCAGATGGTGGATAATGGGAAAGGCTCGCTGGAGCATCAAGAATACTTCCAGAACATCCGAGGAGGGGTGCTTGTAGCTCGGATTGACGGGAAGATCATCTGCGAGCCTTATGTGTCGTCTCAGTTCGCCAGGCAGTTCGGGTGCCTCCAGTGAATGCCGAAAAAGGAACTCGCGGACATCCGGGAGGAGAAGAATCCCTACATCTTTTTCCAGATGTGGTTAATGTTCACCACTTATGGCTCTGGTGACGTCATTACCCTTTCTCCCACTGGGGTCGATGCTGGCTTATCAACCAAGTATGTCGAACACTGGACCATCGCGTACCCTGAGGGGATTTTACGCAAGCGAGTCCGGAAACTCGAGACTACCCACGTGGAAACTGGGTGACGGGGGAGCAGGCAAGGTGCTGCGAGAAGGGGGAACCAGGGGCACGCCAGGCAGTGAGGCCTGTGCAGGCTGGGACCTCAGCAGCGGGGACATTACATGGTGTTTCTTCAACCTCGTTGCCCAGAGGGGGGTCACACGAGGTGGCCAGAGAGCTGCCCGGGAAGCAGATAAGATACCTGCTCGAACCTTCCCAAGATGAAATTTTCCCGGAATTGTGGTCAGCCTGGATGACCCTGAAGCAATCAATGAGCATTGAAGCCATCTGGAAGAAGATAATGCAAGATGGGATCCAACTGCCAGAGGTCAGGCTCATTCGAGTTACCGACCAGGTAAACTTCCATCGGCGAAACTCATATCTAACGACCATAGAGACATACACACGCTAAAGGGTTCGGCGCGCGGAGCCACCTTTCCTGGTGAAAGTGATGCTCGGCCAAGAGCATGATCCAGAAGTGATGCCGCCAGGAGAAGGCGAAAGTGATGAGGAGTCAGAGGGAGAGAAGGAAATAGGAGAAGATGAAGGCGAAGGAGAAGATGAAGGAGAAGGTGAAGGAGAAGTAGAACCCGAAGGTGATGGGTCGCAGGGGTCGGCCTACCAAGGGAGTCTTCGGGAGAGCAGCGAGATTGTCGGCTCTGATCTTGACATAATCGAGATACTCGATGTCTATCTCTATCTTTATTCATCTTCCTTCTTCTTCCATTATCTTCTGCAATTTCTAATCCATCTCTCTATTTCACTCAGGAGCACACAGGCGCTGGTCAGGCATCCCTAATAGAGGAGGGAGGAGAAGCGCCGGTGGGACAGGATAGGGCTCCGACGCTCATTATCGAACTAACAAGCGCAGAGGGGTCTCCTACCACGATGACTCATGTACCGTCCAAAACACCAGAGGCTGATGCTATGGGTTCCTGTAATTCCCATGCTTCGCTACAGGTGATTACTGTTAGGAAACCCAACTAATCAGGATGCTCCTCGTATAGTGATCTCGGCGTTGGAGGCTCGTCAGGCTGCTGAGCTCAGGCCATCCGTGAGTGGACCAGTGGCAGAGGTACCACCTACTCCAGAACATACCTCCCAAACTGATTCGACCCCGGCAATTGGTGAGTAGGGGGCGGTAGACATCAGTGGTGATGTCATTGGAGCAAGCCTTGAAGGTGACGGAGGCACCGTCATTGTCGGGGCGAGAGAGGAAGGTTGCCCGGACGTTGAGGATCCTATTCCTTGGGAAGGAATCCCTGAGGTAGACCCTACTACATACCTGATGGTTGTCTTTCCTGTGTACTAGCCCGCTAATCCCGAGGAGATAGACGATTCTGACTCGGAAGCGGCCGAGGAGAGCCGGATGACACGGCGCAAAGGGTGGAAGTGTATTCAGTGCTTTCTCAGGCAGCCTTAGGCGGATTGGCTAAGGAGGATTGGATCACTCCAGACCTGGCTGTGCTTCCTGTGTGTCGGAGGGGCTCATGCTCAACGCCTTCATCTCACGGTCCGTTATTACATGGCCGAGAAGATACGTGAGAGTAGCCGGTGCACCGACGTTTCCCAGTGTTAGGACAGATCAGTGAGCACCCGAGAATTCCTGAGGGCGGAGAAGGAAGTCTGGCACCTTGAAGGGAAGGTGGCAGAGAAGGAGGTCTTCATCGCAACATGCTCTGAGCTCGTGGAGCAACTGAAGGCCGAGCTGGCTGACGCCCAAGAACAACTGATGGAGGCAAGTCACCAGATGACTATACATCAAACAGAACAAGCACAGGCTTAAGCTAGGATTGGAGAACTGCGCTCTGTGGATGCTGATGAAGAGAGAGTCTTCCGGGAGCGATAATTAGTCTTGGAGGCCACCAGCCAAAGGGTAGCGGTTCTAGAAAGATCAATCCAAAACGATGATCCTTAATGGCCCTATTTTGCCCATCTCATGATCTTTTTCTTGTACTGCTCATCATTCTGATCCAATATATGGACAAATCCATTTATTTCAACCTTTGGTTTGATATGCTTAACTATAATCTACCACTTTGTGGGAGCATCAACCAAGCTTCAGGAATCCGAAATCGGTCCTGGACTTCTGAGGAGGGGACCTCAGACCGATTGATATATCATCTTCTCAATGTGTTTTGACACATGAGCGGGGAAATTCCAGGGGCATTAAAATCCATCCGAACATAGGGAGATGAAAAAGGTGAATCACGTTACCCAAATTTAGAACACTATGGGGGGCGCGACGATAGAAGATAACTGTTAACCGTGGCGAAAACACATCATCCATATCGCATTGTCCTGAAATGGGGACAATAAATGAGGCTGACCACGGACCATGTTCACAACACGGGGCCTAACTCAAATATTTTTGATTAGTCTTCCGAAACATTGGCCCAGAACAGTAGGCGGACCGTAGGTCAATCATACATATTGTTACAATAGGCGGACCAAAGGTCTATCATCCATATCGTTATAATAGGCGGACCAAAGGTCTATCATCCATATTGTTAGGCGGTCCCATTAAACATGACCAGTCTTCCGGAACGTTGGCCCAGGATAGTAGGCAGACCGTAGGTCAATCATCCATAGTGTTACAATAGGTGGACCAAATTTCTAGTATCAATACTGTTACAATAGGCAGGCCAAAGGTCTATCATCCATATTGTTACAATAGGCGGACCACAGGTCTATCATCCATATTGTTACAATAGGCGGACCAAAGGTTTATCATCCATATTGTTACAATAGGCGGACCAAAGGTCTAGCATCCATACTGTTATGGGGTCCCATCAAACATGAAAGAGGATAAATATCCGAATAACGAGGCACACAAAGCGTGGAAAGTGGGGTGGTGGTTTTTTCGAACAGAATCCAACACTCCCAAGATTGCGCCACTATGGTGGAGGCGCATTAGGCAGACGTATTAATCTAGTCACAGATCATCCCAATCTCTAGACAGGACCTCTCTAGGGAGAGAACTATCAATTCCCAACATTACTATGGGGAATCCCGGACTTATTCGGGGCAGATGGTGCAGTTACACGACTCACCAAAAAGTCAGGCCAAGGGGCCGACAGTGAGAAGGGACGGTATTTGGTAGTCCCTGTGGCTGTACCCAAGACGAAATGTCCAGGAATTCCTACGTATCTCATAAGGATAAGAATCAAGCCACACTTAGTTCTGGAAAATTACCTTAGTTTAAGGTCTTAAAGCTCGGACCAAAAGAGTAAGGGAAGTGGGAGACACATGGTAAAGTGGTTGCGATACCCAACGTGAATGGGGGCAAGGTCCTGCTTACCATGTGCTCCTTAGAGACATCTTTAGGTCAAGGGACCGAACACAAAATTTAGCCTGGGCCTATGGAGAAGGGCCCAGGAGCTCATACGTATCCCATAATGATGATAATCAAGCCATACGTCATTCTTGGGGGCGCCTTTTAACGTCGTGCAGGACAAGAAACAAGAGGGATAATTCTCATAACAGGGTGCACGTGGTGTGGCTATCCCAAGCCCGACGTGAATGAGGACGTAGTCCTGCTCACCATGCCACGTGGACTCATGGTCAAGGGCCCAAAGGCGGGACAGACACGATGAAATAGCGGCCAAGATAGACCCAAAGAGGCATGCGGGTCTAGCCCTCACACTAAAAGAAGCGGTATTTGATGTATCTTGTTTGTTCTTGAAGGTGAATGGTTTTATTTCATGGAACGACCAGCCTAGGGTAGAAATTCCTGGCATCGCCACAATAATCAAGCAGTAACAGGTGTTGAGAAATGGTATGGTAACAGACCAATACCCAACGTGATGACCCCTATAGAGAGGTCACCACAATGCAACGCCGTTTTCCGTCATGCGTTCGGGATGATATCATCACAGTTTATGGTCATGTGGTTGGACCTGGGGGAATATGCACGATGCGATAAGGTTCACTCGATGTAGATGAGGTCATATCCTCATACCGTCACTGCGCACGATTCCGGGAGAGGAACCTTGGGCCTAGGAGCCGACGAGGGTCCAACAATCAGGGGGGCAGGAGACACTAGATTCAAGCTGAGCCGGGACCGAAAAGCAATGTCTGGGTGAATCCTCATTTCCCATGGGGATGAGGGTCAAGCTACGCATGATCCTTAGAGAAAACCCAAGCATATACTCTTGGCGCTCAGATCGCGGGAGCCCCGAGAGACGCCGCCACACAGCTTTTTCCGCCTGATGTGTGGAGGTGAACTGAGGGTTAGTTCAAGGAGTGTCGAGATTACACCTTTATATGATAGGGTGGAACATAATGTGAATCATGCAACCAACATTCAGGGCCAAAAGGAGCCAGCGTGATGACTGAGGACTACTGCTGACCATGTTCGCAACACAAAATCCTTTCGCGTTAGCCTAAAATGGGGACAAACAAATGAGCATCGACCGCTGACCATATTTGAAATGCGATATTTGTATCAATTTGTTGTCTGAAACCCTCGAGGGTGTTGGCCCGCGATGGTAGGAGAGCCTTTAGGCGTTGTATCCAAGCCATTCTTGGGGGTCCCTCCAGGTGTGAAAGATAACGGGGGCCTGAATGAAAGGGAGCACAAAGATTGACAAGTGGAAAAAAACTTGCCTAAGTTGAATCTAACACTCCAGGTCCTAGACCAGAGTACTCTGAGCACATTAGAGGACCACTAGAAAGGGTCGAAGGGCTCAATTTGAGAGCGGCCAAAAGATGGTGGATTCCTGGGAAAAGGGGGCATGGTGCCAAAAACCCTGTACCATACCTATATATCCCCCCACGGGGAGGGACAATCCAAGAGACTGAGGTGGCCGAGAGATCGTGGGATCTCCAAAGAGATGGGGATAGACCTAAAACCTCAACGTTCAGGCGGTCCTACGTATCCCATAAGGATGGGAATCAATCCACACATAGTTCTAAGCACAATTTAAGGTCATGTAGGACAATGAGAGGCATCTCATCCAGGAATGTGCATGGTGCGCCGGGTAACCCATAGTGAATGAGGACATAATCCTACACCACACCGCACACTCTGGGTAAGGACTAGAGCTAAGGGGTCCGAGAAGCCCAAGGGGCATGAGGCTAAGCCTCGGGCAGGAAGGCCTAACCAGCTTGTAGTTTAACGTCTTGCAGTGAGGACGAGCATGAAATTTAGGGGCATGCGGGACCGAAAGGATCTTAGTTTAAGTTCTTAGAACTCAGACCAAAAGGGCCTAGATGTAGGGCCAAATGTAGTTTAGGGTCATGCGGGACCGGGTGCAGTTTAGGGTCATGCGGGACTGGGTGCAGTTTAGGGTCATGCAGGACTTTTAACTAGTTTAAGGTCATGGGGGACCGTTATCTAGTTTAAGGTCATGGGGGACCCCGTACAGTCAGGAAAAATACTATTTGAGTAACTTGGCGTTGGTGGGAGGAGTGACATTCTCGCCATCCATAGTCACGAGGGAATACACACCATTGGGATAGACATTATGGACGATGAAAGGCCCCTATCATTTGGGCTCCAACTTGGGTGGTTTCCTGCCTGGAATCATTGGCACCCTGAGAGCCAGTACCAAATCGCCTTGTAGGAAATATCGGAGTTGAACCTTCTTGTGGAAAGCTTGGGCCATCCTACTCTGATGCCTTTCTAGGTTGTGCAAGGCACAGAGCCTATAATCGTCCAGTGCTTATAATTCCTCTAGATGGATTTTGGAAACTCTATCAGGCACTTGCTGGTCGTAGACCACCCTGTGCAATGAGGGAAACTGAATCTCGATGGGTAGGACGACCTCGGCTCTGACACCATGGAATACGGGGTCACTGGGGGGAATTACGAGTCATCGTCCGATAAGCCCAGAGGGCATTGGGGGGCTTGTCCGGCAAACTTTTCTAGTTCTGACCAACCATTTTTTGCAGAATGTTAGAGAGGGTTTTGTTAAATGCCTCGATTTGTCCATTCTTCTGTGCGTGATAGTGGGAGGTATGGTTAGAGCGAATGTTGTACTTGGTGTACAATTTCTTCAGCTCGGCCACTCGGAAGTTGGTTCCGTTATTCGTGAGGATATCGTGAGGCACTCCAAATCAATAGATGATGTTGGGACTCACGAAGTCAGAAATAGAATGGGCTTTGAATTCCTTGAGAAGAATTGCCTCTGCCAACTTGGAAAAGTAATCCATAGCGGTCAGAAGGAATCGGCATTGGCGAGCCATCACCGGTGGGTAAGGTCCTACGACATCCAACCCCCAGACTGCAAAGGGCCAAGAATACTTGGTAGTGTGGAGGGGCTCCAGTGGCCGACACACAAAGTTATCATGAACTTGGCATGCATGACAACTCTTTGCAAACTAAATACAATCATGGATCATGGAGGGCCAGAAGTACCCCAACCTCTGAATTTGGTGAGACAACTTCGACCTGGCCTGATGGGCACCACAAGAACCAGCATGAAACTCTTGCATGACCTGAGGGATCTTGACTCCTTAAAGGAAACGGAGGAGAACACCATCAAATACGCATCTGTAAATGATCTGCTCAAGGTTGGGACCGCTCAGAAGGGTAAACTGCAGCGCGCGGCATCGAATTTGCTCGCGCTCGACCCAGTCTGATGGAAGGTTACCACATTGGAGGTATTCAACCAATGGTGTCCTCCAATCAGGAACTATTTCGATCACCATACCCGGGGCTCTTGACGTGGGGGCACCAGCAGTAAGATGGTTCACCCGCGGACTGTGATCATCCTCTGGGGTAACGGGAGTAGTGACTCTCCGGTGCACCACGCGGATAATTAGGTCATCCTGTTCGGGCTCCGCAAGCGATGCGGCCAGGCTGGACAAAGCATATTCTTGACCATTCTGTGACCAGGGAATATGAACTTCCTCTGGCCGAGAGGGAACTAAGCCATTAGATAGAGGGTGCACTCCAGCAATGGCACGAGTTCCGACTTTCTGACAACATAGTCACCATTGACCTAAATGATGACCAGCTCGGAGTCCCCTTTCACATGCAGATAGGGCACGTTGATCTTGTGGGCCAGTTCGAGGCTAGTGATGAGGGCCTGATACTCTGTCTCATTGTTGGTGCATCCCTTGGACAACAGGAACGAATATGGAAGGACGGCTTTCTCCAGGGTGATGAAGACGATACCCAGGCCCACTCTGTTGAGCCTAGGATCTTTGATTCTACTACCGGTGGGGCTCTGGGAGGCACCGTCAAAGTGAATCTGCCTACATGGGACGACATGATCGACTGAGAGTCATCAGAAAAACCTAGGTCAAGTGGCTGATCTGCGGAGGTTGGGTGAGTAGCTAAAAAGTCTGCCAGTGCCTGTCCTTTGACAGCCTTCTAAGGTACGAACCTGATGTCGAACTAGTAGAGGATCACCGCCCACCACGCTAGTCGGGCAGTCAACATAGGTCGGTTCAGGATGTACTTCAACGGGTCTTCCTGAGAGACCAGTTATACCTCGTGGTGTTGCAAGTAGTGCCGCAATTTATGTACGGTGAATACGAACACCAGGAAGCTCCTCTCGATGGGAGAATATCTAATTTCCATATCGAGGATCACGCGGCTGAGGTAGTAAAGGTTGTTCTCTATTCAATCATTGTTCTTCTGGGCGAGAAGTGCGCTGAAGGACCGTTCTAGGGCGATCATGTAAAGGAACAGTGGCTTCCCGGAAATGGGTGGCATCAAGACCAGAGGTTGGAGCAGATACTGCTTGATTTCCTTGAAGGCGGTCTGACACTCTTCATCCCATTCATAGTTAGCACCTTTCTTCATGAGTCGGGAAAAGGGATTACACTTCCCCGCCAGATTCGAAATGAATCGTCATATGTAGGCTATGCGGCCTTGGAGACCTCGAAGCTCCCGAATATTGTTTGGGGGAGGCATCTGGCTGATGGCCTTAATCTTCTCCATGTCGATCTTGATGCCTCGGTATCTGTCAAAAAATCCAAGAAACTTCCCGGAGGTGACCCCGAAGGCACACTTCAGCGGGTTCATCTTAAGGTGGCGGGAACGGAGGAAGCTGAAAACCTTCTCAAGGTCCTTTAGATGGTCCTAGAGCTAGCGAGATTTGACCACCAGATCATCCACGTATCATTCCACCAGTTTCCTGAGAATTGGCTTGAATATACGATGCATGGACCGTTGATAGGTGGCACCCTCATTCTTCATGCCGAAGGGCATAACCTGGTAACAAAAAGTACCTTGGGGGCCCTAAAGGCAGTGGACTCTTCATCCTCGAGGGCCATCCGGATATGGTTGTACCCAAAATACCCATCCATAAAAGAAAGGGCTCGGAACCCGGCTGTGGCATAAATCAACAACTCTATCACCGGAAGGGGAAAATAATCCTTCGTACAGTGGAGATTGAGATTGCGGAAGTCGACATAGACCATGATCTGTCCGTTTTTCTTCCTGACCAGAAAAATATTGTCCAGCCACCGGGGGTACTGAACTTCCTTGACGAAGTTGGCTTTAATAAGATTGTCAAATTCGGCCTCAACCATGGCACCGTGAGAAGGGTGCATCTTTCTGGGAGGCTGATTGAACCCACGATGGCTTGTCGGGAGACCAAGGTGGTGGAAAGATACCTGGGGGTCTAGTCCTTACATCTCGTCGTAACTCCAGGAAAACACGTCACCGTGCTGTTTAAGAAAGTCCACATACTATTGCGGCTCCTCGAGGGGCATGGACGCACTGATCAATGTGGGTCTCGGATCTGCCTCACTACCAAGGTTCACCTGTACCAATTCATCAACTGTGGTAGAGATGCCTTCTCTAAAGGCAGGGGGAGCATCCTCCAGATCCTCTTCTCCACTTGTGGAGGGATCTTCCGCGGGGGGATCTACTTCGGGGCTAGCAGACCCTGATGGGAAGCTGGTGCCGGGTTGGGTATTAGTGGTCATCATATATGGAGAATCACGCTCCACTGAAGCCATAGCGATGAAGGTAGTCGATCCAATCCCATCTGGTCATCGGCCCAAGGGGCCACGCTTGATGACATCAAAGAAGTAGTAGCGCATTGGCTTGAGCCGGTTGATTCCAGCCCGACGAAAGAGGCAGGTATGACATATTGTCGTTTCCTTGAGCCTGACGTCCCGATACCGTATAGGGGTAGAAGGTTCAGGGATTACTTGAGCCTAGTTGGTTTAGGGGTATGAGGTGATTTTACGCCGTCGCTTGGACATGGGAATATGCCCTCCTCTTGTACCAGAAACCACAAAACATTTCCCCATGTTGGGGGATGTGGCCTCTAACCGATGGATTTGGAAGACGTAGGCGTCATCCAAAACAGCCCAGGGATCACTTGTGACAGTGGCGAGCTCAACATCTCCTACCAGAATCTTCTTATCCTTGCTCTTGTAGTAGTCGACGTCCAGCTAACAGGATCCCCAAGAGGCGAAAGGAGACGCTTCACCTAGGATCACGCCTACTAGAACATTAAGGGAGTATTTGAGGCACTGGTGATACGATGAGGGGACCACCACGTGAAGGTGGAGCCATGTCCTACCCATCAACGCAGTGTTGGCGATTTCCTAGGAGACAAACATGAATTAGGTGCTGGAAATTAGGCCACCGAGCTGGATCTTCAAGCGAATATTTCTAACTGGAGTTTTCTTGGTCCTTTCATACCCCTGGATTCTAAGGTCGGAGGGAGTTAAGTCATCCTCAGATAACCCCAGCTTCCGCAATGTCCGAGATTGGATTATGTTAATCCCAGAACCCGTTTCAATAAGACAGAGGCGGACTTCCATGCCATTGAACTGGCCAGTGATGTACAATGGGCAAATGTTCCCTTGTATGGGAGGGTCTTCATCTTCACCGGAGAATGAGATAACTTCCTGACATTCGGCGTTCTCAATAGTCTCAGCGTTGAAGGCTTCTGCAGTTGTACCTCCGTCTCAAACTGGAGGGGGATCTTTAGGGCCTCGACGAGTGCCTCACGCATTTCAGATGACAGGAGAAGAGCCTCAAGGATAGAAATCCTTACTAGAATTCTAACCAGGTGCTTCAGAACATCATACTTCTAGGTCAAATGCGAGCATCTGCATACAGGAGGCCGTTCTACAATTGGAGGCATGACGGGCCCTACCGGCGGGACCGGTGGCTGACTGGTACTAGGCACATCTCGATGTTCACTAGTCGAAGCCCGGAGAGTGGCTTCCGGGTTAGGACCGGAAGGCTGGGGTCGGCTGGTGGCAGGGCGGAGCTGGTCGTGGCACGGGCGAGGTGGTTCTGCCTGATCCAGCAACACGAACGGTGGCGGAGGCGAACCTGTCGACACCGGATAAAGGGGTCACACGTGCTGAGTTCTGTACTGGGCTTGCTACATGGTCTCAATGGCATGAACGGCCTAGCTCGAGGCACCAACTGTCATGCCCTGGGGATTCATGTAGTCATGGCTCCGCCGACGCTAGCGATAGATGGGGACATTGGGAAGGTCCACCTGGTGATCCACATCATCGGGAGTCAAAAAGGGATTTACCAACTCTACGGTGGTAAACGAAGCATACCCCTGGCTATCACTCGAGGATTCATCCATTACTAGGCTGAGTCTCGGAGGGATCACCATTTCTGGGAGCATGAAGTCGCCAAGAGTGAAGGATGATGACGACAATGGAAGGGCACATTCCTTCTTCTTGCACCGCCGCCGCTTGCTCTTCTGGGAAGAGGTTGGCTGGGATGGCAATGCTGTGGTAGAAACCGCAGTTTCTGAGGGATCTAGTTGATTCAGGCGTACACGGATGATGCCTTGGGTGCGGGCGACCATTTTGCGGGCCATCCAGTCATTATACTTCTAGAACCCACGTTCGGAAACCTGCTTCCATTCATCCTCATCGCCACTACTGCCCTTTGATATCACAAAGAAACCTGCCACTTGTGTCGGGGCTGGGCCCAACCTGACTATATTGTTATCAATCTGGTCTTGGAGCCAGTCCTTGACCACGTAGCATCGCTAGATGGTGTGCCCCAGGGTCCGGTGATAAGGGCAGTAGTTGGGGTGATCAATGAGATGTGCCTCTTCCGGCTTCCAGCACTCAGGAATCCGCACAATTCTCTGCTCTAAAGCACTACGGGTGTAACTAGGGACCTGAGCCTTGTCGAACGAGTATGTTCGATTTCTTTTATCCGGAAAGGGGGATCTAGAAGTCTGGCCTTGACGAGGGGCTGGAGGAGCATGCCTAGGAGGCAGAACTTAATTATATCGCCTATTCGGTGCCGGTGTGTTACGCGGAGGCGTCTGCCGAATTTGAGGTGCTCGCTGCTGGGCTGGAGGCTACGCTCATGGAGGCGGACCCATATAGGGCTGCGGAGCTGGCCTCACTGGTAGAAACTCTAGCTTCCTGGGGGCATCTATCTGGGCCACATCAGCGGGCTCGGCTCTGGAATCTCTCCTTGAAGGGATTACATGAGGTAGAGGGTGTGCCTGACTGGCCTGTTGCAGGGCCTCTTCGAGGTGTTGATCCATGTCTGAGAAGTCGTGGAACCCTCCAGGGTAATTCTGAGTGATCATAGAAGGAACCAGCTCCTCCTTGACGTTCCCTATGCACATTGTTAGTAATTTCTCCTGAGTTAGTGGCATGTCAAGGGAGTATGTGAGCCCCTTCCACCGGGCGACGAAGTCCGCATGTCGCTCATCGGGACTTTGCTTGCACCTAAAGAGGTCTGCGATGTTTGACTTCTGGGTTGTGGAACTGAACTGGTATAGAAATTTCCTGCGAAGGTCCTCCCAACTAGTCACAGATCCGACAGGGAGCTGGCTGTACCAGAGGAATGATGGCCCTTCTAGTGTCTGAACAAAGAAACGGAGCTTGGCAGCCTCCTACTACGCTGGAGTTCCTAACATAGGCCCACAACTCGAGTTGAAGTGGTCCAGGTGTTGTGGTGGGTCTCCTATCCCGTTAAAGGGGGTGATAGTGGGGTTCTCAAATCCCGGCGGGGCCGGAATATCATCCACCCATGCTGGGTATGGCTTACCGTCCAATGGGATCACTACCTGTCGAGTTTCCAGAGCCTCTAATCGAGCGATGAGTGCCGCCATAGGATCATCTTGATGTGGGTTTCTATCCTGACGGGGATCCCTAACCACAACCGTATTGTCGGGCTCTTCAATTCGGTAGTCAAGCTCAGTAGCTCACGGGGCGGCTGGTGGAGCGACTCTTGGGGTAGCGGGAGGAACCCGAGCGGGGTCCCTTGGGTGATCACGCCCCTCAGGAGGGTTCTGTGAAACTTATCACACCCTCTTGCAATGAGCCTTGTCCTATCCTCTTTCGGCGAACACGACATGATCGCGGTTGCCCGGGAGAATCTTGTCAAGGGGTAGTTGTTCCTGCCCCTGTTGTCCCAACCTAGGATCACTGTAGTCAGGCCACCGCTCTGCAACGCATTCATCTAGGAGCTCATCAACCAGCCTCTTATGCTCAGTAATCTGTTGGCGCAGCATGGCCTTCTCAGGATCTTCCTCTGCCTTCTGCACTGAGGCAGATGGGTCGGCGAGCTTGAAAGCCCCAACATGCTCTTTACCATTGCCGATATTTCGGCTCAGTGTTAATGCTTCAGTGGGTGTGGAGTGACCTAGGAGGTTCCTCTGTTGACAATTAACCCTCCCTAATGGATCCATTAGCAGCCTATCCTCAGGGGGTGAGTCCCCATCGAGAAGTTCCAAACTGTTCCCCTCTTCTGACAAGTCGGCCATGTTGACCGCTGCTGCCCTCGGGGGCATTCCCTCAAAACTGCTCAGTGAGTCGGGCTGTCGGCGAATCATACTGAAGAGAAGGGAAGCGTACTGCCCCCATCCACGGACGTGCGCGTGGGGGGTGGCTTCCTTGATAACTTTTCAGAGTACTTGAAAACTCTGGACGCATTGTTGTTGGAGGGCCCTGTGGTGGCCAAGTGACTCGGGGTGCCGAACCGCGGGGAGCATGGCCAGGTCGACCCGATGACACTGCTCACCGATATCCTCGAGATGTGCTGGACTCCTGAGATAAGGCACTTGCTGATGGCGAATACGAGAGTCATTCGCCCAGAGAGTCTGGAGAAAACATTCAAACTCCCCCGGGGTGAGCGATTCTGGTATATCAAAATCCGATCCTCCGACCGGCCAAAACTTCTCGGGGATGTGGCCTGCTGCGAGGACGGTTCAGAATCTCCATGACCCAGGTTCAAGATCCAGCCCTTGCTGGCCCCTCTCATCAACCAAGAATGGATGGGGAACTAGCAGTAGTGCCGAGGCAGGCCGCTGGGCTGGCCGACAGAGAATACGGCGAGCAGGCCGATTGGCCGCCGAATCCTAAGTCACCCTCCAAGGGTTGCAGTGTCCTGGATGCCATGTCACATTAAAATGGGCTAGTGAACATGCCTCCTATCACGGTGTCGGCGCTTGCCGAGGGTGTGCCATGTCGCGACTCTTCCATCGGTCCCCAGAAAAGTTCTCCACCCTCTCTAACCGAGGTGGAAGGTGCTTTCGGAGAGGCAAACAGTAACTGCAAGTTTGATCTCTAGGGTTATGTCAAGCCCTCGTCCTCCTAGATATACCTTCAGAGGGAGTCGGGGATCATACATATCTTGTATTCATGGAGTATGAGGCAGATGCGCTACTTCCCTATCCCTTCCCTTAACTCATAGGACCGAGGGAGGGCTCCATCGTCGAGTCGTACTCCACCTCAGAGTCTGAGAAACGGACTGGTCTGATTTCCGTCCGGCCTTCCCTGGAATTTATCTTACGGAGATGACGTCCCGCCTTCCTGCCCCTGGTTAGCTCTTCAGGGAAAGTCTGATTCCCATCATGGATTCCTCTGGCCGCAATGGTGCTGGGGACGAGAGGATCGAAGGCCGGGGTGCGAGGAGCACCGGGGAAATGTTGAAAGGGACATGGGGAGGACCTCCATGTGGGTGAGTGACCGGACATGTAACGACTCCGTACTCGCGGTCTGTGTTGGGGGAAGTGACCCCGTAACCAGTGTAGTGAGCGCGGGAAAGAGTCCCACCTGGAGCGTTACTGTCACGGGGAAGCCTTTTACCTGCGATGAGGGTGGCGCCAGGTAGGCCTCCAGGCCGAGGTTGGAAGAAGGGAGGAGCCATACCCCCTGAAACGGTGGTACGGAGTAGGCCTTCACGTTGGATGGCACTACCACGAATTGGTCTATGGTGGCCATTGCCTGTGCTAGCGACCGGGAGAGTCGACCCAACCTGCATGTGGGGCAGTCGAGGCCTCGATCTGGGCAGGGCATATAACTGCCCCTGCTCAACGTGTGCGGGGGTTTGATGATAGGAGTCAGCTGTGGCTTGGGCCACAATGGTTGCTGACGCTGATGCCCCAGGGTGGGCATCCTTTTCTGATTGCACCCGACGCTGGAGTCGGGTAAGATGGGCTAGAGACGGTGATGCGGGCACATGGATTGCCAGCTCTTCAGCCTGGGGAGTCAGGCGGCGGTGTCGACGCAGCCTAGTGGGGGCCTTGCCGTGAACCCCTGGAGCGGGTCCCCGATCGGGAGAACTCGAACATCCCCCACCTCATCGGCATAGGGATGGGACGTGTCGAGGCGTTCTGGGGATAAACTCCCGAAACGGTTGAACATCGGGGTGGGGCTCGGTGGCTCCCTACGCGGCCCTCGGGGGTGGCGATGGCAGTGAGGCACAACTGCCTCGAGATGCAAATGGGCCATGTCCCTAGTCGGGATGACCCCTTCCTCCTCGTACCTACGCACAAGGTCGTTGATCACCCTATGATGGATAATCTATGATGAAGAGAGGGTGCATGAGCGCCCGACAGTCGCGGCGGTCGGAGCAGTTGTGGAAAAGGCGGGACCACGCGAGGTGGTCGTGTCGATACTGCCCCTGCCCCTGCACCCGTGGGCAGGTGGCGATCGAGCTCCGGATGCAGCGATCTGATTCCTGAAAACAAGGAGATGAACCCATTAACACTAACAGGAAAAGGAATCAATGACCAATATCCCATCATCATCCCACCTTCCATGGTTGATAAGGGGGATCCATGATGACGATGTCGCAGAACGGAGTGCTCAACCTCCTGACTGCCCCATTCTCTGGCAGGTTTCATGTCCTGGTGCTGGGTTCCCTGACCTGGTGACATGCTAATCTTCTGACACCCCAAACGCAACTCGTCTCCATATTGAGGAGAAGACCTTCACGTCAGGTTCACCATTTTCTATTTTTGACGCTTTCATCGGGGAGTGCATGCACATCTGTCCCAGAGGGGAGGAAACGCAGCTTGTGGCCCCGCATTCCCACTTTCCAAATGCAGGCGGCATCCTTTCCTTGTTCAGGGACGTCTGCTCCTTGATCGAAACCGGGATGATGGGATGTCGGTTCTTCCTTCCGTGGATTCCTCCTCGGATCTCATCACCTAGTCCGGGCCTCCCTCATAGATTTAAGACGTATTAGTGAAGCTCAATCCCGGTGCCATATCTTCATGGACACCAGTTAATTACACTGCTTTCGTTGAGATGCTCCAAGGGGTATGGTCGGGGCAGAAACCTTCGGTGAGGAGAATTGTCAAGCTGGGGCGTCGTTGGCGTGTCTTGATGCTGGGGGATTGACATGTCTGTCTTCTGTCCCTTATTATAGGGATTCAAAAGGGTGCGGAAGCCCGATGCATCCCACATCAAACATGGGGAATTGGCATGCCATAGGAATGTATCTGAGGTTTTCCTCATCTTCCCATGTTTTACACGGGGTATGCCGTGAGTTTAATGTCTGGCAGAGACCGATTGGACTGATCGGAACACTGAGAGTGGATCAGATAAAAGAACCCACTAAAGGGAACTCCGATGTTGGGGCCACCACATGGGCGGCTTCCTGGATACTATGGAGTGGAATGAGGTGGCATGATCCCACCAGGATGTGTCGGCCCGGGTAAGAATCAGGATGGGTGATGAAGTGAAGGTGTCTTGAACCTCATGGAGGATATCTACGTACCATGCCTTGACATGGATCAAAGTCCCCGTAGTTTGAGCATACATTTTAATGTCATGCAGGATGGGGGCATTTGGAGATTACGCTGTAACGCGGCCCACAATGGTGGATATGGGGCTTACGCACTGAGGCAGCCCATAATGGTGGATATGGGGCTTACGCACTGAGGCGGCCCATAATGGTGGTTGGTGAACCGAATCTAAGGGTTTGGGACAACTGAGTGATGGGATTGAACCTCGTGGAGGCTACCTACTTACGATGCTTTAGCACGGATCAAAGTACACATAGTTCGGGCATACAGTTTAATGTCATGCATGACGGTATTCAGTTTATCATCATGCGGGATGACGCAGACAGTTTAACGTCATGCGGGACGAGGTAGATAGTTTAACATCATGCTGGACGGGCATATAGTTTAACGTCATACTAGATGAGGCAGACAATTTAACGTCATGATGGAAGAGGCAGACAGTTTAACGTCATGCTGGACGAGCATACAGTTTAACGTCATGCTGGACAAGGCAGGTAGTTTAACGTCATGCTGGATGGGCAATTTGGGGCTTATGTTCTGAGTTGGTCAAAAGAGTTGGCGAACCGACGTGAAGAGGTCGGGAAGACTGGGTGGTGGGCTTGAACCTCATGGAGGCTACCTACGTACCATGATTTACCATGGATCAAAGTCCTCGTAGTTCGCCAAGATGGGGCTTACGCTCTGAGGCGGCCCATAGGAGGGTGTCATGGTCGATGCTCACTCTAAGCCCACATGAGTCATGTTCGGTGTGAGAAACAAGAGGTAGCAGGAACCATACGATCAAGTCGCGAAGGGTGCGTCCGTGAGAAGCGGAGAGGGGCTTACGCGTTGAGAAGCCCATGGTGCTAGGGCTTACTCCAGGACGGAGTCCCGTGATGCGACAAAGAACAGAGGGAGACGGATTTGGGACCGAAGAAAGGAGATGCCTCGTTCCCTATCACACCCTCCCCTAGCCTTGGCGGTGGGGAAGTACGGAGGTGCATGGGTGCTACCTTCCGCAAGAGAGGCTAGGGGCTTACGCTCTGAGGAATACCTTCCCCATGGACAAACGCCATTCCAAAAGGGAGGATATCATTCCATGTTAGGAATATTCCATTCCCGTGGAGATGAGCGGTGTAAAGAATGTCCGAGCCGTGTGGACCCTGCGTGCGAGGCATGGGGTCGGATCACAGTTTAACGTCATGTGTTGAGGACGAGGTTCTTGGCAGTTTAACGTCCTGCAGCTCAGATAAGGACGAGGTGGGTTTGCTCCACACCCCTAGGGCTTACATGCCCAACACCCTCTACCCCTTGTGGGAGGGAATGCATCGGCATGACCATGGTGAAAGGGGTCCGCAGGGCGAACCATCGAGGTGTCCACATTAGCGTGGCTATGCTAAGAAGCAATAGCTGTTAGCATGCCTATGCGAAGGAGCATAAGGAAAAGCAACGCAATGGGAAACACCACCCAAGGGACCTTGAAATTACTTTGTACGATCCTGGAAGGACGTACGAGAAAACAGCGCATGGCACACATGCTCGGTATGGAGGACATCGGGCGCCTATGCAGGGAGGTACCCTGGGGGCGTCAAGGTGAGGGGTCCTGGGGTTTGTATGCAAAGAGAAGGTTTGTGTGCAAAACACTGGGATAGTGCGGAATTGGGGGCAGGCGGATTGCGCGTGGCTAGGGGGATTGCGCACAACGTGCTTCGATTGCACGCGGGGGTAACGGCCGATCCCTAAGGTAGGGAAAAACCTAACAACGGGATTGCGCGCAATTGGGTTTCACACGCAAAGGAAGGAGTGCGCGCAATGGAAGTGATTGCGTCCAAAGGAGGAACACTGAGGAGTTTGTAATTTTATTTAAGCCAGTGGGATTGCGCGCAAAGGCGAACCCCAGGGCAAGGTTGCGCGAAAAGGGTCAACATCTGAAAGTCATATTGCGCGCGCGGGAGTCCAATTTCACGCACGAGAGCTGGTCCGAATTCCGCAACCCCGAAAAAGAAGGGGTCTCCTTATATTTATAGGCCTCAGGCGTCGCGGAATCCAGATGACGCGTGAAATCTTCCGTGCCAGGACTGGTCGGCGTGAAAGGTTGCACCGCGTGGAATCAGGCATGCAAAATTGTGCGCCCCACCAGTGCTTTTTCGGGAATCCCGGACTTCCTTCGCGTGGGAAACATTTTTTCACGCAAGTCCTTAATTTCGCGCACCACTTCCGGGCCCTCCGGACCAGGCCTCCGAGTCTGAATATAACTTTGCTTCATCATTTCGGAACTCTCTTTAGGAACTATGAGCTTTTTCGGCATCTACAATATTATTTACATATACTGTAAAGAGAATAAGCTACATGTTCTGCACTAGTAATCCACAATCATCATAATTCATTTTATTCAATATTTTACATTTAGTTGTGATGTATTTTCCATTTTTTTAATGTTTTATCAAGTTTTATTCACTCAACTCAGACATGGTTATACCTCCATAAATGTTATATGGTGGTTATTTTATCCTAAACAATAATCAAGATCATTGGATTTTCCTTTGGTCCAGTAAAGGGAACGGGTTTTTAATTGGGATTTGATTTAGGTAAATATATCTTTTTTATTCCACCACCTCAAAATTAGGGCTCTGGGTTTACACATATTTTTTTCCAAAAGAATGATATTTTTTCTTGTGCCTCCATGGTTGTAAAAAAATAATTTCGTAAAAGTTTGTAACACCATTTCAAACACCATATATATTTATAGTGGGTGTGAATCTCTTGAGGATAGGGAGGTTTTAAGAGTGGATTTAGGATCATTTTGTTCTGAACTATGATAAAAACAGCTTTATTATCTTATATTGTCTTTTATTCTTATATTACTCACATTCATTGTGTTTATTATTTTATGCTTAAATTTTTTATTTCTTTTATTCATCAAATTTTTCATCATATTTTATAGTGCTGTATTTTTTTATGATTATCCATTCACCCCCACCCTCTATCTTGACACTCTTCCATGATTTTCTGGGATACTACAAAAATTATATATGAACATTTCATTTGTATATGATTGGAAACCCATTTTATTCTCACAGTCAAAAACTATTGTCCAACTCCACCATTTTCCCACTTAATTTGTGGAAACTTCTACTAAAATTCATGACCAAATCGTGATTTTACTATGATCATGACATTTTAAATTTATAGAAACCTGAATTTAATCTAAAATAATAATTTTTCTATAAAAATTCTTATTTTATATAAAAACCATAAAATTTTATCAATTTGATTCATAGTGTATTTTCTAAAAAACCCATTTTTAACTCTTATTTTATATCAGTCATGATATAGATGAATTGTCAGTAGTGCCTTCGAGGTTCAAAAAAAATTTAAATACATTTTTTCTCTAAGGAATATTTATTCTTCTCATACTTAAATTTAAAACAAAAAAATTATTATGTTTAAAAATTTATTTTTTCTCACATTAAAAGTGAGATATAAAAAATTTGAAAATATTAGAATTGATAAATGTTTTTTCACATTTACTAAAAACCTTTATTTTATGAATCTAGTTTTTTAATATTTATATTAACTTTTTAGTGTGGAAAGTTGAATTTTTTTTAGACTTTGTAATAATATTATTATAAATGTGCCTTATGTTTTGATTTAGATTCATTATGATTTCATGATAAATTATCATGGATATTAATAAGATTCATATAAAATAAAAAACATATATATTAGTTAATTTAGTGTTTTAAATTTATCTAATCCATCATTTGAAAAATAATTTAACATTTAATTATTGTATTTTTTGTGAAATAGTAAGTAAAATAGTCATTTTTTTTATGAAATTTATTTCACCTATTTAGTGAGATAAATTTATTCCCATGTTTTAAATATTAAGGATCCAAAAGAATTTAACTATTTTAATAATTATTTTTCATAATTTTTGAATTATATAAATATACACTATAAGTGTTATAATTCCATGAATTTATGGAATATGAATACTAAAAATAAATTTATCTTACTTCAAATATGAGATGAATTTTTTCTATAAAGAAAACATCAACATGGACTTTATCTTGATAACCATTAATTGTAAGAAATATTTTTTAAATATGAATAATTAGATGTAGTTTGTATCATATCATTCATAGTTATACAATAATTTATCTCTTTATATGAAATATCAGCAATTAAGAGAAGTGTTATGATAATATGAAAGCCACATACATTAATGAAACCTTTTTCTATTAATAAATATGTGTTTTCGGAAACTTATGTTACCAAACAATTAATATATGTTTTATATCATTATATGATTTTTTATATTTGAAATAAAAAATAATGGTTTCATGTTGTCTCTATATTAAAGATCTTGTAAGTTATTTTTTATTGTTATTCCACTAACTAATCTCATTTGTTTAAAAAATATATCTCACCATAAAAATGATAAAATTTTAAATTCACATTATTATTATCATAATTAGATTTCAAGGGGAATTCTATAATTTCATTTTCATTTTTCAAAAACATTTTTTGTAATATTGGGAAATATTTTGAATCACTAAAATAACATAAATCTTTTAAAGGTAATATATGTCACTAAATGAGATAAAATTTATCTTACAGACACAGTGAGAAGAAATTTAATGACTATCAATGTTGACATTTCATTGAGGAACATATATATAATTTAATATAAATATTATAAACCAGCTCATTTATTTATAATATTTCATCATAATTTATCTCATATGATTCATTATAGAAGATTGAGGTCAATATATTCTATAACATTAAACACAGGAAATGTAAATTATCTCACCAATACAAAAAGATATTTTTTTACTTATAAGGTAATTTTCATGTTATAATACTACACATCATAATATTACATTACTATTTATATTACTTTTTTAGTGATATTAATTTATACTACTAATATTCAAGGCCTAAGAATTTTGTAAAATTAATATTCCAAAATGAAAAATATTAACAAAAAAATAATTCACAACCTTATAAACTTATATATATATCTTAACACCTTGATATAAGCTAACTGAACTACCAAACCTCATTATATTACACAAAGTATTATATCTATATTCCTATTTCCATGATAAATAAGCATTTCAATTTATCAAAACTCATATTCCTTAATAAATTTCTATGATTGAGATATTTATATAAATTTATCCTCTTCTATAAAAAATGACAACTAAAATACCAAAAAATCTTCTTTATGAATTTATCACACTACTACCTATGATGAATTTTGTACTCTTGGAAATAAATATCCTACTAAAGTAACATAAATAATAATCATAAATTAAAATTAATTTCCTTTATCAAAAATGGGAATGTTAATAAAATTTTAATATGTAAGATTAAATTTATCTCACTGTAGATTGAAAATAATTTTTAGTTAGTATATTTTAATTTAAATATCATACACTATTTTTCTATCCAGAATAAACTTATATCACCTTATTAATAATATAAATTTCACGAAAACATTTTTTTATATCAATAATATTTCTATAAGAAGATATAAATTAGATCAAAATTTTTTAGCGACCTCTATATTATAAATCACAAAATTTATTTTACTAGAAATTATTTTTCAATGAGAAATTTACCCCACGTTTCATTTAATTCCTAGAATATTTTTATTTTCATTTTATATGTTATAAAAACATCATTAATTAATATTATTTTTTCCGTAAATATTTAGTATTTAATTTTATAAAGAAATTTTTTCATGTAGTGATATATAATGAAATTTAACTTCATTTATTTTTATACAATTAATTTTTCTTATCGGGACAAATTTTGTTTCATCACATTTTAAAATTAATTTTTTTATAATTTAATGATTTCAAAATTGAGATGAAAATTATATCACCGAATAGGTGATATTATCATTTTATATTTAAATTCCTTTATCAAATATAGATAGTAATATAAGATGAGTTCAATATATTTCATTCATACTCTATGTTATTAAATTACTACATGAGATAACACTTTCACATTAGAATTCTCATTTTATATCTTTGAGAAAAATTCTATTTGGAAAATTATTGAAGGAAATTATTAACTGTCTTGTTTCTAAAAACCTATTCATGATTTCATACATCAAAATCCATATTTTAATACAATGAAATATTTCCCAAGACTAAAGTTTTCAATTTATGAGGCTTTATGTTATGTTTGATTAATTAAATATACATCATATTTTTAGTATACGTTATGGTGAAAAAATATTGTGTGACTCATACAGTTATTTTAAAATTGATTTATGTTTTTCAATAGAATATTTTTCATTTAAATAAAATTATAATTTCAAACATTCCAAATCTAATAAATAGTGAATTACAAGGGTTTATTATTATGGGTTTTGAAGATAATTCTATACTTATATGTTAGTTTTCATGTGAATATTTTTTCCACCCCCAAAAACTATATTATATAGGTTTATGTCACATACAAGGAGGTTCTCATTGAATGAAAAAAATTATAGTACGAAATCTATAGATGCATGACGTGTTTCATTAATAATTTTCCACTCTAAACATATAAACATACTATCTCTATAGTAATTTTCTTGGTATCACCCAATTTGTTTTACACAAAACATGGTTTTGAAAATATTTTATTTTTATAATTTTATGTTGATGGCTGTTTACAATAATTTTTATGTGACTATAAAAATTTATTGGCCCAAATTTTTCTACTAGTGTGGATTCCATTTCTAAAATAGAATTTATATGAATTGGGTATAACACAGTTAGCTAAAGAAATATTGGAACTATTAATTTATGTGGTAATAATGAATTAAATGATAAATGAATTATATATAATTCTAAATAATCATATGTAATCATTCTTTTGAAAAAATTTGGATTTATTGGTAGATAATGATTCGGATTCAGTTCATTCGGATTCAAATAACATTATCGAAATTGGGTCTGAGACCATAGGTAGTAACTCTTATTTTGATAATTATATCTTTTCATGAGGTAACACACCATATATAGTTCAAAATCCTAGATGTAAAAATTATTATTTAATTTTTTTTCAAATGGGTAGTATCCCTTCTTTAAATTCTACCCTTTCTGTTTTGTGTAGGGATATAATGAATCCTGAAGTGTAGAGTAATAAATATGAACATTTCATAGTTTATATAAAATAACATTGGGTATGTATGGATAAAATTACTAGCAATATAAATTTATAACTTTATGTTTTGTTAAATAAATCCATAAAACTATAATATGAGATGATGAAAAATATCTGGAAATTAAATTTCTTCAGGATAAACTAATGCCTACCATAGTAAAGATAGAATGTATACCTAAGGATACATGAGGTCTTATTGGTGTTAATGTTGTTATTATTTTTATTATTTATCCATAGTTACTAAATTTTTTATATAAAAGAAATAAATGTCACAATATACTTATAGTGACTTGGGTTGAACCCAAACACAACACTCTAGATTAAAATGAATTGGTTGTCTGTCTGTATAATATTTCAGTTCAGGTTGAATTAAGGTTGATAACTCATCTAGTTGTTAGAATGATTATATAATGAAATAGAACCATATGTAAAAATAATTAAACTATATTTATATTAGAAAATAATTACAGATTAATAAAAAATATATACATTCACTTGATTATGTACATCCACCAATAGAAATTCAAGTGAGTTATATGTCATATAAAATGGAGGGTTCATCTATAAATTCATTCCATCACTATGAATATTATATTTACCTATATCACCCTCATTAATTTCAGAGGTACTAAATGAATTATCACTATGAAAGATACATTTAACATTGCTAAATTGGATTAAAAACATCCAACTCTAATGAAATCAAACATATATCTCTAAAAATTGATTCACAGGGAAACCCAAAAGTTTATTTACTAAAATTATTCCATTATAATTAAATTATATAAGTTTTATTACACATGTAATATTATTTTTTTATTATAAAGTAGATATCAAGTATCATTTATATTACAAAACTCATGTGTGATTGTTTTATTATCCTACAGGGAAAAATAATTTCCAGTTATTTATGTACACCCCTATATTGTACAATTATAAGTTCCCTAGGATTTAGTAAATATATATAAATTTTGTTAACATTTTTTAGGATATTGATGTATATTATTTAATTTCTTATGAATATAAAAAATTGAAAAAAGGGGAAAAGCTTTTTTTTTGTGAGAAACTAGTTAGAAATTTTTACATGGTGCGAGTAATTTTCTAAATTTTCTTATTTAAAAAAACACAATTTTAAATTTATTAAATATATAATTTGGTTTCCATATTACTATTTTAATTATGGAAGTGCTCCATTAAGAATAAGATAAGTGGATGAATAGTGCAATACAATTATTTGATAATACATTTTTCTATATTTCCCTAATAATTAAAGTAGTCATCATCATATCATTGTTATATTGAACATTTACCCTTCATAATTTCAATAATATAATACCTATAATACATGGTTTATAATCCAAACAAATAAAAATTTAATGGTTTCTCAGAATTGGTATGAATCATTTATTTTTAAAATATTTTCTTATTTTCTTCAACTTGTAATTCATATAAATTTTAAAAAATTATAAAAAAAATTTATACATTGAATAATAGTTAAAACCTAATTATATAAATATTTTACACTAATTTTTACCACAAAATATCTCACCTATAACCCCATAATAACATAAGTAATTATGGGTTATTTCTCTACTTACATAGATTAACAAATTTCATTATTTTTTAATCTACTCATGTAGGCATAAATGTGAGATTATAGTATGTAATTTAATTGGATGGATTGAAAAATTATATCCAATTGAGGTGAAATTAAACCTAAAAAATCGAATGAGTTTTAGGAATTAGTTTTTTGTTGGATCATTAATGATGATAATTGGTAAATCACTGAATATAAGAATCAATATATGAAACATTCTTTGAAGGATAAGACAATATGTGGATTCAAATACTTAGTTGAAATGGGTGTAGAAAATAAGAAGTCAGATGTCTCCATGTTTTATACTAGGTTTTCATATGCAATATGGGTACATAATTTGACTTTCTATTGAATCACCAATAACCAAACATAAAACTAAAATTTATATTTTTTATGTTGGGATTTAAATTTGATTTTCAAAAATAAATACTGTAAAAATAGAAATTAAAAAATACGAAATTGATATTTATCTCACTTAATTGGAATGATAAAGTAAAATAACCAAAATATGGTAAGTGGAATAGAAAAATCATAATAAAATGAAAAAATTATCTCAATCTCTTAGTGAGATAAATTTTAATTACTTTGATATTTGGCATATAGAGTTAATGATACTAAAATTTTTAATCTAAAATTTATCCCACTATCTTCATGAGACATATTTCTTCTCCAATAAAATATATCCAATGTAAATCACAACAGAAAAATAAAATTTACCCAATTATCTTGGTGAGTTAAATTTTATATTTCATGATGTTTTTAATATTGAGGTTATGAAATTTTTAATTATTCCTAAAATATTATATTCCATGTATTTCAATAAATAAAATATTTTGTTTACATTAAAATAAAATAAATTTAATTTCCTATAAAAAAATATTCTTAATCATATTTTATAACATATCTAGAAAAGAAAATTATTTTTCTTCTTTTCAAAAAGATTATTTTTAATCCTTTTAAAATTGGAAACAATTTTATACCCATTATGTAATAAAAGTTTCATCACTTCTAAGGTAAGATAAATTTTTAATGTCTAACATATATGAATAATTGAATGAGTGATAAATGAAATTAAAAAATGAAAATTTTATATTTATATTATTGATCTAAATTTCAACTAGCAAGTGTCTGTCCTATCAAGTTGAAATTCATTTAAATATTTTTACTTACCTATAAAAAATATTCAAAATATTGTATTTAGTTGTTTTTTATAAAAAGAAATATTTTTTCTGATTAGAAAGTTATATTTTTATCTTTTAAAAAAATTGAAACATTTTTTTATGTTTTATGTATGATATTTGTGAGAAAAATTTTATGTACATGAATTTTTTTTACCAGATTACTAATATTGAAACTAAATTATAGAAATTTATATCATGCTATTGGTGTGAGAAATTTCAATATTAAAATAAAAAACGGTTATCAATATTTATATATTTATATTTAAAAAATAAAAATATAACTCATGATTTTAGTGATATAAATTTCAATAAATAAATAAATAAGGGTTATAAATGTATAAAAATTTTCATTTAAATACTTAAATTTATAACATAACATTGGTTAGATGAATTGAAATTACCCAATAAAACATGTTCATAATATTACCAACAACTAGATTGCATCATTAAAATTAATCTCATCATCATGGTGGGATTTATTTTTACCACCTAAAAATGGATATTGAACGAACAATAATCACATTATAAGACTAAAATTTATATCATTTTGTGAGTGATAAAAATTTCAACTACCAAACATGAAATAGTTATTGAATTAAAAACAATGATAGTAAAATGTTGAAATTTATCTCACTCTATTGGTGAAATAATGTATGACTAAAAAACAAAAAATTATAATTAAATTACCCATCACGATATTAAAATGATTAATTTTTTTTATCATTATCATGTTGAGATTGATTTTAACTACTAAAAATGGCCTATAAAATTACGAAAAAATAATTAAATGTTGAAATTAATCTGGCCTATTTGATAAGTGTAATTTCTACTATAAAACAAAAAAATGTAATTGATCTTCAAAACAATTTATCAAAATCCCTAAATCTATATCACCATCATGGTGATATAAATTTAAATTGCTGAACAGAAAAAGGGATATCAATTTTTTAGTGATGATAACAATGTATTGAAATTTATAAATTTCAACTAACAAAAAATGGATATTAAATTAAAAAAGATGATATTAAAACACTTTAATTTATCTCCTAATAATAGTGGGATAATTTTCAACTACTTGGAAATTAAAATTTCTATCAAATTACCAATAGTAAATATAAATATTTAAATCTTTTCTACCATGTTAGTGAAATTAATTTCATTTACTAAATAAAAAAGGGTGTTCAATTATTAATATTAACACCAACAAATTTAAATTTACATCCCAATCTTGGTGAGATAAATCTAAAATACTGAAAAAATAATGGGATATAAAATTTCAAGAATTGATTATAAAATAATAAAATTTATCTAAATATAATGGTGAGAGAAATTTCAACTTCCACATGAAAAATGGCGAAAAAAATTACCAATGGTAAAGTAAAAAAATTGATATTTCCCTCACTATAATTGAGGGATAAATTTGAAAAACTAAATAAAAAAGGGGTTTTGAATTACTAAAAATGATAAAAACAATATTTAAATTTATCTAACTATGTTAGTGATATTAATTATAACTACCAAAAAATATGATTTATAAAATATGTTGATTTATCCTCCAGATACCACAATTCTCATAGTTTTGAATTACATGTTTAAATGATCACAAGACACATATAATTTAATCAAATATATCTATCTAATAATTTTTAGGTATAGAATTTGAAATTTATAGATGTGAGTATAACATAAAAAGGACAAAGAGAAAAACATACACAGATTAATCTTTAACGGTGGTACATCATGGAATAATGAGAAATGTTAAATTGATAAAATTATAAAAATGTGAAAAATTTTACATGATAAAATTCACCACCAAATGTTACTTTATCAAAATAGAATACCAAAGTAAACTTATAATAGATGAATATCATAAAATATAATTAATTATGAATACTATCTATATTTTTTATTAGGTGTTACACCCTTTTTAAATGTATATGACATGAAAATGAACGGAAAATGAAGTATAATGACTATATTTTTCTAGGACAAAAATGAATTACATAATCATATTTCAAAATTTGTAAAATCAAAAATATTTCCCTAAATCAAAACAAAATATGAAAGATAAGTTATTATAAAAGAATATATGTCCAATACTAGATTTTAATTGAAAACAGTCACAAAAAACTCCTTGGAGACCACAATAGTTTAATCAGTGATGACTAAAACTGAAGCCATATTGGTTCCAATTACTATATTCCTCAATATTCTATTTTTCACTATATAAATTCATGATGATATATTATTTGAATCATGTATTGGTGATAGGATGATTTAGAGTAAAAGAGAATAAATAAAAGCTATGGATAGCTCAAGAATCTCAACTCCTCCCCTTGTTCATCATAATCATAATCAAATTAAAATAGAAACCAGTTTATGATGATATTTAATAACATAACCTTCAATAAATATTTTCCTGTCACTTACTTTTTTATTCATATTAAAATTCTATAAGGACTCCAATATTGTAACCCTTTATCACTGCATCAATTTTTCCAACTGAATGAAAAGTTTTAGGGTATAAATACTTAACTTCTTCGAATATTTTGATAAAATATTTCCTTAATATAGGGACCTATAATCTACCCATGTTTTGATTAAATAATTCTTGGGTATAGTAATTTATCATTTTTAAATCCTCTAGTCAATTTATTTCAAAATCAAAGGGCATGTCTATCTATTAGAAAGTGAGAAATCACAGTACTCAATGTTTCTTTGTTCTTTATATATTATCCTTATGCCACATTGGTTAAAAATACTATAAGTGTATTGGGATATGAACTTGTTTTATAGATAATTTATGGTATAAATATATTTATTACCCCAAAAGATTTTAATATTTTGTTATTTAATATTCATATGAACCTTGTTTTAATTTATTTACATATATTACTTCTTATATATCATTTTTATCATAGTTTCATATTATTTATTGAGAATGGTCAATTGCATAGAGTGGTCATATATTATTGAATCTCTATCCTCTAAATTATTTCAATATTTTAATACTTTATTAATTTATCTTTTATCAAATATTTTTCTAAAATAATAAATGTAGAATCAGATATCTGAAATTCATTCCTATATAAAGTCCTTTATTGGATGGTCATTATCATATCAATTTTTATGATTAATTTTCTATATATATTTATGTTTTCATGAAGTACCAATTACACTACATTATTAATCATATTTAGTGTAATTTTTCAATATGAAGATAATTTAATTTAAATGGATATTAATGTAAATTTTTCAATTCACCCCTCTAAAAATAAATTATTCTAATATGGTAGAATTACTAATAATGAAATTAAAATAAATAATTTTTTGTATTTTACTTTATTAGATAACATTCAGCACCTAAAAGGGTTATTGAATTACTAAAAATATAATTAAATATTTGAAATTAATCTCATTTCTGTTTGGGATAAATTTTAAATTCTATGAGATATGCCTTATTGAGTACATGATAAAAATATTTAAAAAATGAAATTTATCTCATTATGTTAGTCAAATAAATTTCAACTACCATGAAATAATTTGTGTTGAGTTAATAACTATAAAAACCCAATTAAGATCACCAAGTATAATATGAATCATCATAAAGCATTTGTAATTAATCTCAATCACCTAAGTGTAGCATACTTTCCTAGTGATTTGGTAGTTAGTGATTGTGATTTTGCAAGAAATAAATAACTGCTTGCTTGAAAATATTCATGGAATTCAGGAATGATATAGAAGTTAAATAAGGTTGATTTGACCATGATTGTGGTAATTTTGATACTAAAAAATAAATTAGATATTATAGTAGTGTATAATCCATATATATAATATCCATAAAGTAAACAGAAACCTCACCTACCCATATCTTTATGTCATAGCCACCACCAACTCTAAATTTTCATTAAATCTCTCATCATAACAGAATTATCAATATTAAAGTGTTTTGTAATTTATTTTACTAGAATAATATATAAAATTATATCTGTATATCCCAAGAGATGCATATAGGTTATGAGTAAAATATAACTTATTGGAAATCACCACCTAATCTCACTCAACTATCATAATATAAACTGTATAATGTAGTAACACAAAATAAATTGACAATTACATATAAATAATTATAAATTAATCAGATATATTCTTCATATAAAATAAAACATTTCCCTTCATTTTAATTTACCATGTATTAAAGGACCCACTATGAAGACTAACCTCATTTACATTGAGAAAATCATTGAATTCTGATTCAAGGTAATAAACATATTCAATGGGCATACTAAGAGGGAAAATAACCATCTGGATATACTAAATAGAGTCCAAATTATGAAAAATGTATCCCAAAATATATGTAAACCAATTCCTCAAAACATATAAATATATATCATATAACATTAAAATTAAAATTTAGGTAAATAGAAGTCGTATCCTAATACTAGGTCCAAGGAAACCTCTAGAATCAATTTACAACAATATAGGTAATCAACCAACCTTTTGGTATGAGTATCACAATAATAAAAATAGTAAGACTAATAATATACTAAATGAACCAATTATATAGGTGAATACAAAGTGTGTTTTCTTGTATTTATTTTCTATATATCGATATGTGTCTGATGAGTAGGTTTCTTAAGAAAATTACATAATGAGGTTTCATAAGAATGATACCGAAGGAAGTTACAAGAACATTATTTATTGAGTATAAAAATGTTTCCCAAGTAAGTTAGATGAAGCTAACCAATTATTAAATTTATTACATCATAATAAAATCCATGACCCAAGACATTTTTTTGTACGTTTTTACACAGTGTGAGATGTTGGTTTATGATGTAAATCCAATTTTTAGGCTATCAGGTAGACTATTTGTACAAAGTTTAATAACATGAATCAGTTGGATATAATGGTGTTAAATATGAATATTTTTAATATTTATAATTGTGAGTCTCATGATGAATACCAATAGAATGTTATTATATACAATGTTATTTAGGATGATGTTGTTCCAGATAAATATGATTCGGACAAAGATCACTAGAACGATATGAATGGACAATGATTTAGTAGATGACCAAGGTAAAAGTTGCAAAATGAAATTGTAAAAAACACAAATAATGTTAAAAAATGTATATTTTCTAGATAATAGCATAACAGAGTATGGGTTTTTCTAAGATAATTATAAATGGGGAGGATACTTTACTAAATGTAAATCTGAGTTATAGAGGTGAAAGATGTGGTTGCATAAATAGAGTTGAGTAAAAGTTAATCGATCCCTATAAAAACAATATAACATTATTAAAGGTGCATACATATTAATATAACCTATAAAATAAATTAGATGGAGGTGATCAGAAGAAGATAATTTAATGAATATGTCAATGGAATTATAACAGACGGAGTCCATTAGACAGACAATGAAAATATCCATTGGATTGAGATTTCCTAATTAATTTTGATGAAAAAATGCGGATAATGAAATTCTAACCTAGGATACTAAGGTAGAATTATAAGATAGAAGATTTATGATATCTAATATTGTACATATATTTTTTGAAATGATATCAGTGATAATCATCAGTTTGAGTAAACTTTTTGAAATTAGGGTACATAGGATGGAGACATTAGATAAAAATATGATAGGTCATCAGACAAACATATGTCGGGATTAACATACAATGGTTTCCTAACATAGGGAAACAAAATGAAGCTCCATAAGATGATTGATGATTGTGATATCCATCAGAAAGTGAATTTTATAAGTTTACTATCAAACAAAGAAATTATATTGAACAAATGGATAGAAGAGTTATAACATTCTTTACATAAAAAATGTAATGCCTAAAAAATTTATAAAATTGTACAGATTTTTCATGTTTAGTTCTGGATTATTTCGTTAACACAGACATTAATAATGTTTTAGGTTGTTTAGAATAACTAATGATTCGTAAGTGGTTCAAGTGAAACTATAAAACATTGTTCACCCATATGAAAAGTCCAACATTCTGATGCTTTTCAAGAAGACCATGTTTCCAACCAACATGAATTTCATGTTGGAGAAGAGTTATTTAATAGAGTTCCATAATATAGAGAAGAATCATTGAATGTTTCCAACTAAGTTATTATTCATTTAAAGAATAATACATCATATGGAGTAGCTTTGATCATAGATCCAGTATATTGGAACCCAATAGAGTCATCAGTTGAAACTTTTCTATGGATTATTTCTATAAAATGTTATATATAAGTTCATAATGAGATTATCTAGTGTTTAAAATATTATAGGGATGTGTCAAGTTCAATATAATCTAAATATAGTTGTTGAAGATACTGATGTTTGTACGCAGAAAAGTTTTATCCAACAAGCTTGTGTAGTATGATAAGATAATTTTGTAGGGGATTATAAATTAAAAAAAGAAAGATCTTCTAATTGGGGGTATAAGAAGTTTATAAAAATGATTTTTGGTCAGGGTGTATATGTATTTTTGCAGAGAGATAATAAATTTAGGATATTTTGGGGTATAACCAACTGTTGAAGAAGAGATGATTACTGGGGGTAGATTAAAGGTCAACTATAAATTTTTTTTGTAGGGTTTATAAATATTAATTTTAGGTTCAATTATAATTATATGAATATAGTAAATTAATCCATGTTTTTGGGAATAATCAATATGGAAACAATTAGTTATTTTTCTCAAATCATATAAATATCATGTGTTTATATACCTTATTTATTTTTTACATAGGAACGATGATTTTTATATTTATATTTGAGTGGATTATTACTCTAAAAGGATTAAAAGTTTAAAAAGTATTTAATGTGATGTTAATAAACTATCTAAATAAAGAAATGTGATCACTAATCCCCCCTTTAGGTATCCTTCATTGACCAAAGGGAGCATCAATTATTATCAAAGCCTTTACTATCTCCGAAAGATCTAAATATGAGGATGGATAATTTTAATTCAATGAAACATAGGTGTGTCTCAGTATTTTATGTAAGAAACTATTATGGTGGGATGAATAAACCACAACCTTATCATCTATCTCTTGTATTATATGATAGAGATAGGGTATCAGTGGGTTATTCTCCTAGTAATTGAGTTTTTAGGATATTTACTCATGAGGTAAACATGGATATTGGTGTCAAAAATAATAATTCTTTTTTGAGGGGTCTTACATATAATGGATATAAGAAAATTATGGGGTTTCTAATATCTAAACAAATGTGGGATAATTTGAGTAGCGGATATGAAAGAAATGAAAAATTTAAGGATTATAACATATAAATATGGAGAAGAATATTTGAAGAAATTAATATGTCTAATGAATAAAGTATAAATTAATGTTTACCAGAGTAAATTATATTGTTAAAAAAATCATAGGTTTTAGTGATAATGTGAAAGATTCTATTATCACTATGAAACTGATGAGAAACAGTACAAATGGAATGGATTCCAGCGTTTTGTCTTTATAATATCATGAAGACTTATCTCTCGATGTAATTCAGAATATTCTTGTGGAACATGAGATGATGAATACAAATCACTTATGAATAAGTCCACGAATTAAATGGAATTAAAGGCTTTGTTAAAATGGAATCGCAGATATAAATATTTTGTAGAAGAATCATATGAGTCAGAGGTAGAGTAAGAAGAAAATTTCTTCAACAAAATAAATGAAATTGTTTCTAATAAATATAATAATATCAAATTTAAAGTTAGATGTTATCTTAGATATTATAATTTTAAAGAAAAAATCCATTTGAAAAAAAAATCAAAAAAAGAATAATGATGATTATGGCCTAGTAGAGGATGATAGGACTCCTCATAAATTGAAGTGGAAAAAATGTGAGAAATTTCCATAGAAATTAAAATATAATTTTTACCTAGAAGAGGTAATGATGATTTGGCATCCAATAATTAATCTAATTTTAATGTCAAAATATTTTCTTATATTGGAAAAGAAAATGATCTAATGGAAAATATTTATGATTGTGAATAGATAGCATTAATTTATTTGATTCTTAAATAAAATTTGGAATCATAACTTGAGAAAATTACAGAACTCATAAATTAATGAAATAATATGAGGAAATATGTTAAGGAATTAATTTCTGAGAATGGTGACCTGATAAAAAATGATGCGGTAAATCTCAATGTGATTGGATATCTTAAAATGAAAACTAATTTATCATTAGATAGAAATTAAAAATTATGAATAAACAATATCCAAATATTAGAATCACAACATGGAAGAAACTATACTTATTGGGGAATGTAATTAAAATATGTCAAAGTAAGATATACTCAAAAATAAAGGGAATTATCATTAAAATAGTTTTAATATGATAGAATAATAGTTATCAGAAACATAATCAATATTTCATAATACAAAAATTTAGTTAAAAAATGTAAAATAGGATTTCACCAAAGTAGTTGAGGTTAAAGGTAATCTACTCAAGCTACTGAAAATAATGGTTTGTATATGAAAGTTGTGCGTATTTATAAAAATAAAAAAGAATATATTGTTCTATGAAAATTTATTTTTCAAAAGTGACGACTTTTGTTAATTCAGATTTCATTAAAAATGTGTGGAATTCATCAAGATATTATATCCCTAAATAAAATCACCCACAGTTTTGTGAAATACAACAAAAAATTTACCAATTATTACTATCAGTATGAAATTTTTATATTTAGATCTCGCCATTGGTTTTGTGGTGTTTTAGATCATAAATAAAAGACATGTTGTTACAATAACTCTTTTCTAGGATGAAGTTTTGAAACTAAGAGAAGTTATAATAAAAAATTATGAAAAAAAAATCAAAGGATATATGATGAGAAGGGATGCAAAATTTTCCCAAAAACATTTATTGGTCCAGAAATGAAATTTTATGAGGTGAATAATATTAATTTCTCAATAAAACCTTGTGATAAATATAATAATGTTAACCGAGAAAATAATTTTAATAATTTTTAGAAGGTTACAAAATATGATAAATAAAATAAAGAGTTTTTTTTAATTTTGAAGACCAAATTTCCAAGTAAAAAAAGCTTGAGGAATCCCAAAAGTCTGTTGATGAAAAGGGGAAGACAAAGGTTTCAAAAAATGGTAAAATTTTGATAATATATTCCCAACAGATGGTTTATTTAAAAATCAAAAATAGTGAAAAATGTGTGAGTTCGATGGGAATATAATTAAAATTTATATGACTATCATACCAGCCAAAGAAAAAATCATTACAAAAATGAAACCAACTAAATGTTAAAAATATGATATTAATGATAAAGAAAATTAGATAGCTTCATCTAAATATTATGAATATGATAAAAAATCAATTACAAAATTAATTGAGTATGACTATAAGAAATTATGTACATCTAATGATCTAAGGAATAAGATGATTTCTTGATTGAGTAAGATTATCAGTCCAAATTTTACTTAAAATGGACTCTAAGGTTCCACATAATTCTTAATATATATAATTATATGTACTAACTTATAGGGAATTAAATTATAATATGTAAAGAAGATGGTTGAGTTTTTTGAACCTATAAAACATGTTTTATAAATTCATCATGGAATATTATTACTGCCATTATGAAGAATAATGTTCTACCATTGAGGGGTATAGAGATAAATCTAAGGTATGAATATTATACATTTCATAAAAGGGTATAGATATTTAAAAAGATGATATTTTAGGGGGATGTTGTGTTTACACACTTGAAATATTATGATATGTTGGTAGATATGGGTGAATGATTTTTCACTTATTGAATTAACTCAGATTCACATCGATATAAAAATGTTATGAGCATGAGGAAAGTATTATAGGAAATATTCATTTTGGAAAAAATTTATCATGATGATTATACACTATTTTTTATAAACCAAGTTCACCCTTGTAGACATATAATTATTTTATTAAAATATATATGTTATGAAACTCATGTGATTTTATTTCTCTCTTGAGAAAATTTTTATGATTCTGGGATAAATAATTATAAGCCATTGTGGCACCTATGATTTTGATTTTCAATAAGTGAGATAAGTGTAGTAGGGGGAGAAGAATTTTAATACAGTATATTAGGTTAGTTTATTGGTAAAACATATTGAATTTGAATATGCTATAAGTTATATATTAGTTGGTATTGAAAATGAACATAAAGTTGGGATTGCTGTTAAAAATTGTGTCTAGGTGAATTTATTATAAATATATCAATATTTTTTTAGGATGAAGTTTATTAAGAAAGTTACTTATGCAAGTATCATTATAATATTACTTATGGAAGTTTAAATAACTTTCCTTATAGAGTATAAAAAAGTTTCTTAAGAAAATTAGATGTTTTTAAGCCATTATTCAAGTTCTAACATCATAGAGGAAGTAATGATCCCAGCCATGTTGGAATGATATCTAAAAAAGTGTGTGAAGTTGGTTAATGAATAAATTTTGAGTTGAAATCTATCGAGTGGACTATTTGTACAACTATTCATCATGTAATTATAATGAATATAATGGTGTTGGAGTTGAAAATTTGTAAGAATCCGGAGTGCAATCCACTGAATACAGACAAACAGAATAATTTTTTGGATTAATATGATTTGATTAAATATCATGAGATATATGTGAATAGATATAGACTCAACAGATTGAAATCTTTCATCTACATAATGAAATAAGATGAAACAAGAAAAAAATATCAGGTGTATATTTGGTGGATAATAAAATAATTGAGTAAATATGTTTTTTAAAATAATTATCAAAGGGGAGATGTCTAAACTATGGAAACCTGAGTTACAAAGGTTGAATTTTTTGTTTTATGGAGAGAGTTACATAAATATAACTTAAAGTATTTCACTACCAATGTAAAGGTATCATTGGTGATTGTGTAAGAAGGATATGACGTAAAAAATAGTAGATTGAATAAATAATAAATATAGAAATGGATATTGATATTAATGAAGATTCAATGGATATTGTCCATTAGAAAGACACATGAAAGATACAATATATAGATTCTATTAGATAAAAACTCAAAAGATCTAAGGGAATGATATTTTACAAATACATCAAATGGATAAATTTTAATGAATTATTAGATAGCTGAGATTATAAGGAAGCATGATTGGATTGATTCTTGATTATCCTTACTTTAACAAAGATATTTCAAGTAATGATTTCAATCATAGTCAACAGATGGAGTGTACAGGATGAAGGCATGGCGCACCAAATTGACACATAGGATGGACATATGAGATGTCATTAGAAAAATAATGTAATAAGACTAATGGATTGAGTTTTCCTAATAATGGTAAACTAAATGAAGGTCCATGAGAAGTTTTTTTCTCATGAGTTCCATCAGATAAAGAATGTTGAAGATGTATTGTCAGACAGTATAATTATATTTAAGAAAATTGATATATATATATATATATATTGATATTGGAGTGTGAATAAGATTTATGTAAACAATATAATGTCGTTCACAATGATAATGTTTTATAGATCATTCAAGGTTATGTATGAATGACTTCCATAACAAATAATCTTTTAGGAAGTTTGGAATCATTTGAGTCTTCATGAAGTTTCATTAACATTCGTGATGGATGTGAATTTCTTGATAACTATCCAATAAATTTCATTTGCGTGGGAATATGAAATTGGGTTCCTACATTTTCCAAATTGGGATCACCTATATAAGTGGGGCATAAAGAAAAATCATACAACATAGTTCACCGATATAAAAAGGGTGACACACTAATGTTTATATGGAAGAAATATTTTCTAACTAATTTAACATTCATGTTGAAGAATAGATATGAGACTAAGTCTATAGGATGGAGAAGAATAATTTAGAGTATCCAACTGAGTTCTTACTCAAATGAAGAAGAGTGAGTCAAATACAGAAGACTTGAAAAATGATCTACCAAAGAGAGACCTGATGGATGGAGAACCTTTAGACATAGGTATACCATATGAATTCAACAAATAGAGGTATTGAACATACCCTGTAAAACCAAGGCACAGTGAGGTGTGTTAGATGGATATGGAGTTGATAGATCCATTAGAAAGAGGTTTATTATATAAAGTCATGAAATGATCATTTTCTAAGGACATTTTCTATTTTTTGATTTAGAAAACAATGGAATGATATTATCTAAATCTAATAAAAATTAGGAGGATGTTTCAAGGCCAAAAAAATGTTAAGGTAGTTCTTGAAGATCTTTTAGTTTTCACACTGGAAAAGGTGATCAAATATTCTTGTAGTGGACGATAATATCTTTCTTGTGATGACCCGGACCCTCGTGGTCTATCCCTTTGCCAACTTCCAGATCCTAGGGGTGACGTCTCGGTGGTAGGACGTCATTTCGGTGTGCGACCGATCGAGGTGACCGATCGGTGCCACCCAGCCTTGTTGGTTTCTCTTCTACTATTCTTCCTGTAACGACTTTGGGATTTTAAACTTTTTTCGAGTGGTTTAAATAAATTTAAAATCCCACAATTAATATCCAATAAATCCCAAGTTACCTCCTCAATAGAGAATTAAATAACAATTAATTTTGTTGTGTGTAACAACCAAACCGCGTGGGGAAAACATGATCTGAATTTAAAGTCGTTCGAACCCCATATCCCGTAATAATGGGATCTTATCTATAAATCACATGGGAATTTCTTCTTCGTTATTCTTCCTCTTGGCTGGCTTCCTTCCTTCTTAGTAATTTTGGAGTTGCCGGTGTCCCTCCCCTGCGATTCGCGCTTTTCCCTAATTCTTGGCGTGTGGAGGACTTCGATCTTTTATCAATAAAGTAGGGGTTTTCTCCTTCGTCTCTCCTTTCTATGTATCATGCGGGGTGGGCATGCTTTTGTCTCTATGTAAATTGATGAAACCGAACTTAATGAAGATAATGAATGGACCTTTAAAGAATGAAAGGGGGTGTGATCGATGTTCTATTGTACTCTTTTATGTTGATGTGTGTTTTGAATTGTATGGGCCTATGCTCACTGAAAATCTTGGTCGTTGGTGGTCTTTCTCTGCGTACTAATGAACCTCAGTTCTCCTGGATGTTTAAATAACTTTAAAACAGAATTGGTTAATTACTTATACTCGGTTAAATAAATTGAAAGCACCAAGATCAACCCTTTTCTGTGATAACCCCGGTTAAAGCACAGTGTAATTGAAACCATGGAGTGTGTTAATTCTTTTAAATCTGAAAATACTTGCATGGGCCTGCCTTGTGTTGGTTGCAGTGGTTTGGTTGTTTTCTTTATGGGCTGATTGCAGGAGACTTTATGGTTTTCATGGATGGGGGCTTAGATTGCTGGGGTGATATGGTTAGGGATGGGATCCCCTGCTGTTATACTTTCGTTGGTTGTGAATCTGATGTCGTGTGGTTACTCTGCTTATATCACAATTTGGGGTGGAATCCTCTGTTTTTGAGAAAACAATGGCTCCTAGGTTTTGGGGACATGGGGATGTGTCTCGGGGTTTTCTTTGGTTCCAGTACTTTGAGGGATCTCACTTATCCCTTTGTTGTTGTGACTTTACAAGAGAACCGGGTGTGAATGTTTAAGTTGATGTTTGACTGTCTTCTTTCTCTGGCTTGTGATTTTTCCTGTTAATTTCCCAGTAGTGTAGAATTCACCTAAATGGGATTACTTGAACAAAAAAACAGGAACAATTTAAATGGGAATTGGTTTTGGGAATGAGTTGTGGCTTGGTCGTGAGTGTCGTGTTGTTCTTTCATGAATGAATAGTAACGAGGGTGTTTGTGCTTAGGTTTTGGAACCCCTAGGTTTGGATGAGTGCTTGTTACCTATACCTATATCTATAGCTTTTATTTTTCTTATTCACGCCCCACCCAAGTTGAGCACTTAAGTGACAAACACTCCCATTTCATGGGGGAGGGTGTTTTTCCCAACACTCCTATGAGTGGCTGATTATTAGCTCCTTTTCTGATCCCTTTCCCGAATATCCCAAGACTCTCCGGGTAGGCTGTGATGGCCTGAAGCCCATTATTAGCCCAATAATCTTTAGGAAAGGTAGTTGTGGTGGTTGGACCTGGTGTTTGCGGCAGGTTGTTTCCCAAGTGTCTTCGGGATGAGGCCCAACTATCTTTGGGCATGACAGTAGTTGTTTTGACCCAGGTGTTTGCAGGTGTGGTTACGTGTGGTGGTTGTGGCCCAGGTGTCTATGGGCGGGATAGCGGTTATGGCCCAGGTGTGTACGGGAAGAGTTTGGCAGTGGGACTGCGGTGAGGTTATGGACCAGGTGTGTGCGGGCGGGGTTTGGGAGTGGGACTGCGGTAAGAATGTAGGTATTGGTTCGATGCGTATGTTGTCTTCAATAACCAGTGGGAAAGTGGCATGGGGTACCCAAATATTGATGTGTTATTAATATACGTTACTTGACTTGCGTTATTTGTGGAGCGTGCCTTGGTGAGGTTTGGTTGGATAGATTTTCCTTGTTATGTGTTTGGTTATCTCTTTTTCCACAGGACATTAGAATGTCTCCTCACTTGTGCACGAGAGTCTTTGGTTTCCCCTACTGAGTTTAATTTTATGCTCACCCTACGTTTATAAAAATACTTTCAGGTTTCTAGGAGGACTTCAGGGATCGCGCGAGACCGCATTAGCTTAGACCTTTGGGGTAGTTGCTGTTGTTGATTTCTTTTTCTTGGTATCTTTTTACTTTTGGAGTTTTGTGGATTCTATCTTTTACCTTTGATCATGCATATGGGAATGGTTTACTTTCAGCCGTACTTCCACTTTTAGTTTTGGTGTTCTGGGATTTACTATCTTATCTCCCAATCCTATTAAAATAAAAAGGGTAATGCCTTCCATTTAGTGTGTGATTTTATACCCTTGGTGCTAGTCGCCACTCCAGGACCTATTGAAGGTTGGTCTCGGGGGTCATTATCTCTCCTTCAACTTGAAGAAGGAAGGGTCTGGCAATCTGTTTTCCCTTCCCTCATCTTGGTGAAGGCGGGTCATGAAAGAATGGTATCAATGGCAAGGTTTGAGAGATAGGATGGAGTCTGGAGTTAGGCACAGTGAAGATTACATGGTATGATAGGGAAATAGTGTTGGGTGACCTTGGTGCATGAATTAGGCCAGGGACGATCGGCTAGGAAACATGATTTTTGGGCCCCCTGTGATCCGATGCAAGGACTCTGGACCTACCGAATGACCAAGTGAGGCTACACTGATTGCAGGTTAGAGACCCTAGGAAATGTACATGCATCATATTCACTTGTGTTCTCGTGTTTCATGGGTGTTTTGGGAATTCAAAATAAATGAAGAAGTCTAAGAAAATTTGAGAACAATATTCTACACTACTCGGGCTTAGGCATTCCCTTTTTACCTTGAAGCTATGGAACCTGGGAGGCGACCACGAGTAGTACGGACGATCGACGCCCAGGAGGTTGACTTGGCCGATCGACAGCGGATATACTGGGAGGAGGAGGATGATTAGTGGCAGAAGAGGCTTCGAGATTTTCAGCGATAGACCCTCGGGAAGTACGAGGGAAACATCTCCGACGTGGAGATGGAGAGCTGGCTCGAGGTGATAGTGATAGCTTTCGGCTTGATTTGGGCTACGACGGAGTACTGGGTTCCTATGGCCGTCAGCCAGATGCGGGGAGCAGTGCGTCAGTGGTGGATGCTTTATCTTGGAGAGAGGAGGGAGACTGAGGTTGCGTGGGCTGACTTCGAGAAGGAGTTCCGGGCGGAATTCCTCTCTTCCACGATGAAGGCTGAGAAGAGACAGGAGCTACTCTCCCTCCAGTAGAGGAGTATGTCAATGAGAGAGTTGGGGATCAAGTTCAAGGACCTCCTTCGCTTTTCTCCAGACCTATTTCTGGATGAGGAGTCTCGGGCAAGATGTCTAGAGGAGGCACTCCCACCTCCTCTTCAGTATGTTGTTCCATTTTCCTTACCGACAAACCTGGAGGTGCAGAAGAAGGATTAAGTGGTGGATAGGATGCACACGCTGAGAGGTGTGTCACGAGAGGGGATCCAGTTGGTCTCTTCCAAGGGTAATTCCATCAGCAGCAGGCCTCCGGCATCAGGACCCTCTAGGTTTCGACCAGTAGGAAGCAAGCCTCAGTAGTTCTAGTTCTGATCCCCCAGTCCTCACCCTTTTCGTTCGGCCCTAGGACCGAGGTGATTCATCTATGGGAGACATGTAAATCTTCAGAATCAGTGCCCGGATAGAGGGCATTACAGCGGGGGTGGGAAGGTTCAGCACCCACTTCAGCCACATCCATTTCTAGCCAAGCACTTTCAGCAGCAGCAGGGGTAGCAGGCTCCCGCCCCTCCGAGGGCATAAGTTGCAGGAGGAGGCCAACCTCAGGGCGCTCGTCAGGGACCTCGACTAGGGTGTGTTCTGGGAGGCAGCCGACAGCAGAGGTGAAGAGGAGCTGGGCGTGGGAAGTTGCACACTGTAGAGGCAGCATTTCCAGCAGGGCCTGAGGTTGTTTGAGGTATGATCAGCTTGTTCAGTACTTTTTCCTATGCCCTTTTAGATACCAGAGCTTTGCACTCCTTTTTTACACCCGGTATGGCCCGTGATTTCGGTTTAGACATCGAGATACTTTTAGCACCTCTAGTGTTGAGCATGCCAGTCGGAGGTCAGACCGACTTATCTTATGTTTACCGAGGGTGTAGACTGATGATAGATCCGCATCAGTCTTTCAGGGATCTGTTATTGTTGTAGATACAGCCATACGATGTCATCCTAGGCATTGACTAGTTTTTCTCTGTGTGTGCCATAATTTACTGCTTCCAAGGAAGGGTTGTATTTTCAGAATTGGGCAGTCAACGTGTCACTTTCGTTAGCAAGCGGGGTTGTCAGAGAAGCAGTGGGCGAGTGGAGCCCCTCCTTTCCTTGTTGGCCGAACTATCAGTGGAGTCTGTAGATGAAAAAATGGTTGGAGTCCTAGGAATCTTCAGTGAGTTTATGGACATCTTTACTGAGGAGGTGGTGAATCTACCCCCTCGACGTGATGTTGAGTTCGGGATAGACATGCAACCTGGTGCCCGTCAGATTTCGATGGCTCCCTATCAGATGTCACCTTCTGAGTTACGGGAGTTACAGATACAGATTGACGATCTAATGAAGAAGGGTTTTGTTCGACCAAGTGGGTCACCATGGGGTTCTCTTGTGTTGTTTTCGAAGAAAGCGGATTGTGGTCTAAGGATGTGCATAGACTACATGATGCTGAATCAGTTGATGGTCAAGAATCGCTACCCTCTCCCAAGGATAGATGATCTCTTCGACCAGCTGAGGGGAGCGGGTTGGTTCTCAAAGATTGATCTGCGGTCTGGATATCACCAAGTGAGGGTGAAGGAGGGTGGCATCTCGAAGACTGCCTTCAGGTGCAGATATGGCCACTTTGAATTCTTAGTCATGTCGTTCGGCGTTACGAAAGCACCAGTTGTGTTCATGGGACTCATGAACTCTATATTTTGGGAGTACCTGGACCGGTTCGTAGACATGTTTATCGACGACATCTTGATCTACTCAAGATCAGTGGAGGATCAAACTGAGCACTTGAGGACGGTTTTAGAGGTCCTCTGACAGCACCAGCTCTATGGGATGTTGTTCAAGTGCAACTTCTGGACATGAGAAGTGCATTTCCTTCGGCACGTGGTTTCCGAGAAAGGGATAGCAGTGGACCCATCGAAGTTCGAGGCGGTTGTTTCTTGGTCATCACCCAAGAACATGGCAGAGGTTCATAGTTTCCTTGGTCTTGCAGGTTACTACCAGAGGTTCGTGCCCAACTTCGCCCTAGTTGTGGTAACCCTGAAAGCCATGACCAAGAAGAACCAGGCCTTCGTGTGGGATGAGCAATGTGAGGTATCTTTCAGCAATCTGAAGGAGAAGTTGGTTAGTGCCCCAGTGCTGAGGTTTCCAGAAGAAGGGGCATCATATGAGGTGTTCTGTGATGCTTCAGGGAAGGCCACAGATGTGTGTTGATGCAGATGCAAGGGGTGATCTCCTATGGGTCTAGAAAGTTACGTTCCCATGAGCGTAACTATGCCACCCATGATCTAGAGATTGTAGCGGTCGTGTTCTCACTAAAGATGTGGCAGCACTACCTCGTTGGGGAGCACTTCATGGTCTTCACTGACAATAAGATATTGAAGTATGTCTTCTCCCAATGGGACCTGAACTTACGACAGCGAAGGTGGATGGAATTCCTTCAAGACTATGATTTCGAGATTTCCTACACCTCGGGAAAGGGGAATGTGGTGGATGATGCTTTGAGCAGGAAGCCACGGAAGGATACAATCCGAGAGTCGGCAGATGCTTAGAAGGCAATGGAGGAGTTGGCTACCCTGCACCTAGATTCAAGGATGGAAGGTGGTAGAGGTTTCCTATTTTAGATGATAGTGCAATCTTCTCTGTTGTGGTAGGTAGAGGAGTCCCAATGGGGAGACTCGGAAAGTGAGGTGATGCGTGACCAGTTTAACCAAGGGGATGTTTCGGAAGGGTGGACGGAGGATGGTCCGAATCGAGTGATTTTACAAGGAAACCTGTTTGTTCCAGAGGCGATGCACAAGAGAGTTCTTAGTGAGTTCCAAAACTCACCCCTATAAGTGCACTCGAGAGTTTACAGGATGTACCAGGGATTGAGAGGTCAGTTCTGGTGGCCTGGGGTGAAGCGGGCGGTGGTAGATTTCGTGGCCCAATTCTTGGTGTGTCAGCAGGTTAAGGCTGAACACCGTGTTCCAGGCGGTTTGTTGCAGCCTCTGGATGTTTCTGTGTGGAAGTGGGATTAAATATCTATGGATTTCATCACGGGACTACCTAAGTCTCAAGGAGGTTGTGACGCTATCTGGGTAGTGGTGGACCGGTTGACGAAGTCGGCTCACTTTCTGGAAATCAACGAGTATGGTGCAATGGATGCCTTAACACGATGGTACGTGGATGAGGTGGTGTGGTTGCACGGAGTTTCGAGATCCATAGTCTCGGATAGGGATGAACTATTTACCTCACAAGTCTGGAGAGGATTGCAGCATGCTTTTGGCACCCAGCTACATCTTAGCACTACTTTCCATCCCCAGAAAAATGGACAGACAGAGCACACCATTCAGACCTTAGAGGATATGCTGCGGGCATGTGTTCTAGAATCACGAGGATCGTGGGTGCGACACTTGCCTCTGGTAGAGTTTTCCTACAATAATAGATATCACTCAACCATTGGCATGGATCTGTTCGAAGCCTTGTATGAGTGGCCATGTCGCTCACTTGTGTGCTGGACTGAGGTTGGGGAAGTGAGTGTTCTTGGGTCAGAAGAAGTGAAGAGCATGATAGAGAGGGTTCAGCTTATACGAAAAAGGATGAAGGTGGCCCAGGACCAACAGAAGTCATATGTCGATGGCAGGAGGAGGCCCTTGGAGTTTGAGGCTGGAGACCACATGTTCTTGAATGTCTCCCCTCGGCATGGAAAACGGAGGTTCAGTAGAGGGAGTAAGCTTTCTCCCAGATTCGTCGGACCCTTCAAAGTGTTGCGGTGGGTCGGTGAAGTGGCTTATTAGCTAGCACTACCACCGCCGCTACTGAGGATACATGATCGTTTCCATGTGTCCCAGCTCCATCGGTATCTACACGACAATTAAAATGTCCTTGGCTGGGGTGAGATAGATATCGAGGATGACGTGACCTTTATGGAAAGACCAGCGAGGATCGAGGATTGTGAAGAGAAGGTGCTTCGTGGGTGAACCATTACTTTAGTTCGAGTGTTGTGGAAACATGGTTGGCTTGAAAAGAGTACCTGGGAATGGGAAGCACAGATGCACGCCCAGTACCCAGAGTTGTTTTGAGTTTGTACTGTTCTGTTTATACTTGTTTGTGATGGAATGCTTCACCTTGTTGACTGTGGAATGTGTGGTTTTCCTTATTCTCTTAATGTGTATGAAAGGTCTTGGATATGTGGAGGGGAGGACCTGATCCCTAATCAAGACGCATTAAGGTAGATGTGATTAAACCTGTTCGGGCGAGTCAGTGCCGCCCAAAGTGGATAGTATCTTGACTTGGGGGAAGAGACTCCCCAACCCACATGACTGGGGAGTTTGACCCTGACATGTTGCTTGGTTCTTGAGAGGGATGTGTTATCTTTAGAGGTGGTTGTTCGGACCCTCTCCTTTCTTCAGGTCTGGTTTTAAATTCTTGAGGGAGATAATTCTTTGAGAGGTATCTGATGTGATGACCCGAACCCACGTAGTCCATCCCTTTGCCAACTTCCGGATCCTAGGGGTGAAGTCTCGGTGGTAGGACATCATTTCGGCGTGCAACCGATCGGGGTGATGGATCGGCACGACCGATTGGGGTGACGGATCGGCACGACCAATCGGGGCGACCGATCAGTATGAGCGATCGGCATGACCAACCAGGGCGACTGATCAGCGCGACTGATGGGTGCCACCCAGCCTTGTCGGTTTCTCTTCTACAGTTATTCCTTTAACACCTTTGGGATTTTCAACTTTTTTTTCAAGTGGTTTAAAGCCATTTAAAATACCATAACTAATATCCAATAAATCTCAAGGTACCTCCTCAATAGATAATTAAATAATAATTAAATTTGTCTAGTGTAACCACTAAACCGTGTGGGGAAAACACGATCTGAATTTAAAGCCGTTCAAACCCCATATCCCGTAACAACGGGATCTTATATATATATCGCATGTGAATTTCTTCTTCCTTATTCTTCCTCTTGTCCGGCTTCCTTTCTTCTTAGTAATTTTTGAGTTCCTGACATCCCTCCCCTGTGAGTCGCGCTTTTCCCTAATTCTTGGTGCGTGGAGGACTTCAATCTTTGATCAATCAAGTAGGGATTTTCTCCTTTGTCTCTCCTTTCTGTGTATCATGGGGGGTGGGCATGCTTTTGTATCTGTGGAAATTGATAAAACCGAACTTGATGAAGATAATGAACGGAACTTTAAAGAATGAAAGGGGTTTTGATCGATGTTCTGTTGTACTCATTTATGTTGATATGTGTTGTGAATTGTACAGACCTATGCTCACTGAAAATCTTGGTCGTTGGTGGTATTTCTCTATGTAATAATGAACCTCAGTGCTCCTGGATGTTTAACTAACCGTAACACGGAATTGGTTAATTACGAATACTCAGTTAAATAAATTGAAAGCACCAGGATCAACCCTTTTCTGTGATAACCCCGGTTAAAGCATAGTGGAATTGAAACAATAGAGTGTGTTAAATCTTTCAAATCTGAAAATACCTGCATGGTCCTGCCTTGTGTTGGTGGTAGTGGTTTGGTTGTTTTCTTTACGGGCCGATTGTGGGTGACTTTATGGTTTTCTTGGATGGGGGCTTATATTGCTGGGGTGATATGGGTGGGGATGGGATCCCCTATTGTTATACTTTCACTGGTTGTGAATCTGAGTCTATGTGGTTACTCTGCTTATATCATGAATTGGGGTGGAATCCTCTGTTGTTGAAAAACCATTGGCTCCTGGGTTTTTGGGACATGGGGCCGTGTCTTGGGGTTTTCTTTGGTTCCATTACTTTGAGGAATCTCACTTATCCCTTTGTTGTTTTGACTTTACAAGAGAACCAGATATGAAAGTTTAAGTTGATGTTTGACTATCTTCTTTATCTGGATTGCGGGTTTTCCTGTTAATTGCCCATTAGTGTAGAATTCACCTAAATGGGGTTACTTGAACATGAAAACAGGAACAGTTTAAATGGGAATTGGTTTTGGGAATGAGTTGTGGCCTGGCTATGAGTGACGTGCTGTTCTTTCATGAATGAATAGTAATGAGGGTGTTTGTGCTTAGGTTTTGGAGCCCTTAGGTAGGGATGAGTTCTTGTTACCTATACCTATATCTATAGCTTTTATGTTTCTTATTCCCGCCCCAACCAAGTTGAGCACTTAAGTTCTGAACACTCCCATTTCATGGGGGAGGGTGTTTTTCCCAACACTCTTATGAGTGGCTGGTTATTAGCTCATTTTATGCTCCCTTTCCCAAATATCCCAAGACTCTTCGGGCAGGCTGTGATGGCCTCAAGTCCATTATTAGCCCAAGAATCTTTGGGCAGGGTAGTTGTGGTGGTTGGCCCAAGTGTTTGCGGGCAGGTTGTTTCCCAAGTGTCGTCGGGATGAGGCCTAGCTGTCTTCGGGCGTGGCAGTAGTTGTTCTGACCCAGGTGTTTTCCGGTGTAGTTACGTGTGGTGGTTGTGGCCCAGGTGTCTATGGGCGGGATAGCGGTTATGGCCCATGTGCGTGCAGACGGAGTTTGGTCATGGGACTACGCTGAGGTTATGGCCCAGGTGTGTGTGTGGGCGGGGTTTGGAAGTGGGACTGCGGTAAGAATGGCAGGATTGGTTCGATGCGTAAGATGTCTTCAATAGCCACTGGGAAAGTGGCATGGGGTACCAAAATATCGATGTGCTATTACTATATGTTACTTGACTTGCGTTATTTGGGGAGTGTGCCTTGGTGAGGTTTGGGTGGATAGCATTTCCTTGTTTGGTGTTTGGTTATCTCTTTTTCCACGGGACATTAGAATGTCTCCACACTTGTGCACAAGAGTCTTTGGTTTCCCCTACTGAGTATACTTGTATGCTCACCCTACGTATATAAAACTGCTTTCAGGTTTCCAGGAGGACTTCAGGGATCGTGCGGGACCGTACTAGCTTGGACCTTTTGGGCAGTTGCTGTTGTTGATTTCCTTTTCTTGGTTTCTTTTTACTTTTTCAATTGTGTGGCTTGTATATTTTACCATTGAACATGTATATGGGAATGGTTTACTTTTATCCATACTTTCACTTTTAGTTTTGGTGTTGTGGGATTTAATATCTTATCTCTCGATCCTATTAAAAGAAAAATGGTAATGCCTTCCATTTAGTGTGTGATTTTATACCCTTGGTGCTAGTCACCACTCCAGGACCTATTGAAGGTGGGTCTCAGGGGTCATTATCTCTCCTTTAACTTGAATAAGAAAGGGTCTAGCAATATGTTGTCCCTTCCCTCATCTTGTTGAAGGTGGGTCGTGACATTTATACAGATGATGAAAAAAATAAGAAGAAAATAGTGTGTAGTTGTGCGGGTACAAAAAATAGCTAAAAAGGATAACTGTATATAGTGTATAATAAATTATAAAGAAATATGATATAGTTAGGGAAAATTTGTGGTATAGCTAACTACGCTTGAATAACTGACTATTGGGAAGTAGAACTATGAGTATCACGAGGAATGATTACTAGGTTTTAGGACCATTTATTACATATTCCTTTGTAATCAAATGATGATAGTAAATGAATCTTTTCTATGAGAATAACCAACATTTAAATTATTATGCATTTTTACCAAACCTTATAAATATCATGTATTATTCCTCACTACATTTTTACATATGAAAGGTGAGGTTGAGATTTATATTTGATTGGATTGAACCTGTAACTTGTTTTTAGAGGATAATAACTTTTTCTTATGATTTTTAGAATAATTATAATAATTAAAATCGATCACAGATTAACCCCCCCCCCCCACGAGTGATCCAAAATTGATCCAAGGGAATATCAGAAGAGAATTTATTTTAGAAAATAAAAATTCATTGTATGAAATACAATAAGTTTCATAAGGTTAATATAAAAAATAGTTTCTATAAGATTATTCCAGAAGAAATTCAATTTTATGTTAAATCACACAATACCTCATGTTTATACTAACATAATCACTATGAAATTACATGATATATAATGGGACAACAACTATATAGAATTTTAACTCTATTCTAATGGTTGAATGGATGAGATACCACCATTTTAATAAAAATTATGAAATGTAAGAAGAATGAGGGCTTAGGTAATACTTCCTCATGTTAAAATATAAATAGGAAGTCAAAGAAAAATTGTAATGATTACATCATCCTCAAAAAATGAGATCACTTAGAGAAACCTAAAAATGAATTTGATTAAAGATAGAGGCAAATATGATCTTGAATGAGAGGGAAATGATATAGGGACAGTGGAGAGAGATTTGTTGGTGATTTTATATAAAAATATCAAAGTACATATTAAGGTGAAACTGGAAAATCCTCCAAAATTACCATTTTAACAAAAAGAATAAAAAAAATTCAACATTCTGTAGAGCACATGATTAGAACTAATTTATCATGTATTAATTTTATTTATTTAAAAAACATGTTTTTATAATAAATATGTAATAATATAGTAGGTAATAATATTTTTTATTTTGAGAATAATATGTTTAATTTTATCATTCATGATTGGAAATTTATTCTTTCAAGATACATGTTGTTGTATCAATTGAAAAACCATGTATATGATTAATTCACTAAAAATTTGTTTCTTTAATTGATATTAGACATATAGGAACATCAGATTAAGTTAGTAAATAAAAATAATTTGTATAAATTTACCGATCCATGTAGATTAGGACATCGTTATAATGGTTTTGGTGGCACATACTATTTTAGATAACTTGATTAACTTTTTGTGTGTCACACTTTTAGGATACAATAAAATTTTCTAGAATTGACTACATCAAGACATGAGTAGGTATTACCATGCCGATGAAATCTGCATTATAACCCAAGAGATTGATATAATCCAACACACCCCTAAAGTCCATCTCAATGGTTGGATAATTCTACGATGTTGTATGTGTTGACTTATTCAAATAGATATAATTTGTGAAACCACCAAGACACAATCCTTAGAGTAGTGATGAAAGATAGTGTTTAGTTAATGAGGAATGGAGAAGTAAAAAATATAATAATACTGAGTATACCTAAAAACAAATTGGTATTTATATGTTTATTGATTCATTGATAGGGGATAACTTGGTACATCATTATATTTTACATTCCACTAGTGAATAATAATCCTTTACTATTAAAGATAATTAATTTATTACTGGTTTCATTTTTATAGGAATTAATGAAACACAAACACGTTTGTAATGGATAATTTATGTGTTTCATCACTCAAAATGAATGGCTACATCCTTATAATTGTATAAAAACAAAAAATCCACAATCCACTAATCATAATGAATACAAATGAGTAAGGATTACCCTTTAAATAGTTTTATATAAAAATTTATCTATAATAATGTAACATGATCCTAAATGATCAAAAAAATAATCATTATAAATATATAAATATAAAACTTCATCCTAAAATAAATGAATACACTTTTTTATAATGACTAACAATTCCTCCTCTTATCCTCACACACTGGTCATGTTATCAAATAGTGAGTGTTCAAAATATTTAATGTCCAATATTTTTTACAATTACTTAATAAGAAATAATTATGAATGGGTAAGCTATGACTAAAAATAAACTTGAATAAACTAAAAACATAAATGTATATACCAAATATTTCACTATCCTCCTCAATAGAATCCTATATATTCATATATGAATATTATTACATAATGAAATTTTTTTTGATAAAGATTATATAAAATTATATTATATCTTGAGTGTATTATTATTCCATTATAAAATATCTTAAAAACAATTAAACTAACTTATTAGAACACTTTTATAACTTTTTTACACCATCTTATTTTTATTTTATGGGTAATTTTTATTTAAAATTCAAATCCAAAAGAATAGCTTCTATTTTACTTATCCCGCTTATAAACAATCTATAGGATTATTTCAATAATTTTTTTCACCACTGACATGGTTTAGGGAGAATTTTTATTGATTCTTAGTATCCATTGAACCGTTTATTTAACAAAATAAACATGAACACATGAATATTGATTTTTATTCAAACTACATCATGGTGATTCTTTCACAACATTATAATTACAATCAAATCCTTAGAACCCAATATGAAATTACACTTAACCAATAAAACACTAAAATAAACAATGATTAATTAATTTTTTTTCTTAAAAAATAAGGGAACATGGGCATATTTCCATGTCATAGAACCCATCATTATAATGGAGAAACCATTTTCTGTGCACATTGTGGCTTATTTAAGAGAGTAAATGACAATGTCCTCACAATTTTGATTCCTAGAAAAATATGATAACCAACCTGAATGTTTCTATTATCTTAGAGACAATTCTATAAATTTTCCATGTATTCATACCTGAATCATAATAAATATACCCTAACATAATACCTTTAAATTTACCTCCTAATAAAAATAGCAACCAACCAATCACTGTATAGAGAACTTCAATATGGTGGAAGGTATTTTCTATATACAACATGGATTTTATAACATCAATTTAATATTATGAACTCATATTTTACCCCTATGACATGAAATATGGTGTGTTCATCAAAACACCATGGTTTATTTGTGAATTTTATCCCCAATAAACATAAAATATCAACCATTGTAAAGTTGTTTTTTAGGATTATACAATTCATTTTACTATGAGAATATAAACACTACATGAAGTAATAACCACGGCATAATAATGAAAGAATTCACTTTAAACACCTCTAAACACTAATATTCACTTTAAATCCATTTGAAATAACTTCTAACCTTCAGAATCATCTTCACCGAAACTAAAAACACAAAAATAAACTAGAGTGATTCATTTATAGATCAATTGTGTACACAGATGTTGAAAAAAATATAACACCATCATATCACACCATACATGATTCAATTTTTCCATCAATAAACAAGTTATAATTTAAAAAAAACGTCTAGGGAACATTATTCTTCAAATAACTTCTTATACATAAAATTATCCCCTTTTAAATATTTTTTGACAATAGAAAATAAATCAACAAATAAATAAATAATGGATTATCCTTAAATTATTTTATTATTTTTTCAGAAAATTTAGTGTATGGGATAGGAAATATGAATAAAAATATCAATTTTTTCATTATAGTAACTCATAACCACTTAATGTTTTTCTTCCACTACTATTATAAAAAGATCATCCAAAAATTATTTTTATACATGTTAAAATAAAAAACCACATATACACAATAATACATTAGATAAGTTTGTAAACATTTCAACACACAAAAAAGGATTCATAGACTTCCCTCTTATAAATGGAATCCCACTAAATATATTCTCCACTTATGGGAAACTATATACATTGAATTTATGTTGTTATCTCCCCCTATAACTACAAAAATAAAAAAAAATAGAATAATATGGTAAAATAAATCATTTCATAGCCATTGGTGGAATGAAGTGGGACTAATATCACCAACCTCAACCTTTGAAATGTATTCTTTAGTAATAGTATGGTAACAAAATCCTCATATTTCTCCTTATTAAGAAGAAACTCAACCATAAATAATCATTTCTAATCCATTTATTTTATAAATTAGTACATGATATATATGTTATTAGTTCAATAATTTGGAACCATATTACTTGATATATTAATCACACATTGAATATCACATCCTAAAACCAATTGAAACTTCACTTCCTCTTTGAGATCTTCAAGATTTGCTTTTTTCCATATCATGTATATTTTTCTGTATTTGTATAAATGTACTCCACATCCATTATACATAGTAGAATAAAACATTACTTAACCATCTATCAATCCACATACGTTCCACCCAATAAATATACTCCACTGAATGTAAAATTAAAATATTCAATCCTTCCATCCCAATCCACATCTAAAAACCGTTAGTATTTAACATTCCATTACTATTTATTTCAATAAAAATATGGTATTCCACTTCTATATATTTGGAACCATTTCACTACAATAAAATGAGATTCCTTAATTTAGTAAAAAAAAGTAATCACCCAATGTATTTTTTTAAAATAGGTTTAATTTACCATTTTACATTTATTGTCATTATATATTTAATTTCAATAAAATTCTAATTAGAAATTCCTTTGTATCCTCAATATCTAACTTTTCAACAATTCTCTGGAATACTACTCTTGAGAAAGTAAAAAATAGATCATACTCTTGTGAAATTTATAAATGATATTATATTCTCTAAAGTGTATTCATAAGTTATATAATAGAAATTGTTTTAATTTAGGATTATAGGCATATAATAAGTAATGAAATTTTCTTTCATTCAAATGAATAATGAAATTTCATTTCATTATACTGAATAATGAAATTGTATGGTATTATTAGATTATATTATAAGGTGTTTCCCATGAAAATCACAAGGTTCAACTGACCAAATCATATGGAATTTTTATGTTACTATAATCAATATTTTTTGGAGGTCTAATGGAAATAGTTACTAATAGAGTCAATTATTCCCCATATTCTATAATTTATAGATAATTATATAATTTTGAATTCTTGAGAGTTAGAATCTTTCATTCATTAGATGCATGAGTCGGATGGGGTTCCAAGTAGTGTGTTATAACAAATGAGTTAATGTATTCACTATTGAGGACAATCTTAAAAGGATTTAAAAATCATATTACTGTGTGATGAAGGGTGGGTATGGTTTTGTTTCATACTATGATATATCTTATTTCTATATGAAACTGTATTTATCCTACCTATTTACATCATGAGGTGCTAGCACACAATGTAGGTTATAGAGTCCCATTCTTATTTTAAATGATTCAATTTTAACTTTAAATACCTCCATATATTGGAATCCTTATGGCCTCTACTATCATGATCTTCATCAAACCCATAAAATGTTGACGAAGATACCTAAGTTTGACACTCATCTATGGAAGTTACACACACTATTAACTTTAGTTTCTTCACATTCAGTTTCATGGGTTTCATTTTATATTCACGTTGATCATGATTTTTGGATTCCTATATTTCTTCCACCACATCTAAGAAGTATTATAAGATTTCTAAAAATATCAGATGTTGAAACAAAGAATAATATTTTTTTTCATATTTCTGAAATAATGTGGAAAATAATGATTTTTGATATTGTATTGCATATCATAATCCATGTAATAAAATATCACTAATTGAAATCCCATGTATTATTTCATGTTGTAACATAAGACTCTCTAATATAATAGCATAAGATATATATATTTCATGTTGTCATAATAAACTGATCTTGTAATTTCTAGGGTGGTATCAAGTCTTGTTGTTATATATGGTACGTTATAATGTTAGTAATTATTGGAATATAAGTCTAAAAATATGACCGATAGAGACCCAATAGTATACCATATTTGATAATAAAACTATTATTTTTATTGTACAATTGGTATAAAATATAATCATAGTTAAAAAATATTATTATATAACTCTTCACGAGTCATAAAATATGATTGATTGAGAATTTTTTGTATTTATTGAAATTAAATTATGAATTATATTGTATTATTAAAAAATGTTTATAAAGAATGTTAAAATGTATTTTCTTTATATTTATTATATTATAAATTAATTATAAATTAATTAATTATCATGACTTTAAATTTAATTAGTAATTGTTTATGAAACATTTATTATTCAATATTACCAATATAAAATATTAATATTAGAAAACCATTATCTAATTATATTGAAAGTTTTATGCTTAGGAAAAAGTGTTTATTTAGAAATCATAATGAAAATTTATAAATTGATTATAAATTAAAAAATATAGCCCAAATATACAATATCTATATTAAAATTATGAATAGTTATTAATTAATAATTTAAATTGTATATATTAAAGGCCTATTTTGAGATATTATTTTTATATTATAAAAATTATTTTATATCTTTAAACTTATGAAGGTTTAAATAATGTTAAGTACTTGACATTTGTATTATGTCAAAAAAATTACATAATTGAAATTTTATTATAATTGTTGATAATTCATAAAATAAAATATATTTTAAGGAGATTTAATATAATTAAAAATATGAAATTTTCATATTATTTAATTAATATAATATTATTATATTCTTCATTATATAATTTTGATAATGAATAACTAAATTATAATTTTTATATATAAAGAATTTATTTAGGAATTGTTCATAAAAAATTATCTCATTATTAAATCTATAAAATTATAATTTATTAAAAATGTATTCCATTTTTTATTGATAGTTAAAAATATTATATTTTATAAATATTAGATGGTTTAGTTTAATTGTTTAACTTCTTCTATGATTAATAAACATTAATTTTATTATTAACATGCTATGTATGAAAATTGATTTTTTTCAGCTACCCTAGCTTCATATTTAAATTTAATTTATTATAATGGATTTAGTTGTTGAATATATATTATAAATAGTAGATACTACAGTTATAATTAATTGAAATATCTATTGAGTAAATTTTCTTGAGGTATGTGGGATTTTTGTCAGACCTCCCACTCACTTGGAGTCTTATTCCTTGTTCTGCAAAAGTATAGTTTGTCTATCTATGAATCTAGACTTACTCATGTGTAGATTGTCGATTTCATATAATTCCAATCCTTTATGTGAATATTTCATGTACACTAATAAATAGATACATTTTGAAATGTGTATATATATTTTGATTTTATATTTGGGTGAGTGACATAAAATATGAGTTCTCTATCGAGTTAAACATCAATATGGATCAAATATATTGATTTGGTGGAAGGATTGGTATTATAAAATAAATTACTAGAAGCATGAATGCATAAAAGAATACAATGAGATAACCTTTTAAATTAAATACCCTTAAATTATAAAGTTTGATATTCATTATGAAGAGAAACATGTCAAGCCCACAATCATTTAGTGCAGGTGACCCTAACGGTTAGGTTCCAATGAATTATCTTATTTAAGGAAAAAATTAATGAGGTTACTATAATAGTTAGTTACTTTCATCATGGTGTTTACTTTTGGTTCAAAATAGATGGTTACCCCTAATGGTTAGGATACTATAGGAATAGAGTTGGGTTTATCAAAATGATGGATTGGAAAAATGGGGTTTTGGATCAATTATCCAAGATTCTTTTATAATATAATTGATAATTATTATATATCATATATATCCATTGGATTATTTACATCATTATCCAATTTAATCCATGATGAAATATGGATCATGGACTTATAATTTTTTATGAGTAATTTTAAAATATATCATTGTTTTAGTTAGATCACAACTTTATTAAATGTTTAATAGAGCGTGATTCACATTTGATGAAATATTTTTAGTGTGTCAAAAGCATCATTAGCACTAAACATAACTTTGAAATAATAATTAATTTGAGATAATTAATTTAAATCATCATAATACTAGTATATTATGAAAATTTCATAAGTAGAACGACATTATATATGTTAGATAAAAACCTTTTAGTTACCAAATTTTGAAATTATTCAACATGTTAATATTGAATCTTATGAGGTGTATAGAATGATTCTATTAGAGTATAAAAGTCATTAGAGTTAAAATAACACATGGTATTGTATTATTATATTCTCGGTACGATTGGTAATGTCAATGATACTCAATATTATTGACTATGTAAATGGATTGGTGAGACAATAGGTTTCTTGTAAGTACTATTATAGTTAATAAATTCATAATTTTATTATTATTGAAAATTATCTGATAATATAAATGAGTTTAATAAATGTTTACCCTATTATTCTAAATACTTTAATGATTGATGCAATGTTAGTTTGAGAGTACAATAATTTTTCTTCATGTAGTTGGTCTAGGTTATTGAAACCTAAAGTTCAAATCATGAAGGAAGGAGTAAAGAGTACATAAAAATGATTTTTTTGGAATATTGGAAGGGGTTTTTTAAGCTTCATTTAATTTAAATTAAAATTTACAGTCTTATAAAAATCAAATCACTGGTTTTGAAGTGTATATGATACCAAATATATATTTTATAAGTGTTGTAAATATATAGGAGTTCAAAATCATTTTAAAAATTGATAATGCATCTATATTTCATACAAATGGGTAATAAGTGAGTTTTTACATCAATTATTTTAATGTAAATGAATATATCAACTCTGATGTATCAAAATATATGATTACTAAAATTATATCATTTACTGCATACGATAAGATAAATTTTTATTATTAATATTATAGGTTCCCATGTATTTATAAAATAATACCTTTTCATATCTATTAATATTTAAATATAAGATATTAATTTTATCTTAAAGGGGACACTTTTTACAATAGTGTACTTGATATGAAACAACAATTTTCTCCTAAATATTATGTTTCTCACAACATTGAGTTATACTGAAAAATAATAAAATAATAAAATTATTTTATATGGTAGTTAACTCCTAGTTTTTGTATTAGTGGAAATGAATAGAAATAACTACAATATGATTATACATGTTTTTAATTGTTTTTACATTTATATAATAAATTTTAGAGGGTTAAAATGAGAATGAATCCAATTTTAAGCATAAAATACTATAATAGTTTTAAAATGTAGTTTTATAGCCTTTTGAAGGAGAACACTATTTAAATATATATATTTTTTAAATTTTATATGATCTACTTGACAAAATAAACTTCTTATATAGAATAGGGACATCAAAATTTACATTAGTTGAATTTTTGATAATTTTATGATAAAGTTCATTTTAAATTAATTTTGAAAAATAGTACATTTTAATTCAAAACCGTCTTCTCATCTAATTTATTTATATAGTTAGAATGTAATTTTAATTGGTTTTAAAGTGTAATTGGAATATTTTTTCATTTAATCCAATTTTGGTCATTTTATGTAATTTCACTTTTAAATCGTACATAAACACATGTCAATATTTTGAATGTTTTTACTTCATCAAAACCCACTTTTCGGTTTTGACAGTGAGAATTTATTTGAAATTAATTGTTGTAAATTTTTTTTTGTTTTGAATTTGGAAAAATGGATTCCATAATTGGAATAAAAAGGTACTAATTGTGTAAATAATTACCTTTTATTTTAAGACATTATGAATAGTAACTTCATTAATTATTTTTATTTACCATGGTTAAAGGGTAAATCTGGTAAATAAAGGTAAAAAATAATATTATAATATAATAAAACTATCCTAAAACATGTCATAATCCTCCTGGATGAGATATTTCCAACCATGGGAATCCATGGGTTAATTTTAGGATCCCATGGAGCCACTTGGCTATGATATTGACTTGTTATTATAATTAATTTAAAATAAAGAGATATATAACAAAAACATGCATCTTTTACTAAACAAATTTAATATAGGTTTATATTACTGATATATTTGACTATAAATTGTCATTATAAAACAAAAAAAAATTCCTACATTATTTTATTTTATTTATTATTTTTAAAAATTAAATAAATAAATCTATTTATGACACAATGATGATGCAGTGATTACCTTATTAATGATAGATTCAAATAAATGATATTATAAATTTTAAAATAAATGTAATATGAAAATTTTGATTACATACACAAATTTTATATATGATTATTCCATATTATATTTTATTTAATTCCTTTTTATATAAGGAATCAATTTTTTCTGACTTAAAAAAAATCAATTACTAAATAGTGTTAAAATTGACATAAATGAGTTTTTAAAACAAATACTATTTTATTAAATGATATAATAGTCCTAAAAATATATTATTTTTCCAAATGACATATATAATGTTAAAAATGTAATTAATGGTCCACTTTTGGTTATATTTACATTTTATAGTAACTTTAGTAACCATATATTATCAAAATACAAGAAAACATGGTAAGAGTTATTTTTTTTAAATAAGGGTGAATGCTAAAAGATAAGGTTAATTTTGTGACCTAAACATGTCTAAAACCAATTGGTTGAGAGTATTTCGAACCATTATCATCTTATCCTCAAAATATATCACTTATTTAACTATTATAATTCAAAAATAAATTTATAATAAAATAATATTTCAAGTCTTTACTAAAGTAACCCTCCTTCCTCCTATAAAAGTCCACCACCTCTAACCACTTACTCACACCTATAAACCCATTGGATCATAAAAATTATTCTCAAATAATCCGCCAATATAACTACCTTCCACCTATAATCCTTGACATTGGAATAAGGCAATTCAAGAAATCTTTTTGGCTCAAATCAAAAGAAGTTACCCAATTTAGAGGTAATGTCTTCTCTCAAGTTCCTTTATATTATTTTCATTCATCACTCCATCTGATCTTCTTATTATATGATTACATAACAAAATCAGTATAATAAATATACTATGATGTTTTTATAATAATTATTATAACTAGAATTACACAAACCTCCATCTAATAAATATAAACATATTATTTATGTGTAGGGCGAACCACTGCCTCGCGAAATGATGATTGTTCAATTTTCTTCTTCCACCTATCATGGTGGCCATTAATATGGAACTATATTTATATATGATATATATTATATTTATATTTTATCTATGATTCTGTATTTTTTTTATTTTTATCATACCTTTATACGTTCCATAATGTGTAAATACGATAATTTCATTTGAGGAAGTGCGGACTACCGCCCCCTCAAAGTGATATTACTCGTTGATGCCACACATGGAATGTATAAAATATGGAATTAATGAAATTATGTAACCTATATAAAATAGTTTTTATAATTGAATTATTTTATACCTATGTATCATTTAGTTTTCATTCCTTTAATATTACAATGAAATGAAAGTAGTGTTCATGAGTACATACAACCTACCGTCTCCATGAATGGTGCATTTCATTTATTGTCTCCAAATGTTATAGACTATTATAAATAAATATATAATGGATATATATGATATTTAAATAACTAATATCATTATGAAGATGATTCAATTTTTACTACATGGACAATTTACATCAAAACAAGTTCATTTTCGACTCAAGTACTGAATATCGTCAAAACGACTGATATGAACATGAATAATTATGCGAGTGTTATAACAAGGTAAAAAATTATAAAAAGGAATAATAAACATGAAAAAGGTTCTAAAAAAAGTATAAATTAACTTACATTTATTTTTCAGGAAGAATAAGGAACAAATGTGACGATTTGGACGCATAGTAAGGGACTTCATCTCAATATCCATTCGTTGATTCAAATTTTGATTTATACATGAAGTTATTTTATACAGTATATAATCAGCCCCTTTGAATTTAAATTTCATTCAATGGTCTTCAATAGGAATATTTTTTTACAAATCATTTTACTAAACGACAAAAATAATGTTTCCTTTTAACATACAACAAAGACCTTTCTTCCACCGTGAGCATTATTTTATATTTGGATTCCTCTACAAGCCATAATTTTTTTAAAAAGAATAGTAAATACCATATTCTATTTTAAGGTATTTTGGTATTGAGAATGGTTTTGATAATGGATTGATTTTTTCAATATCTTGAACTGATATCTTGTGATTTCAATGTGGAAATGTTATCTTTCCTTTATTATTTTTTATGTGTTATGATTATGTTATGGTTCTTGGGAATAGTTTACATATATAGGTATTTTTGTGATAAACTGAGGCCAGGTGATCCTGTGATATCTCTCCAATGCATTGGGTAATGTGAAATAGGTAAATGTTAAATTTTCTCCTAAGAGATTTTGGAAATATACTATGGTTGGTATTCCAAACACAGCCATGAAGGTTTATCCCTATATAGATTTGAAATCTAATAAGTATGTATGTTTTGGATGACACAAGTTACCTTTATGAATTATGAAATATAAGAGTTATTCATAAATATTATAATTTCATGAGGTATCTTAAAGAGCTTATGATTTATCAGTGAAAATTATGATTTCATTGATTTGTATGTATTCATGGACTCATGTTTTCATTCCATATTTTATACCCCTTACTATGATTTTTATGTTCATCCCAAGTTTTTGAACTTTCTTTTCAAATGATATAAGGAAGGGTAAGAGAAAGGAATAATTCAAGAATATTTTTATCAATAAAATAATTCTTTTTTTTATTTATGGAGTTTTATTTTTATGAATAATTGGATAGAGTATAAGTGTTAACTTTGTAATATTTGATATGTAATGTAATATTTATTGCCTAATTATCTAAAAATCTAAACCTAAAAAGATCCTCAATGTGAATTAAAGTCAAATTATTGATTGATCTCAAGAAGAAGTAATTATTTAATGTTGGGGCCTTATAAATATGTTTTTATGAATAATTTTGGATTATTATTCAAAAAAAATGGTTAATGATTCATCATATTCTATAACATGATTTAAATGAATAAAAAAAATTATACATTCAAAAATATGTGATAAGAAGTTCCAGCCACCCATCAATGGGATATTTTAATAAATAGACTTTTTTTCAAAATAAAATTCCTCAAAACACATTGATTACCATATATAATATTGAAAAATATAGATTTTTTGAAAAATATTATTCTTAATAGATAGTAAGTTTTATTTATAAAACAAAAAAATGTTTGGGTGTCTTGGAATGTTATTATAAATAGAATATGATTTCTTTAGGGCCAGTGGGAGTATGATTGAACTTAATGATGTTAAAGTTTAAAAAAAAAATTGTTCCAATTATAAATGAAAGAAAATTTAAAATTAATATCCTAAAGAGTTTAGGATATGTAACCCTAATGAAAAATTTGAATATTAAATTTTGGTTTCAATGAGAATGTGAATATCACTTTTCTAAAGGATTATATAAGTAAAGATACAATGTGAATTTCACTTGTTATATTAAAATATTTTTATCATATGGTGATAAATAAAAATTTAAAGTGTTTAATTTAGTTATTATAAATTATTGAATTTCACTTTATTATAAATGATTTTAGGATTTGTTTTGGTGAGTAATAATGTATATAGTTACATTATTTATCAAAAAAATTCAAGGAAAAAGTTCGATGTAAAGAGATCCATGAATAATGATTTTAATCTTAGAAAATTTATAAGTAGACAACTAATATTGTTAATAATATAACATTTGAATATGTGGAGTTAAGGAGTTTAGATATGTTCACAGAGTTCAAATATAATAATATGATTCCCAAATTTCACTATCACTCCAAATTGAATTTTTCATGGATATTACATAGTAATGAGTTCGGTGGGATGTTGGATGTTTTTATCAAATGGTAACATATATATTTTCTAGGAGTTACATGTTTGTGTAATGAGTAAATAAATCACCCTATTGTGTAGTAGGCATAGGGATGCCTTATTAACCTATCATATATGATACGGTAGATTTAAGATTACATTAAGTTTTAGTAAATATTCATAATATATTTTATAAAAAATAAAATGTATCAAATGGGAATAAATCTATTATTTTTTATTTATTAACATTAACTACATATATATATGCAATGGAATATAGTTTATAATTTTTATTAATAATTTACCACTCGAAGTATGACTTTCAGTTTTCCCTAACCAATGTTCATCATTGATTAATATAGGTTATAGTGAGATATTAAGGTTAGTATGAGTATGATTCTTGTATAAAGATTTGGAATATGATAATGCGGTGAAAAAGTGTTTTTTCACATTGGATGACCCATTAATTATACAACATAGACTATCATTCACTATGTTTGTGGTATACTAGGGATACATGGATGAAAATTTAGACCACACCGCCTAAGGATTATGAGATAAGTGTCATGAGAATCATCATAATTTGATACATTTCTTATGAAATCCTTTATTCCTAGCTAACCTTGGGGTTTTTGGGTATTTAATCGATCATGTAATCGGTTTGAGTTTATCCAATTGGGATTATTCCTCTTGTATAATGAGCATGACATATGACCCTTGATTAAGATATATTATGGATAGTGCCGCTACACCTAGATGGTATGTATGAAATTCTTTTCTATTCAAATGAGTTATATATGATGTTTTAATCTATAAATGTTAATGATATGTAATGTATTCACTCTCTTTGTCATTCAATAATTATAGAATTACGAATTTACAATTTCAATATATGAGATTGCAATACTCTATGGGCCATGATAACTTGATGTATTTCACAATGGTAATTTATGATATTTAATGCAATAATGAGGTTTTACAAGTGGAAACAAGTATAATAATACATATGTTTGATAACTATCACCCCAGATCCCTTTTTAGCTCTAGTAGAATTGATTCTTTTTTGGAGGATGCTCTTTTTTAACATTATGGATGTAATGATTCAAAATAACAAATTCTAAAATGTTTTGTGGGGTCAAACCTTATGTTTTACTGAATATAGATTAAATTTGACCCATATAGATAGTGTAAAAGTATTTCAAAGTTAATCCAAAATTGCTTTAGATTGGTATTTATTTTCAATTTATTATGATGTAAAAAATGGTGGATTTGATTATATATTTATAATTTTTTTGTGATATACGAATTTTTTTATATTATTTTAAAATATATCATATATGATATGACATAATGTGAAATGGAACAAAGTATTTTATTATTTTTTTCCTGGGTGATATATTGAAGGAGATTATATTCCATAAGTCCCATTTTTATATTCTATAATAGGGATAATCATATTTTATGATTGGAAGGATATCATAATACATGAAATTTTATCTAATTAAATTCATAATTCAATGGTAATGTGTGATTGGATTATATCATAAGGAAATTCACACACATGTCATAGGTTATGATGTCCCATATCATATAGAATTTTCATGTATCTATCTTTGTTAGTTTTTATTATCAAATTCTAATCATTACCATTAAAAGGATTTTTCCATATATTATTTCATTTATGAATCGTTACATAAGATACAATGATTAACAATACGATGTATTAAATCATTAGATTTATGAGTTGGTCATGATTCATTAATCCATATGCTATAATGCTTCAGTCAATTCATGAACTGTCAAGGAGAATCCCCATGGAATTTAAAAATCCTACTACTATGTGGTGGTGGTTGTGTGTGGGTGTGTTTATTTATTGGATAAAAATTATTTATACCTTATGATCTCTTTCCATTACATAATTTACCTCAAGGGTTATAGTATATCATAGATAATATATAATTCTATTCATGTTTTGAATTATTCATCATAGCCTATAGATACCTCCATAGGTTGGACACCATAGGGCTGACACTATCCGGATCTTTATCAAAGCCATACAAAGATGATGAATATTGATGCTATTGTAAATCATTGATGTAAGTCAAGCATATTTATATCTTTGTTTTCATCATTTCAAATTTTCTAGGTTTCACATTCTATGCATGGTGATCATGGTTTTATGATTCATTTATTACGTCTACTATATTTAATAAGTGTTATTAGATCCCTATGAATCCTAATCAACTTTAATACCCAATTATTACGTCATTTATTATAGCATTGAAATCAAATAAATTTCTTTATTATAGTGGATAAATCTTTCCAAAATTTTTTTCCATTCTTCATAAATATAATATTATTTGTATTGGAAGTAACAATGAGATATTCCTCTTCATGTTTTTCATTGTAGACATTTTTTTCCACTAATTATTTTCAGAAATTCACTATCTTTAGTAATTAGTTGAGATTCGAATACCATATCCTTGGGGATTGTTTTATAAAATATAATTCCTTCTTTAATATACACACTTTACATCCACTGTATCCAATCAATAATCCTATATGTTTATTTATGTACACTGAATATTCAATATCATTATTGAGGTGGCAGAAAAACACCTGTTTGGATGATATTTTATATTCTTTGAGGATTCATATAAATAAAAATCAGTAGGGTCTCAAGTACTATAACTAGATAGAATGTCTCATCAAATTCAATCCCATCAACCATAGAATATCCCTTGTACAATATTATTGATTAATTCCTCATAATATTACCTTATTCATTTAACATAATACAAAACACTAACATAATTACAATAAAATTATTTTTTCCTTACATAAATTCTATCTCACAAGTGCTATACCTATAAATCTAGTATCTGTCACTTCTAGAACCATCTATTTATTTTTTCAAACATAATATATTGTAGTCTCAATACATTTAAATAATAATTATTGATAATATTTCACATTTCCTTGATAATGTATTGATATTTCCTTACATTTATAGGATAACAAAGGGAAGTCCCATCAAGGAAACTTTTCTCAAACATGAAAATATTTTATGCTTTCAATATGATAACACGTCATCTATCAAACACCATTACATACTTAAAGATAGTAGCCTTTTTATTATGCATTTTAAATTGAGACATGTCTAAATTTAGTTAATATATGAATTGTTTTTTAATATAAACCATTATTATAATCTCATGACCCTAAAAAAATATTGATGTATTATGCTCCACTAAAATCATTTGATCTGTTTTGTAATACCCTAAAATTCTAATGTAATAACCTCATATTCAATAGTGTATATGACATGAAACACTAATTTTGTAAGGGAATATAATATCTAAATACATTAAAATATATTTACTATTTTAAATAGATTCATTATATTATATATATTTCAATGCATGCAACACTGAGTTAGTGTGAGTTACATGTAAGAGAGAGCTTTTTTGATGGCTTTCATTACACATAAGTCCATGTTTTACCGAACTACAATATATTATTATAATATTATAATTTAACAGATTATAAACTATCTATTATGAATAATGTTATATAATGTATTAATATATCATTTATAAAACTAATTCATTAGTTACAAATTAATTCTAAATTAATATAAGATCCAATTAAAAATAATGGGAATAATTTATAGAAAACTATCTTTATGCTCAGAAAGCTATTTTACAATATTAATTAAATTAATTACAATTACTGAGTGATATTAATGTATTATATTTATAATATAATAAATAAAATATATTTTATATTTATCCCGTAGATTTGATGATCATAAGATAAGAACAAACTCAATACTTCACATAAAAACCAATATTTTTATGGAGGCATTTTTACCACCTTTTGTTGAACACCTGTATGAAAAAAAAATTGAATATTAATAAAATTTAAATTTCAAAATAGTCTTACTAATTAAAATTGAAACACCAATATTATTGTAGGGTGAGTTTTTGGTCTTTTTCAGTGAAGTTTCATTATTTTAATGAATTGTGAAAAATATTTAAATTTAATTCAGAACCGCTTTTTCATATAATTTATTTTTAAGGTTAAATAATAGTTTAAATAGATATTAATGATTAATAAAATAATATTTTTACAAATTAATCCAGTTGAGGACATTTTAATCAATTTTAGTTTGAAATTAACTGTAAAACATAGAAAATGTTTGGATGTTTTTACTTTATAAACTCACATTCTCGTCAAGCCTACAGTATTTAATTTAAATAATTTTCTACCAATTATGTGACAAGAATTTAAAAAAATTGATTCCATATTTAGAATCATAATAATTAATAATTTCTAATAATTTCAACTTAGTTTTTGACCAAAAATATTAGTAATGTTTTTAAAATTAATTAAATGGTGAAGGTAAAATTAAGCTTACTAAGGGAATAAACATTAGTGTTAATGGCCCAAATGACCTATAAACTTTTCCAAAAGCCATTTTATATGGTTATTTATAACCTATACCCACTATTCTAGAAATTGGACCATTACAGGATCTAAATTCAATGTGAATACTGTGTATGGAATTCCTTTGTCAAAATATTAAAATAGTGACAATCCTCCACTATAAAAAGGAATCCACTCCTCCCACTTACTCACACCTCCAAATCATTTTTCGATTAACCAATATCTTCCAAAATAGACCCTAAAAATTCATACTCTCATCATATACACCTCTATTTGGGTACAAATCATTCCAAGGAATCCCTTTGGTGCAAACCAAAAGGAGTTTCCCAATTAAGATGTAACATCTTTCCTTAAGTTCATTGGTATTATTTCCATTGTCCAAACCATAAAAATATTATTATTATAGTATTTTATAACCAAAATGGTATCCTAAATATACTATTATTTTTTAATTGTATGTTTTTGACCAAAAAATACACACAAATCCCTCTAATGGGTAACGAACATACTGTTTACGTGTACGATGAACTACTCTCTCATGAAACCAAGATTGTTCATTTTAATTTTCCACCTCTCATGGGGTCCATTCTGATGGAAAATATTTTTATATGTTTTATATCTGATATTTATTATGTATTTATACATCTACAATTATTCTATTACACATACCATTATGCAGTTCTTTTTGTGGGAATACGATAACATCATCTTTGAAAGTGTGGACTACCGCCTCCTTAAGGCGATGTGATTCATACAAACTATACATGGAATGTATAAATAATGGATTAAATAAACCTGTGCAAGATATATAACACATATATGGAACTTTAATTGTAACTCCCCGACCCCAGTTACCAAGAGTCGGTGCATTATTACATAACATTGACATGATCATAGGAAAGATCAAGTCTCGAAAGACCGATTAGTTTAGTAGCCTTGGAATAACTATAAACATTAATAAAGTTTACATTACATCATAAAAATGAAAACTAAAACAATATAGTCTCCATAGTCCACACTCTTATCCCCTCATACTATCCCTTCAGGTCATTCATAAATTACTTCTTCACATCCTGGAAAAAATAAAACATAGAAAAGGGGTGAGCTCAAATACCGAGTAAGGATAACAATATAGCAGAAAATTTCATAAATAAGAATAAACATTTAAGGAAATTTATAACTAAAACAAAAGCCTTTTAAACTTTAACTTCAACATAGTATGTCAAAAATAAAATGAAATAATTCCATTTAATTATTCACATGGATATTCTACTAATCGAAAAATCACATGCAATATCAATAACCACATTCATAATGATGGAATGCATAATGCCAGACTATCATAACCACATATCCAAGGCCTAGTTCCAAGACTAAAAATAAGATTTTGTCAAGGCCTTGTGCCAAGACACTATTTTGTCTCATGAGACCTACCGATGAATCGAGGAGCTATAGCGGGCTCCACCCGTCACATATTAAGTCCAATGCATTCCCATATGAAAAGGTTTAAACATAACATAAACATTCATATAAAACAAGCATACAAAATTTGAATACTTCATCCATAAACCATGAATGGTATAAAAATAACACATCCACATTCAAACATATCACAAAACCTTCAATACAATATAGAAGTTTTTTATCATAATAAATCAACTTCAAATAAGCATAAAATCCATCAAAGGATGTTGACATAGATGAAATCAAAACTCTTTTTAGAGAAATATCTCTTTCTATTTTGAAATCATTTAAGAGTCATATATTTATAAAATAAAAAATTTTCTTTGAAAATATTCTTATAATCTTGTAAGGGAAGCTTCGACGATTTTATAACGGCGTAAAATAGCCGCACCCGCCGTATAAGTTAAAAAACATTCTTACCTTAATTCTGTCGAAAAGGTTAAAAAGGACCTTGTTTGGAAAATGACAGAAAGATTCCTTTATAAAATTATTATAAAAATTCAACAAGGGTATAAATTAATTTATACCATAGTCTTTAAAATAGTAAGAATGATTTGAAATACATTTTTAGGAAATATGGATGTGGATGATAAAGAGTTTCCAGTGGATAATCACGTATAAACAACCTCAGATATTGAAGAGATTGTGAAATAACCCTTACCTTGTACTTTTCCTTTGTTGGGGTAGGTTAAACTCCTGTATAATGGTGAAATAACTGTTATTAAATTATACCATAATAATATATATTAATATGATATCATATATGATCTTTTAACATTGCTTTGTTAAAAATATTTTAGAATTATCGTCGTTTAGGGTGTTAAATTACTCATTTTCTTTTATATGTTTTCTTATGTAAGCCATGTTTGTTATGGATAGGTTGTATCTTATTCATATCTAGAATGATATTATGTCCTTAAACATTATTATTAATCTTCAAATGATAATTATTCTTCAATGGATACGATGGAGAATGAATCTCATCGCGTTCGTGGAGACGGTAGTCCGTACGTACGCACGAGCGACAATATCATTATTTTGATATTAAAATAATATTTAATTGCATGTTATATCATATATAAATAATAATTATCATGTTATATTTATTATTTAGATTAATTAAACATCATTATTATAACTATCCAAATAATAATGTTTTGAATAACAATTACACCACGACGTGGAGACGGTAAGTCGTACGTACGCACGTATGGTGACATGTCATTCAAAGGATGGATAAAATACTGAAATATGGTTGTACCATGTTTATAATAACATCAAAGTATATATAATATACTGTATTTATTATTTTATAATGGTAATAATAATGATATAAGAAGTGGAAGAAGAAAGGAACTTGAAAAGGGGTGGTGGAATCATTACCTCTTCTTCGGGTTCTTCCTTTTGATTTGGTCAAAAGGGATGCTTAGGTTGGCTTTATGACTAAAGTAAGGCCTCTAGGATGAATTTAGGGAAGTTGAGAGAGTATTTTGGCAGGGGTTGGCTGAACCAAAAGGATTTGAAGGTGTTAATTAATGAGAAGGGGGAGTGCCCTTTTATAAGAGGGGTGAGGGGCCCCTTTGGAAAATCTAGAAATATTATTTTATAATAAATTCATATTCGGTTTCTAATGGCTCAAAAGTGAATTATTGAAAGTTTAAGGTGGTTATTGGTCTAAAACCACTCAACCAATATAATTTATACAGGTTGGGGTCATTATATTAACCTTATCTTTTAGTTTTAACTCTTAGTTAATTAGTTTGACACTTACCATGTCACTTTGTATTTTTATATTATATAGTTAATAAACTTACTATATACCTTCAAGAGACCCCAAGTGGTTCATTAATGATACAAATATCATGATATAAGTCTCTTGGCCGAAAATTAGATTTTTTGGAATTGAATATAAATTAATAATATAATATTTGTTTTAAAAACTCTTTTATCTCAATTTTGACACTATTTGGAAAATTGATTTTTTTGAAAATCATAACAGAATTATTTCTTCGAAAAAAGTTTATTACATAACTCTTAACATGTCATATTAACCTATAAAATTAGTTTAATTCATAAAAAGTCTCAAATTATATATATTTGGGTATTTATAATATCAAATATTTTAATTTTTTACTATTATGGTAATTACTGCATCATCATTGTGTCATAAATAAATTAAATTATTTAATCTCTAAAAATTATAAATAAGATATAATTATGTAGGAAATCTTTTTATCTTTCTATTGAATATTTATAATCGAATTTATCTTATGTGTAACCCTATATTAATAATGTTTCAGTAAATAAACTTTGATTTTAACTCTTTAAACTCTTCTTTGAATTAAATAATAATAAATGTCCTAATCTAATCCAAGTGGACCTAAATGATAATATTTTATTCCTAAGGTTGTTTTTGGTCGATATAAACTTGTCCAATAGAATTAGGACATGTGATAGTGTAATATTAATATCATTTTTACCCTTAATTACCCTATTTACTTTTAACCGTGGTAAATAAAAGTAAAAAGTTACTATTCACCAAAAATTATTTTCATCTCATTGAACAAAATTTTACTCCTTGATATTAACCGTGTCTCTCGGATTTTTGAAATTCCACTCACAGAAGCGGTAAAATTACGTTTTATGAAAAATTCAGTTTTTTAACTACCACTTAGTGGTTTCACTATTCATCAAAAAATGAAGTTTTTGAGAAAAATACCAAAAATTCACCCTAGGATAATTTCGATATTCCGAATACAAAAATGAAGTCCACTTTGAAAAATAAAATTTATAAATTTCGAAAAGTTGGTATTACTATTCATAACGGCTAGTTTGATTGGTTGTGGTGTGTCAGAACTCGATGTTATGTACAACACACGCTATTGCATTATTCAAACAGAAGTGTACCGTAGAAGCTTGGGGTGTTACATTCTCCCCTCCTTCAAATAATTTCATCCTCGAAATTTCTAGAATACTACTGCATTAAAAGACTCGGGTGGTTCTTCATCATAAGTTCCTCAGGTTCTCACATTGCCTCTTCCATGTTATGGTTTCTCCATAGGACTTTTACCAGACGAGTCGTCCGGTTTCTCAGTACTTGTTCTCTCGTATCAAGAATCTTGACGGGATCTTCGCAATAAGACAGATCGGGTTCTAGTTATAATTCCTCATAGGTGAGTACATTCATTGGGTCAGGCATGTATTTCCTCAATAGTGATACATGGAACACATCGTGAACTTTGGAGAGATTTGGCGGCATTGCCAAATGGTAAGCTACAACCCCAATTTGTTCTAGAATTTCAAAAGGTCTGATGTACTTGGGACTCAATTTACCTTTCTTACCAAAACGTATGACTCCCTTCCATGGAGATACCTTCAGGAAAACATGATCACTGACTTGAAATTCCAAATCCTTCCTTCGATTATCAGCATATCTCTTCTGCCTACTTTGAGCTGCTTTGATATGTTTTTGGATTACCTTCACCTTTTCCATCGTTTCCTCCACTAGTTCTGAGCCTACAATTTTTCTTTCACCAACGTCATCCCAACAGGTTGGTGTGCGACATCTCTTTCTGTATAACGCTTCATATGGTGCCATCTGAATACTCGAATGGAAGCTATTGTTATAGGAAAATTCTACCAAAGGTAAATATTGATCCCACATACCCTAAAAGTCAAGTGAGCAGGAACTCAACATGTATTCTAAGGTTTTAATAGTTCGTTCTGATTGTCCATCTTTTTTAGGGTGGTAGGTAGTGCTCAAATGAAGTTCAGTATCCAAGGCTTTCTCAAGACTTTTCCAGAATCTTGAAGTAAAACGGGGATCACGATCAGAATCAATCGATAGGGGTACTCCATGAAGTCTCACAACTTCATCAATATATAGTCTTTCTAGTCGTTCAAGTGGTAAATCTTCCCTTATAGCAAGAAAAATGTGCTGACTTTGTAAGACGATCAACAATGACCCATATTGCATCGTTCCTTCGAGGAGTCATTGGTAGCCCCATGAAAAATTCCATCGTAATATTGTCTCATTTCCACTCTGGTATGGGAAGAGTTTTCATGACTCCTCTAGGCTTTTTCCTTCCAACTTTCACTTGTTGACACACCATAGATCTTGACACAAAATCAGCAATCTCCCTCTTCATGTTGTCCCACCAAAAATGTTCCTTCAAATATCTATACATTTTGGTTCTCTTAGGGTGTATAGAGAAATTGGAACTATGAGCATCATCCAAAAATTCCCTTTTTAGATCAGGTATATCGAGAACACATAGTATCTTCCCAAATTTCAAAATTCCATCTTCATACACAAAGTCTCTCAATCTCCCATCATTCATAGCTTTAATCTTCTTTTGAAATTCTTCATCATCGTTCTGAGAACTCTTAATCCTTTCTAGTAAAGATGGTTTGGCAACTATTTGAAAAAGCATTGATGTTTCACCTTCCCTGGTTATTCCCATGTCCATCTTCACTAGATCCATGAAAATTGGATCCCTTTCAATTCACATATTGTTCAAAACTCCATGATCTTTTATTCTCAAAGCATCTTCCACCTTGTTTGCTTTCCCCGGGTGGTAGTGTATCGTACAATCATAATCCTTGAGTAATTCAAGCCATCTCCTTTGCCTCATGTTGAGTTCTTTTTGTGAGAAAATATACTTCAAACTCTTTTGATCGGTATAAATCACACATTTTTTACCATAGAGGTAGTGCCTCCATATCTTCAAAGAAAAGATCACAGCTACTAACTCGAGATCATGAGTAGGATAGTTTATTCATGAATTTTCAATTGTCGTGATGCATAGGCAATAACCCTATCATTCTGCATAAGGACACAACCAAGTCCTTTCTCCAATGAATCACTATAAATAACGAACCCATCATTACCCGATGGTACAGTCAATATAGGAGCATTGACTAATATTCTCTTCAGTTCTTCGAAACATTCTTCACACCCTTTTTTCAAACAAATTTAACCCCTTTACATGTGAGCTTTGTTAATTGGTTAGCCAACCAGCAAAATTTTGGACGAAACATCAATAATAACCTGCTAAACCAATAAAATTGTGCACCTCAGTTATACTCGTAGGTGATGTCCATTCTTGGATTGCCTTGGTCTTAGAAGGATCAACATAGATTCCATCTTTAGAGACAATATGGCCAAGAAAAGAAATCTCCTGAATCCAAAATTCACACTTATTAAACTTCCCATATAATTCATGTCTTCTCAGAGTCTTCAGAATAATGCACAAGTGATTTTTATGATCTTCGTAGCTTTTGGAGTATACCAAGATATCATCAATAAATACCACCAAAAATTCATCAAGATATTCCTTGAAAACTTTATTCATCAGATCCATGAATACATAGGGTTCATTAGTCAATCCAAAAGGCATTACTATAAACTCGTAATGCTCGTACCTGGTTTGAAATTCTGTCTTCGGAATGTCTTCCTTCTTCACACACAACTGATGGTATCTAGATCGAAGGTCAATCTTTGAAAAGTATTGATCTCCATGCAGTTGGTCAAATAAATCATCAATGCGAGGTAGGGGATACTTGTTCTTTATTGTTATAGCATTGATCTCCCTGTTGTCGATACATAACCTCATAGATCCATCTTTCTTTTTAACAAAAAGAACATGGGCTCCCCATGGAGAAACACTAGGGGGAATAAATCCCTTATTACTCAATCCCTCTAGTTTTTTATTTAGTTCAACTAATTATACAGTGGCCATTCTATAATGGGTCTTCGATATAGGCCTTGATCCAGGAATTAAATCAATGGAAAACTCAACTTCTCGTTCTGGAGGATGTCCAGGTAAATCTTCCGGAAACATATCTACATATTCTTTCACAATAGGTACATCCTCTATTTGAACATTCCTTTCCTCACCCATTGTAATTTCATCCTCTTCCTCCAAAATAATTGAATTTAGTTGAGCTACTAGGGGTTGATCTAGATAAGAATTAGGTGGTGACGATTCTTCTCTAAAGATAAGGTGTTCCTTATCATCATCATCAAAAATCATAACCTCCTTCTTCTTACAATAAATCTTCGCATCATGGTCTGAAAGCCAATCCATACAGAGGATTATATCAAACTCAAACATAGGTATGGCGATGAGATCAGCGGATAAAGAACATTTATGTGTTCTAATAGGGACTGATTAACAAAACTTTGTTGCAATGATAATTCCCTTATGAGTTTTAACTGACAACTCCCTTGTTAAATCAAATTGGAAATATCTAAATTTCTTAGAAAACTGGGAAGATATGAAACAATGCGATGATCCATAATCAAATAATGCATTTTCTAAACTTGAGGAAACCATTAAATTACCTGCCACCACATCTTTTGGAGCTTCTACCTCAGCAGTAGTGATAGCATAAGCTTGGCCTTGATCTCTTGGCCTTTTCTGAGGTAAGTTCCCCTAACGATTAGGAAATTCATTGGAATAATGTCACATCTCCCTGCAATTGTAGCATTGGACATCAGTAGCTTCCTTCTTCCCCTTGCAATCACGAGCTTGGTGGCCTTTTTCACCACACTTGTAATAGACTCTCGTTCTTTTTAAGCAATTACCAAGGTTTTTCTTCCCATATTTATTGCAGGACGGATATTCAAGTTTTCCCTTATTCTCTTTATTTCCATTCCTAGATTGATCAGCAGATCTCTTCTTCTCTTGATTTGCTTTAAAGTCATATGACTTAGAGAATTCTTTCTCTGTCTTGATAGCACATAAGACAATGTCTTCGTATGACAAGAAGGATTGTGAGACTAATGCTCGATGGAGAAATGGTTATAAATCATCAAAGAAATGATCAATATTTCTTCTTTGGTTATGAATATAATCTCCAGCATACCTTGTTAACCTTGTAATGTTAGCCTCGTACTTTGCGACATTCTCAACCTCCTTGTGTCTCAGACTCAAAAATTGTCTTTCCATATCTTCTCGATGGTCACGAGGAAAGTATTTTTCTAAAAACAGATCTTTGAACTCCCTCCCTTCCATATTTTATACTTCATCATCTTCCTTCATGTTTTGAATCAATGACCACCATTGATCATCATCTCCAGTGAGGCAGTAAACTGCCATGATAACTTTTTCCCTTTCACTACTCCCCAAATCCTGAAATATTTTCTCTAGGGAATTTATCCATTACCCAGCTACTAAGGGATTTGTACTCCCATTGGACGTTGGTGGTTGTTGCCTCATGAAGCGATCTAACATTGATCCTCCATGCTGCGGATCAGGGTGCTCCATACAGGTAAGGTTATTATTCATAACCTGAGTGAGTTGTCCCAGTATGGTGATTAGCTGATCGGCACCAGTTGCATCACCAGCTCCACTATAATTATCTTGAGAAGGAGGGAAATCCCTACATGGAGTGCGTGCATTGATACAGTTTCTATTTCTTCCACGAGGCGCCATTTCTAAACAATGGCATAAACTAGATCTGTTTATGAATCAAAATACATAATTTCAAACTTATAAAACACTTAACATAAATTGAACTATTTATGGATATAATCCATAATCATAAAAATGTTTTATTTGAGGAAGTATATACTCATAAACCCTTCATAATGATTTTTAATGAAAATGAGAGTTAACCTAAGCATATCCCCCGGGAGTGTCGTAACCAAGAGTGAAGCAAGGCCCGTTGTCGTGCACTAGTTTTCGTTCGAGTCCAGCTCAAAGCGGTGTTTTCAGGTTTTACCCCTAGGTACATCTGTGCCAGAGCCGCCTCTATCTACTCGTATCCAGACATGGATGTATTGCTCGGAAAACTCACAAAATCTCTACAATACCAAAATTCTAGGAAGTTCTTCTATACTAATCCTTAATGTCCATCTTAGGTCTATGTGCTCTAATCAGAGTTTATCTAAATCTAGCTTCTAAGGTTAGTACTAAACTTCCTCTGATACCAACTATAACACCCCGACCCCAGTTACCTAGATTCGGTGCATTATTACATAACAATCGCATGATCACAATAAAGATCAAGCCTCGAAAGTCCGATTAGTTCAGTAGCCTTGGAATAACTAGATACATTAATAAAGTTTACATTACATCATAAAAATGAAAACTACAAGAATATAGTCTCCATATTCCACACTCTTATCCCCTCACACTATCCCTGCAGGTCATTCATAATTTACTTCTTCACATCCTGGGAAAAATAAAACATAGAAAAGGGGTGAGCTCAAATGCCCAGTAAGGATAACAATATAGCGGAAACTTTCATAAATAAGAATAAACATTTAAGGCAATGTATAACTAAAACAAAAGCCTTTTTAACTTGAACATCAACATAGTATGTCAAAAATAAAATGAAATAATGCCATTTACTTATTCACATGGATATTATACTAATCGAATAATCACATGCAATATCAATAACCACTTTCATAATGATGGAATGCATAATGCCAGAATATCATAACCACATAGCCAAGGCCTTGTGCCAAGACTACAAATAAGATTTTGTCAAGGCCTTGTTCCAAGACACTACTTTGTCTCATGAGACCTACCAATGCATCTAGGAGCTATAGGGGGCTCCACCCGTCACATATTAAGTCCAATGCATTCCCATATGAAAAGGTTTAAACATAACATAAACATTCATATTAAAACTAGAATACGAAATGTAAATACTTCATCCATAAACCATGAATGGTATAAAAATAACACATCCACAGTAAAACATATCACAAAACCTTCATTACAAAATTGAAGTTTTGTATCATAATAAATCAACTTCAAATAAGCGTAAAATCCATCAAAGGATGTTGACATAGATGAAATCAAAACTCTTTTTAGAGAAATATCTCTTTCTATTTTGAAATAATTTAAGAGTCATATATTTATAAAATAAATCATTTTCTTTGAAAATATTCTTATAATCTTGTAAGGGAAGCTTCGACGATTTTATAACGTAGGAAAATAGCCGCACCCACCGTATAAGTTAAAAAAAATTTACCTTAATTTTGTCGAAAAGGTTAAAAAGGACCTTGTTTTGAAAATGACAGAAAGATTCCTTTATAAACTTATTATAAAATGTAAACAAGGGTATAAATTAATTTATACCATAGTCTTTAAAATAGTAAGAATTATTTGAAATACATTTTTGAGAAACATGGATGTGGATGATAAAGAGGTCCCAGTAAATAATCACGTATAAACAACCTCAGATAATGAAGAGATTGTGAAACAACCCTTACCTTGTACTTTTCCTTGGTTGGGGTTGGTTAACCTCCTGTATAATGGTGAAATAATTGTTATTAAATTATACAAGAATCATATATATTAATATGATATCATATATGATCTTTTAACATTGCTTTGTTAAAAATATTTTAGAATTATCGTCGTTTCGGGTGTTAACTTACTCATTTTCTTTTATATGTTTTGTTATGTAAGTCATGTTTGTTATGGATAGGTTGTATCTTATTCATATCCATAGTGAAATTAAGTCCTTAAACATTATTATTAATCTTCAAATGGGAATTATACTTGAATGGATACGATGGAGAATGAATCTCATCGCGTTCGTGGAGACGGTAGTACGTACATACGCATGAGCGACAATATCATCCTTTTGATATTAAAATAATATTTAATTTGATGGTATATCATATATAGAGAATAATTATAATGTTATATTTATTATTTACATGAATTACACATCATTATTATAACCATCCAAATAATAATGTTTTGAATAACAATTACACCACAACGTGGAGACGGTAAGTCGTACGTACACACGTATGGTGACATGTCATTCAAAGGATTGATAGAATACTGAAATATGGTTGTACCATGTTTATAATAACATCAAAGTATATATAATATACTGGAGTTATTATTTTATAATGGTAATAACAAAGATAGAAGAAGTGGAAGAAGAAAGGAACTTGAAAATGGGTGGTGAAATCATTACCTCTTCTTCGGGTTCTTCCTTTTGATTTGATCAAAAGGGCTCTTTAGGTTGGCTTTTGGACTAAAGGAAGGCCTCTAGGATGAAGTGAGGGAAGTTGATAGAGTATTTGGGCAGGTGTCGGCCGAACCAAAAGTCTTTTAAGGTGTGAATTAATGAGAAGGGGGAGTGCCCTTTTATAAGAGGGGTGAGGGGCACCTTTGGAAAAGCTAGAAATATTATTTTATAATAAATTAATATTTGGTTTCTAATGGATACAAAGTAGATTATTTAAATTTTAAGGCAGTGATGGGTCGAAAAATACTCAACCAATAGAATTTAGACAGGTTTGGGTCATTATATTACCTTATCTTTTAGTTTTAAATCTTAGTTAATTAGTTTGACACTTACCATGTCACATTGTATTTTTATATTATATAGTTAACAAACTTACTATATACCTCCAAGCGACCCCAAGTGGTCCATTAATGGTACACCTATCATGATATAAGTCTCTTGGACGAACCTTACATTTTTAGGAATTGAATATCAATTAATAATATAATATTTGTTTTAGAAACTCTTTTATGTCAATTTTGACACTATTTGGAAAATTGCTTTTTGTGAAAATAATAAAAGAATGATTACTTATAAAAAAGTTAATTAAATCATTACTAACATGTCATATTAACCTATAAAATTAGTTTAATTCATAAAAGTCTCAAATTATATTTATTTGGGTATTTATATTATCAATTATTTTAATTTATCACTATTATGGTAATTACTGCATCATCATTGTGTCATAAATAAATTAAATTATTTAATGTCTAAAAATTATAAAAAAAATATAATTATGTAGGAAATATTTTTAGATTTATAAGGAATATTTATAATCTAATTTATCTTATGTTTAACCCTATATTAAAAAAATTTAGTAAATAAACTTTGATTTTAACTCTTTTAACTCTTCTTTGAATTAAATAATAATAAATGTCCTAATCTAATCCAAGTGGACCTAAATGATAATATTTTATTCCTAAGGTTGTTTTTGGTTGAGATAAAATTGTCCAATAGAATTAGGACATCTGTTAGGGTAATATTAATATCATTTTTACCCTTAATTACCCTATTTACTTTTAACCATGGTAAATAAAAGTAAAAAGTTACTATTCACCAAAAATTATTTTCATCTCATTGAAAAACATTTTACCCCTTGATATTAACCGTGTCTCACAGATTTTCGAAAATCCACTCACAGAAGTGGTAAAATTATGTTTTATGAAAAATTCAGTTTTTTAACTACCACTTAGTTGTTTCACTATTCATCAAAAAATGAAGTTTTTCAGAAAAATACCAAAAATTCACCCTAGTATAATATCGATATTCTGAATCCAAAAATGAAGTCCAATTTGAAAAATAAAATTTATAAATTTCAAAAGGTGGTTATTACTATTCATAACGGCTAGTTTGATTGGTTGTGGTGTGTTAGAACTCGGTGTTGCGTACAATACACGTTATTGCATTATTCAAAGAGAAGCGTACTGTAGAAGCTTGGGGTGTTACATTAATTATTATATACAAATTTTTATTTTTCTTTTCATTATTTTAATTTGAAATCTAAATAAAAGTATCATTCATGAGTATGTACGGCCTGCCAACTACATGAACAAAGAATTTCATTTCTTTTCTCCAATACTTATAGATTATTATAAATGTATATTTACTGAATATATTTGATATTTAAAACATGGTTTAAATTATTCACATTATTAAAACGTGATCTAATTTGTATTAACAACATATAACAAAACAAAACTTACTCGAGAAAACTATAAAACTAGCTCCTGAAATAGTAAAAATAATGAATAGTAATTAAAAAACTAGTAACAAAATATAATATGAAGTTAAAATATTTTATTATAAATTTAATTATTGTTTTTTAAATGTTAGTAACATGTTTTAACCCCTTTTATATGAGGTTAAAGAACATTCACCCAAAAGTAAACACAAGGTAAGGGATTTTCAACTCACTTTTTAAATCTATGAGATAAATATTACATTCAACACATACTTCATTATGTGGTTTATCTACTTTCTATTTTAATATATTATATCATCAATTTATTTTTTTCATTGTATTTAAATCTTTTAGTTATTTTTATTACTTCTTGAGGATAATGATTTAAATTATTTCAAAGTTGCTTCAGAAACATTAGGATGTTTAAAGATAATTTTTCTTGAGTATAATTCTAATTATCTTTCAATGGTATTTAAATTCGAGTAAATTATATAACCATTGTTCAATAAACCCTTTAATTTTATTATCCTATAGTTATTCATGAACATTTTAAATTATTCCTGCAAGTTTTATATTTCTTTTTACTCAAAATTTATTAGATATTTTTTTCCATAAAACCTAACTTTATATCTCTGTTTAGGCGGAGAAAACTATTTTCTTCTAAATTTTTTTTTTATTAAAATGATTTAAAAAATAATTTTCAAATGAATTGGTAAATAAATTTTTAAAATTTCTTCTTTTACCAATTTTTTCATAGGAATCTTCTTTTCACATTCTAAACAACACATTTTTCTAACCTTTTCCATATAAAATGAATGTTCTTTTTACCTCGTACGGATTTATGGATTTACCAAAATCCATTTATTTGAAATTTAATTTTGATAATTATAATGATATTTTTTTAAACAATGTACTTTTAAAAGTGAATTTCAGATAAAATGTTTTTCAAAAGTTTTATTCATAATAAAATGATATTTTCCACAACACTATTTCTTTAATATTTCCTCATTATATTTCTATTCATCATCGATAACAAACCTCTATTTTAATATACGTGGGATATGCTGTGTTTATACAATTCTTATTCCTCTATTGGATGGTTTAGGATTGATTTTTTCTAGGATAGTATTCATATTCACTTCCTTGATTCCTTTTGATCCCCTTGAAATATTCAATTTCTAATGATCATTTTACATTGAATTCCACCTAAATAACCATATCATTTTTCAGGTAAATGATTATTCCATTAACGTTATACCATTTTTATTGGGTTTACATTGAAATTTATTTGATTGAATGGTGACATATTGATAAATATTTATTCTTTATTTAATATGGATATTTTATAGGTTATATTGTTTATTAATTAAATTGATTACTCATTATTAAGATTAATTTGGAAATGAAATGATAGGTGGTGATTGAAAATTATATAGCTCCATGATGCATCGATGGGTTCTCGTGAGACAAATAAGTTGCACAAATATAGAAGGTTTCTATCCATAGTTTTAAACAGGGGATAGATCTTGACAATAGAGGTTTTCATGTGCCTAAGACATGACATCCAATAATTAAGATTTACCTTCATTTTGATTCAATATTTATTATCCATGAGATTTTCACATGATAAAATCTTGGTATTCCTTTCATTCGTGGTTTCTTGATTAAATGGAAAGCGTTTTTAGTTTCATACCTTCTATATTGTTTTTTTACTTATCTATTTATTTGAATGGAATGTGCTTCTATTACTTATAGTGGCATATTGTCTATGTACTTCCTTCTAAGATTGTTTATTACATGTTATGTGTGTTCAATTATTTAGCATTCCATATTTATTATTCTCATTGATTATTTATTTATTTCACTATATGATTCCCTTACTGAGCATTTGAGATCACCCTTATTATGTTTCTTTTCCCCCTGATTCTTTGATGTGTACAAAGAAAGGTATGAAAGGATACACTAGATGCAATAAATTTTTCTCAAAGTTATTTATAAATAAATACATTATAATTATATTATAATTTTTAATGAAAGACTTAGGTATGTATTCAGTTTACCAAGACTACTAACCTCTCGATCCTTTGGGATATGATTCCTTTTAACCATGCCAATCTAATTGAAAGCTTACACCAGGTTTGGGAATTCTGGGGTTAGGTCACTATTTTTGGTATCAAAGGATGTTTAGTAGAAAACGTGGGAAATAGATTTAGAAAAAACATAAATATGGAACATATACCTAATGTATAATTTCAGGATAATTATGGAAGAACTTCCTAAATTTTTGGTTACATAGAGAATATGTGGGTTCTCTAGGAATATATGTTTATCTAGATATTAGAAGTGGGTGTGGTTCTAGCATAGATTTACCTAGGAGTAACAACTATGACAAGGTGTGTCAGGCCTAACTCGGCATAACAAAGTTTTCACGACCCGTCCCCTGGGGCCTGAGCCATAACATACCCTAATCCCACCTCACGAAGGCCAGGGGTTGGAGACTAGCACCGAAGGCGTCAACCTAAAATTGGGAGGTATTTTCCTGAGTACCTGTACATACACATGCCCAGACACATCATAAAAACTGAAAGGGGAAAACAAGTATACTGAAAAAAGTGTTGAGTACATGTACAACTAAAAATAAGGGGGCCAGAATATACACCCAACAAAAAGAAAACTGAAAACAACAAAGTACAAAGTGACTCGGGTAGCCATCCACTGAAATCCCCACTTGATGGAAGGATTATTGTAGCTACTGGAATCCAAATAAGTACATACTATCCACCTGAATCTACTAGGTCCCCTGGTCCAAGGCCTCCAAGTCCATTGTCGAAACATCTGTCATCTGCATAAGACACATCATGTACATGTGAAGCCCGTGAAGGGGTGAGTAAAATAGTAATAAGTAGGGGACCCCGGTCCCCTAAGGAAAAATACCACAAAGCAACCACAAAGATAATACATAAAGCAAGGATAGATCACACCAGGTATATTCTATAGTTTGAAAGGATCATCGGTTATAGTGAATAGCATTTCGTACTATTGAGGGACTCATCCCCGATGAATCACTCAAGTATACCGGTCCACTAAGGTAAACACAACTGCTTATCTTCTACTAGCCCAATGAGTTCCACATGGCTTTTCCGGGCCACTAAGGTGCACACTGCTCTACCTGAGCAGTGCGGACATCGGTTGCCACCTCCACGTGGCGCAAGTTATCGCTACTCCTCAGTGCCACCATATTCGACCGGTCGCAACCTCCTACCGCCACAGCATACTAACAGGCGTACTGCCTCCCTCCCCCTGCGGTCTCTTCCGGCGCTTGTGTACTGGTGGTTCCTTCTGCGGGCTACCAGAGTTTCTCTGGTGGACCGTTTCTCAATCCACCTGTGCCTATGGGCTCTGTAGGGTCTCGCCACCATCACGATGGTCTTAGATGTTCCTTGTTTCCATCTTGGAAAATCCATTCACAATGAACTCACATGAGGAGGGGCTAGACCCTTGTTCATGTCATCCCACACCCTTCACGTTAAAAGATTTAATATTTGGGGGAGGTTCGGGGAAGATGTCAATACATGATCATTCAGTCCCGATGTTGAACCCCAAAAAGAGTACCATCCTGCAAGAATGAGTGACCCATGGATCAACCTATCTGTGGCAAGATCTTCATTCATTATTTAGAAAAAAGGATAAAGAGGTCTTCAAAATAAAACCCCTACCATGTTGACATTCGTTTTTATAGCGCTCCATCCTCGAGGGTCCAAGAGGTCTATGGTGTTCTTCATTATTCGAGGTACATCGAAGTCGATGACGTCCTACTGGAATTCATCATTATTCATTGGGGAGCAAATATGTTAGAGGCTCATTAGTGAATCCTTACACTTTAATCCCCATTCCACCAACACGTCAAACTATTAAAAAGAAAACACGTCACATCATTTCTGTTACGTTACGACGTCGCATCGTTAAGTAGTTTCATTTATGAAACAATGTTGTTGTTACACATTACTAAAGAATTGTTACACTGAGTGTTTATGTTCCATTAAGGATCTCCATTAATGTGCCTCATCACTGCACTGCAGTGTCTCCATGTCGCCACTTGTCAGTGAGAAAAGAAATAAAATAATTTTTTAAATAATTTTTATTATTTTTTCACGAATGTTCTGAAAATTTACTTTTCTATTTTACCCTTTTCGGATGATGCTATGTACTTTCTATGAAAATCCCAGCATTTTGAGTTCAACGGTGCTATTATATTTTCAATCTGAGCACCAGTTCAAAAGATACAAAAACATTATCTCACATTTACTGGTCATACCTTAAAAAAAGTTTAAAATTCCGTTCCGAGGTCACCAGGGCCCAAAATCACGTTCCATCAGAGTGTATAGTCTCTAAATAATTCCATATAATTAAAAAATTAAAAATAAATTATAATACATTACACAAGTACATGACATCGGGCATTACCGTGCACCTATATTGACACTCCCGAGGGATAAGCTTAGGATAATTCACATTTTCCTTACAAACCACTATGAAGAATTTTTAAAACGAATAACCTAGGATAAACCTAAGGTGTTTTATATTGGGGAAAATGTTTCATGATTTATAAATACTATTAATGATATTATGGATAAACCCTACACAAAAGAAGGACCTATGTGGAAATAAATGGATGAAGTATTTTTGTGTTATGTTTTTATTGAAAACATTAGTTAAAATTATCTTTAGTGAGTAACCTTATTTCAAGGATTTAAATCATATTTATTTTATAAAATTATATTAATATGGTCTTATAAAAGGAAAACATATAAGTCGGGTGACCACCAATCAAATTCGTCAAGGCCATGGTACTTAATCCCATGACCGAATGATGATAAGGTCTTAACACCAACTACTGACCTAGGCAATTTCTTGGTTAATATGCCATTATTTTTAGTCGAATAATTTGAAAAATAGATTCTAATTATGAACCAGTAGTGTAATTTTCATGTTTTAGGAATAAATGTATTAAAAATACTATTTTTGGAAAATATTTTAAGACAAATAGTTGGAAATTTAACTCTTTTATGTGTACAAGGCCTCAGCCTTAGACATTTCATAATCTTGAGTTAATCCAAGAATTCACATTGAGGATCTTTTATTGTTTAGAGTTGAAGATAATTTTGACATAACTATTAAATTACATCTCAAATATTTTATTGTAGACACTTCTACTCCATCCAATTTTTTACAATAATAAAACTCATTAAATAAAAACAATAATTCTTTTCATGAAAAAAATCTTCTTGAATTTTTCCTTTCTCTTACCCTTCCTTATATACTATGAAAAACATTTCAAAAACATGGGATGAGCATAAAAAGATCAATAAGGGTTATAAAATAAGGAAGAAAACATTAGTCCATCATTACATATAAATCAATGAAATCATACTTTTAACTCATAAAACATAATCTCTTTAACAAACCTCATGAAATCATAAGATTTGTGAATAACAAACAGAAATAATAAATCATAAAGGTAACTTTTTCCATCAATAACATACTTACATTATAGCTTTCACAACTAAATAGGAAGTTATGTTTGGAATACCCATCATAGTATATTCTCTAAATCTCTTAGGAGAAACATTAACATTTACCTCTGTCACGATACCCAATGCATTGGAGAGCTATCTCAGGCTCCCCCCTAAGTTTATCACAAAACCACCCGTATTTGGTTTGCCACATAACCACCCGTCAAATGTCCAAGTAACATTACATAATCATAACATATAAAATATTTAAATTATCAACATTTCCCTCATCAATCATAGGAAATAAATTCAAGATATTTAAATATTCAATCCATTTCCTAAACCATATAAAACATTGAATAAATAGATTTTTGAAAAAAAAGTGTCCCATGCCACATTGAAACTATTAAATGAATTAAAATTTTAAAACATTAATGTCCATATAAATAAATACTTAAATAAATTTTGAAAACATGGACATTAATTACAACGATTTATAAGATTAAATATTTAAAACATTTAAAACAATGGTTTAGTTAAAGAGTCCCTTACCACTTGAGAAAATAATTGAATAAAAATAATTGAATAAAAATAATTAAAGAATAAAATTAAAATAAACCTATAATATCATGAGAATAAATAAATTCAGGATATAATATTTCAAAGTGTAGTATATACACCTTATAGGATAATTAAGGTGCACAATATCAAGATGTGCCTCAATGAAAGGAGATTGAGACGTAGTACCTTAAAATGATTGTATCATTAGATTAAGGATAAATTAATTACATAATTATGTGTGAAAAATATAAATACACCCAATATATGTGGATATTAAGTGTAAATAAATCAGAGGTCATTCAAACATATTCATGTAAAAAATACCAATGACATGGATATTTAACTCAAGGAATGGAGATTGAGCTAAGATTTCCCTTACAAAGTTCGTATAAATGACGTAGGAATTTATCAATGGGGTTATTTTGGGTAGAAATAGTATATAATCAAAAAATTAAGTGTAAATTACAATATAAATAATAATATAGTTATTCCACACATAATAATAAAAGAATATAACTAACGAAGTATGCATAAAATCCAAAGAGTTGAAATTGAGTTTAGAAATTCCCTTACGAAAATACGGCAGCCTAACGGTGTCACTTACAAATTCCAAAAATGAGTTGTTGAGAGATTAAATGGTTTATAATCATTTGGAAATAAAATTTACATAAATAAGTATATAAATTAGATACCCAAACATAATAAAATGGGAATTAAAAGACATAACATAAAGGAAGTCACTGACTAAAAGAGGAGGGTGAAAGGTTACCTTACAAATATAATTTGTAAATAAAATAGATCGATTGTGTGTATTCACTATAAGTACACATAAATAAGTAAAAATACAAGATATGATACCAAAACAAAATTCACACAAAATCATAGCACGACATAATCAAGAAGTAGAAGATCAACCCAATGAATGGAAATTGGTTTAACATGTTCCCTTACCTTGAGTTTGACTCATCACGTATGTTCCTTGTTCTTCCTAAATAATAAAATTAAGTCAATTTATAATTTATTTCTAACCTTTTAATAGTTTATTATTCCTTTTATATCACTTATTGCCACATTATAAACATTACATAATTATTTATGTTAATATCGGTTGTTTTGTCGATATTTGATACTTGAGTCAAAAATGAACTTGTTAAAATTACAAATTGTCCATGTGGTCAAAATTCCATTATATATAAATTATATTCATGATTTAAATATCATATATATTCATTATATATATTTATTTATAATAGTAAATTACATTTGGAGATAATAAATGAAATGCACCATTCATGGAGACGGTAAATCGTACGTACGCATGAACACTACTTTAATTTCTTTTTAATATTTAAAGAAATAAAAACTAAATGATACATGGGTATAATATAATTTCATTGTAATATCATATTTTATATATTTTACATAAATTCATTAACTTCATCCTTTATATGTTCCATGTATGGCATGAATGAGTCATATCACTTTGAGGGGGAGGTAGTCCACACTTCCTCAAATGAAATTATAGTATTCACACATTATGGAAAGAATAAAGGTATGATGTAAAGGGAAAATAAAGAATAATAGAGAAAATATGAATATAAATTATATCATATATAAATAATTTTCCATCATAACGGATTCCATGAGAGGTGGCAGGGGAAAATTGAATAATCATCATTCAGTTATGGAGGAGTTCATCATACACAGAAACAATATGTTCATATCCATTAGATGGTGGTGTGTGTAAGTGTAGTTATAATAATTCTCATAAAAACACCCTAGTATATTTAGGATATTGGTGTTGTTATGTAATAAAAAATCAGAATATAATAGGAATTGAAGAAGTAAAATAATGGAAATGAATTTTAGAGAAGACGCTACCTCTTAAAATGTTTAACTCCCATTGATTTGAGCCAAAATGCATTATTGAATTTCCTTCTACACAATGTAAGGATTCTAGGAGGAACATAGAGATTTTGGGAGCTTATTTGGGAATAATTTAGATGAGAAAAGGGTATTTAGATGTGTGATTAAATGGGTACACGTGGTAGCCTTTTAGAAGATGGAGGAGGGGCACTTTAGGAAAGTCTAGAAATATTAATTTATTATAAATTATATTTTGATTAAAAATGAGTAAAAATTTAGTTAGTTATAATATAAGATTAATATAAGCCTATATAAAATCATCCAATAATAATTTTACAGGTTTAGAATATTTTTTTAATCCTTATCCCTTTGATTTAACCCTTTTTTACTCTTACCGTTTTATCAAGCATTCAACACTTTGAGAATAAAAATAGTTACCAAAACATGAAAAATATCCAATTAAAGAGTCATTAATAAAATTTTAGACTTACCGTAACCATTTTTTCAGATCTTATATTTTTTAGAATTTTATAATATTTAATGAAATATTTTATTTTTTAAAATATGAATTATGTCAATTTTGACACTATTCATATCGTGAATTTTTTTAAAATCCATAACAACTTTATTACTTAGAAAAAACATCATTAATATAATTATAAAATATAAACATAATCCAAAAAATTCTTGGATGACATAAAAATAACCAAATTACATTTATTTTAACATTTATAATATCATTTATCTGAATCCTTTATTAATGAAGTAATCATTGCATCATCATTGTGTCATATTTAAATTTATTTATATAATATATACAAATTATAAATAAAACATAATGATTTATAAAATATATTTATCTTTCTAATGAAAATTTATAGTCTAAGAGTTCAATTATATAACCCCATATACAAATTGTTGTAGTAAAAGATACATGTTTATGTTATATTTAACTTTAGTTTAAATTAAATATTATAAAATGTCATTTTCACACCCAATTGGATCCATGAGGTCCTGAAATCTACCCAAGGATACCTATAGTCAGACATATTTCATCCAATATGATTAAGGCATGTGTTAGGGTAATTTAATACTGTTATAATATTATTTTTTACCATTATTCATCAAATTTACCCTTTAACCATGGTAAATAAAATAATTACTGAAGTTACTACTCATAATGTCTAAAAATAAAAGGTATATACTTACACAATTTGGAAATTATGATTCCAAATATGGAATCCATTTTTCCAAATTCGAAACACATAATTTTCATTAATTAATTTAAAATTAATTCCCTTGTAAAAACCAAAAATTGGGGTTTTAAAAAGCAACAACTATCAAAATATTAACATGTGTTTATGTCCAATTTAAAAATGAAATTACATACAATGACCAAAATTGGATTAAATTATAAAAATATAATACAATTAAACTTTATTACTAATTAAAAGTACAATCTAACTATATAAATAAATTAGATGAAAAGACATTTTTGACATAAAATGCTATATTTTTCACAATTCATTAAAAAATGAACTTTATTAGAAAATTACCAAAAATTTGTCCAAAGATAATTTTGATATTTTTATTCTAAATAAGAATTTTATTTTTTCAAATATAACATATAAATGTATCAAAAGAAGATTTAAAAAGGGTTTGTTGTCAAAATGCGTTAGAATGACCTTTTAAAAATATTAAAGTATTTCGTAATTAGAATAAGATTCATTATTATTTTAATCCTATAAAATTTATTAGATAAATGTAAATAAATTTATTAATAATAATGAATTTAGTTATATTCATTCCATCTAATACAACGTCTAGGCATTAATTTCCATTTAAAATAATAATAATATTATATTATTTTTCGTTATAACTAAAAGTTGTGTGCAACGTAAGATTTCAATGAAACCCGTTGTTGCATGTTGAGTACACTATCAGACATAGTGTCCTCTTTAACATAAAATTAATATATTATTCATAAATATTAATATATATGAAAATATTTTATTCTATAAAAACCTGGTTTGTTACATCCTTCCCCCCATTTGGAAATTGTGTCCTCAAAAATTTAAAATTGGGCTTGGAAAATTCATTGAAAATCCCACATCAGAAAAAGATTCAATAAAACTATCACTTTTAAAGAAATAAAGAGAAGTAAAAAAGGTCACCCGAGATAACACATACATTTAATGTAGAAAAACATGGATATAGAAGAAAAACTAACCATCAAGTTCTCATTGAGAGTGATAGAAAACATGATCAGAAGAAAGTTAACTACCATAAAACCATAAACATGTGATGGGTTAAACGATAATTGATTCCCCAATAGAAAAATTTAATGGAGAATGTTTTTTTTAAGTTTAATTTCATAAAGGTGAGTAATATATTTATGATATTGACTATGAACTTAAGGAAATATACTTACTTTTCTAGTAGAGTTTCATCCTTTAATAAATTTCTACCACAAATTCATCTTTTCTCCAAATGATGAGTATTCATGATGGCTTGGTAAGATCTGAAGTAGTAGAATCATCTTCTTGAGAATCACAGAATCCAAAAAAGTTGAACTATATATTTCCCCTATCTTTATACATTATCCAAAACCAAAATGGTTAGTACATTAAGTGATAATCCCCCAAAAGTAAAATACTTTATAGAAATAAACACAACTCTTCAAATCTAAAATTCAACAAAGAATATCAAAATTTCAACAAAGACCTTTTAATAAACAATTGTCCTTAAAATTCTTCAAAATAATATAAACTAAGTTTTAAACCCAAAATTCATAAGGATTTGATCACATAGTCTTCCACAAAAAATCATAACATTTATATCCAAATAACATCAGTTACTTTTGAAGTCTCATTCTGAAAAGTAATTAACCTAATCACATATTCTCTGTGATATATTAATCATTTCTATAAATAACCCAAATCGCTATAATTCCATAATAAAAAAAATAGATTCATCCAAAATAATATTTCACAATTACTTATTAAATGAAATCCCATATTATTCTATTTTCCTTAGGCATATAGTATTCCCAAAAGAGTGAACGTCTTCCAAAATAAAATTTATCACTTAATCACCAACTCATTGTCCTATACTCAGGATATCCATTTGATAAAACATAAGTTCCAAAATTCAAATTATTCACGATCCATTAATTTATTTAACTAAAAATAATTAGTCATACTAACTAGGGACTTCACGTAGTCTAGTGGTAGGCGATAAATCCCAATTTCACTTTGGTTGTGGGTTCGATTCCCATAGCTTTGTCCGACGTGAATGGTTTTCGCACAGATTGTGTGTTTTCCTTTTTCAAAAATTGTATAATTCTAATAACATTAAAAATGAGATAAATTTTTTGAAAATATCCACAACATTTTTAACCTCAAATATTATTTCATACCTAAAATTTTACATCCCAAAAACTAATAACCCATAATTTCCTCAAATTCAGGGATCATATGAACCATAATGGTTCTTTATTATTGTATACACAAAAGAAAAGATAATTCTTCCTAAATTAACATTTTTATATAAAAAACATAATGATTATAAATACAAGAAGAATTCCAAAATAATCCCAATATTAATAAATTTAAAAATATCCTCATCTATAGATTCAACATAAATCTTCAATTCCTAAAATGTAGAAATCTTAATCATAAAACATTATTCATGATTGTTTATCAAATTTTTTACATCTTATTCATTTATAATTCATTTCTAAAAAAATGCATAATATCCTAAGATTTCAATAATGTCAAAACATGAGCTATAAAATAATACATACCTTTCATAGGTCATTTTCAGTTTCCTCCTATTCAATTGGAATGACATTAGGTATTGGTAAACATATATTTATATGGCTCTGTTTATCCCATTCTATAACCTTCTTTATAGTACATCTATTTGCATAATGACCACACACACAACATTTAAAACATTTAATTGATACCTCATAAAGAACTTCTTTCCCTTTCCTAGAGTCAACTGGATGCTTCCTTTTTCCATGGTAGCTCATTTCTGTATGAACTTCATTACCACATCTATAACATCTTCTCGTCCCTTTGAAGCAGTTTCCTAAGTGTTTCGTTCCACATCCTTAACTCATTGGTTTTATAATTTACTTACCTTTATGATTATTACCCAAACATCCATAGGTATTCATTTATCATATATATGATTCCCTAGAAAAATCAATAATGTTCAAGTGGTCAATCAAGACTCTAGATAGTTGGTTAAGAATAACCCCAAGAGTTCTCATAGCACCTCCAATATCATTTGTTTGCTCATTCAGAAAACTATCAAAGTTTCCTTCATATCCTTTGTTACTTTGGTGCCTTCAAGATCCATCCAGTTTAAATAAAACTAAAAAGGCCAGTGTGAGTATATCGGTAAAATTATCATATACTATCTTGTGAGGAGTGTAAAAACTGAGATATACTTATTCATGTTATCTTAAATTAATTCAATTTATATAAAATAATTATGACTCTTTATAATATGGTAACCATTATAGTTATTTCATTTGTGATTAAATAACACCCTAACTTCTAAATTTATCTAAACCGGCCTATGATACCAACTATAAGGCCCTAGCCTTAGACGTTACATAATCTTGAGATAAGTCAAGAATTCACATTGATGATCTTTTCATGTTTAGATTTTTTCAGAATTAGGCCATAACTATTACATTAAATCTCAATTGTTACAATGTAGACACTTCTACTCTATCCATTGTTTTACAAAAATAAAACTCCTTAAATAAAAACAATAATTTTTTTCTTGATAAAAATATTCTTGAATTCTTCCTTTCTCTTACCCTTCCTTATACATTATGATAGTAATTTCAAGAACATGGAATAAGCGTAAAAATCACAGTAAGGGTTATAAAATAAAGAAGAAAAAACTAGTCCATAAATACATAAAAATCAATGAAATTATACTTTTTTACCATAAAACATAAACTATTTAACACACCTCAAGAAATCATGATATTTATGAATAATATACAGAAATCATAAATCATACAGGTAACTTTTGGCATCCAAAACATACTTACATTGTATCTTCCACAGCTGCAAAGGGAGTTCTGTTTGGAATACCCATCACAGTATATTCCCTAAATATATTAGGAGAAACCTTAAGATTTTCCTCCATCATGTCAACCAATTCATTGGAGAGCTATCTCGGGCTCACCCACCCTAGTTTTATCACGGAACCACCCGTATTTGGTTTATAACATAACCACCCATCAAATGTCCAAGTACCATTACATAATAATAACACATAAAATATTGAAATTATCAACATTTCACTCATAAATAATAGGAAATCAATTCAAGATATTGAAATATTAAATCCATTTCCAAAACCATTTAAAACATTTTATAAAGAGATTTTTGAATCAAAGTGTCCCATACCACTTTGAAAATTTTAAAGGAATTAACATTTTAAAACACTAACGAACATATAAATAAATCCCTAAAACCATTTTCAAAACATGGATGTTAATGAGAAAGAATTAGAATATTAAATATTTAAAACATTTAAAACAACGTTTTAGTTAAAGATTCCCTTCCCACATGAGAAAATACTTGAATAAAAATAATTAAAGAATAACATTTAATGAAACCTATAATATCATTAGAATAATGATATTCATGATATAATATGTCAAATGGTAGTATTTACATCTTATAGGATAATAAAGGTTCACAATATCAAGATATTCCTCAATGAAATGAGATTGAGAAGTAGTCCCTTACAAAGATTGTATCGTTAGATTAAGGATAAATAAATGACATAATTTGTGTGACAAATATAAATAAACCCAATATAAGTGGATATTAAGTGTAAACAATCATAGGTCATAAACACATATTCTTGAAAAAAAACAAGTTATATTGTTATTTAACTTAATGAAATGAGATTGAGCTAAGGTTTCCCTTACAAAGTCCATATATGTAACACCCCAACATTTCATAGTAAGTTATTTTATTTAAATTCAATAGCTTGCACCACACACAACACTGAGTTCGAGCGCACAATGACTTAACAAACAAGCCGTTCTTAATTATTTATGAATAGTATTAACTGAATTTTGAATTATATATATTCCATATAATTTTAACAACCATATTATGTGTTTCTTAGACGTAAAATGAGAACAAATTCATTTTTTCGGATAAAGGAAGTATTTTTCAAAAAAATGAAATTTTACCACCTTTTAATGGTAAACCCCTTTTAAATCCAATATTCGACACTTTAATATATTCAATTTGACAAAATAAAATTCTTATCTAGAATTGGGATATAAAAATTTAGTTTCGATAAATTTTGGGTGTTTTTCCGATAACTTTCATTTTTTGGTGAATAGTGAAAAAAATACTAAATATTAATTAAAAAAATTTAAATATAAATAATTTATAGGGTTTAATTATACATTTTAATAGTTTGGAAGTATAATTATATTATATTTTTACCATTTAATCCAATTTTGGTAATTGGAATTAATTTCACTTTGAAAGTAGACATAAACAACTGTCAATCTTTTGATAGTTATTGTTTCTTAAAAACATGCTATTTGTTTTGACAACGGAAATTAATTTTAAATTAATTAATTCAAATTCTATGTTTTGAATTTGGTAAAATAGACATCATTTTTGAATTCGAAATATCAAATATATCTTAGGCTGAAGTTTTGGTATTTTTCTGAAAAACATCAATTTTTTATGAATACTAAAACCACTATGTAGTAGTTTAAAAACTATATTTTTCATTTAAATGGAATTTTACCGCTTATGTGAATTGAATTTTGAAAATACAACATACATGGTTGTTATTAGTATGTAAAATGTGATTTAATAAGATAAAAATAATTTTTGGTGAATAGTAACTTTTGAATTTTATTTACCGCGGTTAAAGGTAAATAGGTTAATTCAATGAAAAAGAATATTATAATAAAACAAAATTACCTTAACACTTGTCCTAACCTTATTGGATGATTCATTTCCGACCATGGTAATCTTTGGGTCGATTTTGAGACCCCATGGATCCACTTAAGAATGATAATGACAAATTATTTTAATTAACTTAAAGTAAAGACAAAAATGACATTAACAAATATCTTTTACTATATTAATTTTTACATGGGGTTATATATGTCATATTTTCAACTATAAATAATAATAGGAAAGATAAAAATATTTCCTACATTATGGTAATTTTTTTTTAATTTTTAGACATCAAATAAATTAAATTATTTATGACACAATAATGATGTAGTATTTACCTCATTAATAAATGATTTAAATAAATATTATTATTAATATTAAAATAATATCCAAAACCTGTCAAATTATTATTGGATGATTTTATTTCTACCATGAGTCATCTTATATTTGACGTTAATTAGTTTTGGACCTTTACAAACCTAATATCACTATATAATAAAATAATACTTTCACTTTCTTAAAGAGCCCCTCCTCCCCCTTATAAAAGAACACCACTTCTAAACCATTCCACACACCTATCAAGCTCCCTGTATCGTCCATAACCTTCCAATATATTCTATCAATATCCCACTCTTCCTCATAGAATCCTTACCTTAATAATAATGCACTTCAAGAAGTCCTTTTGGTTCAAACCAAAGGAAGTTACCCAAATTAAAGGTAACACTTTCTCTTAAATTCTTTTGTTTTATTTTGTTTTATTTTACTTATCCAACCCACTAAAATCTTTTTATTCCTTTATTTTATAACAAAAACAATATACTAAATATACTAGGATGTTTTTAGGAGAAGTATTCGAACTACACTTACACACACCTCCATCTAATGGGTGAAGAACATACTGTTTCTGTGGATGGAAAACTAACGCCTCACAAAATGATGGTTGTTCGATTATCTCCTACCGCCTCTCATGGTGGACATTAAGATGAAATTGTATTTAAATATGATATATATATATATATATATATTATGTTTATGTTTTCTTTATGATTCTTTATTTTCCATTTATATTATTATTTTATGGTTTCCATTATGGGTAAAACATGATAATTTCATTTGAAGAAGTGCAGACTACCGCCCCCTCAAAATGATATGACTCGTTAATGACTTATGTGGGATGTATAAAGGGTTTATTTAATGATATTATATATTATATTATACTATAATTATAATATACCTACTTATAATTATGTTTTGATTCCATTAAAATACAAAATAGAAATGGAAGTAGCGTTCATACGTACGTACGACTTACCGTCTCCATGAACAGTACATTACATTTCTTATCTCCAAATGTTATGTACTGTTATAAATACATATATATATATATATACTGAATATATAATATATATATATATCATATCTAAATCATGAATATCATTCTGGAGATAATGGAATTTTGACCACATCGAAGAATTGTAATTATAACAAGTCCATTTTTGACTCAAGTTCAAAATATCAATAAAATATCCAATATGAACTCAAATAATTTACTATTTTTATAGATAGGTAATAAGTGATATAAAAGAAATAATAAACTTGAAAAATGTTCTTAATCAAGTAGAAATTAACTTAAGTTGATTATTCAGGAAGAATAAGGTACATACAAGAAAATTCAGACTTGAGGTAAGGGGTTTCTTATCTCACTTTTAATACCGTGAGATTTCCATTGTTCTACACTTATTTATTACATGTGGTGTATTGTGTACTTATATTTGATATATATTATCATTATTCTCTTTATTTTCATGGTATTCTGTGATTCATTGGGTGGTTATTAACTTTTGGTCATACGACTCGATTGATTACAACGAACTAAGGGTTTTTCATCTCACTTTTTATTCATCTGAGATTCATACAATATTGGCAACTATTTCCTTTTTTGTGGCATATGTACTGTCCATGATTGTATTCATTGTGTAATATAATTTAATTTCTGGGTATTTTCATCATCATTGTATGATCCTTCTTTCATGGGGTGTATGTTTCATAAGTTACCAAATCGTTAATGGAATTTCAAATTTCAATTTCCACTCATTTGGTATTACGCATACTTCATTGATTATTTTATTCCATGATTATGTGTGGAATGAATATTTATTATTTTTGTAGTAATATCCACTACCATTTCTGTGGATATACTTTTGAGACACACAATCACTACATTGATAAATTCTCAAGTCATCGATATGAACTTGATAAGAGTAATTTTAACTCAATCTTCATTCATTGAGTTAAACATCCAATTCATTTGTGTTGTTTCTACAAGAACATGTGTGAATGTACTATGATTTATTTACACTAAATATACAATAATATTGAGTGTATTTATATTTTTCACACATAATTATTTCATTTATTTATCCTTAACCTAAGGATACGGCCTTTATAAGGGATTTCATCTCAACTTACATTCCATTGAGTCTTCTTTGTTTTTATATGCCAATTCACTTTTATTTGTTGTATATACTGTAATTTGACATAATATATCATGAATACCTTTATTATCATGAAATTATTAAGTTTTAATTACCTAAATTATTTGTATTCAAGCGTCTCTCATTTGGTTAAGAAGTCTAACTAAAATATAATTTTAAATGTTTTAAAAATTTAATCTTCTAAATATTTCTCATTATTGTCCATGTTTTAAAAATTGTTTTAAGGATTTACTTATATGGTCATTAATGTTTTGAAATTAAAATTTCTTTTAAAAGTTTCAAAGTGTTAGGGGACACATTCATTCAAAAATCTATTTTTAAATGGCTTCTTGAAAAATAGTGTGACTTTTGAATGTTTTCAAGAAAAAGGGGGATATTTCTCTAAAATAGTTTTGATGATTATATTAATCTATGTCAATATCCTTCATTATTATCGATTGAGGTTAATCTGTTACAATATAGTCTCCCATATTGTATTGAATGAGTTATGTTTGACTGTGGATGTGCTATTTTTATACCATTCATGGTTTTTGGATAATGTATTTACATTTCGTATGCTAGTTTTAATATGAGTGTTCAGATTATGTTTCAAACTTTTCATATGAGAAATGAATTGGACTTAGTAAGTGATGGGTGGAGCCCGCTATAGCTCCACGATGAATCGGTAGGTCTCATGAGACAAACTAGTGTCTTGGTACAAGGCCTTAACAAAATCTTATTTTTAGCCTTGGCACGAGGCCTTGACTATGTGGTTATGATGTCCGGCATTATTCATTCCATAATTATGAGATTAGCTATTCATATTTCATGTGGTTATTCAACTAGTAGAATACCCATGACTATGTTTAATTATGGATTTATTTACTCAGCTCATATTCTTTCCATAAAGTGTTCATGTTAATTATTTGTAAAGGAATGTGTTTTCAATTATTCACCATGTCTAATGTTTATGTTATCTTCTGTTGTATTGGTTACTCTTACTGAACATTTGAGCTCACCCCTTTCTCATGTTTTATTTTCCCAGGATATGAAGAAGTTAGTTATGAGTGACTTGCAGGAATAATCTCAGAAGCTTGGATGTTTCTAATGGAATAAATTAGTGTTGTTTTTCTTTTCAAGTTGTAGTGTTGGACTTATGTATGTATCTTGTTTCCAAGACTACTAAACCGATTGGTCCTTTGGACTTGATTCCTTGTAATCATGCCAATGTATTAAAATAATGCACTGGCTCCTGTATTTTGGGGTCGGGGCGTTGCAGTTGGTATCATAGGAAGTTTAGTGAAAACCTTGGAAACTAGATTTAGATAAACTCTAATTATAGAACATTACCCTAAGATTGACTTTGAGAATTAGTATAGAAGAACTTCCTAGAATCTAGGTAATGTAGAGATTTTTTGTATTTTCCAAGCAGTACATCCATGTCTGGATACGAGCAGGTAGCGGAAGATCTGGCACAGATGTACCTAGGAGTGAAAAATTCAAAAAGTAGTTTTGAACATGACCCAGGGTATCCTGGTACATGACAACGGGCCTTGATGCACTCTTGGTTATGGCACTCTCGGTGGATATTCTTAGGATAATGTAAATATTCATTACAAACCGATTTGAAGGATTTGAATATAAGATGAGAATAAATGACCATGGTTAATCCTAAGGTGTTTTTAATTGAAAATAAAGTGTCATGATATTCTCTAAATGATTTTATGACTATTATTACTCACATAATGCTTTCTGGTTTTAGTCAATGGCTAGATTCCAAGGAAGTCAAAGTAACATTGAGCTTGATGTAAAAGGTTTGAATGGTGGAGGAAATGAGAAAAAAATGGAATGTTGATAGGCATAGATGATATCGTGTTCATACCGAATCCGTTTTAAAAAAATATGATCAACAACATATATATTAACCAACTCCCAGACACAAAAAGGAAGAGAAAAGTGCTGAATGATAAGAGCTCCAGTAGTGAAGACCATGGAAAAAAGAAAGCTCATTTTCCATCATGCAGGAAATGTGGAAGGAGACACCTAGGAAGGTGTCTTAATGGAACAAAGAAATGCTTTATGTGTGGGAAAGAAGGACATAAATTAAAGAATTGCTGAGGAAAAATGAAGAGTACTATGGAAGAAAATAAAAATGGTCCCAAGAATCCATTTACAGTCATTTTTTGTAAATGTAGGGGACCTAGACATTACCCAAGTGAATTCCCTATTCTATAGGATATCCTCTTGGTCAAGGAAGAAGCTATGAAGAAATAAATGGATAGAGAAATATTTAAAAAGTATTAGTTCTATTTGTTGATGGGATTACTTTGGAAGACTTTCCTCCTGTATTTGTAATCCTACAGTTTGTCATGTGAAAATGATATTTGAGGAATAATTATCTTTTCCCTTGTGGACATAGTTACAAATAACCATTTGGTTTTATATGATCATTTAGATTGAGGTAGTTACAAGTTATTAAATTTTGGAATGAAAATGTGAGGTATGAGATAACATTTTTGATGAAATTATGTTATAGTTTTCTTGAGGAATCTATCTCATTTTTGGGAATATTAAAAAATTATATAATTTTTGAAAAAGGGATGACACGCAGACCATGTGACAACCCATCGTGTCAGACAAAGTTGCAGGAATCGAACCCACAAACATAGTGTGATTGGTATTTATCACCTACCACTGGACTACGTGAAGTCCCTGGTTAGTGTGACTAATTTTTTTTAGCTAAATTATTTTATTGATCAATAATAAGTTGATTTGGGATCTTATGTATTATAAAATGGATGTCCTTAGTATAAGAAAATGATTTGGTGATTAAGTGATAAATGTTATTTTGGAAGACGTTCAATCTATTGGGAATACTATATGCCTAAGGAAAATATAATACTATAGGATTTCATTTGAGGAGTAATGGTGGATTTTTACCTATGTTTTTATTGTTGATTTATAGCGATTTGGGTTATTCATGGAAATGATTAACCTATCATAGAGAATACGTGATTATGTGAATTACTTTTTAAGTATTTGACTTTAAGAGTATTTGATATTATTTACAGATACTATTTAACATGGAAAACTACTTATGAAAATTATTTTGAGTTTTGGGTTTCAATATTAGTTTGAATTATGTTAAAAGATTTTACGGACAATTGTTTATTGAATGGTATTTATTGAACTTTGGGTATTGTTGGTTTAATTATCGAAATTAAGATTTTTTTTCTCTAAAGTATTATCCTTTTTGGGGATCATCTGATCTTGTATTAACCCTTTTGGTTTAGGTTAATCTCCAAAGAAAAGGTAAATATATGTTGTTTATCCTTTGTAGATTATGTGATTCTAGCGCTTCAGCTGTGACTAAGTCATCTTGAATAGTCATCATTTAAAAAAATGAGTTAGTGGTAGAAATTTATTAAAGGATGAAACTCTACTTAAAAAGTAATTATATCCCTTTATGTTCTTATTAAATCTCATGAATTAATTCCTCAACTTTATTAAATGGAACTTATAACAAAAAAACGTTATCTGTTTACTTTTATTACTAGGAAACTAATGACTGTTTATCCCATTACAAGTTTGTGGTTTTCTTGTTGTTTACTTTTTCTTGATATTGTTTTCAATCACACTCCACTAAAAATTGACACTTAGTTTATCTTCCCTATCCATGTTTTCCTACATGGGATCCTAGTATGGGTTGTCTCGGGTGACCTTTGTACTTTTCTTTCATTCTTTTAAAGAGATTTTATATAGACTCTTTTTCCGATGTGGGACTTTCAATTATGTTCCCAATATTATTTTTAAAATTAATAGGATGCAATTTCCAAAAGGGGGGAAGAATGTAACACCCCAATATTTTATAGTAAGTTATTTTCTTTAAATTCAATAGCTTGCACCTCACAGAACACCGAGTTTGAGCACATGATGACTTACCAAACTAGCCGTTCAAAAGAATTTATGAATATTATTAACTAAATTTTGAAATATATATATTCCATATAATTTTAACATTCATATTATGTGTTTCTTAGATGTAAAATGAGAACAAATTTATTTTTTCGGATAAAGGAAGTATTTTTCAAAACATGCAATTTTACCACATTTTAATGGTAAACCCATTTTAAATCCAATATTTGACTCTTTTATATATTCAATTTGACAAAATAAAATTCTTATCTAGAATCGAGATATAAAAATTTAGTTTCGATAAAATTTTGGTGTTTTTTTGATAACTTTCATTTTTGGGTGAATAGTGAGAAAAATACTAAATATTAATTGAAAAAAACATTTTTAATAAAAATAATTTATAGTGTTCAGTTATACATTTGAATGGTTTGGAAGTATAATTATATTATATTTTTACCATTTAATCCTATGTTGGTAATTGTAATTAATTTCACTTTTAAATTATACATAAACAACTGTGAATCTTTTGATAGTTATTGTTTCTTAAAAACACGCTATTTGTTTTGGTAACAGGAATTAATTTTAAACTAATTAATGAAACTTATATGTTTTAAATTTGGTAAAATAGACATCGTTTTTGAATTCAGAATATCAAATATATCTTAGGCTGACATTTTGGTATTTTTCTAAAAAACTTCAATTTTTGATGAATAGTGAAACCACTTAGTAGTAGTTTAAAAACTGAATTTTTCATTTAAATGGAATTTTACCTATAACATCCCGCATTTTTATCACATAAACTTTCATTACATTATACAAAATTGAGGATCTTTAAGGTTTAGTGTCTTGGAAACCATGAACATAATACATGACAACCTAAAAAAAAAAATTTAAACACTTGAAAGGCTTCTTCATTTGTTCATCCTAAGTTCATTACTGCATCTCCTAACCTGAGAACATACATCAAAGGAGAGGGTGATCAGAAGGACTAGTAAGGGAAACAAGGGATACATTTTACGTGTGAAATTTAGATACATCAATAAAGTCGTGATAAATAACTTTAAGGATTGAGAAATATATCATGAGTCATATCATAGTGAAAATAACATGATTCATAACTTGAAGATATGGCTACAACATTTAAATTAGACAATCTTGAACATATCACCAAGGTCCATCCCCAAGGTGTCATTTAAAAAAAATACCAAGGTTATTCACTAAGGTATACTTAAAATTGTAATCCCTAGAGATTACATCATTACCCAATGTATTGGAGCGCTATTAGGACGCACCCATAAATTTGTCTTTATTATCATGTGGCCACATATATCATCATCAAACATTTCATAAATAACCCATATATCATAAAAGAAATGGGTTTCATTTCATAACGTTTTAAAAACTGCTTTTAAGACATGATCTTTATGTCATTCTAAACCCACGGAAAAGGAAAGCGGGTTTCGTGTATGTAAATACTAGAATTAAAATAGAAAATTTTGATATATATGTGAATGACCTTGTATAAGAAATATCTTTGACTATTCACTTAATAAAATAAAAGAATTTGAGAAAAAGAGAGAGACATTTTGAGACGAAAATTCTGCAGCATAACGACTATGTTACAGGGTTTTATAAAAGATTGAAAAGAGAGGGGACATGGGTTTCCCACTCATAAATGATCCCAAAAATAGTAGAGGGACAGAATATAAAGGATATAAGAAAATGGTAATGAAATTTGAAATAAATACCATATGAAATGAAAAACTTGAAAGGAAGACAAAAATAAGATTTCTCTTATAAAAATTCGGCAGCCTAACGACGTCACTTAAAACTTCTAAAAATGAATTGATGAGATCAAATAGGGTCTCTCATAATATTAAAATAAAAGGATATTATTATGGATATTGAGATCATACCCCAACATAATAAAAAGTAACTTGAAAGACTTGACATGAAAATAGAACTTTGAAAATGATACGGGTGAAAGAATCCCTTAAAAAATTCGGCAGCCTAACGGCGCCACTTAAAAATTATTAAAATGAATTTATGAGAGTAATAGGGGATCTCTCATCATATAAAAATAAAAATTACAGTAAGGTGAATATAAAATAACATCCTCCTACATAAGAACATGGAGCATAAAAGAAATGACATGAAAGAGAGTACTTAAAAAGAATGAGAGAGGTAGGATCCCTTACCTTAAAACGTAACTCTGAAAACATGATGGTCGGGACCTTGAGGGATTGGGGGCACCTTGTAAGGACTCATTTAAAGGTAATGAGACCAGATCTTCTTTAATGGGGATTTGTAAATTAAATGAATGAGGTAAAGGCTTGGTATTTATAGGAGAAGTGAGGGGACAAGTCATTAATGGCCAAGGGACACCTCATCAACGGTATTGGAAAAACCATGGGCTTTCCTATGGTATTTTCCCATGGTATTGGCCACTTGGGACACCTCATAACTTATCTTACTATTCATAAGTCGACCATAATTATTACATAATTATTACATCCTTAATGATGTCATTAAACACCCAACACTCTAAACTGAAAATTCACTATTCAACGAAAATTCAACTTTTTCAGAAAAATTAAAAAAAATTACCTTAACATAATATTGATGCTCTGAATTCAAAAATAAACTCCATTTTATAAAAATAATTTTCTAAATAATTTTAATTTACTTTTTAAATAAAAAACACTATTCACTGAAAATTCATTTTTTTCAGAAAAATCCCCAAAAATTACCTTAACATAATATCGATGCTCTGAATTCAAAAATGAACTCTATTTTATAAAAATAATTTTCTAAATATTTTTAATTTAATTTTTAATTAAAAAACACTATTCACATGAAAAAACTAATACTTGACTAATAATTTCTGAAACAGTTATTTACCTATTTTATTTAATCACATTACTTAATCAAGGTGCCCATATTATATTAATATTTTCTTTAAGTGAGATTAATAATCCCTTTGGTCACATTACTAATCCTAAGCATAAAATCATTATTCAAAAATTACTATTCACCAAAAATTAATTTGATCTTGCTAGACTCCGCATTTCATACTGAACACATTTGTAGAAGAAATTTTTTTGAAAATCATTACACGTCATTAATTATTTAAGGTTTACATAAATATTTTAAAATATCCTTTTTTTCCAAAATTCATCAATAATATACATCCTACATTTATTTGGACATTTTGAAAATTCAAAAACTTCTCTATAAGAATAAATCACAATTTTATTTAACACAAAGGATTACAAAAATTAGTTATGGTCTCGTTACATAGCCCCTTATAACCCCAACATTGGACCTAAGTGTAAGGTGTGCTAAGGTGAGAGAATCTTGGGGCAGCTCGGCCAACATTTCCCGAGTGGTGATTTCTATTAGCTTGAAATTCTCACAAAGACGATTCTGTTCCAGTTTCACATGATGAATTTTGGCTAGGGTTTGGTCCAGAGAAAAGCCCAGTGGTGCTACCTCCTTCCCAAGTTCTGTCAGATGGGCTTCGATCGGCCCGAGACTACTGGATGAGGCCATCGAATCTTTTTTATATATTATTTAACCAAGATCACTTGTATTTATAGACAATAATCACAACATTTAGTTTCCAATGGTCATATTTACCAATGGTCATATAACACCCAGAACCCAACAGTCTCATTTTAATTATATTTATTTTATTAAATGAAATAGTTTTATTGATTATAAAATAAAATAACACACAAAAATATGAAACAAAATTTATTCAAAATTTCAGGCCATTACATTACCGCTTGTGTGAATTGAATTTCAAAAATCTGACATAAATGGTTTTTATTAGTAAGTAAAATTTGGTTCAATAAGATTAAAATATTTTTTAGTGAATAGTAACTTTTGACTTTTATTTACTGCGGTTAAAGGTAAATAGGGTAATTCAAGGTAAAAATAATATTATAATAATACAAAATTACCTTAACACTTGTCCTAACCTTATTGGATGAGTCATCACTGACCATGGGAATCCTTGGGTTGATTTTAGGATCCCATGGAGCCCCTTAATAAGGATAATGACACTTTATTTTAATTAACTTAAAGTAAAGACAAAAATAACATTAACAAATATCTTTTAGTATATCAATTTTTACATTTGGTTATATAAGTCATATTTTAGACTATAAATAATCATTGGAAATATAAGAATATTTCCTACATTATGGTAATTTTTTATAATTTTTAGACATCAAATAAATTAAATTATTTATGCCACAATAACGATGTAGTATTTATCTCATTAACAAATGATTTAAATAAATATTATTATTAATATTAAAATAATATCCAAAACCCATCCAATTCTTATTGGATGTTTTTATTCCGACCTTGAGTCATATTATATTTTAATTGAATTAGTTTTGGACATTTAGAAACCGAATATCACTATATAATAAAATAATATTTTCAAACTTTCCTAAAGAGCCCCTCCCCCCCCCCTTATAAAAAGACAGCACTTCTAACCCATTCCACACACCTCTAAAACCCCTTGGCTCGTCCAACCCCTACCAAAATAATCTCTAAATATCCCCCTCTTCCTCATAAAAGCCTTACCATAGGAAGAGGTCACTTCAAGAATTTCTTTTGGTTCAAACCAAAGAAAGTTACCCAAATTAAAGGTAACACTTTCTCTTAAATTCTTTTGTTTTATTTTGTTTTATTTTACTTCTCCAACCCCATAAAATATTTTTATTCCTTTATTTTATAAAAGCAATAGTATCCTAAATATACTATATTGTTTTTATCATAAGTATTCTAACTACACTTACACACACCTCCATCTAATGGGTGAAGGACATACTGTTTCTGTGGATGAAAACTAACGCCTCACGAAATGATGATTGTTGGATTATCTCTTATCACCTTTCATAGTAGCCATTAAGATGACACGTTATTTATATATGATATATATATTATGTTTATGTTTTCTTTATGCTTCTTTATTTTCAATTTATATCATTATTTTATGGTTTTCATTATGGGTAAAACGCGATAATTTCATTTGAGAAAGTGCAGACTACCGCCCCCTAAAAATGATATGACTCCTTAATGACTTATGTGGGATGTATAAAGAATGTATATAATGATATTATATATTATATTATACTGGAATTATAATATACCTATGTATCATTATGTTTTAATTCCATTAAAATAAAAAAATAGAAATGGAAGTAGCGTTCATGCGTACGTACAACTTACCGTCTCCATGAACGGTACATTATATTTCTTATCTCCAAATGTTATGTACTGTTATAAATAAATATATATACTGAAAATATAATATATATATGATATCTAAATCATGTATATCATTCTGGATATAATGTATTTTTGACCACATGGAAGAATTGTAACTATAACAAGTTCATTTTCGACTCAAGTTCCAGACATCGATAAAATATCCAATATGAACTAAAATAATTAACTATTTTTATAGAAAGGTAATAAGTGATATAAAAGGAATAATAAACTTGAAAAATTTTCTTAATCAAGTAGAAATTAACTTAAGTTTATTATTTATGAAGAACAAGGAACATACAAGAAAAGTCGGACTTGAGGTAAGGGGTTTCTTATCTCACTTTTAATTCAGTGAGATATCCATTGTTCGCCACTTATTTATTACATGTGGTGTATTGTGTACTTAAATTTGATATATATTATCATGATTCTCTTTATATTCATGGTATTCTGTGATTCATTTAGTTGTTGTTAACTTTTGTTCATACGAATCGATTGATTACAATGAATTAAGGGTTTTTCATCTCACTTTTTATTTATGTGAGATTCATGCTAAATTGGCCACTATTTCCTTTTGTGTGGAATATTTACTATCCATGATTTTATTAATTGTGTAATATAATTTAATTTATGAGTATTTTCATCATCATTGTAGGATCCTTCTTTCATGGGGTGTATGTTTCGTAAGTTACCAAATTGGTAATGGAATTTCAAATTTTAATTTCCACTCATTCGGCATTACGCATACTTCATTGATTATTTTACTCTATGATTATGTGTGGAATAACTATTTATTATTTGTGTAGTAATTTAAACTCCCCTTTCAATGGATATACTTTTGATACACAAAATCACTCCATTGATAAATTCTCAAGTCATCAATCTGAACTTGATAAGAGTAATTTTAACTCAATCTCTATTCATTGAGTTAAACATCCAATTCATTTGTGTTGTTTTTACAAGAATATGTGTGAATGTACTCTGATTGATTTACATTGAATATCCAATCATATTGAGTGTATTTATATTTTTCAAAAATAATTATGTCATTGATTTATCCTTAACCTAAGGATACGGTCTTTATAAGGGATTTCATCTCAGCTTACATTCCATTGAGTCTTGTTTGTTGTTATGCTCCAATTCACTTTGATTTTGTGTATATACTATAATTTGACATAATATATCATGAATAACTTTATTCACATGATATTATTAAGTTTTTATTACCTCAATTATTTTTATTCAGGCATCTCTCATTTCTTTAGGAACTCTAACTAAAATATAATTTTAAATGTTTTGAAAATTTATTCTTCTAAATATTTCTCATTATTGTACATGTTTTAAAAATGGTTTTAAGGATTTATTTATATGGACAGTAATGTTTTTAAATTAAAATTTCTTTTAAAAGTTAAAATTAATTTTAAAAGTTTCAAAGTGGTATGGGACACATTGATTCAAAAATATAGTTTTAAACGGGTTCTTGAAAAATAGTGTGACTTTTGAATGTTTTCAATAAAAAGGGTAATATTTCTCTCAAATAGTTTTGATTATTATTTTCATCTATGTCAATATCCTTAATTATTATCGATTGAGGTTAATCTGTTACAATACAATCTTCCATATTGTATTGAATGAGTTATGTATGATTGTGGATGTGTTATTTTTATACCATTCATGGTTTGTGGATAATGTATTGACATTTCATATGCTAGTTTTAATACGAATTTTCAGATTATGTTTCAAACTTTTCATATAAGGAATTCATTGGACTTAGTAAGTGACTGGTGGAGCCCGCTATAGCTCCTCGATGCATCGGTAGGTCTCATGAGGCAAACTAGTGTCTTGGCACGAGGCCTTGAAAAAATCTTATTTGTAGTCTTGGCACGAGGCCTTGACTATGTGGTTATGATGTACAACATTATTCATTACATCATTATGAAATTAGCTATTGATATTTCATGTGGTTATTCGACTAGTAGAATGCCCATGACTATGTTTAATTATGGTATTATTTACCCAGCTCATATTCCTGCCATAAAGTGTTCATGTTAATTATTTGTAAAGGCATTTGTTTTCAATTATTCACCATGTATAATGTTTATGTTATCTTCTATTGTATTTCTTACTCTTACTGATCATTTGAGCTCACCCATTTCTCATGTTTTATTTTCTCAGGATATGAAGAAGATAGTTATGAGTGACTTGCAGGAATAATCTTGGAAGCTTAGATGTTTTTAATGGAATAAATTAGTGTTGTTTTTCTTTTCTAGTTTTAGTGTTGAACTTATGTATGTATCTTTTTTCCAAGACTACTAAACTGATAGGTCTTTCGGGACTTTATTCCTTGTAATCATGCCAATGTATTAAAATAATTCACCGGCTCCTGGATTCTAGTGTGTGGGCGTTACAATATAAATGACATAAGAATTTATCAATGGGGTGATTATGTGTAGAAAAAGTTTATCCACAAAAAAATAAGTTTAAATTAAAACATAAATAAATAAACAGTGATTCCACACATAATCTTGGATTAACATAATTAACGAAGTATGCATTAAACCCAAAGAGTGTAAATTGAGTTTAGAAATTCCTTTACAAAAATTTGGTAGCCTAACGACATCACTTAAAAATTCAGAAAATCAGTTGATGATATATTAAATAGTTTATCATAATTTTTAAATAAAATGGACAAAAATAAGTATATATAATAACACAACCCAATATAATAAAATTGGAATTAAAAGACATAGAATAATGGAAGTCGTTGACTAAAAGAGAAGGGTGAAAGTTTCCCTTACAAAGATCATTTGTAAATAAAATTGATTGATTATGTGTATTCACTATAATTACACATAAATAATGTATAAATACAATATAGGACATCAAAATTTATTTCTCACATAATCATAGCATGACATAATCAAGAAGTAGAAGATCAACCCAAAGAATAGAAATTGGGTTAAGAAGTTCCCTTACCTTGAGTCCAACTCATCATGTATGTTCCTTGTTTTCCTGAATAATAAGCTTATGTTAATTTCTAAATTCTTCAAAACCTTTTTCAAGTTTATTATTCCTTTTATATCACTTAATACCATGTTATAAACATTACATAATTATTTAAGTTAATATCTGTCCTTTTGTCGATATTTGGTACTTGAGTCAAAAATGAACTTGTTATAATTACAAATTGTCCATGTTGTCAAAATTACATTGTCTATAGAATAATATTCATGATTTAAATATCATATATAACCAGTATATATATGTATTTATTATATTACATAACATTTGGAGATAATAAATCAAATGCACCATTCATGGAGACGGTAAGTTGTAGGTACGCATGAACACCACTTTCATTTCCTTTTCATATTTAAAGGAATGAAAACTAAATGATACATAGGTATATAATAATTATGTTATAATATCATATTTTATGTACGTTAAATATGTTTATTAACATCATCCTTTATATGTTATATGTATTTCATGAATGTGTCATATCACTTTAAGGGGGTGGTAATCTACAATTTCTCAAATTAAATTATCGTATTTACAAATTATGGAAAGCATAACGGTATTATTTCAATTAAAAATATAGAAGAATACAGAAAATTTAAATATAATATATATTATATATAAATAAAGTACCATCATAATGGCCACCATGATAGGTGGTAGGGGAAAATTGAACAATCATCATTTCGTGAGTCGGTAGTTCAGCGTACACAAAAACAAAATGTTCGTATCCATTAGATGGAGGTGTGTGTAAGTGTAGTTAGAATATTTATCATAAAAAAATCCTAGTATGTTGATGATACTTGTGTTTTTATGTAATTAAAGAATAAAAATAGAATAGTTAGTGAAGAATTAAAATAATGGAAATGAATTTCAGAAAAGATGTGGCCTCTTAAAATGTGTAACACCCTTTTATTTAAGCCAAAATGATTTCTTGAATTTCCTTATGCCCAAGGTAAGGCTTATAAGAATAAGATAAGGATGTTGGGAGATTATTTTGGAAGAATTTGGACGATCCAAGGGGGTTGAGAGGTGTGATTAAATTGGTAGAGGTGGTGTCCTTTTATAAGAGGGACACTACTGAAAAATGGACCTATACCCACGGTTTTTTCAAAAACCTATGGGTATAGGATACCCCTATACCCAATTTATGACAAAAACGTGGGTATAGGGATAATATGGGGACCTATACCCATGGTTTTGGGAAAAAGCGTGGGTATAGATTTTTTTTAAAGACCTATACTATAACGACCCATACTTTACATACATTGTTAATACTTCAAAATTGAAGCACACTTATTACAACATATGACAAAACCACAAAGGACCGTATAGGTATAGTGTCTTTAGAAACTGGGAAACATAAACAACTGGTTCATAAATCTTCTACAGTGTCTCCCATTTATTTCATCATATCTAGGGTCCCTTTTAGCATATTCTACTTAATATCCATCTTCCTGACCTGGGGAAAAGAAAACATAAAAGGGTGAGCTCAAATGCTCAGCAAGGCAAATAAAGGAAATAAAAATCATATCATATCTTTTTGAAAATCATAACCTGCAAAAGAGATCATAATATCATAACATGGAACAAATCATAGGAGTGAAAATGAGATCCCCATAATCATAACATAAAACTTGAAACTTTGTGGCATGCACACATAATCATGGAAAATCATTTCTTGTTAGTCATGACTCATCGCCAAGACTATCTTAGTGGACAAAGTCCCTTTCTGAACTGAGTTCACTCCTCGTTTCAGTCCTGTATCACTGAACCGAAATAACCTTCCGTTCCAGCCATGTCTATCTCATGAGATATAAAATCTTTACCCAATGCATTGGAGGGAGATATAGGTCCCACCCATCTTATAATGAATCCTTTCTTATGTGTGCCACATAATCATAAAACATACATCATCGCATAACACATGAAACAAAAATGGGATTCTTGAAACATCATGACATCATAAATCAATTCATATAAGATAAAGGAATTCATAAAAATAATTCCATCACAACATGATCAAATCAATGTAATTATAGGGATAAAAACAGAACCCTTTATTATCTTAGATGGAAAATAATTTTGAAAATCACTTGAACTCCATTCTTGAGGAAAATATCCTTTCTTCTTCAAAAACATTTTTTCCTTTCATAACATGTCATACAACTTTAAAATAAAATAAGTTGATTAAAAATAAACTTGAAAACTTGTAAAGGAAGCTTCTTGGAAACAATGTTTTAAAAATCCATTCATGCCGTATAAGTTAAAAAAAACATTCTTCGTACTTTTGTCGGAAAAGTCAAAAAGTACCTCGTACGGAAAAACGACAAAAGATTCCTTTCATATTATTTACTAAAAACTCACCTAAGGGTAAAATTGGATTTAAAATATTGCAAGTGGATGGAAACAATATTTCATATTGAGGGAACATGGATGTGGATGATAAAATACACCCCAGTAAATACTTACGAATAAACAATCTCGGATAAAAATGAGATTGTGATATTTCCCTTACCTTAGGTCCGATTTGCTTTGTTCGTGTCCAAAGCTCCTGTATAATGGTTTAAATAATGTTATTGACTTATTCCAGAATCATACATATTGATATGATATCATATATGGTCATATTATTAGCTTCTTGTTAGTAATATTTCATTGTTACTTTTTACTCGGGTCTTTATAACTTTTTGTTCTTATGCGTGTTTTGTTGAATAAATTCTTATTCTTATCTTTAGGTTATAGATAATTCATTTCCAGAATGTTATTAGTGTAGTATATACCATATTAATTCATTCAATTCATTTATATAATCATTATGAAATGAATATCATGTAGAACGAGTCGCATCACATCGTGGAGACGGTATTCCGTACGTACGCACGAGTGATGATATCATTCCTATGATCGTGGAATTGTATTGGAGTATATGTATATTATTTCAGTATCAATATTACTTTATAATAATCATAAATAGTTACTCATTACACCATTATACCCATCCTTGTAAGGTGGTGGTGGAAAATAGATTACACCACGGCGTGGAGACGGTATTCCGTACGTACGCACGCGTGGTGATTTCATTTTTCCGTAGGATGGATAGAAGGTGAAATAGGGTTGTTTCATATTTATAATAACATATCAGTATGTAAGTAATACTGATGTTATTACTTTATCATGAAAAAACTAAAGAAGAAGAAGTTGAAGAAGAATGAAATTGAAAAGATCGGTAATGGATATTACCTCTTCTTTGGAACGCCTCTTTGAATCCTCCACTTAAGGAACTAAGATTGGTCTTTGGAGAAGACCAGGACCTCTAGGATTATTCTAGGGAAGTGGAGAGGAGAAAATGGCAGGGGTTGGCCGAGCTTGAGTGCTCAATTTGGTGTGAGGAGGAGGGGGAGGAGGTGCCCTTTTATAAGGGAGGAGAGGGGCACCTTAGGAATATCTCAAAAATATTAATTTATAATAAATCTAACCCCACTTAAAAACCTCCAAAAATGACTCATATTCGAAGCTTAGATGAGATAGGGTTGTAATCTCATCAACCAATCAAATTTAGACATGTTTTGATCTTATTTTAAACCTTATCAATTAGATTTAACTATATGTTAAATAATTTAACTTTTACCGTGTCTTTTTGTTTTCTTTCACTACATGGTTAATACACTTACTATAACATGCCAAACGAACCCCAAATTGTTTATTATTAAAATATATATCCTTATCTAAGTCATTTGGCCGAACCTTAGATTTTTAGGAATAAAATAACAATTAATAATATAATATTTGATTTAAAAACTATTTTGTGTCAATTTTGACACTATTTGATATATGATTTTTGTGAAAGTCATAACAGAATTAAATGTTCGAACCAAGTTGATTAAATCAACATTAATATATCATAGTAACCTAGAAAATTAGTGTAATTCATAAAAAATCTGAAATTACATTTATTTTGGTGTTTATAACATCAATTATGTCAATATTTCATTAATAAGATAATTACTGCATCATCTTTGTGTCATAAATAAATTACATTATTTGATGTCTAAAAATTACAAATAAAATATCATCATGTAGGAAATCTTTTTAGCTTTCTAATGAATATTTACAATTGAATTTATCTTATGTATAACCCCATGTTAAAAATGATTTACTTATTAAACTTTGATTTTAACTATTTTAACCCTTCTTTAAATAAATTAATAATAAATGTCCTAATCTAATCCAAGTGGGCCTAAATGGTCATATTTTATTCCTAAGTTTGTTTTTGGTCGAATTACACTTTTCCAATAGAATTAGGACATGTGTTAGGGTAATATTAATATCATATTTACCCTTAGTTACCCTATTTACTATTAACCGCGGTAAAAAAAATAAAAAGTTAGTATTCACCAAAAAATTATTTTCATCTCATTGAACCACATTTTAGTCCTTGATATTAACCGTGTCTCTCGGATTTTCGAAATTCCAATCACAGAAGTGGTAAAATTAAGTTTTATGCAAAATTCAGTTTTTAACCTACCACTTAGTGGTTTCACTATTCATCAAAAATTGAAAGTTTTCAGAAAAATACCAAAATTTCACCCTAGGCTAATTTCGATATTCTGAGTCCAAAAATGAAGTACATTTTGAAAAATAAAATTTATAAAATTTCAAAAGGTGGTTATTACTATTCATAACGGCTAGTTTTAATAGTATATTGTTGTTTAGTGAAACTCGGTATTGCGTACGACGCAAGCTATCGAGGAAGGTCGCGATTGCGTGTAAAGCAAGCCAAGCAAGTGTTGTGTAGAAAAAGATTCCTTTGATGATTTATATAACATAAAAGTCTCTGGTGTTACATTCTACCCCCCTTAAAAGAATTTCGCCCTCGAAATTCATCACTTTGTAACAAACAGATGAGGATACTTCTCCCTCATCATATCCTCAAGCTCCCATGTAGCTTCTTCAAGTTGGTGGTTCCTCCATAAAACTTTCACCAAGCGAGTGGTCTTGTTTCGTAGGACTTTTTCGCTACGATCCAGAATCTCTATCGGCTGTTCTTCATAAGAAAGATCTTGCTCCAGCGGTACAACTTCTGAGCTGAGTACATGTGAAGGATCTGGTATGTACTTTCTCAGGAGAGATACATGGAACACATCGTGAACTTGAGAGAGATTCGGTGGAAGCGCCAATCGGTAAGCTACCTTCCCAACACGATCCAATATTTCAAAAGGACCGATATATCTAGGGCTCAACTTCCCCTTCTTTCCAAATCTCATAACCCTCTTCCAGGGAGATATTCATAAGAACACTTTATCACCCACTTCAAACTCTAGGTCTTTTCTTCGGTTGTCGGCATAGCTTTTCTGTCGACTCTGAGCTGCTCTTATGTGTTGTTGAATAGATCTGACCTTTTCTTCCATTTCATCATCGAGATCAGGTCCTAATAGCTTTCTTTCCCCAACTTCATCCCAGCAAGTTGGAGTCCTGCATTTCTTTCCATAGAGAGCTTCATAAGGAGCCATTTGAATACTGGAGTGAAAGCTATTATTATAAGAAAATTCCACCAAAGGTAGGTGTTGATCCCAACCTCCTTTGAAATCCATAGAGCAAGCTCTCAACATATCTTCTAGGGTTTAAATTGTTCTCTCAGACTGACCGTCTGTCTGGGGATGATAAGCAGTGCTGAAACTCAACTCTGTATCCAGAGTATGCTGAAGACTTCGCCAGAACTTCGAGGTAAATCTCGGATCTCGATCAGATATAATATAAAGTGGTACTCCATGCAATCTTACCACTTCCTTTACATATATCCTGGCAAGCTGATCTAGAGAGAAATCCTCTCTAATAGGAATGAAGTGTGCAGACTTTGTGAGACGATCAACTATGACCCAGATAGCATTATTGCCTTTGGATGTTTTAGGAAGTCCTGTGACAAAGTCCATAGTGATGTTTTCCCATTTCCATTCGGGTATGGGTAATGGTTGTAACATCCCCTTAGACTTCTGTCTCTCAGCTTTAACTTGTTGACAAACCAAGCATCGAGAGACATATTCAGCAACATCTCTTTTCATGCCATCCCACCAGAAGTACTTTTTCAGGTCCCTATACATCTTCGTGCTTCCAGGATGAATAGAGAATGAAGAACTATGAGCCTCATCCAGCAGCTCTTTCTTTAATTCGGGGATGGGAGGAACACAAACCTGATTCCTGAACTTTATTATCCCATCACAATCAAGGTTGAATTCAGGAACATTTCTCACCTTCTTTTGTAACTCGACATCTTCTTTCTGTGCCTCTTTAATCTTCACATGTATAGATGGTTGAACATTCATTTGAGAAAGATAAGATTTTTCCCCTTCCATTATAATTCCAAGATCCATCCTTTGTAAATCCATAAATATTGGATCTTTTGTGATCCTCATCATGGATAAACTAGCATGGTCTTGTCGACTTAATGCATCTGCCACCTTGTTTGCTTTCCCAGGGTGGTAATGGATTGAGCAGTCATAATCCTTAATCAGCTCCAACCATCTTCTTTGACGCATATTCAACTCCTTTTGTGTGAAAATATACTTTAAACTTTTATGATCAGTATAAATATCACACCTTTCACCATAAAGGTAATGCCTCCAAATCTTTAATGCAAAGATTACCGCAGCCAACTCCAAATCATGTGTTGGGTAATTTTGTTCATGGATTTTCAACTGTCGTGAGGCATAAGCTATCACCATATCATTTTGCATAAGAACACACCCCAATCCCTTCTTGGATGCATCACTGTAGATCACAAACCTTTCTCCACTACAAGGCAGTGTGAGCACAGGTGCACTAGATAACCTTCTTTTCAACTCCTTGAAATTCTCTTCACATTCCTCTGTCCAGACAAACTTAACTCCTTTCCGAGTCAACTTGGTGAGTGGATTAGATAATCGTGAAAAATCTTTTACAAAACGTCGATAATATCCAGCCAAACCAAGAAAACTTCGGATCTCAGTTACTTTTGTTGGTCTTGACCATCTTTCGATAACCTCTGTTTTTGCTGGATCCACAGATATCCCCTCTTTTGAGATTATATGACCCAAAAATGCAACTTTTTGAAGCCAAAATTCACACTTGGTAAATTTGGCATAAAGCTTCTCCTTTCTCAGGGTCTTCAATATAATTCTCAAGTGATCTTCATGCTCTTCCTTGCTCTTTGAATAGACAAGAATATCGTCTATAAAGACTACCACAAATTGATCAAGATAGTCTCTAAAGACTCTATTCATTAGATCCATGAAGATAGCAGGGGCATTAGTAAGACCAAATGGCATCACTATAAATTCATAGTGTCCATACCTTGTACGGAAAGCCGTCTTTGGTATATCCTCCCTTTTGACCCTTAATTGATGATACCCTGAACGAAGATCAATCTTGGAAAAGTATTGAGCTCCGCGTAGTTGGTCAAATAAGTCATCAATGCGTGGGAGAGGATATTTGTTCTTGATAGTGATCTTGTTAAGTTCTCGATAATCAATGCAGAGTCTCATTGATCCATCTTTCTTCTTAACAAATAGAACAGGTGCTCCCCAAGGTGACGCACTAGGGCGTATAAATCCCTTATCAAGATTCTCTTGGAGTTTCTTCTTCAATTCCTGCAACTCAATTGGGGCCATTCTATAAGGTGTCTTTGAAATAGGCAAAGCACCCGGTACGAGTTCTATTGAAAACTCAACTTCACGATTTGGTGGAAGACCCGGAAATTCCTCCGGAAAGACATCATCAAACTCCCGTACAATGGGCATATTCTTAATCGTGAGTTTCTCACCAACCATTTGAGATAAATAACCTTCATTTAGTGGTATCAAGACCCATAAGATGGAAGAAATTTCCACTGGAAGGTTATATTCATCCTTACATTGGTATACGATCGTAGATTGATCTGGAGTATGAAATGTGACTTCCCTTCTTTGGCAATTGATATGAGCTCCATGTAGAGAAAGCCAATCCATGCCAAGAATCACATCAAATTCCACTAAAGGAAGGATCACAAGATTTGCAGGAAGCACTTTCCCACAAACTTCGATCGGAGAAGAATTATAAACTTTTGATGCGATTGATGTGCCATTAGGTGTTGTCACAGCTAACTCAACATCTAATTGTTGAGGTAGTACGGTGATACCCCTAGAAAAGTCTTCAGAAATAAAAGAGTGGGTGGATCCAGAATCAAATAAAACATTTGCTACTTTAGAGTGGATGGTAAGTGTACCTTTCACCACATCGTTATCGTACTCCACATCGCTGATAGAAATTGCATGTGACTTTCCTTTGTCTTTAGCCTTAAGATTTTGTTGACGTCGACCATCATCATCAACCCTTGGATTTGGGCATTGATTGGCATAATGACCCATCTCCTTGCACTTGAAACATTGAAGTGTAGTAGGTTCATTCTGTGTATCCCTTCCTTTGTTTGCGTCATTAGACATCTTCTTCCCATTATCACGGCATTCAAATGCCCGATGACCTTCCTTTCCACATTTAAAACATTTACATGTCCCTTTAAGACAACTCCCTCCATGTTTCTTTCCACACTTTGAGCATAAGGGAAAGTTCATCTTCTTTTCAGTGTGCTCTTTAGAGTTTCCTTTGAATTCCATCTTCCTCTTCTTATCAAACCCATGTGACTGATGAGTTACTCCAATCTCCATCTCGACTTTGAGAGCACATCGAACGATTTCCTCGTAGCTATTGAAGTCCCTTATGGATAACGCCCTTCGAAGACTTGGTTTTAAGCCACTAAAGAATCGATCGATCTTACTCTCAGGTTGAATAATAATACCAGAAGCGTACCTTGCCAGTCTTGTAAAATTTGCTTCATAGGTACCAACAGATTCATCATCCCTTTGCTTCAGTTCAAGAAACTCTTTCTCCATCTTTGTTCGGAGAATACGAGGGAAGTACTTATTGAAAAATAAGTTCTTGAACTCGTCCCATTCCATAGACTCAATTTCATCCCTTTGCCTCGTATTCTTAACAAGATTCCACCATTGATCAGCATCTCCTTCCAAACGATACACTGCTAGGATGACTTTATCATGTTCAGAACATTGAAGAACTGAAAATATCTTTTCAGTAGTACTAATCCATTGTTCAGCAACTAATGGATCAGTAGACCCGCTGAAAGAAGGTGGACGCTGCCTCATGAAGGATTCAACAGAATGTTTCTCCCTCCTTTGCTCGTTTGGAAATCCTGCATGATTCATAGCTTGAGAAAGTTGTGTGAGCATGGCTACAAGATTTTGCATTCCAGCTCCCATATCGTTTGGTTGCTCAGGGGGACAATCATTGCATTGCCCATCGCATTCCGCATTAACACGGTTCCTTCGGCTTCCAGCCATTGACTAAAACCAAGAAGAATAGTGTGAGCAACACTAATTATAATAGGAAACCACATAATTCAAGAATAAAATTTTCATGCTTATGGTCTTATCCTAGGTTATTCAAGGCCATTTCTAAAACACTAAGATTGTGTACTATGCTTAGACTTATCCTTAGGGTTCTTACTAAGGCTTTCACATCCTAGTTTCCAAAGGTTGACTATACCTTTCCTCTGATACCAACTATAACGACCCATACTTTACATACATTGTTAATACTTCAAAATTGAAGCACACTTATTACAACATATGACAAAACCACAAAGGACCGTATAGGTATAGTGTCTTTAGAAACTGGGAAACATAAACAACTGGTTCATAAATCTTCTACAGTGTCTCCCATTTATTTCATCATATCTAGGGTCCCTTTTAGCATATTCTACTTAATATCCATATTCCTGACCTGGGGAAAAGAAAACATAAAAGGGTGATCTCAAATGCTCAGCAAGGCAAATAAAGGAAATAAAAATCATATCATATCTTTTTGAAAATCATAACCTGCAAAAGAGATCATAATATCATAACATGGAACAAATCATAGGAGTGAAAATGAGATCCCCATAATCATAACATAAAACTTGAAACTTTGTGTCATGCACACATAATCATGGAAAATCATTTCTTGATAGTCATGACTCATCGCCAAGACTATCTTAGTGGACAAAGTCCCTTTCTGAACCGAGTTCACTCCTCGTTTCAGTCCTGTATCACTGAACCGAAATAACCTTCCGTTCCAGCCATGTCTATCTCATGAGATATAAAATCTTTACCCAATGCATTGGAGGGAGATATAGGTCCCACCCATCTTATAATGAATCCTTTCTTATGTGTGCCACATAATCATAAAACATACATCATCGCATAACACATGAAACAAAAATGGGATTCTTGAAACATCATGACATCATAAATCAATTCATATAAGATAAAGGGATTCATAAAAATAATTCCATCACAACATGATCAAATCAATGTAATAATAGGGATAAAAACAGAACCCTTTATTATCTTAGATGGAAAATAATTTTGAAAATCACTTGAACTCCATTCTTGAGGAAAATATCCTTTCTTCTTCAAAAACATTTTTTCCTTTCATAACATGTCATACAACATTATAATAAAAGAAGTTGATTAAAAATAAACTTGAAAACTTGTAAAGGAAGCTTCTTGGAAACAATGTTTTAAAAATCCATTCATGCCGTATAAGTTAAAAAAAACATTCTTCGTACTTTTGTCGGAAAAGTCAAAAAGTACCTCGTACGGAAAAACGACAAAAGATTCCTTTCATATTCTTTACTAAAAACTCACCTAAGGGTAAAATTGGATTTAAACTATTTCAAGTGGATGGAAACAATATTTCAAATTGAGGGAACATGGATGTGGATGATAAAATACACCCCAGTAAATACTTACGAATAAACAATCTCGGATAAAAATGAGATTGTGATATTTCCCTTACCTTAGGTCCGATTTGCTTTGTTCGTGTCCGAAGCTCCTGTATAATGGTTTAAATAATGTTATTGACTTATTCCAGAATAATACATATTGATATGATATCATATATGGTCATATTATTAGCTTCTTGTTAGTAATATTTCATTGTTTTACTTGTTACTCGGGTCTTTATAACTTTTTGTTCTTATGCGTGTTTTGTTGAATAAATTCTTATTCTTATCTTTAGGTTATAGATAATTCATTTCCAGAATGTTATTATTGTAGTATATACCATATTCATTCATTCAATTCATTTATATAATCATTATGAAATGAAGATCATGTAGAACGAGTCGCATCACATCGTGGAGACGGTATTCCGTACGTACACACGAGTGATGATATCATTCCTATGATCGTGGAATTGTATTGGAGTATATTTATATTATTTCAGTATCAATATTACTTTATAATAATCATAAATAATTACTCATTACACCATTATACCCATCCTTGTAAGGTGGTGGTGGAAAATAGATTACACCACGGCGTGGAGACGGTATTCCGTACGTACGCACGCGTGGTGATTTCATTTTTCCGTAGGATGGATAGAAGGTGAAATAGGGTTGTTTCATATTTATAATAACATATCAGTATGTAAGTAATAGTGATGTTATTACTTTATCATGAAACAACTAAAGAAGAATAAGTTGAAGAAGAAAGAAATTGAAAAGATCGGTAATGGATATTACCTCTTCTTTGGAACGCCTCTTTGAATCCTCCACTTAAGGAACTAAGATTGGTCTTTGGAGAAGACCAGGACCTCTAGGATTATTCTAGGGAAGTGGAGAGGAGAAAATGGCAGGGGTTGGCCGAGCTTGAGTGCTCAATTTGGTGTGAGGAGGAGGGGGAGGAGGTGCCCTTTTATAAGGGAGGAGAGGGGCACCTTAGGAATATCTCAAAAATATTAATTTATAATAAATCTAACCCCACTTAAAAACCTCCAAAAATGACTCATATTCGAAGCTTAGATGAGATAGGGTTGTAATCTCATCAACCAATCAAATTTAGACATGTTTGGATCTTATTTTAAACCTTATCAATTAGATTTAACTCTATGTTAAATAATTTAACTTTTACCGTGTCTTTTTGTTTTCTTTCACTATATGGTTAATACACTTACTATAACATGCCAAAAGAACCCCAAATTGTTTATTATTAAAATATATATCCTTATCTAAGTCATTTGGCCTAACCTTAGATTTTTAGGAATAAAATAACAATTAATAATATAATATTTTATTTAAAAACTATTTTGTGTCAATTTTGACACTATTTGATATATGATTTTTGTGAAAGTCATAACAGAATTAAATGTTCGAACCAAGTTGATTAAATCAACATTAATATATCATAGTAACCTATAAAATTAGTGTAATTCATAAAAAATCTCAAATTACATTTATTTTGGTGTTTATAACATCAATTATGTCAATATTTCATTAATAAGATAATTACTGCATCATCTTTGTGTCATAAATAAATTACATTATTTGATGTCTAAAAATTACAAATAAAATATCATCTTGTAGGAAATCGTTTTAGCTTTCTAATGAATATTTACAATTGAATTTATCTTATGTATAACCCCATATTAAAAATGATTTACTTATTAAACTTTGATTTTAACTATTTTAACCCTTCTTTAAATAAATTAATAATAAATGTCCTAATCTAATCCAAGTGGGCCTAAATGGTCATATTTTATTCCTAAGTTTGTTTTTGGTCGAATTACACTTGTCCAATAGAATTAGGACATGTGTTAGGGTAATATTAATATCATATTTACCCTTAGTTACCCTATTTACTATTAACCACGGTAAAAAAAATAAAAAGTTACTATTCACCAAAAAATTATTTTCATCTCATTGAACCACATTTTAGTCCTTGATATTAACCGTGTCTCTCGGATTTTCGAAATTCCAATCACAGAAGCGGTAAAATTAAGTTTTATGCAAAATTCAGTTTTTAACCTACCACTTAGTGGTTTCACTATTCATCAAAAATTGAAAGTTTTCAGAAAAATACCAAAATTTCACCCTAGGCTAATTTCGATATTCTGAGTCCAAAAATGAAGTCCATTTTGAAAAATAAAATTTATAAAATTTCAAAAAGTGGTTATTACTATTCATAACGGCTAGTTTTAATAGTATATTGTTGTTTAGTGAAACTCGGTATTGCGTACGACGCAAGCTATCGAGGAAGGTCGCGATTGCGTGTAAAGAAAGCCAAGCAAGTGTTGTGTAGAAAAAGATTCCTTTGATGATTTATATAACATAAAAGTCTCGGGTGTTACATATACCAACGGTTTTGGCCAAACCGTGGGTATAGGGTTTTTTCAGAAGGCCTATACCCACGGTTTTGAAAAACCATAGGTATTGCGGTATTTTTTTTGAAGACATATAAACACGGTTTCTCCAAACCATGGGTATATCTTTCTCGCATTATGGAGGGAAAAAAATTACGTGGGACAACAAAAATATTTGGCGGGAACAGGGTTTGGATTCATATAATAACAAAAATACACATATAAAAACAAGTAATATATGTAGGTTGGTTAGTCAGGTAGTCTGTATTGTTAAAGGAGGTCTACTATTTGAATCTTAGAGAGTTTTTCTTCCAATACATGTGTTAAAATTAATATAATATAATATATGTATTGATATATATTACAAAATTTCCGCATCTCAGTTGGTCATGCCACATAAACTCATCAAATCGGTCCTGTGTTCGATTCACGCCGTTATCATTTTTAGATATGCGACTATATTAATATATTAATATATTTATATATATAGCATGAAATTGGCTCGGTTGGTCATAGAGGGCGACTTTTTGGTGGGGGTATCGTGGTCGAAACCCGGCGTCTTCATTTTTAGAATATAAATCCACACGGTTTGAAAACCATGGGGGAAGTGTTGTTCCATATTGTATTGTTGTGTGACACACTGTGACACACCTATACCCACGGTTTTCTAAACCATGGGTATAGTCTCAGAACCCTATTGCGACGCCTCTCATCCCCATGGTTCCCAAAACTGTGGGTATAGGTCGCCTTTCCAGTAGTGGGAGGAGGGGCACTTTAGGAAAGTCTAGAAATATTTATTTATTATAATTTCTATTTCAATTGAAAATGAGTCCAAAATTCAGTTATTTCGAAGATAAGATGAATATAAGTCAAAATAAAATCATCCAATAATAATTTTACAGGTTTATGATATTTTTTAAATCTTTATATTTTTTATTTATCCTTTTTTTTACTGTTATAGTTTTATCAAGGATTCAACACTTTGAGAATCAAAATATTTTCCAAAACATGAAAAATGTCCAATTAAAGAGTCATTAATAACATTTTATACTTATCATAACCATTTTTCTAAATCGTATATTTTTTTTAATTTTATAATATTTAATAAAATATTTTATATTTTAAAATATGAAGTATGTCAATTGTGACACTATTCATATCATGACTTTTTTAAAAATCCATAACAACATTATTACTTTGAAAAAAATTCATTAATAAAAATCTAACATGTCAATATCATCTATAAAATTTTTGGATGACATCAAAATAATCAAATTAAAATTATTTTAACATTTGAAATATCATTTATTTGAATCCTTTATTAATGAAGCAATCATTGCATCCTCATTGTGTCATAATTAAATTTATTTATTTAAATTCTAAAAATTATAAATAAAATATGATGAATTATAAAATATTTTTATCTTTATAATTTATATTTATATTCTAAGATATCAATTATATAACCCCATATAATTTTTTTTTGTAAAATATACATGTTCATTTTATATTTATCTTTACATTAAATTAATTTTTATAAAATGTCATTTTCACACCCAAGTGGATCCATGGGGTCCCAAAATTGACCCAAGTATGTCCATGGTCAGAAATATCTAATAAAATAGGATTAGTAAATGTTTTAGGTAATTTAATATTATTATAATATTAATATTTTTACCATTATTTACTAGAATTACCCTTTAACCATGGTAAATAACATAATTACTGAAGTTACTATTCATAATGTCTAAAAATAAATGGTACCTATTCAAAAAAATTGGACGTTAGGATTCCAAAGATGGAATTAATTTTTCCAAATACCAAACACATAATTTTTAGTATTTAATTTAAAATTAATGCATGTTGTCAAAACCAAAAAGCGGGTTTCTAAGAAGTAATAACTATCAAAAGATTGACATGTGTTTATGTCCAATTTAAAAGTGAAATTACATCCAATTAACAACATTGGATTAAGTGATACAAATATAATCCAATTAAACTTTAAACCCAATTAAAATTAAAATATAAATATATAAATAAATTAGATGAAATGGAAACTTTGACTTAAAATGCAGAATTTTTCATTATTCATTAAAAATGAATTTTATCAAAAAATTACAAAAAAATTATCCAAAGTAAATTTTGATGTTCTGATTCTAAATAAGAAGTTTATTTTTTAAAATAGAACACATAATGGTGTCGATAAATAGATTTAAAAATAGTTCACCATCAAAAGGTGGTAAAATGACCTTTTAAAAATACTAGAGTATTTCATGCTTAAAATCGGATTCAATCTTATTTTAAGCCTCTAAAATTTATTGGATAAATGTAAAGACATTTAGTAATCATATTGTAGTTAGTTCTATTTATTTATTCCAATACAAGGCAATGTGGTAACTACTATTTAAAATAATATTATTATTATGTTATTTTTCGGTATAACTCAAACTTGTATGCAACGTAAGATTTCAAAGAAACTTGTTGTTGCATGTTGAGTACGCTATCAAAAAAAAAGTCATATTTAAAATAAAATTATTATATTATTCATAAATATTAATATATATGAAAATTTATTATTATATATACATCTGGTTCGTTACAATGGGGCTTAGGATCCATTAGAAATGTGTTTTAGTCATTCAGACATCAAAATACATTTTTGAATGAATTGGAAAATTTATCGAAGCGTAAACCAATGTTGAAATTATTTTTTATTGTAATATATCATGTTTTTATGTATAGGTTTTAAAATAATTACTCAAAATTTGGAAAATGATAAAAAAAAAGTTGTCCTAATACCTTAGTTTTTGTTGAACCAATAGTCTTCTAAACCATCACCGATTTATAGATTTGAGACCCTCAACATTACATTAATCATTTTGTTTTTGTGATCTATTACCTCAATCAATACTTATAAGTATTTAAAATTTTCCCCCATGAATTTATATCGAAATAGCACAATTGTTCTCATACATAGAGTTCTAGTTAAATGTTAGTCAACATGACCTTTCTAATTAACATTCTCCCTTTTATAAAGGATATATTATGAACCCTTCTAATAATATGTGATTTAAACATACGAAATATCAAAAAATATATTACCAAGACCGATTTTAAATTGTTAGGACACAATTAATTAAAGTGGATAGAATGTAACACCTCTAAATTCTAATGTAAGAACCCTCTATTAAATAGCATGTATGACACGCGATAACAAGCACATAAGGTAATATAATATTCGAAATAATTATAATATATTTACTACTTTTAAAAGATTCAATATATTCTATATATTTGAATGAATTTAAAACATAGTTAGTGTGCTTTACAAGGAAGAGAGACCATCTTCAATGGCTTGTGTTACAAGCAAGACTGATTTTTAGCAAACAAAACAATATTATTATAATATTATTATTTAATATAATATAATCTATAAAATTTTAATAGTATTAACTAACTTTGTAAAATATAGTTTAAAAATTATAATTCATTATTTACAAATTGATTAGAAATGAATATAAGATCCAATTAAAAATAAAGGGAATATTTTATAGAAAACTATTTTTATACTTTCAAAATTGATTTACCTTAATAAATTAAATTAGGTTTGATTAGTGAGTGGTACTAATTTATTACATTTATTATATATTAAATACAATATTATTTATATTCATCAAATAGATTTTATGATCATAATATAAGAATAAACTCAATATTTCGCTTAAGAACTCATAATTTTGTTGAGGCATTTTTACCACATTTTAGTGGAGAACCCACATTAAATTCACTTCTTTGAACATTTATTAATATTATACGTAAAAATAAACATAATATTTGATACCAAAACAAAAAAAATTAGGTTAGGGTGATGCTTTATTATTTTTTGATGAAGTTTCATATTTTTAAATAAGTAGTTAAAAATAATGAAATTTAATTCAAAACTATTTTTTCATCTATTTTATTTAAGTGGTTAAATTAGATTTTAATATTTTTTAATGTTAAATTAAATCATATTTTTTCAATAAATAAAATTTATGTAATTGGTACCAATTTCATTTCGAAATTTAATATTAAAACAAAGCAATATTTTGGACTTTTTTTCTTTAAAAACATGCATTGTTGCCTCGTTTGCGAGATTAAATTCAAATAAATTTCTACCACTTATGTGACTATAATTTGAAAAATTTTATTCTATATTTGGAATAAGTATAATTTATAATTTATAACAAGGTAAAATTATTATTTGACAAAAAATATTGTTAAATGTAATTAAAATTAATTAAACTATTAAGGTAAAATTAAACTTAAAAATGGGACTAAACCTTAATCATAAGGGAAACAATAACCTAGAAACATGTCCATAATCCATTGGATATGTATATTTATAACCTAATACCAATTTTATATAAATTTAACCATTATGGGAGTCACTTTATCTGTGAAAAACTTATATGGAATTCAATTTTCAAAATATTATAAGAGTGCCACACCTCCTCCAATATACAAATTCCTTATTTCTTCCCACTTATTCACACATCCCATGACATTGTGGATTTTCCAAGATCTACCAAAATAGATCCTAAAAATCTCTCCACTGATCCTAGATGCCTAATATTTGGTATAAATAAAACCAAATAAGCTCATTGGTTCAAACCAAAAGTAGTTACCATGTTAAGATGTAACCTATTTCCTTAAGCTATTTTTTTTATATCCATTTTCCAAACCCTAAAATCCTCTAATTCTATGATTTTAAAATAAATATAGTATCATAAATATAATAGTATTTTTTATGATAAGGTTTCTAAATGCACATACACACACTTCTATCTAATGGGTAACAAACATAATGTTTACATGTGTGGCAAATTACTACCTCACGAAATGATGAGTGTTATTTTTTATTTACCACCTCTCAAGGTGGACATTATGATAGAAAATATGTTTTTATATGTTATATATGATATTTAATAATTATTTATAGTTCATTAATTCTTTTACAACATATTATTTTATGGTATCTATTTTGATGGAATATGATAACATCGTCTTTGGAAGTGTGGACTATAGCCTCCTTAAAGCAATGTGATTCATTCACACTATACAGTAAAAGTATAAAAAATGGTTTTAAAAAAACTATGTAACATATATATAACATATATATTATACGGTAATTATAATATTCATATGTATCATTTACTTTTCATTCATTTAATATGAAAAATAAATGAATGTAGCATTCATGTGTACGTATGATATACCATCTCCATGAACTGTGCATTTGATTTCGTATATAAAAACCTTATAAATTATTTGAAATTAATATGTAATGAATATATATAATATTTTAATAATTTTTTAAATTCTATAGTGTCACGACCCATCCCCCGGGGCTCGTGTCGTGACTCCCCCAAGCCTGCCTCCTGAAGGCCAGGGGCTGGCGACTTACGTTGAAGGTGTCAACTAGCCAGTGGGAGGAATTTTCCTCAGTACCTATATGCAAACGCACACCCAACCACAACCCAAAACACCTAAAAGTGAAAACATGTACCACTAAAACAAATATGAGTGAAAATACAACTGAAAGTAAGTGGCCCAGAATACAAACCCAACAAAGAACTGAAAATAGAAAGTACAAAAAAGAAACTCTGATGTCCATCTGTAGTAAACCCCACCTGATCCTGAGAGTAGGTAATCTACTGGAATCCAAATTAGTATGCCTTGTATGCCTAGTCCTACTAGGCCTCGCCTAGTCCTAGGCCACCAAGTCCACCATCATAGCATCCGTTAGTCCCGTCTCCCTGAGATCCCCGGTCGAAACATCGGTTATCTGCACCAAAAACAACACGTGCGGGTGAAGCCCGTGCAATGGTGAGTAACCTAGTACTTATTAGGGACCCCAAAACAAAAATGTAATAACACACAACAATTCCTCAAAGTAAAGCACGAAAAAAAAAGGCAGGTCACACAAGGTATATTCTAGGGTAGTAACAGTAGCATCGTCAGTTAGAAATGTCAAACTCCACAGCCAGTGGAGAAATCCACCTCTATCGAGTAAAGTGGGTTTTTCGGGACCCATATATTCACTTCCCACTAACCTTGAATAGATGTGGTACTCATCCCTAATTAGTACCGTGGGTATGCTAATCCACATAGATCTGTTCCCCACCGTGGGTCTGCCAGGTCACACAGATCTGCTACCCACCTTAGCCGAACTGAGGTACTCCTCCTGTCTAGTACCATGGGTCTTTCAGGTCCCACAAAGCCTCTCCCCACCGTGTCCCTACTAGGTCACATAGAGCCACATCCCACAGGGCTGTTGTTGAGCAGTCTTAAAGTCTCATCAAACCGCAGGGTTCCATACGTAGTGTGTTTGGGAGAACCGATCCTCAAGACGTTCTTCTCTTCTCAATGTCCATTAAAGTGACCAAAAATCATTCCAAAAGATCCGCCTCCACTAGATGGTCGTAACGCTGCAAATATCCCATCAATAGGATGTGTGGTTTGCAAGATATGGGCATTTTAGTAACTAGGGGGCGGTTGCAGCATGGACCGGTCTAACCCAGTAGGACCAACCCGACCAACCCGGACCGGGTGTTCAACCTACCCTGGGTCATTTTGACAGACCTGACCTAACCTGGTGTGGGTCAGAGTCGGTCTAGTCCAGCCTGGCCAGTGGGCCTAGCCTATAGGTCTCGCTAGACCCGGCCCGGTTGGAAAAGGGTATAGCCAGCCAGGTCGACCAATGGGCCGGTCTAGTATGGCCCGGCCCAAAGGGGCACAGGTCTGGCCGGCCGGAACAGGTCTAGCCAACTGGTGCGATTCAGGCCCGCAAGCATGGGTCTGGCCCGCCGGCGCGGGTCCGACCCGACCCGCTGGGGGCTCAGGCCACCAACAAGGGAATCAGCCGCAATGTGTCGCTAATGTGAGCCCCTGGAACGTGGAAGCAATATGTGTCCCCTCTGGTCTGAACGTGACCTGCAAGGGCGGGTCGCACCACCTGTGCGGCGCCCTTCTGGCACCGCGTCTGACTCCTACCACGGCTGACGAGATGTCGCACCTCTGACCTGTCGGGTGGCCCAAACGTGGGGCACCCCTCCATGTTTCTCTCACCTAGCACCACTTCCTCCCACACATCTCCACAACTGATGAGATGTGGCCTCGTAGTCAACACGGCCCGCCTGTGCGGACACATCTGGAAAGGTCAGTCGCCGCCACCACCTCTGCCGGTGCCGGCGCACCGACAGAATCTAAGGCGGGCCACCAGACGCGCTCCGGTGGTCCATTCCTTGCACCTCTTGTGAAAATGATCTCTAGGAGAGGATTTATTTACAGTGAATCCTTCGAATCGGCCTTGTCGTAGCTTTGAGAATTCGGCCACCAAGAACACACGAGAGGAGGTGCTCGGGCCTTGTTCGTGTCGGCCCGGACCCTTCGCGTTAGAGGTTTTCACAAGGGGGAGGCTCGTGAAGGTTTTCTTTCAATCATTTATCCCAAGGTTTAATCCCAAATAATCACCCCAAAATAAATGTCACCCTCCCATTATAAGGCACGATCTGCGGATCAACCTGTCCGTGGGTTTATCAATGTTCGTCATTTTTCAAAAATGGAATGGGGAAGAACTTTGAAAATTAAAAACCCCTACATATTTTAAGTTCATTTCCGCACGTTCTTCCTCGAGGTGTTAAGACGTCAGTGTCGCTTCTTGGATTCGATCTATGATAGGCTTGACAAAGAAGATGATGTTCTACCGGCGTTCTTCGATCTTCACTAGGGTGGAAGTTTGTCAGAGGTTTGCCAAAGAATCCTCCAAATTTTTAATCCATATTTTCCCAGCCTATAAAACTATAAATTGGATCACATCACAGTGTTCCCATTATGATGCAATGTCATGTCATTACGCTGTTTTATTTAAGAAACAATGTCACTGTTATGCATCATTAAAGTGTCATTACGCTGTGAGTTTAATTAGCCATTAATGAGCCTCATTGATTCACATCGTCGTCACCCATTCGCTTCCCCGTAGCATCTACGTCTGACACAAAAAAGTTAGAAAGAAAATAAAATAATTATTTTAACTTATTTTATTATTTTTCTCGAAAAAAGTCTCAAAAATAACTATTATTCTCTTCCCTTTCCTGTAAAGACATGGAAAATCCATATAATTTTTTTTAATTATTTGGGATTATTAAGAGTCCGTGAAAATTGATGGCACGTGATTCCGAGGCTCGGAGAGCCCAGAACAGAATTTTGAACTTTTTTAAGGTACGTTCAGTAAACGTATGGGTGGCATTTTTTAACTTTTAAACCAGTACACATAATTGAAATTAGACGACATCATAGAAATTGTAGAGCTGAGATTCTCTTAAGGGAAGCTTAAATTTGTTCGAAAAAAGTCAGATGAAAAACTTAATTTTTAGCTTTACGAAAAATAAAATAATAATAAACTCAAAAAGTTATTTTATTTCTTTTTTTGTAACTGTTAAGCGATGTGGCAGGACCGCAGAGTTAAATGGTTCATTCAAGGGCATGGCCCTTGGGTTTTATAACCTCGATGTTGGAACATTAAATGTGGATCATAAATGAACCGCATTAATGTTATGAAACACGGTTGGTTCCTCCGCCTATTTAATTGGATCTCAGGCTCTGGTTTTTGACATAGAAGTGAGGAACCTCTGACAAAGTACCATGGAGTCTTCCACCAACTAAAAAAAGAGGCTAGAATGACGTCATTGGGGAAAATGACCTCGGATCGATGAATGTTGGTGACTTCAATGATCGAGGACTCTTCTCCCTCCACGACTGCGGCATCATACAATGGTTCACGAGGCAGAGGGTTTTGTTTTGATGAATTCTAAGAGTTTGAAGATGAATTAATCTCACCCTTGTTATGATGCTAATGCAGAGGGTGTGGGACAAATGAACAAGACCCAAACCATCTGCTGCTAATATATTTGTTGCGTTATTTATGGGAAACCGGAAAACAAAGTGGCAATATGAACCCGGGAGCCACGCAGTATTGGAAGCGTCCTGAGAGGCCTGTAGGTGCTTTCAGAAGGGAAAACAGACCACCAGAGCTCACACAGTGGTCCGCGGAAGACTCATCGGTGCGGTACCAGCATGGCAGTGCCGGCGGGAAAAGGTGGTATCTGGCACTAACTGACTGTGGAAGGGGGTGGCGCCACATGGGGCCGCGGCGGACCATCAGGGGGGGATTTAAGTCGGCTGTGTTGGCGGAAGGGTGGTGCGCCATCGCGCGCTGGGGATGGAGGTCGTGGCTTTGAAGCCACAGAGAAGAAGGACCCATACCCTGTGGGTCCCACGACAGAGGGCGAATTGCGCCCTACGGGTCATGCGGAAAGCGAGGTGGCACCACATGGCATTCCTAGTTGAAGAGCCGAATGGCTCTTGAGCCGTTTAGGAAGGAAGGGTCACGCGACCCCTCGCATAGGTCACGCCCAGCCGACTGGCCAGGCCGGTCCGCTGCCCAGTGAGCCGAGCCTGCTGCGGCCCAGCCGGTTCGTTCCAGGCCGGGTCGGACCCAGACCTGGTCGGGTCGACCCCAGACGAGTCAACCCGGCCGGGTCGGGCTGGACTCAGACCCTTTATGGCCCAGTTTCGCTTAAAAGACGGTATCTTACAGACCAGACGTCTATTTGACGAGCTGTCTATGGAAATGGAATCCTTGGGATGAGAATTTACTTTTGAGATACTACAAATTAGTTTTGGAGAAAGTTGGATTGCATCCGTTTTGGATAGTAGCTGAATCCAACTGGGCCCTCAGCATAAAATGCTTATATCTCTCAGACCTGGTGTCCGACTGATGCGCCTCTTGTTGCGTTGGAACCCTTATGACACAATGGATCATTGTGTTACTTCTTTGTGGGACTTAGTGATAGTTGAAGTATGACCAATGGATTGAGGATCGAATCCAACCAGAATCAAGCGTACTATGTACGCGATTCTAGTGGATGGCTGAGAGAATGAATAACGATCATGTGTGGATCAACAGCTTGCGATTTTGTGTGGATCAGCACCAAGAGATCCTGTGTGGATCAACACCTAGAGATCCTCAGTGGATCAGAACCTATCAATCCTATGTGGATTAACATTGAGCGATCCTGTCTATATCAGTAGTAGAACCCTAGAAAAAATAAAATGATCTAGCATTACAACTAATTATATGTACTTACGTGATTAAGTTATACCTGGTTTGATCTGATTCTTTCTGTTTGTGACTTTTGATTGAGATCATGCTTTTTTGTTTTCTTTAGTGGAATTTTGAGAGACCTTCAGGGGTCTCGGGGTCCCTATTGGGTTTTGTTATACTCACCCCTACATAGGTTTCTCCTGCACCATGTTGTGTCTTGTGCAGACGACAAGCAGCTCGACTAACACTATAAGAGACAAGAGCAGGTGGTACACGGAGGTGACTAATTGACATGGAGAGTTCTGAATATGATTTGTACCTACCCTTCAGGTAGATCCTCAGTGGAAAATCACAGGATATGTTTTCTGTTTTCTGTTGTAGTTTTATCCTTTCAGTTTGTCATGTATTCCCACCCAATTAATTTCAGTACTTACTATTACACTTAGTTGTGGTTACTATTTGTGGTTGCACATTACTCTTCTGTTGTGTTTTAATTTTTTGTAGTGTACCCTACTTGTGTTTATATCGGTTTTGAGTCAATTACTGCCCATTATCGGGAAATTCCTTTCTGGTGCTAGTCGCCAACCCCTGTCCAATGGAAGGTGGGCTTGGGGTAGTCACGACATGGGCCCTGGGGGACGGTTCATGACAAAGTGGTATCAGAGGAGTCAGTTATGCTGAAGAAATAGGACTCTGATCTTCCCAATGGAGCAATGTGTTAAGTGTTTTGAGTGTGGTTTTCAGTTTGGGGAGTCCAGTGTTGGTGTGGCTGCTGACGTATCCATACACCAGGACCCTAAATTCTGATTTCTGACTCGGTGTATGAAAACACTTATTGTGTGTGTTTTTTGGAAATGTTTTACATTTATTTTCTTTATATTGAGACCACCAGGTATAACTTATTGACTATCATGCACATTTTTCTTTTTAGGATCCCCACACATAGACAACCAACCAAGATTCCAGAGAGAGTTCACTTGATGGCCCACCGAGCAATGAGGCTTCGGTGTAGGGCCCTCTTACAAAGATAACACCTTCGGGTGGTGTACCAACAGCACCACAACCCATTGGGTAGCAGTTTCCACCATCCCCACTAGCAGACTGTGCACACTTACTGAGCCCATTGCATGAGTTCCAAAGATAGAGGCCTCTGAGGTTTCGAGGCGAGACAGATCCCCAAGTAGCTGAGGATTGGCTGGAGATTGTGGTATGGTTTTTTCTCCTAGTTGAAATGCCAGCAGATCAGATGGTGATCCTAGATTATAGCCTCTTCCAGGGAACATCAGAGATATTGGGGAGTCTGATGCTTCATATTCATGTAGAGGCGACACTCTCTTGGTTGGACTTCGAGACCCTCTTCAGGGAGAAGTTCCTACCAGCAACTTTATGCTCAGTGTGTATCCAGGAGCTACTGCCCTTACAGTAGGGAAACCTATCAGTGGCCCAGTATTTGTAGAGATTTATAAACCCTTCATTATACTCCACTGACATGGTATAAGACCCATTATTTAGGGGCTGAACCTTTGAGCAGGGTATCCGGCGGGAGATCAGAGTGTCAATGATATCAATCAATATCCTGACATAAGCTGGAGTGCCCGGGTGAGAATTATTGGTGGAGAGCTTCCTAGCTGAGCAGGCACCGATGGTGAGAGCCACCACCAGACGACAGGAAGTCGAGTCTTCTGTAGTAGGCTATAGGCAGATGACGTAGTGGTCCAATTGGGCTAGACCTTTCGATGGAAGACCCTAGGATGCAGGGTCGAAGGTGTGGAGCTCATGAGGTAGAAGAGGTCTTCTAGGGAATAAATTATGTTACTCTTGTGGTGGACATGGTCACATGGAACGTGACTATATGAATCCCCACATATATGATCATTATATGACCGAGTGACCACTGAGTCAGTGGATGAGGTTTGAGCGAGTGGTTTTGCAGGGTGGCAGACGTGGTAGTGGAGAAGGTTGTGCAGTAGGTGGTTGATGATGGTTTGAGGTTCTACCGCCACCACCCCCAGGTGGTCCACCCCGACCACAGGGAGCAGGTAGATTGGGGTGAGCTCAAATTCAGGCGGTAGAGTCATACAACCACGGTTCTATATAGATGATTAGAGGTATGATATATGTCTATTTCACACTAGTTGTAGTTTTTATAGACATTGGTTCCAATCCCTCTTTTTTTTCACGATACACGTTCAGAGCACGGAGATTCTGACGGAGCCTTTGGCTCGATCCTTAAGTATTAGAGACTCCTGTGGGAGAATATTCGACAATTATACACTGGTTTAGACAGTTTGATCTCACACTAGGAGGTGAGATCTTTGGCTGGGATCTCTCAGTAGCAGCATCGTGACCTTACGACGTCATCTTGGGTATTGACTGGTTATCCACAGTCCATGATCATATCGATTTTTTTAGGTGCAAAGTGTGGTGTGTTCATGAGGATGGGATCAGTTTTTCCTTCATCAAAGAGAAGGGAACCTTTACATCTTAGGATGGACCTTCTTAGAGGAGGGTGCGACTGATCACTCATCAGTTGGGTAGCCTTACCCTCAGAGTAGTTGACGTGAGGAGTCCGAGTTATCCTGTAGTGCTGGACCAGTATGATGATGTCCTTCCTGATGATGTTCCGAGACTACCTCCTCATAGATAGGAAGATTTATACATCAACTTGTACCCCAGGATGACACCAATATCTACACCATCATATCAGATAGCTCCCACATATCTTCATGAGTTGCGGGTATAGTTGGAGGACTTGTAGAAGAATGGGTTCATAAGGCCCAGTGTTTCTCCATAGGAATCCCCGATTCTATTCACCAATAATGCATATAGGAGTATGAGGCATTTTGTGGTCTATCGATGACTAAACCAGGTGAAAGTGAAGAAAGAGTATCCTCTTCTGAGGATTAATGTCTTTTCGACCAGTTGAAAGGAGCTCGATGGTTTTTGAAGATAGACCTCCAACCAGGATATCATCAGATTAGGGTACAGGATGAGGACATACCGAAGATAGCCTTTAGATGTTGGTATGGCCACTATGAGTTCTTGGTAATTTCTTTCAGCATGACCAACTTTCTAGAAGTGTTTATGGGGCTTATGAATTGGATCTTCCATCTTTCCCTTGATCGCTTCATGGTAGTCTTCATTGACGATATCTTGATATACTCAGCGTCGGAGGAGGAGCGTGCCACACACCTGTAGATAGTTCTAGATACACTCCAAGAGCACCAGGTTTATGGAAAGCTCTCAAAATTCTAGTTTTGGATAAGGTAAGTCCACTTCTTGGGGAACATTATCTCGAAATCTAGAGATTCATTAGATCAGGTGAAGATAGAGGCAATGATTGATTAATATCCACCCAAGAGTGTGACCGAGGTACAAAGTTTCTTGGGATTGGGTGGTTACTTCTGGAGATCTGTACCTAAATTTTCCAGAGTTACGAAAAACATGTCAACTTTGAAAAATAAGGGAAAGCCCTTTGTGTGGACAGAGAGATGAAAGCATAGTTTTCAGGAGCTGAGGTAGAGGTTGAAGAGCCCCCCCCCCCATCTTGAGGATACTAAAATAGGGCATTTGGTATGTAGTATACTACGATTCATTAGGGACCATATTAGATTGTGTCCTGATACAGGCGCGAGTAGTGATCGCTTATAGCTCACGACAGTTGAGAAAGCACGAGTAGAACTATGCTACCCATGACTTGGAGTTAGTATCAGTGGTCTCTGTGATGAATATGTGGCAGCACTACTTGATAGATGATCGTTTTACAGTCTATTATAATCACAAGAGTATCAGGTATATCTTCTCAAAGAAGGACCTGAACCTGAGACATCGGCGATGGATAGAGTTCCTCTAGGACTATGATTTTGAGATAGTCTACACTCCTATGAAGGGGAACGTAGTAGCAGACACACTCAGTAGGAGGTATGGTCTATAGTTTCTATGTGAGGCATCATAACAGTTAGTCGCGTTAGAGATATCCTTCGTGAATAGATATGGATAAGCTTACCTATAGTCTATGACAGTTACTCCCCCCACTCCTTCAGCGAGTTAGGGAGGCATATCTTGGGGACATAGACTGCGAGGCCCGACATGCTTAGATATCCTCAAGACAGGCTCTTGATGAATTTTATGAAGGTGGGGAGCAAGTCATCCTCTTTAGAGGACACACTATAGTACCAATGATGCTACGAGAGGATGTGCTGAGGGAGTTCCATACATCCTATTTGGAGGTACATCCTGGTGTGGGGAAGATGTACCAAGACCTCCGATGTCAGTACTAGTGGACAGGAATGACGAAATCGGTGGCGGAGTTCGTATCATGATTCCTCACTTGTCAGCAAGTGAAGGATGAGCATCAGGTTCCAGCAGTCATAGCATAGCCACTTGAGGTACCAGAGTGGAAGTGGGATGGTATCTCATTGGACTTCATGATAGAGATACCACATACGTCTAGGGGCCATGATTCCATCTGTGTGATCATTTAACGACTCGCCAAGTCATCCCACTTCCTACCCATCTGATAGCAGAGATCAGTAGAGGTATTGTGATGCCTATATGTGCAAGGAATTTTATAGATTCATGGGGTTCCATTGGAGATCATCTCAAATAATTACATACGTTTTATATCCTTCTTGTGGAAGGGGTTGCATGAGGCATTTGGGAATCAACTACGCTTGAGCACCACCTTTTAACCTCAGACAGATAGTCAGAAGGAGCAGATCATATAGGCACTCGAGGACATGTTTTGTGCTTGTGTCCTCAATTTTGTTCGTAGATAGGAGGAATACCTGAAACTGGTGGAGTTAGCATAGAACACAAGTTGTCACTCCACCATCGACATGGCTCCATTTGAGGCCCTGTATAGGTGACCTTGCAAATCACCTCTATTATTTCCATACCTAGGGGAGTTGACACTTATGGGTCTAGAGTTGGTAAATGATACCACAGAGAAGGTGTAGATCATCCGGGAATGGATGAAGACTGAACAAAACCAGTATAAGTCTTATGCCGACAGGAGACAGAGACCCTTAGAGTTAGAGGAGGGAGACCATGTATTCCTACGGGTCTCAACACGATTAGGATTACAAAGGTTTGGACTTGGAATCAAGATATCTCCGAGGTTCATCAGACCATTCTAGATCCTTAGCAGAGTAAGTGAGGTGGCATACCATCTAGCTCTTTCCCCACAGATTCACCAGATGCATAATGTTTTCCATGTGTCACAGATGAGGAGGTACATGCATGATCTATCACATGTTATTGACTAGGGTGAGCTGGACATCGATGATGGGGTGATGTTTGCAGAGTTCCCGGTGGAGATAGAGGATCGATAGGAGCAGGTTCTTCATGGGAATTCAATTACTTTAGTGCGAGTTCATTGGCTGCATGGGAATCTCCAAGAGAGAATGTGGGAGTGTAAGGATCAGATGCGTGCTCAGTACCCCCATTTGTTTCCCTAGTTTTGTCGTAGCTTTTGGGGATGAAAATCCCTAATGTGGGGAGAATTTAAATACCTAGAATTTCCATATATTTTTGTAAATTATTTGGGATTATTATGAGTCTACAAAAATTGATGGAACATGATTCTAAGGCCTGGAGTGCCTGGAACGGAATTTTTAACTTTTGTAAGGTACGTTCAGTAAACATACAGGTGGCATTTTCTAACTTTTTAAATGGTGATTGGAATTGAAATCTGAGGGAACCTTTAGACATGAAGCACCAGAATTCACTTAATGGAATCTTAACTTTGTTAGAAAAGAGTCGGACAGAAAGGTTAATTTTTAGCTTTACAAAAAATAAAATAATAATAAACTCAACAAGTTATTTTATTTCTTTTTTTTTATAACTGTTGATCGACATGTCTGGACCGCAAAGTTAAATGGGTCCTTCAAGGGCATGACACTTGAGTTGCATAACCTCGATGTTGAAATATTAAATGCGGTTCATAAATGAACCGAATTAATGTTGTGCCATACAGATGGTTCCCTCTTATATTTAAATGGAGCTCAGGCTCAGGTTTTTGACATGAAAGTGAGGAACCTCTGGATAAGTACCGCGTCGTCTTCCACCAATGAAGAACAGAGGCTAGAAGGACATTGTTGGGGGAAACGATCTGGGATCGACTAACACCAGCGACTTCAATGGTCGAGGACTCTTCTACCTCCAGGAATACGGAATTATCCAATGATTTACCAGGCAGGGGTTTTTTTTGATGAATTATAATAGTTTAAAGATGAATTAATCTCACCCTTGTAATGATTCTAACGCAGAGGGCGTGGGCCAAACGGAAAAAGGCACTGACCCTCCGCTGCTTGATATTTGTTTTGTTTTTCGTGGGCAATAAGAAAATATAGAAGTAAGATGATCCTGGGATCCTCCTAGTGTTTTCAGTGTCCAGGGAGGCCCTTAGGGGATTTTAGAAGGGAAAAGGGACCACCAGAGCTCACTCGGTGGCCCGCGGAAGACCCACCGGTGCGGTGTCGGTGACCGGCGCATGCCAGCCGTGGAAGGGGCTGGTGCCGCACAATGCCGAGGCGGACCAGCAGGGGTGGTTGGCTTTCGTCTGACCGTGTTGGCGGAAGTGTGGCACACCGTCACGCATCACAGATGGAGGCCATGACTTCGAAGCTGGGGCAGAGGGGGACCCGTGCCCTACGGGTCCTGCGGACAGAGAGGCAGCGCCACCAGTTGAAGAGTCAAACGACACTTGAGTCGTTTAGGAAAGAGGGGCCGCGTGAGCCCTCACACGGGTCGCGCCCATACGACGAGCCATACCGGTATGCTGCCCAGTGGGCCGAGCCTGCCGCGGCCAAGCCCAGCTGGTTCGGGCCGGGCCGTGTCAGATCCTAGTGGGACCCGGACCGGGTCAGGTCGACCTGAACCAGGTCGGGTCGGCCCAAGGCGAGTCGGGCTGGTGGGGTCCGACCCGGTGTGGCCGGACTCGGACCCTTTATGGGCCCTGTTTCGCTTAAAATGTCATATCTTACAAACCAGACATTAGTTTGATGAGTCATCTGTGGAATTAGAATCATTGGTATGAGAGAGTCCTTTTGAGATACTCCAACCAAGTTTTGGTGAAATTTGGATTACATCCAGGTTGGATCGTACCTTATCCTACAGGGCCCTCAACACTAAAATGCTTATATCACTCAGACCAGGAGTCTGATTGATGCGCCGTCTATTGCGTTGGAACCCTTATGACCTGACGGATCATTGGGTTACTTATTCATGGGACATAGTTTCAGTTAAAGTAAGATTGATGGATTTAGGATAAGATCCTATTTTAATCAAGAAAACTATATAAAAGAATCCAGTGGCTGGCTGAGACATAAACAATGAATAACAGTCCTGTGTGGATCAGAACCTAGCGATCCTGTGTGAGTCAGCACCAAGAGTTCCTATGTGGATTAACACCAAGTGATCCTATGTGGATCAGCACCTAGAGATCCTATGTGGATCAGTAATAGAACCGTAGATAGAATAAGATTATCCATCATTACGACTAATCATCTGTACTTCTGTACTTAAGTTATACCTGGTTTGAGATGAGTCTTTCACTTTGTACATTGAGAATGAGATCATACTTTGTAGTTTTATTTAGTAGAATTATGAGAGACCTTCGGGGGTCTTGGGGTCCCTACTGGGTATTGTTATACTCACCCCTACACGGGCTTCACCCACACCTTGTTGTGTCTTCTGTAGATGAAGAGCACCTCGACTGAGACTATAGGAGCCAGGACCAGCTGGTACACGGAGGTGACTGGTCGACATGGAGAGTTGTGCAAATGAGGTATACCTACCCTTCAAGTATGATCCTTGGTGGACGATATCGGGAAATGTTTTCTGTTTTCTGTTGTTGTTTTATATTTTCAGTTGGGTTTGTATTATGGCCCCTTTACTTTCAGTACTTACTATTACACTTAGTTGTGGTTACTAGTTGTGGTTTCAACATAGTCTTTAGTTGTGTTTTACTTTTTTGTAGTGTACCCTGCCTGTGTTTGTATAGGTTTTGAGGCAATGCCTTCCCATTTTCGGGAAATTCCTTTTTGGTGCTAGTCGCCAACCCCTGGCCTATGGAAGGCAAGTTTGGGGTAGTCACGACATGGGCCCTGAGGGATGGGTTGTGACATTTCCGACCGAAGTTAAGTCATTTTTAGGTGAATCCCAGCATTAAAAATTCAATGGTGCCCTCGGATTTTCGATCCAAGCGACAGTTCAAAAGATAGAAAATCCCATATGCAAGTTTGATGAACGTACCTTAAAAAATGTTAAAAATTATTAACATTCACCCTTGACCCACGCTGGTCGAGGTTAGGATTCGCCTAAGTGAAACATGTCCCCAAAAATCCAATGGTACTCATGGATTTTCAATCCAAGTTACCGTTTAGAAGTTAAAGGACTTAACAATAAAATAACTCGTTACTTAATTATTTTATTTATGACCAAAAACTAACTTCCAATGTTGGCCCACGCCGGCCAATGTTAGGGTCTACCTAAGGAAAACACACCCTTAAAATTTCAGCGGCGGTCTCAAATTTTAAATCTGAGTCACCATTCATGGGTTATAAGCATTTGAAAAATAAAACTAATGTATTTTCTTATTTTATTTACAGTTATGCCATTTTTTGGTTTTATCACTAGAGGTCCATGCCGACAAAACTTAAGTCATTCCTAGGGTAAACCTTCCATCCTAAATGCAACAGTGTACTCATATTTCTGATCTGAGCACACGTTTAAGAGTTATTCTACATTTTCAAGAAAACTACTCGCACACTCTAATTAAAGATTAATATTTTTCAACGGATCATTCTGGGCACTCTGGGCCTCAGAATTACATTTCATCTAAATTTCACGGTCTCGAAATAATTCCATGTAATAAAAAAATATACAGAAATTCCAAGACATTACATTCTCCCCACCATATGTTTTTACATCCATGAAACCCAAAACAAAGGTAAAAAAACAAATGGGGTTACTGAGCATGAATCGAGCCTCCCACTCCCTTGTGATCTCCTAGAGATTCCCCTACTGCCATCAAACGCACACTAGAGGAATCGACCATCCCTGAAGGACCCGCTCCTGTCGATCCTCTATCTTCATGGGGAAATCCTCAAACGTTACCCCATCGATAATTCCCAGCTCACCACAGTTGATGACGTGCTATGGATCATGCACGTACGTACTCAACAGAGACATGTGAAAAACATCATTCACCCGGTGCATATGTGGACGAAGAGCTAGGTGGTATGCCACCTCGCCAACTCCACTCAAAAACTGAAAAGGTCTAATGAACCTATGATATAGCTTGCCACTCTGGCCAAATCTCCCCAATCCCCATTAGGGTGGGACCCTAAGGAAAATGTGGTCTCCCACCTCGAACACCAAAGGTCTCCATCTATTGTCGATATAATACTTATGTTTTCTCTGTTCAGTCACCATCCTCTCCTAGATCATCCTTACCTTCTTAGTGGTAGCACGTACATGGCCTCAAATGGTGTCATGCCAATGGTGGAGTGATATATATTTTTGTACGCAAACTCTACTAGTGGTAGGTGGTCCTACCAACTATAACCAAAATCCAAGAAACAAGCACAAATCATGTCCTACAAGGTTTTTATGGTCTGCTTCGCCTGACCATCTATCTGGGGGTAAAATATATGCTCAAACATGATGAAATCTAATTCTCAACTTTCACTTGCTGATAAGTGAGGCATCATGAAATGAACTTTTCCACCTCTTCCTTCATCCATGACACCTAGTACTGACATCGGAGATCCTGGTACATCTTTTCCACACCAGGATGTACCACTAAAGAGGATTTATGGGATTCCCTCAACACCTCCTCCCGTAATGTCACTGGTACCATGGTGTATCCTCTAAAAAGGGATGATGTGATCCCCACCTATCGGAAATACATCAGAAGCCTTCCCTAAGGATATTTGAGCATGTCATGCCTTATAGTCAATGTTCCCAAGATGTGCCCCCAAAATTGCTTAAGGATTGGGGGAGTGACAGTCTTAGACTGGAGGTAAGCTGTTCAATCACTATCCACAAAGGATATCTTCATCGTGGATAGATGCTATGTTGCCTCACCCAGTAATCATAAACCAGACCTCTTTTTGAGCGCGTCTTCCACTAAATTCCCCTTCCCAAGAGTATAAACTATCTCAAAGTCTTAGTCCTATAGGAACTCTAACCATCGTCATTGTCTCAACGGGTGAATATCCTACGGGAACCTTTCTATCCACACAGAAGGATACCCCCTTTAACTGATTTATGTGCCCATAGGCCCTTTGGTAGTGGGTAATCATTCTCCACGATCTCTTGGTTAATGTACTGGTAATCCACACATAACCTTGATCATTGGGCTTACTAATCTATTCCTCTAAAAGTTCACCAACTGTAATTTCTTCTCCTGAATCTCTACGGGAGCCATCCGATTTGTAGGTATAGATATCGATGCCATCCCTTGGTACATGTTAATGCAGAAGTCCCTCTCCTGGTGGGGAGGTAATCCTGGAAACTTCTTTTGAAATGATTTTCCTGCACTCTAGCACTACTGTTGGGAATTGAAAATTCCAAACACCAACTACCATGAGGGTAAGGTTGGATAACTCAAGAGTGATTAGTTGCACCCTCCTATGGATGAGTTTATCATGTGCTTCCTAGTTTTCCTTTTTCTCCGACCAAAGAAACCCCATTTCCAATGCTATAGATATACAACATCCCTTTTCCTAAAACAGTCAATCTAAGCATGATGTGTGGATGACCAATCCATACCCAAACTAACATTGAAAGGCCTCGACACTACCACCAAGAGGTTCCAACAGAAATTCTCACCTCAAGGGTCAGATCACACTGTTAGAATAAGTTTGATTATCAAGTCTCCTCCCATCGGTATCTCCAGACATAAGGGTCAAGTTAACAGTTTAACCGGAAACTATAGGTCTTGAACAAGATTCGTGACAAGAATGAATGATTAATACCTATGTCTATTAATATAGAAGCTATTGGTAGACACATATTGTACCTTGAATCATTCCTGGAGCCCTTGGGTCACACTCCTTGACCGCATGCAACTACTCCCTCACCCTATCCTCCAGCTCCCTAAGCCTGGTGGGGACCACATTGGGGTGGTGGTTGTAAAATGTCAAAATGTATACCACCTCTTACTACTCTCCTAACTCCTCTTCCACATATACTGCCCTACAGATTCCTTTTTCCCTATCACTTCCTCTTCCCAAAACATTTTACACATCCAAGAATTTGATACTGGCATCGCTTTCCTTCTTTCCCACTACTAACATTCATTGGTTTTATCAACTCGGCCAAATAACTTTCAAACAAAAAAGGTTCTCTCTAGCACCCTAACATAAGTGGGAATGCACAGAAGGATATTTTTGGCTCAGATGTCCCTAAAAACAACTCTCTCAGAGGTCCAAGCCCTGAAGCACTGGTAATATCATATTTATCGAGTACCTGGAATAGTTGGTACGCCTCGATGAATACTCAGCTACTGACATGTTGTCCTACTGAAGCTATAGAAGATCTTAGTAACACATACCCCTTAGCTTTTTATGGAAAAGACCCCTTCTATGAGGAAGGTTCTCAAGCTCTATCCATGGAAAATTCACCTCATCATAAGGTCAGGATAACCTAACCCTTATCATCACCCTACTGAGCCCCAGAGAAGGCTTACTACCAGGTCATCCATCTGGTCGTATGGTGCCCTGGCTAGATGGAAACTCAGTCACCACATTAAGCCAGTCCTTAACCTCCTGTGAGTCGAGTTTGCCTCAGAACATGAGGGGTATCTATAATTGAAAATCATGTAAGGCACCGAGCCTACATGTTTCTTCTACCGGTAGTGACGATAGTAACTACTGACCAACGGGCAGTGGTATCACTGGAACACCACCCAAAGGTACCATATCAGGAAACAATCCTTATATTGAGGCTTCATCACTCTGTGGACCATCCTCATGGTCACACATTGGACTCCTGGATAACTATCTACGTGGAGGAATCTTGAAAGCGAATCAAGATGAACCACGATCATTAAGTTATAACTGGTGAGATGACTCAAAAAAGATCAATAGAAAAACATTCTCAAAACTCATACAACTACTGTTTTCACGTACCGAGTTGGGAAAAAGAACTCAGTGTCCGGGTGTATGGATACGTCGAATGCCACACCAACACTCAACTCCCTGGACTAAAATCAAAACTCAAGACACTTAACATTATTTACTCCATTGAAAATACATAAACTTAGTTCTTCTTGTTGAATCAAACGCCATCTGATACCACTTTTACATGACCCGTCCCCCGGGGCCCGTGTCGTGACTACCCAAAGCCCACCTCCTGAAGGCCAGGGGCTGGCAAATAGTGCCGAAGGTGTCAACCTACAAATAGGAGGTATTTTACTAAGTACATGTATGCACATGCACACCCAACCATATCCCAACACACTAAAAAGGGAAAAATGTACCACTAAAATAATGCTGAGTGAAAATACAACTGAAAGTAAGTGGTCTAGAATACAAACCCAATAAAGAACTGAAAATAAAAAGTAAAAAAAGTAAACCCTGATCCCCATGTGCAATAAACCCCACCGTATTGTGAGAGTAATGAAGCTACTGGAAGCCAAAGTATTACATCATGTCCGCCCAGTCCTACTAGGCCACAACTGGTCCTAGGCCACCATGTCGACCGTCGTTGCGTCCGTCAGTCCCGTCTCCCTAAGCACCAGTGTCGAAACGTCGGTCATCTTCACCAGTCACAACACGTGCAGGCGAAGCTTGTGCAGGGAAGAGTAACATAGTACTCAGTAGGTACCCCAAAAAAATGGGAAACACCCAACAATTCCACAAATTAAAGAACGAAACCCAATAAATCTCACACTAGTTGTATTCTAGGGTAGTAACAGTAGCATCGTCAGTCAAAAACATCGAACTCCTTGGTTGCTGGAGAAATCCTCCTTTATCGAGTACAGTGGGCCTTCCGAGTCACACTGAGCTGCTTCCCAAAATCCTTGAACTGTTGTGGTACTCATCCCACATAAGTACCGTGGGTATTCTTGGTCACATAGAGTCGATCCCCACCGTGGGCCCGTCAGGTCACACAGAGCTTCTTCTAATCTCAGCCGAATTGAGGTACTCCTCCTGTCGAGTACCATGGGTCTGCTGAGTCACACAGAGCCCCACCCCACCGTGGTCCTTCTGGGTCACACAGAGCCGCTTCCCACTGGGCCTTCGTCGAGAAGTCTTCAGGTCTCAACCAACCAAATGGTTATGTACGTAGCACACTTGAGATTACCAATCCCCAAGCCACTAATCACATAAAAAAAGACCATTAAAGTCACCATAAATAATGCCAGAATATTTGACTCATCGAGAAGGGAACAACGCCGCAAAATAACCGTCAATCGGATGCACTAATTGCAAGATACAGGCGTTTTACTAACCAGGGGGGCGGTTGTGATGGCACCCAGTCCAAACCAGTCGGACCGACCCAGCCAACTCGGCCCGGTGGTCCAACCTACCCTGGTTAATTCTGAAGGAACGGACCTGACCTGGTGTGGGTCGTGGTAGGTTTAGTCCGGCCTGGAAAGTGGGCCAGGCCTAATAGGCCCTGCTGGACCCGGCCCGGTTGGTAGAAGGTCCAGCCCGCCAGGTGGCCTGGCGACTCGGTCTAGTCGAGACCACTGGGCAGCGAGAATGGCTTGTCCCACCGATGGCTCGGCCCATCGGTGGCTCGGCCCACTTGTAAGGGGACCGGCCGTACGACGCAATTTGTGTGAGCCCCTGGGATTCCGCAGCCAGCCACATCACCTCTGGTCCGACCACGACCCGCAAGGGAGGGCCGCACCTCCTGCTCGGTGCCCACCTGACACTGCATCCGACTCCTACCGTGACCGACGGGCCGCGGAACCTCCGGCCTACCAAGTGTCCCGGACACAGTCCACCCCTCCACATGGTTACCACCTGGCGCCACATCCCCACGCATGCCATCGCGGATGCCACGCCACGACCTCCCGGTCAATGTGTCCCGCCGGTGCGGGCCACTGACTCCATGCAGCCAGTGAAGCTGACTGCTGCTACTGCTATAGACGCTGGCACACCAGCAGAATCTTCGATGGGCCGCTGAAGACGCTCTGGTGGTCCATTACTTGCGCCACTAGTGCCATCGGTCTCTGGGTGAGGATGTCTTTACCGTGAAGCCTTCAAACCGGCCATGCCATCGGTTTGAGAATGCGGCCACCAAGAACACATGATCATAGGTGCTCGAGCCTTGTTTATGCTAGCCCGATCCCTCCTTGTTAGAGGTTTTAATAAGGGGGAGGCTCATGGAGGTTTGTGTTCAATCATTCATGATATGTTTTAATCCCAAATAATTACCCCAAAACAAAATTCACCCTTCTGTTATAATGCACGATCTGTGGATAAACCTGTTCGGGGGTTGATCCGCATTCGTCATTTTTCAGAAAAGGAACGGGGATGAACTTTTAAAATTTAAAACCCCTACTTCTTGGAAGTTTATTGCAGCATTTTATTCTTCGAGTGGTTAAGACTTTGGTGTTGCTTCTCAGCTCTGATATTAGAAAGGCGTGACAATGAAGATGAAGTTATGCCGACGTTCTTTGTTCTTCACTGGGGTGGAAGTCAATCAGAGGTTCACCAGAAAATCCTCAAAATTTTGAATCAATTTTTCCTCAACGCATCGAACTATAAATAGGAGGACATCATAACATTACCATTATGATGCAACGTCACATCATTACACTCTTCTATTTAAGAAATAGTGTCGTGGTTACGCATCATTAAATCATCATTACACTCTGCGTTTAACAATCCATTAATGAGCCTCATTGATTCACATCATCCCCACCCTATCACCACCTCGTAGCGTTACCGTCCGCCACTCAAAAATGAGAAAGAAAATAAATTAATTCTTATAAATTTTTTTATTATTTTTCTCGAAAATGTCTGAAAACTAACTTTTCCGTTCGACCCTTTCCGGTCAAATTTAAATCATTTCTAGGTTAATCCCATCATTCTGAATTCAACGGTGCCCTCATATTTTCAATCCATTCGACGGTTCAAAATATAGAAAATCCATCTTGAATGTTTACTGAACGTACCTTAAAAAAGTTCAAAAATTGTTAATAGTCATCCTCGACCCGTGTCGGTTGAGGTTAGGATCCACCTAAGGAAAAAACATCCCCAAGAATCCAATGGCACTCTTGGATTTTCAATCTGAGTTACCATTTAGAAGTTAAAGGATTTAAAAATAAAATAATTATTGATTTATTATTTTATTTATGGCCAAAAAATAGCATCCACTATTGGCCCATGACGACCAATGTTAGGGTCTTCCTACGGAAAGCATACCCTCATGAGATCAACGGTGGTATAATATTTTTAATCCGAGTCACCGTTCGTGAGTTATAAGAATTGGAAAAATAAAAAAAATTATTTAATTATTTTATTTTAGGTTATTCCATTCTCGGGTTTTCTCACTGGAGGTCTGCGCCAACTAAACATAAGTCGCACCTAGGGTAAACCTGCCATCCTGAATGCAATGGTGTCGTCATATTTTGGATTTGGTCACCTGTTTAATATTTTTTCCACTTTTTCTGGAAAACTACTCACACATTCTATTTAAATCATAACATTTTTCAACAGATCATTCCAGGCACTCCGGGGCTCGGAATTACGTGTCGTCAAATTTCAGGGTCTCGAAATAATTCCATATAAAAACAAGTCATACAAAAATTCTATAACATTACATATAGATTATAAAACCATGATCTAATTAATGTGAACAACAAATAATTTTCAAAACATACTCCAGAAAACTAGGCAATTAACTCTCCAAATAGTTAAAATAATGAAAGGTTATTAACAAATGAGTTATATAATGTTATTAGATATTAATATTTGGGATTATAAATATAATTATGGTTATTTTATAAGTTATCAACATGTTTAAACTCCATATAGAAGTGTTTAAATTATTTTCACTATAAATGAAACATAATGTATGAGATTTTTATCTCACTTTTTAAATATACGAGATAAATGTTATATTCACCAATTACTTCTTTGTGTGGGGTATCTACTGTCCATTTTAATATATTATATCATGAATTATTTTATGTTAAAGTTATTAACATATTTAATTTATTTATATTCTTTCATGACTCATATGACTTAAAATATTTCAATGTTGTATGGGACACTTTGGTATTTTTGAAGATTATTTTCCTTAATAATAATTCTAATGATATTTCAAAGGTATTTACATTCTATGAATGTATATAACCATTTTCTAGTAAAAACTTTAATTTTCATCTCCTCTAGTTATTTATGAAAATTTTCAAGTATTAGTACCATTTTTCACTCTTTTTAACTCAAAATGACTTAAAAATTGTTTTTCAAAAAATTCGACATTATTTGTCTCTTTAGTCGGAGAACCCATTTTCTTTTAAAAAAATGTTTTATTAATTTCTTTTTAATTTTTTTAAAATTATTTCATCAAAAAAAATTTACCCATTTTTCCTACATATTTTTTCAAATTAATCTTCTTGTTTCTTTCCAAAAAACTCATTTTTATAACCTTTATCCATAAAAAAATGTTCCTTTTACCTCATACTGCTTGTACGGATTTACCCATAATTATTTATTTGATCTTACATTTTAATGTATATAAGGTTATTTTTTAAATAAAATATTTTAAAAAGTGATTTTCATATATAATTTTTTCATAATAAAAGGATATTTTCCTTAAGAATTATTTTAAAAGATCGTTTTATTGTATTTCTATTCATGAAAGACAACAAATATTAATTTCAATCTACTTCGGATATGTTACATTGATATTATCCTTATTCCACTTGAGGATGTTTTATTATTGATTTACATATAGATTGTATTAAAATTCACTTCTTTGATTCCTTTTTATCCCCTCAAAATATTCTATTTTTTATGATTATTTGACATTGAATTTCCCTTAAATATCCATATCATTTTTCATTGAAATGATTATTGTGTGAACCACATAAAAATTTTCATATGGTTTTTACTATAAAATTTATTTGATTGAATGGGAAAAAATTTATAAACATTTATTATTTATTAAATATGGATATTTGATAAGGCTTTTTATTTATTAATTAAATCGATTACATGATATGAAGAATGATTTGGACATGCAATGACCGGTGGTACCCAGAATTTATATAGATACTAAATGCATCAATAGGTTCTGATGAGAAAAATAATTAGAAAAAATTAAACAAGTTTATATCCATATTTTTAAACTATCTAAATGATGGATCTTGATAGTAGATGTTCTCATATGCCTGAGACATGATATCCAATGATTATGCATTGCCTTCATTTTGATTAATTATTTATTATCCTTGATATTTTCACCTGAGAATATCTATGGAGGCATTTCATTCTCTTTTTTTTAATTAAATGGAATTGGTTTTTAGTTTCTTACCTTTACATATTTATTTTTTCATTTTTAAGTTATTTGAATGGAATGTGTTTCAATTTTTTACCTTAACATATTTTTTATGTACTCCCATCTCAGTTTATTGATAAAATGGTATATGTGTTCGGTAATTTTCCGTGAAATATTTATTATTCTAATTGATTCATTTTTTATTCCACTATATTTTTCCTTTTCTTATCATTTTATCTCACCCATATTATGTTTCTTTTTCCTATGATTCCAAGAAGTGTACTATGAAATATGTTCAAAGATACACTAAATGAAATAAAGTTATGCTTGAAGTTATTTAGATAAACAATTATGTTGTAATTAGTGTATTAATTTTAATGAAATACTCATGTATTTATATGGTTTACCAAGACTAATAAACCCTTGGTCCTTCAAGATTTTATTCCTTATAAACTTTCCAATGTAATTGATATCAAATACCAACTGTGACCTTTTTGGGGTCAGTTCACTTTAATTTCCACAAAATTATATTCTTATATACCAAAATACTATTTTTTTAGGGATTTTGTTACACTAAAAAATTTATATAAATTTTATAAATAAGAATAATATTTTCCACTTTTTTACTCGTTAACATTTTCCATTAGAATTAACTTCAAAGGGAAACCACCCTTCTTTTCAACACTTCTCATGAAATTTTTAAACATATTCAGTACCTCTAGTTTATACTTTATAAGCACAGTATATGTAATTCATGTGAATTAATCAATAATATTAATAATTTAATTATATTCATTTTTTGATTCATTCCTCATATTCCCACAAATATCTTAATGAATATGCTCCATCAATTGAGAAGTTTGATTCTCCAACATATTCTATGAGTAGTTTACAATCTTTACCTTTTATAAAATGGAACAAATCCAATTTACTTCTCTATTATATTTATAAACATGAATAAAATTTTATCCATGAGTAATATTATTAATGTTTTTAAAATAATTTGACCATGTATTCAATTCTATGACTCATTATCCTCCTTTATGCTGAAATAATAAAAAAATTATTATCTCGAAATTTAAAAAAGTTAACACTTGTTTATTTTCCTTTATTAAAAACATGACTATCCTTTAATCTCTTCACTAACTATATTTCCTTTTGAAAAATCACTTTATTTCCCTCATCATAGAGTTGATACAGAATAATACATGAGAAATTCTATTAATAAATATGTGTATATCAATATATGTAAACCCAATACAAGATATGGATTTAATAACACCAGGATAACTATGAATATACAATAAAAAATAATGAAAAAATAATATAGATGTATCATGGATCTTATTATTGAATAAATATTATATATATAAAAATAATAGTATAATATAAAAATAATACATGTTGTGGAATTGATATATTAAAATAACTACAAATAAGATGTAATTTTTAATTTATTTTAATGAATTAGTTTATTTGAATTAAGAGTAAAATTGGTAGTTATGTAACCATTTGAAATTATAAAAACTAATTATATAGTTAAAAAAATAATATTATAATTATTCTATATAAAATGTAATGGAATTACTTAGTTCATGTAGAATGGATAAAATGTTGCTTTGACAAGTTTGAACTTCTCTTATGAACTAAATTTGTCATATCATGGGAAGAAAATAGCATCACTAGAGTTATGCCTCAACAAAGACAGAGATGGACCTTAATAATTATGGTTTTAATGGAATAGTAAATGGGATATTCTATAGTTAGTGTAAATACCTACCCGATCAATATTGGCTGAACCACCCCATAAAATTTCCATAATTGTAATGACAAGATATTTCAATATATATATTATTTATAGAAATATTTTTCTTGATAAAATTCTCCACATGAAACACCACACTAAAATTAACCTCAATGAATTAGATGAATATTATTAAGACTATTTAGGAATAGTATATTCACAAGTAAAAAATTATTATAATCAATAAGAAATGAATATGGAATATGATTAAGAACGCATGATGTTTTAAACGTTAACTTTTTAAACAAGTCCATCTTTTCTTTATATATTTTATTTCAATATAAAATATAAATTTAGATATTTAGAGATTTTCTCTTTTTCTAAAGAACTTAATTTATTAATTAATAATTAAAAAATTATCTTTGTGTGAATTTTTAATATTTTTCTAAAATTATTCATCTTACGGCTGATAATGAGAAAATCGAAATTTTCATAATACCATCACTTTTATGGAATTATAAAAATTCATGATTACCATAAAAGATTTTGAAACCCATTTTATATAAAATACATATATTTTCAATGAAAAAAATAGTTCAAATTTTTATTTGGAATTTATAAAAATTATGTTTAACTCTTTGGAAATATATGTAAAATTTTCTTTAAAGACGTTTTTATTTCTATTATATAAAATAATAGTTTTTATCCAATATAGAAAATGAATATATAAAATGGATTTCAAATTTAAGATAAATAAATAAATATTATATAAAATTTAATTTTTAATTTTATGCATGAAATTATGATTTCAAATATTAATGTTAATAACCATGATAATGGTTAAATGGTTATTTTAAAAAAAATAATTGTTTTACTAATACTGTGAAATTTTTATCTAATAAATTATAGTGATATATTTTAGATAAAGAATTTGATATTATTTTTAAACATATTTAAAAATATATTTTCTCTAATTTTATTGGAAATAAATATTATTTAATGTTAATAACTCTTATTAGTGAAAACAATATTTTTTTCTCCAAAACAGTTTCCTATATATTAAACGTTCTAATTTAAATTTTCAGTTTATATTATTTTAAAATTTAATTATATTATATTAATCATAAATTTATTTTTATAAAATATTAATCTATAAAGTGGGTTGTAAATTTTTTTTAATAAAACATAATTTACTTGGGTAAAAACTAGTTACAAAGGTATGAACCAAAATGGTAAAATATAAAAATGTAGTTGTAAAAGGATTGAAAATTAATTAAAATATATGTGAAAATGAATTTTATTGTCTTAATAAACATTATATAACCCCATACTTAATTTTTCTTTGTGTTTGGAACCATTTACCCTTGAATATACTCATTCCATCACAAAAAATTTAATGGGTATTTTCAAAAGTGCAATTTTCTTCCTTTATAAAATGAGATAAACTCCACCACATTTATACACACATTACAAACACATATATCTAAAATTAACTATATTATTATCTCATAAACCCTCTCCCAACATTATGTAATCCTTGTTGTTTCCCAAAGAGTAAGTTATATTTACTTAAGGTGTTACCCAATGGAGAACATCCAATGGGATACTAAATTCTCTCAACTGAGCTATTTTAGTTATATTCTTATTATACCCCATAAAATATTATCTATATGTGAATTTATGATAACATCAGTATAGTTATTACTCTTAATTTTTATTATATAAAATAAATATCTGTTTTCTACCTTCCACTAAATCTATTCGAAAAATAATGTTTTCTTCACGTATTTGTGTGGACTACTACCTCCATGAACAACGTAATCTATTTTTCACAACCACCTTACATGGATATTCCAAAATATTGATTTAATGAAAAAATATAAAAATTATAACATTATAACTATTTAAAAACCGTAATGGAATTATTTTCACTCCCCTATCCTGTTCTCCGGAAAATAAAAATTTTCATTGGTGTTTGTGGAGACTACCACTTCTTGTGAATGATATATTTTGATTTCCCATTAACTAAAAACATGAATGACTATAAAAAAAATTTAATTTATAAAAAATATATTTATTAAACTATTTATATATTTTAAAAATAATATTAGAAATTTTATAACAAATATTAATAATATATGGTCATATTAAAAATAACCCCTTTAAATAAAAATTTCAAAGAACCTTTATCGATTTGAGTTTATTTTTAAAAAAGAGAAGAAACTATATAAATTTTATGATAATAAAGTAATTAAATTCATAAACCAATAATTTTTTTGACATTATGAAGCTATTTTACAAAACATTTTTCCATAGTAAATATATAGAGGACGTTTCAGACATATTGACTGTACCACCACATGTAACAACCATAGGATGAAAATATCCATTAAATGAATTAAATATTATAATAACTAGGCCTTATATAATTAAATACAAATGGAAAAGATTTTAAATTTTTTTAATTAACTTAATTTTATTATTTATGATGTTAGGTGCACATGCATAATGAATCATGACTCCCGATATAGTTTATTTGTCTCTATTTTCAACACCATGAAACACTTTTGATAATATGCACCATTTTTAATTTTATATTGTTTTTTAATTAACTATTTCCTTCATTAATAATTAATAACATTCATTTCATGATATTTTATTGTCTGTTTCATGGTATTCCTCTTATACTCTCTTTTTCTTACGTTACTTTTACCGTAAGGGTTTCCTCTTTAATATCATTTTCAAATCTAAATTAAATTTTGGAAGACAAACTATATAGGTAATTTATAATCAATTTATTTTCAATACCCCATGTAATTTTATCCTTATATAATTATTTTTTAGGTTTTATATTAATTCTCATTATCCCATTTCCCCCATTGGATTATTATTTATCCATTATAAGGAAATTTAACATACCTATTCCTTTTAACTTGGAATCATTCTCTTCCATGACCACATTTTTTGGATGGTTTTATAAATGTCCTTATCCATGAAATAAAAAAATTTAAGGTCATTTTATACTAATTTGATATTATTTAAATGTTTTACGTAAATTTTTATCCTTTTGTGTATGTTTTATTTTCGTCAAAATTTTTAAATAATCCCTTTTCAAAATTTTCCATGTGTCCACATCTTCCAAATATTTTTTTCTTTTTCTATGAATCTTATTATCTAAACATTTCATTTTTCAAAAAAAATAATATTTTTATATTTTTATAAAATATTGTAATAAATGTATTACAAAATATGATGAATTTTTCTTATTTCTAAAGAAAATATTCTTGGTCGTCCAAAAAAATACTTTTCATCAAAGTTAACATACATTGAAAAAAAAATTATTGATTGAGGATATTCTAAAAATGATATCATACATTGTCTTTCCCAAAATGGATATATGAAACTTTATTTTGTATTAGAGTATTGATCCATCACTTCTTTTTTCATTCTTAACTATCCACTTTGTAATGATATTGTTCTTCCAATGTATTTAAACTATTAACACATTATATTTCCTTTCATTGATTAATGGGTGTTCACAGAGATGGAATACATCGATTGATTGGGTAAATTATTGAATAATATATATACCACTTATCTATTTTTTTGAATACCATATACCTCATAAACTTAATTGGAGGGTGTTTAACTATAATCTCACTATATTTCATTGGATACATATTTATTTTCCATGGCGATTTCAGGTTATTATTACTAATGGAATTACAAATTACTTCCTTATGTAAACCCATTTGAGAAGGATATGAAACCAATTTTTATTCCAATACTTATTTATGTTATAACTAATTATTGATTTCAAGTGGAACACATAAGTATGGATAAGTAATAGATGGTTTATTACATTTCCCTCTAATTCATTGGTTAAAAATTTATACCTCATGATAAATGTGCATACAAGAAAATTTTAGTTGCTCACGAACAAGGGAGAAATTATCTGACTCAAGAAGGAGGTGTTTCATAATGATAATGTTTTTACCTCTTTTCAAATTTATCATTATGTTATTATCTTGTGTCTCATGTTTATAGAATGATGTTTTTTTACTCTTTTTATTCATGAATTTTGATATTCCACACCTTATTCAGTGACTCACAATGTGTGTCCTATTATTTATTGGGGATTATTTTCTTATGGTATGTCTATGTACATTAATTATAGTCATATAATCATCTTATTATCATTTAATATCATTAATTTTTATTTATTATATTTACCCATTCACTATGTTTGAGACCAACCATTTTATTTTGTTTCAATTCCCCATGCTATAAGTATGAGTATAATTTATGAGAAGTTTATAAGGGAGTTAAATGTGACCTAATTATGGAAAAATGTTCATAAGAGTCATAAAATAATTTTCATTGTAATTGATTCTAAAGGACACTAAACATTATAATCTTGGATTTTTTTCATTTATTTATACGATTTAATATTTATATTATGGAAATGATATTAAATAGAGAAATGTTTATATTGACTCATCTCACATTATGTTAAAGATAGTTCTTAAAGAAATAAATTTTAGCAGTGAACATGAGAGTATGAGTATGAGGTACAAAATTTTAAATTAGAGTAGAGATTAGTTATTTTTTGAAGATTAGGATTGATATTTTAGAGACAAGGATTACAGAACAATAATGAAAATGTTTGGGAAATGTATATGTATGAGATAACATCCGAAAATATTGTTAATGTTTATATAGTGTGGTTCTCTTAGAAATTATATCTTTTCCTACCTAATGGGAAACAAATCATTTGTGGTGTAGATTCATCTAGGGTTAATCACCCTAAAAACGTTGGGTTGAGTATCAATACAATCTTAAATATGGTGAAAAATGATTGGGAATAATACTATATACCTATCTAGACACTATTAGGGTATATAGTTTGTTTAATCAAATTCTATTTACAAGAAATAATGAATGGAATATTATGTAAAGGAATTAGTTTATATAATTAGGTTATGGAAATTGATAAAACCCAACCCAAAAATATATATATTCAATTAAGAATAATTTAGTTTGAACAAAAATATAATGTAATAATTTTAAAAAGTGGAAAATTTAGAGGTCGAATTTTTCATTTAATTATATTAAAATAACACTCTTATGATGTTCATCATATATATTAACTCATTATATTTTTAATAATGATTTAATCCTAGAGGAAACAACATTATAATGGATTACATAATCAATATAGATATTTTCCCAATGAGAAACATAATGGTATAAGATGAGGAGTGAAAAATATTTTGGTTATTCCGAATCAGTTCTAATGAATTATGATTAACATTGCCCGTATAATTATCTTTCCAAACTCCCCAAAGTAGAGAAGGGTAGATCCTCATGGAATTTTATGTGATGATGATGAAGAAAGAAATAATAATAAATTTCCTTCATGATTCAAATGTGGTAACAATCACCATGGGGTGTCACAAAATAGATAGAATTTTCTTTGTGTGGAAAAGTATGGAATAGAGGAACTAATTTTAGAGGAAAAGTGAATAGATAAATGGACACGATGAAAGGAAATAGAGTATTTCTAGAGGTACCACTAACATTTTAATTTCATTGATATCGAGAAGATGGGAATTCTTTAAGTCAATTCTGTAATCCATGGGCTAATATAAAAGATAATAACTAAAAACATCCAAGATGAGGGAAAGGCTACAAAAACAAAACCATTGAATTTAGATATGAAAAGGATATGGAATGAGGATCACTAATCATCCACATAAGAATTATGGGGTTTGTATTTGTATCTTTTTCATCATGGTATTATATAACTAACCTCATAAAATTTCCAACCTAATGGCTAAATATTAAATTGTTAATAAAAAATTTAGGGAAATGATTATTGTATCTATAGTATATAAATCCCCTAATATATTTTTCAATAGTAATGTGATTTAAATAATATCCTATAATACTAAATTTAGACAACTTTTATATTAGTAAATGATTGGCTTTGTTAACATATAAGCCATGATAATTTCTATGACAGAAAATCACATCAAAAAATCAACTGATGATAAATATTAATTAAATGATCACTATAAACACACAAAAAAGTACAATGATTATATTAGGGTATCTAACAAAAGTGGTTAAAGAAAAACTCAACATTAGCTCTATTGCTATTATGTTGAAAAATATAAATTCATTATGCATACCAAGTATATTGAGGTTGAAACATCATTAGAAACGAAATCCCGAGTCAGGTATATATTATTATAAACATCAATTGTTTAATTACTAAGGAATGATTCAAATTCTAATAATGAAGGTTATTTATGGGGATGTATGTAACAATATGATATTTCACTGTATATTTTTTCTGTAAATAAATGTTGTTTTTGATAGCTTCCTCCACACTTAACACCAAACTGAAATGATCCATGACATGTTAGATAAATATTATAATGTAAATATAAGAATAATTGAATATATATTAAATAAAAATTTATAATAAATTATAAATTCATAAAAAATGGGATTGAGCAAACTTAATGTTTTAGAAGGTAATTTTTTAAGAAAAGAAGTTTTCCTTTATATATTATATTTTAATATAAAATAAAATTTTATAATTTTTAATTTTCAATTTTTAGAATGAAAATAACTATATTTCATCAAGTAAAAATTATATTATGTTGAATTTTATTAATTGTTTAAAGTAAATGATTTTTAGGTGAGTACTAAAAAAATACTGATTTTTCTAATAAAATAACTTTTCGGAAATTATCGTAATACAATGATGACATAAAATTTTTTATAAAAAAAATTTCGCTAAAAACTTATTTATAAATTATAATAAATCTTTTATAAATAATTTTTGGAATTAAAAAAACATATTTAATTGTTTGAAAACTTATGTAATATTTTACTCTAAAAACATTTTTTATTTTCTCATGTTAAAATTTTATTTTCATCACTTATACAAATTAAAACTAAAAAAATGGATTACATATTTTAAATCAACATTTTCAAAATATGTAACAAGTATTATTTCATTTTTAGGCCAAAATTTATGATTTAGAAAATTAAATTTAATAACCTCTGTTATGGTCAAAGGGTTATTTTCAAAGATTTTTTTTTAATTTTTTTATAATTTTTATTTGATTAATTAAATTTTTATATTTTATATAATACAATTAATATTCTTTTTAAAAATATATTAAATCTAAAATAACAAATTCAATTTTTAATTAATTTTTTATATGACTAAGAACAGTTAATTATGATACCAACATTTTTTCAACAAAATAATTTTCTATATATTAAATTATTTAAATTTTGAGTTGATTTTATATTATTTATAAATTTAATTAGATTAAATAAATATTAAATTTTTGTTTATAAAATTATTATTTTAAAATATAGTTAAACCTTTTTTTAGTAAAATATTATTTACATGGGTAAAAACTACATACCACGTTAAGACCCAAAATTGTAAATTATAAAAAACTACTGTTAAAAAACATGAATCATGTTTAAAGAGTTTCTCTTAATAAATTATAGAGTATTTTTTGAACTTGTATCATCCACAAACATAGTTTTTTCCATGTTTTGGAATCATTTACCATTTAATAGTATCATGTCATCATTGAATGTTTATTTTTATTTACAAGACAACCATTTTCTTCACATATAAAATGGGTTCACTTCCATCACATTTCTACCACCATTAAAAAACATAGATTTATTTAATATTATATATTATCTTTAAACCCCTTCCCCCACATTATTTAATCTTTTTTTTTCCTAAATACCTTTTTTTAAGGTTGGGGTCGATGCCTCATTTATTATTAAAGCAAAGAAAAGGCCTATTTTAACTGGGTAGAGGGAGACCCGTTACATAACCTAAAGGCCCAATGTTCATTTATCCCATTACATGGCCCGTAGGCCCAAATTTTTGTCCCAAGGTCCATTATTTGAATATTACTGCTACAGTACCCGCCTGCTATAGTGCCGCACAGTACCCGCCACTACTATAGTGCCCCTGCCACCGCTACAGTGACCTGCCACCGCTACAGTGCACACCATTGATATAGTGTCGCCACTTGCTATAGTACGCTACAGTATTGCTATATCCCCTATTCCCAATGGGTTTTGATCCTTAAGGTGTTTCCCATGGAATAACATCTAAATGGATAGGTAATTATCTTAACTGAGGTCTCTTGGTTTTCCTCTTCCTCTATCCCCTCAAATATTCTCTATCCATTTAATTTTGATAACATTAATATTTTTAAAATGATTGAACTAAATTATAATAATATAATATCCCCCTTTATACCACCCGTTAAACCATTTCGAGGAATAAATATTGTTTCATGTGTTTATGGGGACTACCGCCTCTATGAAAGGTATGTTCTATATTTCATAACCACCTTTCATGGATGTTATAAAGGATTTATATAATGAATGAAATATAATAATTATAAAATTATTAATATTATAAAATTCTAATCATTTTATTTTTATAACCCCCTCTTGTTCAATGGAAAATGAAATTATCATTCGTGTAAGGGTGGACTATTACCTCCATAGAATTATATCTTTTTTATCCCATTACTACCTAAAATTTGAGACCATAAAAATGAATATAATTTAAAAAATTAATATGGAAAAGAATATTTCTATTATTTAAATATTATATTAGTAATTATATAATTGTTATTAATAAAATATAATCATAGTTATCATAACTTCCATAAATTAATATATCGAGGAACCTAACTTAATTTGAGTTTATTTTGGGAAAATATAATAAAATGTATAAATTTTGTTAAAATGGAATAATAAAATATGTGAAACTCTAAAATTTTGGACAATATGTATCTATTTTACTAAATATATAACCATAGTCAATATACCATTGAAGTTTCGGGAAAATTGAAAAAACAAGCTCATGTAACCACCGTAAGAGAAAAATATTTAATAAATAAATGGAATATGATAATAAATATAAAACAAAAAATAAAATACCAATGGAAAAGTTTCTTATAATGGTTTTTAATAAACTTAATTTTATTATCCAAGATGTTTTTCACATGCGTAGAATGATTCATGACCTGAGGTAAGGGTTTTCTATCTATATTTTTAACACAATGAGACATGTTTGATATTACACACCACCATTTCATTTATATTGTTTATTCACAAAAATATTTCATTAATTTTTAATTAATATTTACATTTAATGAAATTATATACCCATTTTAGGCTAATATTTTTATTTTATTTTTATTCTGACTTTACCATTGTCGTAAGTCTTTATTATTCAATATGAATTTCAAATTGGGATTGTTTTTAATGATAAAACATATATGGAATTTATTTTATTTTGGCATATAAAAAACCATGTCATATTCTAATCTAATTATATTTGGTTTTCTATATGTCTTCTCACTATTTTATTTCTCCCTTAGATCATTATTTTATGATTTTAATGAAACTACCCACACATATAATTTTGAGTACGGAATACACCTCTTATATGACCTTATTAGTTGGAATGTTCTAAAAATTTCCTTATCTATTCCTTAATAGTAGAATAATAATATAATTCATTAATTTTATATAACATAAAATATTTAACAATAATTTAATTTTTTTCATATGAGCTAACGTTATCTAAGTGTGAAAAGAATCTATTTTTATCTTTATCTATTCGAGCACGTAATTCCATAGTTTTTTTCATTTCCAATGAAATTTCCCATTTAGGTTGTTAATTTTTTTTAATAAAGTATTTTCTCTTGCTTTGATAATAAATTTTAATAATTGTTTTCTAAAATATCAATAATGGTTCTTATTTCCAAAGTGATTTTCAAATACATCAAGAATGGTTCTCATCTATTGAATCATATCCATTGAAACATTTTTGATAGTTTATAGAATAAATTAATAATTATAGATATATATTATATTTACTTTATTGATGAATTTACTCATTTTATTTTTTTCATGTTTATGAATCACAAGTCAAGGGATCTAAAAATGATTATGATTTTCAGAAGGAGTGCAGATAAGGAGTGTTGTTTCTCCATGAAAATGACCAAGAAATAAAATGTTTCAAAATATACTAGAAAAATACATGAATCATATATTGAGAGGAATGATATTAAATAAGAAATCATTAAATTATACACACAAAATAATTTTTTTGTTTAATATAATAATAGATGTTTGGCAGATATGGATCATACCATGTTTATTGATCCTGATACCTCTCAGTATTTCTAGACACATGTAATTGGTGAAGAAGTTCACAATTAAAATGTTATTATGGTTGATCAAATTCAAATATATCACCTTGTGAGATGAATTATAATAATTACACATGTTTCAAATATTTATCATTGATTGTACGTGGTTGTATTATCAAAGTGAAAATTTAAAATATTTTTATGCTCTAATAGAGTGGTTTTGATGGTATCTGTAACATCCCAGGAATAACGTCCTGGTTCTAGAAGCCGCCCAGAGGCACCCCATACCCGGTTGGTTACATGGATTTAAGTGAATTTCCATGAATTCCAGAGGCTATTGACTAGTAGCGAGGGCCTTGGGTGTGATAGTGGGAAAACTATGCCCTCATTGGCAGAGTACACAGCATAATTAAAACAGATACACAACAGCAGAAGTAGTAATATCACCAAATAAAAGTAAAAAGTGGAAGGGATAAATAACTGGAGAACATATATAAAATTATGCATGACACATATGCCAAGGAAAACAGCCAAACAAGTCACAATGCTAAAAACAGTACTAATCCAAAGTAAAAAAAAAGAAAAACAAGTAAAAACTCCTCAGCATCACAAGCCATGGCTTTGTCCCATGCTATCCAGCACCATAGAAATCAAGTACCTGTAGTAGAAGGGTACTTTCCCTTATCTATACCTGTAGTAATATAATCTGTTTGGGCCCAAAATCATGACCCAAACAGGTTGTGAGACTAAATCCCAGTAGGAAACCACTAAAAGACCTATGCCTAATAGTCGGTGTGTGTATATAGCAGGTAATAAGTAAAATTTGCAGTAAATAAGGAAGTACTCAAAAGAACACAATCCTACATTTCTATTTTAGTCAAATTACATCTAACAAGCAAATAGATAATCCAAATAGGTAACCCTCTGGAATGTACACACAATCTATCCCCTCTGGTTCAACCAAATTAGCACAAGAAACCCTCTGGGAAGCACACACAGTATCACCCCTATGGTTTAGCTAAAGTAAAGACTCTCTGAGGAATCACTCACTGTCAATTCCCCCAATATTCTCGTATCGGTACTAAAGGATCTCTGGGAAAGCACCCAATTTCTATTCCCCCTTTGGCCCACGTCGAGGAACTACAGACACTCTGAGGAAGCACTCAATGCCAATTCCCCCTATGGCCTCGCATCGTAATATTATAAAAGATACTCTGGAGAAGCCCTAACATTAATTCTCCCTATGGTCTACTACACCAGGTTCTCATGGCCCTGTGTAATTAAACAAGTAAAAAAAAGAGTATCAGACAAAGTAAACCTCAAGAACTACTTCGCTAACAGTCTACATCATATCAGCATGTCAGATAAAAAAAATCACACCCTCCTACAATACTAGGCATGGGAAACAACCAAGGCAGCCTAACAGGCTAAGCAGGACCAAACAGTCATAAATAGAACATGCATGGGAAAACACTTCCAAAGAATATCAATTAACCATATTCACATTCAATTTACCCTTATTCAAGAATACAAGCATAGTAGGAAAAAACAACGGTAAAACGGTAAACACGCAATACCCCGTTCAAGGGTATTGGGAACAATTTCACATATAGCTCAAAGACTTTCAACGGAAAGTCACAAACCACCTACCTCGGTGTTGGGAGATCTATATACGTGAACCTCAAGCCTTGAATCTCCCACGAACACCGTAGATCTACAAAAACGTCTAAAACGTTTAACCCATGATATCTCTTAAGAGAGGAGAAATCAGAAGATGGTGATCTATAAGAATAGAGAGCACACTGATGTGATTCCAACACAACCGATAAAGTTTGATTCCGAGAACAGATGCTCGATCAGGGGCTTGGTGAAGATCTATATTGTACGGACACTCCCGGTTGAAGAAGTTGGAGAAGAAGATGTTTCTGTCGATTAGATATGACCCCAGTCCGTTTAATGAAAAAAATAAATTACACGGTGTGTATTTTAAAAGCACACGGCGTGTACTTTCCTTTTCTGGCCCCCACATTAGGCGGTCTCCAGGTCACCACACACGGCTGTGTGCATGGCCGTTACACGACCAGCACCCGACTACTCGCGGTAACCTAGTACACGACGTGTACTCATAAAGTACATGATGTGTACTTAGGAAATTTCTAGAAATTCCTCTTCTTCTCAAAAACACAAGAAAAAGGAAAGCATACCTTAAAATAAGACTCAGGTTCTTACACACTTCCCCCCCTTAAATAAATTTGTCCCCGAATTTCCCTAGCAAGGCGGAGTATATGAAGAAACCCTCAACAGCTTCGGCCACTATGAATGTACATCGGACTCCCTCTCCCAAGTCTCGTCATGTACTCAACCGTGTTGCCCTAGAACCTATACCAGAGGAAAAAACGGGAAATGAATAACCTTAATACTTTGATCAACAATCCGGATAGGATGCTCCTCGAAAGATAAATCCACTTCCAACTAGACTTCCTTGGGTTGGAAAGCATGATACGGGTCTGAGAAGTAATGTCGAACCTGAGAGACATGAAAAACGTCATGCATAGCCTAGTACCTCTGAGGTAACTGCAACTGATAGTAAACCGGCCCAACTCTCCCCAAATCCTCAAACGGCCCGACGTACCTCAGCAAAAGCTTACCATGTCTCATAATCCTCCTGTGTCCCAACCTCGGTGTGACAGGTAGGAAAACCTGATCTCCGACCACGAACTCCAGAGGTTGTCTCCGTCGATCATTATAAAAATTATATTGAGACTGTACAGTATCCATCCTCTTCTGAATCAACTCTATCAGCTCTGAGGTCTCCTGTACAAGGTGAGGTCCCAGCATAGCCGCCTCTCCTGCCTCCAGCCAACATAAGGGTGATCGCCATGGCCTACTGTACAAATCCTCATAATGTTCCATCTGAATAGTTGCTTGAAAACTATTGTTGTAGGAAAAATCCAAAAGAGGTATGTGTTTCTCCCAAGAACCTCCAAAATCCAGGATGAATGCTCGAAGCATGCCCTTAAGCACTTGAATCGTACACTCAGACTGGCCATCTGTTTGGGGATGGTAAGCTGTACGCAAAAGCACCTGTGTACCCAAAGCCTTCTGAAACCTCTTTCAGACCCGAGAAGTAAAACGTGCATCCCTGTCTAAAACAATGGATTGTGGAACTCCATTTAGATGTATAATCTCTCGGATGTACAACCGTCCCAGCTCATCAATACTGAAGGTCTCCTTGATCAGAAAGAAGTTAGAAACCTTCATGAGTCTATCGATGACAACCCAAACTGATTCATTCCCTCGAGGAGACCTCGACAACACTGCCACAAAATCCATCGTGACGTTATTCCACTTCCACTTGGAAAAGGGTAACTTATGTAAAAGCCTTGTTGGTCGCTGATGTTATCCCTTCACCTTCTGATAGCTGGAACACCTCATAACGAAACCAGTAACATCTCTCTTCATACATGGCCACCAATACTTATGGTGTAGATCACGATACATCTTGGTGACACCAGGATGAACATCCCAAACTGAGGAATGAAAGTCCAACATCATCTCTTCGCATATATCTGCTGAAACCCATACATGCCTCTAGAATCTCAAGATCTCATCCTCGCCTATGGTCCATCCAGGAAGAGGTTACACTCCAGACACGCTCTTTTGTAGGACTACACCTTCAAAATCTAATAGCTTCCTCATTCTCAATCGATCAAAAAGAGTAGAGGTAATAGCTACAGAAGATAGAAATGTCTACTCCTGTCTTTCATGCACCTCCAAATGAATCTCATAGAATAGATCCATAAGCTTCCACTAACTATTGGCCTCTTAAACTACCTGCATTTGTGTCCTATTGCTCAACGTGTCAGCCACCGCGTTGCCTTTCCTCGGCGTGTAGGCAAGCACAAAGTCAAAGGACTGAATTTACTCAACCCAATTTCGCTGTCTCAAATTTAGATCATGATGAGTGAAGATGTACGTGATAATTTTTTGGTAAGTGAAAATGACAAAGTGCTCTCTTAGAAGATAATGTCTCCAACATCGTAAAGCATGAACAACTGTAGCCAACTCAAGATCGTGCTTTGGGTAGTTCCTCTCATGTGGCCTCAACTACCGAGACCCATACGCAATGACTCCTTCCCCCTAAATAAGAACTACTCCTAGCCAGATACTTTAAGCATCATAGTAAATAGTATAGATCTTTCCTGGCTCTGGAAATAATAGTATCGGTGCTGAAGTCAACTTTCCTTTCAGCTCCTGAAAGGCTGAATCACAAGAATCTGACCATAAGTACTTCTCACCATTCTTAGTCAGACCTGTCTGTGGTGCTGCTGAGCTTGGAAAGTCTTGTATGAAACTTATGTAGTATCCAGCCATCCCTAGAAAACTCTGCACCTCAAAGACGTTCTTTGGCTGCTCTTAGGAAACTACTGATCTCACTTTCTTCAGGTCTACTGATACTCTTGTATCTAAGATAACATGACCCAAAAAGTGAATCTGATCAATCCAAAAATGGCATTTTGAGAGCTTAGAATATAACTTATACTCTCTCAGTGTACTCAGAATCATCTCAAGATGGGTGGAATGGTAATGTTGAGTGTGAGAGTACACCAAGATATCATCCACGAAGACTACCACGAAAGAATCCAAGTATGGATGGAACACTCGGTTCATCAGTTCCATAAAGATTGAGGCATGTTCATGAAAACGAACAGCATAACTATGTACTCGTATAGACCATACCTGCTCTGGAAGGATGTGAGAGGTATATCAGATTGTCTAACGTGCAACTGATGGTAACCAGACCTAAAGTCAATCTTCGAGAACACCTGATCTCCAAAAAGTTGATCAAAGAGATCATAAATCCTCGACAAGGGATATTGGTTCTTAACCGTCAACTGATTAAACTTTAGATAACCCACACACATTATGAGGGTGTCGTCCATCTTCTTTGAAAATAGGATAGGAAAACCCCAAGGAGAAGTAATGGGTCGGATTAAACCCTTTGCCTATAACTCCTCCAACTGCTTCTTGACCTCCTGTAACTTGGGTGTAGCCATCCTATAAGAAGGAATGGACACCGGTTCCGCTCCTAGAACAAGCTCAATAGAAAATTTTATCTCACGGTACAGAGGAAAACTTAAAAATTCCTCTGGAAAGACATCTCTAAAATGATCCACCACTACAGGAAAGTCTATATGTGAATTTACCTGGTCATGCAGATATAGACTAGCAATATGGGACATAACTCCTACTAACCCTTGATGCTCAAGTCCTTATCTGCTCGCTTGGACATCCCGTTTTCCATTATGAAGAAACAATCCATCTTCTGGTGATGTGAAACTCACCCTATGGTGATAGAAATATAATAATGCATGGAAGAGAAATAACCAGTCAATTCTGAGAATGACACCATAGTCTGTCATCTCTAGGACATAAAGGTCCCATAAGAAGTTACACCCACCATCCTCTAGAGGTAACTCCTTGAACTGACGTACACTAGCTGTTATAGTCCCAAATAGAGTGTCTAGCGTCAAGATATCAGCAGAAGAAAAGATACAGAGCCTAAGGATCTCCACAGTAGCAACAGATATAATGCTATGGGAATCCCCTGTATTGAAAAGAGCAGATGCTAAAACTGTGGAAACTAAGATTTTACCTCGAACTGTAGAGGGTCCGTGAACCTGTTTCTATTGGGTTTGCTCCACTGCAAAAGTCTGTCCTACACTACGGCCCTGTGACCCTACCTGACCACTCTGAGATGATCCACCCTGCTGTCGCTGAAAGCCTAGTGACTGACTACCACCACCGTGACCTCCACCTCAGCCTGAATGGCTGAGAGAACTCCAGTTCCTAGACTGGTGAGAAACTGGTGGCGCTTCTCCTGAATGAGAAGTCATAGATGAACCCCTATCACCAGCTACTGGTGAGAAGATATAATAGAATCACTGAAGATGACCCATCTTCCCACAATATCGTCACTCCACTAGGTCTCTCATGCAATGTGTCCTTATATGACTGCTCTTCCTACACTAGTAGCATACCACCTGGCTACCTGAATGTGCATCCCGCCTATCGTATATCCTTATGTAGTCTCCCTGTGGAACTTCCTTCTTTCAGATGACGAAGAACTAACTCTGGATGTCGAGCCGCTCTGGCTCACCACTCCAGAATCCCTCAGATTGCGCTCCTTGTTCAGAGCCTGGTTGATGATAGAAGTGATGGTAGTCAACCTGAATATGTTCACCTTTGAGAAGATATCCTTCCTGAGACCATACTCAACCTTCCTTTATAGGAACAACACATCTACCCCTATGAAGGGTGTAAATCATTGAATCTCGGTGAAGCTATAGGAATACTCCATAATAGAAAGAGTACCTTGCTCCAAACTCATGAAATCTCGGGCTCGATCAGCCCTCAAGGAATCTGGATATAAGTAGTCATAGAAGATATGATGGAACTCCTCCCATGCCATAAACTGCTGATGTACCGCTTATGAGATCACATCCCACCATCTCTTAGCGTAATCTCATAGCATGTATGTAGAGAGATTGACCCGCCACTCTGGAGGCCTCTCCAGATGCTCAAAGATCGTCAGCATGGATTCTAGCCATGACTCTACAGCCTAGGGTCCTCCATCCCCGGAGAAAGTGGGATGTTGCTACTACTGAAAGACCCGCATCAATTCTTCCATCAACAGGGCAAGAGGTGGCGCTCCCTGTAAGGTTTGAATCATCCTCAGAAATCCCTCCCTGAACTGTGCATCAGCACCTGTATCAGGTATAACTGTCGGTGCCAAGACTAGAACAACTGGAAAATTTGAAAGAAGTCCCTGATTAGCCATATCTGGCGTCTGATCACTGCCTTGTAACTGGGGGAAAATCGAAGGTCGTCTCGATGGCATGACTCCTCAAGGTCAAATGCACACCTTAGATCAAGATTATCAAGGACTAAAAACTGAAAGTATAATAAAGGAACAGGAGAAAGAAAACATTTATGTTTTTTAAAACATGACTACACGGTGTGTATGTCCCCTACACGACATGTTCCCCTAATCCATTCAAATGGGCGTGTACTCTTGCCACAACTGGGCTTGTAACACCCCCAAACAAACATCATGTTGTCCTAACACACAAAATTCACTTGAATCCTTTTCCCCTGCCCGAGTCCCCTTACATGGCTAAGACACATGGTTCTCCTAGAATACGACTACACGGCGTGTTTGTGCTAGAAACAGTGTGTACTAGATGAGCTTCTCCGACCCGTGTTGTTAGTGACACGACCAGATACACAGCTCAGACTACACGGCATGTTCCATCTGGACACGATGTGTACTAAGAAGATTTTTCCAACCCGTGTTGTTCGCTACATGGTTGGATACTCAGGTTACACTACAGGGCATGTTCCAGATAGATATGGTGTGTATTAGAAGAGACTCAACCGACCTGTTTTGTTAGTGAAACAGCCGGTTACACGGTTCTTATAACACGTAGTGTATATCTGTTACACGGCGTGTCCTACCAAAGCTTTCTCATCCCCGTATCTCATTCCACATGGCATGTGACACGGTTCGAGACTAAATGGAGTGTAAATAGAGTTTAAAACATATACTCACAAAAAAAAATCCTTCCCGAACAAAAGGACGCACGACGTGTGTTCAGAACTACACGACGTGTATTCTGGGTTTTTCCGGACAGTAAGCCTCAGAAACTACTCCGGAACCCAGAAAAAACACTGAAATGAACAAAAAGGGGCCAAATTTCGATCTGTGAGGGCCCATACTCCCCGCGAATCAAATCTTGGAATTTTATACATGTCACAAACAAGGATAATAGTACAATGATCCACCATATTCCAGTCTATGAGGGTCCATAACACCTCAAGAACCAAATTTTGGAATTCATTCAATCAAAACCTTACAAAATAAATACCCTATCAAATAGAAGGTATTCTATCAAGGCATCTATCACAACAACATGAATATCCAGAATAACATATATCACAAAAACATGTGATCACTAATGAACCCTACATGACATGGTAAGTATGCATGACATGCAATTTCTAGGAAGTGCCTATATGATGCATGAGATGGAATACCCTCATCTCATCAGGTTGAAATAGAAATAGAACCTCAATAACATCAATGATAACAACACAATACATGTGAGTCACCCAATGGTGGAAATCAAATCAACTGTAAAATTGAAAAACTGGAAAAATAGCAATAAACGAGGTAGATTAGCTTTTCCTTGTACATGGGTTTTCCACTCCCCGAAACAGCTTATTACCAAGTACCTATTTCGTCTAATCCTTGGCTATAGGCTCCAAATATTATGTCAAGAAGAAAATAATTCCTCTGATACCACTTTGTAACGTCCCAGTTCTGGAAGCCGCACAGAGGTGCCCCGTACCCAGTAGGTCACATGGCCTCAAGAGAATTTCCCTGAATGCCAAAGGCTTATGATTATTAGCGAGGGACTTGGGTGTGATAGTGGGGAAACTATGCCCTCATTGGAAGAGTACACAACATAAGTAAAATAGCTATGAAATAGCGGAAGTAGTAATATCACCAAATAAAAGTAAAAAATTGAAGGAATAAATAACTCGAGCACATATATAAAATGATGCATGATATATATGTCTAGGAAAATAACTAAACAAGTCACAATATTGAAAACTGTACTAATCCAAAGTATAAAATAAATACAAGTAAAAAATCCTCAGCATCGCAAGCCATGGCTTGGTCTCATGCTCTCAAGCTCCACAGAAATCAAGTACCTATAGTAGAAGGGCGCTTTCCCTTATCTATACCTGTAATAATATAATATTTTTGGGCCCTAAAGCATGACCCAAACAGGGTGTGAGACTAAATCCCAGCAGGAAACCACAAAAAGATTTGTGCCTAACAATCAGTGATTATACAACAGGTAATAAGTTAAACCGGCAGTAAACAAGTAAGTAATGAAAATCACACAATCATATAGTTCAATTTTAGTCATATTACATCTAACAAGAAAACAAATAATTAAAATAGGTAACCCTTTGGAAAGTACAGACAGCCTATCCCCTCTGGTTCAACTAAACTAGAACAAGAAACTCTCAGGGAATCACACATAGTCTCACCCCTCTGGTTTAGCTAAAGTATAGACTCTATGAGGAAGCACTCACCATCAATTCCCCCTATAATCTTGTATCGGTACTAAAGGAGCTCTGGGGAAGCACTCAAAGTCTATTCCCCTATGGCCTACGTTGAGTAACTATAGAAGCTCTAAGGGGGAACTTAACTTCAATTACCCAAGTGGTATCGCATCGTAATATTATAAAAGACACTCTGGAGAAGCCCTTACATCTATTCTCCCTATGGTCTACTACACCGGGTTCTCACAGCCCTATGTAAGTCAACAAGTATACCAAAGCGTATTGGCCAAAGTAAACCTCAAAAACTGCTTGGCTAATATTCTACAGAATATCAGTATGTCATATAAAAGAACCACATCATCCTACAATACTAGGCATGGGAAACAACCAAGGCATCCTAACAGGATAAGTAGGACCAAACGGTCATAAACAGAACATGCATGGGAAAGCACTTCCAAATCATAGAAATTAACCCTATTGACATTCAATTTACCTCTATTCAAGCATACAAGCATAGAAGAAAAAAAGGGTAAAGTGATAAACACGCAATACCCCATTCTAGGGTATTGGAAAAAATTACACATATAACTCAAATACTTTCAAATGAAAGGCACAAACCACCTACCTCAGTTTTGGGAGATCGATATACGTGAACCTCAGGCCCGGAATCTCCCAATAACACCATAGATCTATAAAGACGTCTAAAACATACAACCCACTATATCTCACGAGAGATGAGAAATCAGAATATGGTGTTCAAGAAGAAGGGAGAACTCATTGATGGGATTCCAATGCAACTGACAGAGTTCGATACAGAGAACGAATGCTCGATTGGGGGATCGACAAAGATTTGTGTCGTACCAATGCTCTCGGTCGAAGAAGTTGGATAATAAGATGTTTTTATCGATTAGACGTGTCCCCAATCCGTTTAATAAAAAAATAAAGTACACGGTGTGTATTTTAAAAGTACACAGCGTGTACTTGCCTTTTTCGGCCCCCATATTAGGCGGTCTCCAGGTCACCACACATGGCTGTGTGCATGACCATTACACGACCAGCACCTGGCTACCCGCAGTAACTGAGTACACATCGTGTAATCATAAAGTACACGATGTGTACTTAAGAAATTTCTAGAAATTCCTCTTATTCTCAAAAACACCAGAAAAATGAAAAAATACCTGAAAAGAAGACTCGAGTTCTTACACTAGGAAAATAAAGAATACGACATTTTTATATTTATTAATATCTTAGAATTAAATATTAATTTTACTTTATATGTAATTCTATGTTCGATGGCGTACCTGACACGCAACAATGGTTTTCTTCGAAAATCTCATGTCGCACATTAGGCCGAGTCATAATGAAAAATAATAATATAATATTATTTTAAATGGTAGTTAATGCTTAGCTTTTGTATTGGAAAAAATGAATAAAACTGCCTACAATATTATTATACATGTTTTTTAAATGTTTTTACATTTATACAATAAATTTTAGAATCTTAAAATGTGAATGAACCCAATTTTAATCATAAACACTCTAATATTCTTTAAAAGGTCGATTTACTGCCTTTTGATGGAGAACCTTTTTTAAATATAGTTTTTGTCACTTTTATATGTTCTATTTGACAAAATAATATTGTTATTTAGAATTGGGATTTAAAAATTTACTTTGGATGAAATTTTGGTATTTTTCTGATAATGTTCATTTTTTAGGAATAGTAAAAAATACTGCATTTCAATTCATAACTACCTTTTAATATAATTTATTTATATGGTTATATTATCTTTTTAATTGGTTTTAAAGTGTAATTAGATTATATTTTTACCATTTAATCAAATTTTGGTCATTTTAAGTAATTTCACTGTTAAATTGAATATAAAAAAGTTTCAATCTTTTGATAGATATTATTTCTTAAAAACGCGCTTTTTGTTTTGACAAAGTGAATTAATTTTAAATTAATTTCTGCCACTTCTGTGTTTTGAATTTGGAAAAATAGATTCCATATTTTTTAATCAGGAGGCCCAAATTTTTTAAATAGGTAACTTTTATTTTTAATCATTATGAATTTTTACTTCAGTAACTATTTTATTTACCATGGTAAAAAATAAAATCTGGTAAATAAGGGTAAAAAATAATATTATAATAATATTAAATTACCCTTACACATGTCCTAATATTATTGGCTGATATATGTCTGACCAGGGTAATCCTGGGGTCAATTTTGGGACCCCATGGAGCCACTTAAGAGTGATAAGGACACATTATATTAATTAATTTAAATTAATGTAAAAAATTACATAAACATATATCTTTTATTAAATAAATTTTTACATTGGGTTATATAAGTTATCTCTTGGAATATAAATATTCCTTTGAAATATGAAAAGATTTCCTACATCATGGTATTTTATTTATAATTTTGTGGATTAAAATAAATAAAATTATTTATGACACAATGATGATGCAGTGATTACATTATTAATAAATGATTTAAATAAATGAGATTATAAAGTTTAAAAAACAATCCAAAACCTATATAATTGTTATTGGATGATTTTATTTATAAAAAGATTCATCTTTTATTTGAATTTAATGAGTTTTGGACATTTTTAAATTGAATATCAATTTATAATAAAATAAAGTTTTCAAACATTCCTAAAGAGCCCCTCCTTCCCCTAATAAATATCCATCACCTCTAACCCATTACTCACAACTATAAATCCCCTTGGATCGTAAAACCTATTCCTGATTAAGTTTCCTACATCCCTATCTTCCTCCTAGGAGCGTTTCCTTAAGAATAAGGTACTTCTAGGAAGCCTTTTGGTTCAAACCAAAGGGAGTTACCCGATTTAAAGGTAACGTCTTCTCTGAAGTTCTTTTCTTTTATTTTACTTATACAACCCCCAAAACTCTCATTATTCCATTAATTTATAACAAAAATAGTATCCAAAATATAATAGGTTGTTGTTATGATAAGGATTATAACTACACTTCTACAGACCTCCATCCAATGGATACGAACATTTTGTTTCTGTGGACAACAAACTAATGGCTCACGAAACCATGATTTTTCAAATATCTCCAACCACCTCTCATGGTGGCCATTATTATGGAACTGTATTTATATATGATATATTTTATGTTTATGTTTTTTCTATGCTTCTGCATTTTTCATTTATAGCATACTTTTATGGTTTCCATAATGGGTAAAAATGATAATTTCATTTTAGGAAGTGCGGACTACCGCCCCCTAAAAGAGATATGACTCGTCCATGCCATACGTGGGATGTATAAAGTATGGAGTTAATGAAATTATATATGATATTATAATTTAATTATAATATACCTATGTATCATTATGTTTTCATTCCATTAAAATACGAAATAGAAATGAAAGTACCATTCATGCGTACGTACGGCTTACCGTCTCCATGAACGGTGCATTTCATTTCTTATCTGCAAATGTTATATAATGTTATAAATACATATATATACTGAACATATATGATATATATGATATCTAAATCATGAATATAATCTTGTAGATAATGTAATTTCGACCACATGGACAATTTATAATTATAACAAGTTCATTTTTAACTCAAGTTTCGAACATCGACAAAATGTCCAATATGAACTCTAATAATTAACTAATTGTTATAGAAAGGTAATAAGTTATGTTAAAGTAGTAATAAAATTGAAAATGGTTCTTAATAATGTATAAATTAACTTAACTTTATTATTCAGGAATAACAAGGAACATATAAGACAATTCGGACTTGGGGTAAGGGGTTTTCATCTCACTTTTTATTCCCTTGAGATTCATGCTATATTTTCCACTATTTCCTTTTGTGAGGTTTTTGTACTGACCATGATTGTATTAATTTTGTAATATAATTTAATTTATTGGTATTTAAATCTTCATTTTATGATCCTTCTTTCACGTGGTTTATGTTTCATAAGTTACCAAATCGGTAAGTGAACCTTTCACCATACTCTTTTAGTTAAAGACTTCTTTTATGTCTTTTAAATTTCCATTTTATTATGTTGGGATATGTTCTTATATATCATTATTGTTTTAAATTTTATTTCCATGTTATTATATACCCTTTCCTCTCTCATTAACTCATTTTATGAATTTTAAAGTGAAACCGTTATGCAGTCAATTTTCTGTAAGAGAACTTCTTAACCCAATTACAATTCATTGGGTTAAACTAGTACTTCTTGATTATGTCATGCTATGAATATGTGTGAATGTACTATTATTATTTTACACTTAATATCCAATTATATTGGGTGTATTATTATTTTTTACAAATAATTATTTTATTGACTTTTCTTTAATATTAGGATATGATCTTTGCGAGGGACTTTGTCTCAATTTACATGCAATTGAATCTTATTTTTTTATACACCAATTAACTTTTATATGGTATATATACTTCCCTTTGAAATATTATATCACGAATCTCTTTATTATCATGATATTATAAGATTTGGTTAATGTTATTCCTCAATTATTTTTATTCAAGCGTCTCTCATTTGGTTAGGAACTCTTTAACTAAAATATCATTTTAAATGTTTTAAAGATTTATTCTTCTAAATCTTTTTCATTAATGTACATGTTATAAAAATGGGTTTACAGATTTATTTATATAGAAATGAATGTTTTGAAATTAAAATTTCTTTCAAAATCTTTAAAGTGGTATGGGACAATTTGATTCAAAAATTTCTTTATTAAATATTTTATATTATTTTTAAAACGGTTCGATAAAGAATTAATTATATAAATATCTTCAAATGATATATTGTGATTGCAATGTGGAAATTTTATCTCTACTTTATTCTTTTTTATGGGTTATTAATATGTTATGGTTCTTGAGAATTTTTTATGTATACAGGTGATTTCGTGATAAACCTAGGGCGGGTGAGCTTGAGATATCTCTCCAATGCATTGGGTAACGTGACGGAGGTAAACGTTAATGTTTATCCTAAGAGATTTAGGGAATATACTATGATGGGTATTCCAAAAGTAACTCCCTACATATATGTGAAATCTAAAATGTAATTATTTTATGTATACCATAATTTACCTTTATGATTTATGATTTTTCTGTGTTATTCATAAATCTTATGATTTCATAAGGTATGTTATGATTGAAAAGTATAGTTTCATTGAATTGTATTTATTGATGGGATAATGTTTTCATTCCTTATTTTATAACCCTTTCTGATATTTTTATTCTCATCCCATGTTTTAAAATATTTTTCACAGGACTTAAAGATGAATAGGGTCAAGGATGGGATCAAGGAAAAGTCATGTTATCTAAAACATGGAAATAGATATGTTTCATTCTTTTAAGAGTTTTTATTTTATGAAAAAATGGAAACTGAGTAGAAGTTTCTAATTTGTAATTTTTGAGATGTAATGTAATTGTTATGGACTAATTCTCTAAAAATCTAAACCTGAAAAGATCCTCAATGTGAATTCTTGATTTAACTCAAGATTAATTAATGTTTAAGGTTGGGTCCTTATAGTTGGTATCAGAGGTCGGTTTAGAAAACATTAGGGATTCAGAGTTTTTGTTAAACACATGGTTAGTATCTATGTATATTATTTATGTTAAATCCTTATTTAGTAAATTTTGCAGATCAAGGAATGCTTTTTACAAATGGAATAAGGAGGATCTCAAATGACATTCCTATCTCTTCCTGATGACTTGCTTGAAATAATTATTACAAAGTCATGTCCAAACGACTCTAAAATATTTTCTAACATACAACTCACTTGAAAGCAATTGTCTGATATATCAAACACATCCTCTATAACTCAATACAATTGTGGATCATGGGTTGTATTTAATCAAATCTTATTCTATCAATATTCTCATATTTTCAAGAAAGTTAAATATAATCAAGGAATTTTCAAATATTTTACCTTATCACAAGATTTTGAGGCATATTATGATTTTGAAAAAGGTTCTGAAGAAGGAAAACATTGCGAAACATATTTATATTTGATTTTAAAATATAGTCTCTCAACACATATTTATGGAATTTTAAAAGGACCATTTTTTGAAAGTGTCAACTCAAACTCGATCCAACTGTGTTATAAAAAGAATATTTTATCAGATGTTTTGAAATTACATGTCATGTTTGATTTTTTTTCCAAAAATGTTTTTCTGTCATCACCCATATGACCCAAGTTGTACGAGTTGTTTTTGGATAAAGGAAGCAGATGATTTTTAAGGATCTATAAATCATTTTTGCAATTCATGGACCATCTATCTACGTAAACAAGATTACTATGAAACCAAGTGGGCACAATGATCAAGGTACGATGTTATTTCTTTGGGAATAGTGTTATTATATGGAGGTAAAAAATAAATTTTCAATATATATAAGTCTTTATGAATTATAATATTTAGGTCATTATGAGTTGGGATTAAAATGAAAGTCATAAGACAATCGTTGAGGTTTAATCATGTTATGGTTATTTTTTATGAGTTTATCTAACTTTTGGGAATGTTATAAAATTGTATAATTTTTTATAAAGGACAACATGTAGATTGTGTGACAACCTATCATGTCAGAGAAAGATGTGTAAATGGAACCAACAACCAAAGTGCGATTGGGATTTATCACCTACAACTGGACTACAAGAAGTCCCTATTTAGTATGACTTATTATTTTTAGTTAAATGAGTTTATTAATCAATAATAAGTTGATTTGGGATATTATGTTTTATCAAATGGATATCCTTAGTATAGGAAAATGATTTGGGGATTAAGTGATAAAGGTTATTTTGGAAGACAGTTTCTCTTTTTGGGAAACTATATGCCTAAGGAAAATAGAATACTTTGGGATTTCAACTGAGGAGTAACGACAGAATTTTATTTTGGAAGAATCTATGTTTTTATTATGGACAGGTGGTGATTTGGGTTATTTATGGAAATGATTAACCTATCATATATAATATGTGATTTGGTTAATTACACTTCAGTATGATACTTTAAGAGTAGCTAGTGTTATTTGGAGAAAAATGTTAAGATTTACTATGGAAGACTATGTGATTAAATTCTTCTGATTTTTTGGTTTCCATATTAGTTTGGGTTTCATTGAAGAATTTTAAGGATATTTTTTTAATTTAATGGTCTTTTCCAAACTTGGGGTATTTTTTTGTCAAATTTTTGAAATTAAGAGTAGTATTTTTTTTAATAAAAGATTATCCTTTTTGGTCATTATATGATCTTGTATTAACTTTTTTGGTTTTGGTTAATGTATAAAGACTTGGGAAATATATAGTTTTTCTTTTCTAGAATATGCAATTCTCTAAAAGTTGATTCTAGCACTTCAGGTTTGACCATGTCATCATGAATACTCATCATTTGGAGAAAAAATGATTTTGTGGTAGGAATTTAGTAAAGGATGAAAGTCTACGAGAAAAGTTAGTATGTTTCATTATGTTTTTAGTTAAGCTCATAAATAAATTCCTTAACTTTATGAAAATTAACTTAAAAAAAATTTGTTTGTAAACTTTTCCTACTGGGGAATCAAATACCGTTTAACCCATCACATGTTTGTGGTTTTCTGATGGTTAAAATTCTCCTGATCATGTTTTCTATCACTCTCCATCAGAACTTGACACTTAAATTCTCATCCAAATTCATGTTTTCATGGAATCCTAGTTTGTGTTATCTCAGGTGACATTTTTTATTCTCTTTTATTATTTTAACGTGATATATTTATTGACTCTTTTCCGATGTGGGACTTTTAATGAAGTTTCTTAGCCCAATTTTAAAATTGCAAGGACGCAATTCCCAAAAGGGGGGAAAGATGTAACATCCCAGTTAAATAAAGAATATGAAAATTTCATATTTATTATTATTTTTGAATTAAATATTAATTTTAAGTTATAGGGGATTCTATGTTCGATGGTGTACCTGACACGCAACAATGGGTTTCTCCAAAAATCTCATGTTGCACATAAGGCTGAGTCATACTGAAAAATAATAATATAATATTATTTTAAATAGTAGTTAACGCATAGTCATTTTATTGGAAGAAATGAATATAACTAAATAAAATATTATTATACATATTTTTTAAATATTTTTACATTTATCCAATAACAGTTATAAGCTTAAAATGTGAATGAATCCAATTTTAAGCATAAACACTAATATTATTTAAAAGGTCAATTTACCACCTTTTAGTGGAGAACCCATTTTAAATATAGTTTTTGTTACTTTTATATGTTCTATTTGAAAAAAATAATATTCTTCTTTAGAATCGGGACATCATAATTTACTTTGGATGAAATTTTGGTATTTTTCTGATAATGTTCATTATTTTATGAATAGTGAAAAATACTGCATTTCAATTCAAAACTTCCTTTTAATATAATTTATTTATATGGTTAGATTATCATTTTAATTGGTTTTAAAGTTTAATTAGATTATATTTTTACCATTTAATCCAATGTTGGTCATTAGAAGTAATTCCACTCTTAAATTTAACATAAACAAGTGTCAATCTTTTAATAGATATTATTTCTTAAAAATGCGCTTTTTGTTTTGACAATGAGAATTAATTTTAAATTAATTTATGCCACTTCAATGTTTTGAATTTAGAAAAATGGATTCCATATTTGGAATCAAGAGTTTCAAATTGTGTGAATAGGTAACTTTTTTTAGACATTATGAATATTTACTTCAGTAAATATTTTATTTACCATGGTTAAAAGGTAAATCTGGTAAATAAGGGTAAAAAATTATATTATAACAATATTAAATTACCCTAAAATGTGTCCTAATCCTACTAGATGATAATTTTCAGACCAGGGACATCCTTGTGTCGATTTTGCGACCCCATGGAGCCACTTAGGAGTGATAATGACACTTTATTAATTAATATAAAGTTAAGACAAAAATTATAGAAACATATATCTTTTAGTAAATAAATTTTTACATGGGGTTATATAAGTTATCTATTTGACTATAAATATTAGTTTTAAATATAAAATATTTCCTACATCATGGTATTTTATTAATACTTTTTAGATGTCAAATAAATAGTATTATTTATGACACAATAATGATGCAGTGATTACCTTATTAATAAATGATATAAATAAATGTGATTATAAAATTTAAAAAACTATCCAAAACTGGTCTAATTTTTATTGGATGATTTTATTTCGACAAAGATTCATCTTTTCATAGAATTTAATGAGTTTTTAACCTTTTGAAATAAAAAATCAGTTTTTAATCAAATAACTTTTTCAAACTTTCCTAAAGAGCCCCTCATTCCCCTTATAAAAATCCATCACCTCTAACCCATTACTGACACCACTAAAGCCCATTATCTCATCCAACCTCTTCCTAATTAAGCATTCTAAATCCCTATATTTCTCTTAGGAGCATTACCTTAGGCAGAACGCACTCCAAGGAAGCTTTTTGGTTCAAACCAAAGGGAGTTACCCGATTTAAAGGTAACTTCTTCTCTTAAGTTCTTTTCTTTTATTTTATTTATCAAACCCCTTAACTCTCTTTATTACATAATTTTATAAAAAAACCAATATAATCAATATAATAGGTTTTTTTTAGGATAATTATTCTAACTACACTTGACACACCTCCATCTAATGGATACAAACATATTGTTTCAGTGGATGGAAAACTACTGCCTCACGAAACGATGATTGTTCAAATATCTCCAACCGCCTCTAATAATTGGCCATTATTATGGAAATATGTTTATATATGATATATATTATGTTTATTTTTTCTCTATTATTCTGTATTTTTCATTTATATCATACCTTTATGGTTTCCAGAATGGGTAAATATGATAATTTCATTTGACGAAGTGCGGACTACCGCCCCCTCCATGTGATATGACTCGTCCATACCATATGTGGGATGTAAAAAGGATGGAGTTAATGAAATTATATATGATATTATACTTTAATTATAATATAACTATGTATAATTATGTTTTCATTCCCTTAAATATTAAATAGAAATGAAAGTAGTGTTCATGCATACGTACGGATTACCATCTCCATGAACGGTGTATTTCATTTCTGATCTCCAAATGTTATGTATTGTTATAAATACATATATATATTGGATATATATGATATATATGATATCTAAATAATTAATATCATTATGGAGATAGTTTCCTTTCGACCACATGGACAATTTATAATTATAACAAGTTCATTTTTAACTCAAGTTTCGATGATCGACAAAAAGTCTGATATGAACTCAAATAATTAACTAATTGTTATATAAAGGTAATAACTAATATAAAAGAAATAAAAATTTAAAAAGGTTCTTAATCAAGTAGAAATTAAATTATGTTTTTTATTCAGGTATAACAAGGAACTTACAAGACAAGTCGTACGTGAGGTAAGGGGTTTTCATCTCACTTTTTATTCTCTTGAGATTCATGCTATATTTGCCACTATTTCCTTTTGTGTGGTTTTTGTACTTACCATTATTTTATTCATTGTGTAATATAATATAATTTATTTGTATTTACATCTTCATTGTATGATCCTTCTTTCATGTGGTTTATGTTTCGTAAGTTACCAAATCAGTAAGGGGACCTTTCACCGTACTCTTTTAGTTAAAGAATTCTTTTATGTCTTTTGAATTTACATTTTATTATGTTGGGATATGTTCTTATGTATCCTTATTTATGTACCTTTTATTTCCATGCGATGAGATACCCTTTCCTCTCTCATAAACTCATTTTATGAATTTTAAAGTGACACTGTTATGCTGAAGAATTTCTGTAAGAGAACTTCTTAACCCAATTTCAGTTCTTTAGGTTAAACTTCTACTTCTGGATTATGTCATGCTATGAATATGTGTGAATGACCTATGATTGTTTTAAACTTAATGTCCACTTATATTGGGTGTATTCGTATCTATCACACATAATTATTTCATTGATTTTTCCTTAATCTAAGGATACATTCTTTGCAAAGGACTTTGTCTCAATTTACATTCTATTGAAACATATTTGTTGTTATACACCAGTTCACTTTTATATGCTGTATATACTACCCTTTGACATATTATATCATTAATATATTTATTCTCATGATATTATAAGCTTTTATTAATGTTATTCCTCAATTAGTTGTATTCAATCATCTCTCATTTGGTTAAGAACTCTTTAACTGAAGTATCATTTTAAATGTTTTAAAGATTTATTCTATTAAATATTTTTCATTAATGTCCATGTTTTAAAAATGGTTTTAAGGATTTATTTATATGTAAATGAATGTTTTGAAATTAAAATTTCATTCAAAATATTCAAAGTGGAATGGGACAATTTAATTCAAAAAAACTCATTATTAAATATTTTATATGATTTTAAAAATGGTTTGATAATGTATTGGTTAGGCCAATATCTTGAAATGATATATTTTGATTGAAATGTGGAAATGTTATCTTTACTTTATGCTTGTTTTATGGGTTATGAATATTTTATGGTTCTTGGACATTTTTACGTATACGGGTGATTCAAGGATAAACTTAGGGCGGGTGAGCCCGAGATAGCTCTCAAATGCATTGGGTAACGTGACAGAGGTAAACCTTAATGTTTCTCCTAAGATATTTAGTGAAAATATTATGATGGGTATTCCAAACGTAACTACCGATGTATCTGTGAAAGCTACAATGAAAGTATGTTATGTATGAAATAATTTACCTTTATGATTTCTGATTTCAGTGTGTTATTCATAAATCTTATGATTTCATAATGTATGTTATGATTGAAAAGTATGGTTTCATTGAATTTTATTTGTTAATGGGATAATGTTTTCATTCCTTATTTTATAACCCTTTCTGATATTTTTATTCTCATCCCAAGTTTTGAAATTTTTTTCACAGGACTTAAAGAAGAATAGGGTTAAGGATGGGATCAAGGAAAAGCCATGCTGTCTAAAACATGGAACTAGACATGTTTCTTTTTTAAGAGTTTTTATTTTTTGGGAAAAATGAAAACTAAGTAGAAGTGTCTATTTTTTAATTTTTGAGATGTAATATAATGTTTATGGCCTAATTCTATAAAACTCTAAACCTAAAAATATCCTCAATTTAAATTCTTGATTTAACTCAAGATTAAGTAATGTTTAAGGTCGGGTCCTTATAGCATCATTCTACATTATCTTTCAAATGGAAATTGACTCCAATATTACAATATCAAAAAATAAAATATTATTTAAACTACTAATGAAACTTTATTGGAACACTAAAAAATGAATATCAAATGGCACTTTCTAGTAGTGAAGATGATGTAGTTTTTGTTGAGAAGCAGCATGAAATGTCTAAAAATAATTTCAGATTATTATAAGTGTAGAATGAAGATGATTATTTATAAATTCGTAGTGATTAAGTAAAACCTCACTCATCTTATCAATGACTTATAATATAGGTGGAGGTGTACACGTCATTTTAGAATAAGAAAAATAGGTTCATATTAAAAGAAAATTTGGGATAGCTAACTATAACACACTATTTTGTCATGTTTAACTAACACATAGGAAAGTGGATATGGAGTATTAAGAGTGGATTTTTTAATGAATGAATAATTACATAATATTTATAGGAATGAAACAATTTATTTTGAATAAATTTTTTTAAAAATCTTCTTTTTTGAACAAAGTGGATGATTTGAAACTAATAGAATGAATGAGTATATGTTACAAGAAACCATGAGGAAATTGTGTTAAAATATTACTCATAGTTTGAATAAATTGATTTTGATAGGACCATAACACATGTAGGTTGTCTATAATCCACATTTGATATTTATTACTATTTTATCACAATTTCAGTATATTATTTTCCAAATGGATAATAAGTATTCCTTTCGAAATATATATTTGGAAGAGGAAGCGTACATCCAGAATCCTAGTTGTTTCTTTATTATTAAATATGAGAGTTATATTTTTAGGTTAGAGAATGATCTATATGAATTTAAACAAGACCCAATAACATGGTATTAAAATTACTATACTTATTTGAATTTATTTATCTTCATAAAGGTAACAATTGGTAGAAACCCCTATATTAAATATAACAATATGGTATCAATTATTATTATTATAAACATAGATGATATAGTTTTTTTTTCTAGAAATGGTGATGTTTTTTTGTGAATGATTTTCTTTAGAGATGAATAATTATATAACAAAAATCCATTCCTCGATAAATACCTTATTATTTAGGAAAATAAAATTCTTTATAGGAATATCACATCTTCATATCAAAAGAGATATATGCACAAGAACTTTGTTAGATGTTTGGAATTATATAGCGACCCCGAACTTAGTATCCCATATCCAGTGTCATGTCTATTACATTGGCATATAATACAAGGATTCACATCCTGAAGGAATGAATAGTTTAACCATCTTGGTAAAGTAGATACATACTTGAGTTATGTGCTACATTTTAAAACAAAAATTACATCATAATTTATTTTCCTAAGAATTTAATTATTTCCTATAGAATATCCTTGTATATATATCATATTACACATCATATATTATTAAGAAAATAAAAAAAGGGTGATATGAAATGCTTAGTAAGTATTAAGTAAAATTGAATCAAGCATGGATTAATAAGCATAATCTACGTGAAATGGTAATGCATTGAAAACACCGTCCATTTCAATAATTTTACTTGAACAAAAAATATGTAAATTTCAATAAATGAAAACATATTCCATTTAATCAATAGCATGACTGTCATAACTAGATAAGACTTATTCAGTATCGAACGATAAATAATTAAGAACACGTTTTATTTTATCAATAAATTGTAAATTAAATTCCTAAAGAGATATTATAATTTTGAAAATATCATGAATAATAATAATATAATTCATAATAAATTAAATTCTCAATCATTGGATTTCATGCTCTCAGGAACATAATACCTATCCCACTATGAGATTTCATAAGTTAGTTTAATACCATAAGTAGAAACACATTTAAATCTAGATTATTTATTTGCCTAATGACATTGTTGATTAATCGAGTGGATATATAATTTCTATCCCCACTCATCAATACATGTCCAAATCATTCCTTATATATTTAATAATCATTTCAATTCATGAAAAATTTGTCTTATTATCAAATATAATTATATAGTAAAGAAAATGGATTTATCAATATTTCTCCAAATAAACAAGTAACTTCCAATTTATAAAACCATATTTAGAAATAACATATGGTTTAGGAAATAAAAAAACCCATTATAAATTTTATTTATATTTAGGGGAAATTTGATGTCCAATGATCATAGAAAAGTGAATATTTAAGGGGAAATTTAATGACAGAAAAAATGATTCAAGAAATTGAATTTAAATATATTCCATAGAAAAAAGGAGCATAAACAATTCTTTTAAATAATAAGTATGGTATTAGTAAAACATATTTAGATTAAGTAAAATAAAGGGGTTTTTATAATTGATGAATATAAATACCATAACAAATATTTAAAAATATTATTGTGTAAAAAATATTATTCATCTTGAAAACTGTAGAGCATATTGTTGCATTTGTTGTCAATAAGTTGTCAATATGTGTATGGAAAGGTCATAATTAAATTTGTGATAATTATTGAAGTGATGATGGTTAAAATGATGTTGTTGACTCAGGGACAATCCCACTTTTATTATGAATTTTATTAGTTAACAAGTACTGTCAATGGTGGTTGATTGGAAATGGTGATCAATGAGATGGGAATATCTCCTTAGTATCAACCTGATGAAGTTGTTTCAACGATAATAATTCCTGGAGAATTGTTATAGATTCATATTATTGGATGCCACGCTTGGGAAATTCTCCATATTGTCAAAAATCAGGTGATTGTAGAACTGATCTTATGTTCCAAATCAAGTGTAAAAGAATAAAACATTGTTACAACATTTGAAGAACCCCATGAAATACTCTATCTCATGATGAAAGTGGAATATCCATCTGATGGATTATAATATGATGAAGGTTGCAAATAAAATCAGATGATTTATAGAGCTTATATTCAAATATGAATACATATGTTAAAGGAGAACACATTATTCATTACAATGATACCATATGTAGTGTTAATGCACGAGGAATAAAGAAGAATCCATACATCATCCATGGTTGGATAAAGGAAGAATATTGAATATCATGGATTTTTTATTCCAAAAATAAAATAAGGATTATGTTTGAAGACGAAGAAGAATAATGGAAACATGCATGGGAATAGTTTGTTTATTTGAAATCTACTAAGTGCATTGCCAATGCATGGGATTTGAATGAAGAAAGTGACCATGCACTCCTCTTGTACTAGACACTTGATTTTTTAACCAATCATATTGTATCGTGGCATTATATAAAAAAAGGCCAACCATGAAAGGCCATCTGAGGTCCTCAAGCCTCTGGCACATACAGGACCCGAGGGTCAATGGTGCCTAAGGGAAGCCTCATGGTCTTCCTCGCAAGAGGCGCAAGGCATGCAGGTTGTGTATAAGCCCGCAGGTGTATGCACTATGGTGAACCCATGCGACAAAAGTAGAGGTTGGTCACAGAGCATGCCCATAGGGTGAACACGTTACATGGCGGTATCGTGGAGGGAGGAGGAGAATTATGGGTCGATGTTGTCACAGTTTTATTGAAAAACTGCAAGATATCTGTAACGCATTTTGATGTGGAATGGAATTTAAAAATGCGGAAACCATCTTATACATCCATCCGATCACACGTGTAATCACGGCCACACATCTCAATCTAGATCTAATCTTCTAATCACCACCGCTCATCTGATCCCCCTTCATTTTTAATTGAATCAGAGCCATATGATCTTCGACCAAGGGCCATCTTCAACCTCCGACCACCCATCAAACTCTAGTGCGCCATCGCCACTGCATTTATAGGTCAATTAAGAATTTGGCCACCATTGATGATGAAACCCAGTGCAAAAGGATCATTGTAAGGCCACAATATCATGCATGCATTAAAAGTTTCATGCATGCATCAAAATAATGAGATCGTATGTGGCCGAAGAATCCTAAGGTGCAAGGACAGGTCATGAAGCTCGAGTTTTCAAAGAGAAGAATTTCATGAATTATTAAAATCATGCACGTGATATTTTTACGTGAAATAAAGAGTCTGCATTGAACAAAAACAACCCAATATTTCTGCATATCTATTATCTACATTTGAATATTCAAAGCCGAAGATCAAGGGAATTCAAAGGATTGAATACCATGACATATCATAAGGATTTGGATGTGGATAATTGTCCATCCTAACCTATAAATAATAGATCCCTCGACCGAGGATTTTTTGTTGCAAAACATGAGAGAGATCTATTGTTTTCAAAAGAACAGAGCATCATACTAAAAAGGTTTCCACACAACTCTGTTATGCGAAGGAAAGGGAAATAAATATATTGGGGAACTTCAATAGGTTTTATGAACTCTCGAAGCTATCTTGTGATGGAGAATAATATGCACCCTCTGTACAAAGAAGATACATAACCCTGCGATAGGTTCTCTTGAACCCTCCCCTATATTTCTAGAGGAGGATACTGCTGGTACACAACCGGTGCATGCCACCCTATTGTACTTCTCGAATACAGAACCAATAACCACCCCATATTCTGTGAAGGAGATCTATGTGAACCTTTTTCGTGAAGAAACAGTAACTTGTGAGCCCTTTGGTTTCACGAACAGAAGAAGAATACCCTCAGGTTTTCACCTTTAATAAACACTGTTTGAAGGGGTTTGTTTTTGAAGAAGAAGAATGTTTCATGAAGCCAAGAGTTTTTGGGTGCATGCATTGAGAATATGCACTCATGTACTTTATTTGAAGAAACAAGAGGATGGATATTTTCACAAAGGAGAATTGAGGGTTCATGCACGGTGCACATTCATACCTGTTCATGAGTTGAGACCATTTGTATGCAAAGAAAACAAAATATAGTGTGTTTTCACATGTGAAGGATAAGGAGGAAGAATGAAGAAGAACACACACAATAGACTACACTCATTCGGGTTTTAATAAACACACATATAATTGAACCTAAACTAAACAATAAGTGTGTGTGTGAAAAGGACTAAAGAAGAAGGAATTTTGTGAGGGAATATTGAGTGATGAAAAGAAGATAGAAAATGCATGAGAAAAATAATGATACACACTCATTGAACCTAAACTATTGATATAATAATAGTGTGTGTTTGAGTTGACAAGAAACATATTATACATGCATGTAATCATGAATTATCTCATGCATGTGTGAAAAGTTATTGATATATCCAAATAAATAAGTTTTGATGCCATGAAATCCATGTAAGAAGTAAATATGAATTGAGACTAAAGCCAAAAAAAATTGAAGAAGATTTTATATCTGAGTTTGATAGTGTTTTAGAGTCCAAGAAGACACAAAGTGATAATACTGTGCAAGATCATTCTTTCTTATCAATATACTTGAAGAAGTTGTGTGCCCCACTTTCACACATCTAAGTGAGGTCATGTCTTCATCAGAATAAGAAAGAATTTCCAGAGCATTGTGAGACTGGGGAGTGATCAGAAAAGTGATCAGAGTTATTGAGAAAGGCCAATAGACCATAACAAAGGCTTTTGAAGATTCTTGAATAGATACGAAGGCAAGTGTGATTTAACAATTTTATGTGGGAAGAGAATAAGATCAATCTATAGCGAATCAAGGTAAACTCAAAGAAGGAATTTTCTAGTGTGACCTGAGAGCTATAAGAACCCTGTGATATTTAGGGAGGAGAATAAGACTTTTGTGAGGCTCTGGAGAAAGCATGTGGGACTCTGGTAACACTATGGGATTTAGTATAAGGAACCTTATGTGGGACTCAAGAGAGATACAGTGGAACTCTGTACCATTTTAATTGATAATAAGATTATATTGGAGAATCTGTGTTGGGGAGAATAACCAACACAACAAGGAGTAGGTCTTTAAACCAAACCTTATAAATCCTTATGTTCAGTGCCTTTACATTTACAACATCATTAAAGGTAAGGCTGAGAGACACAAGAAGAGTGGGTCAAGTCTTTAACCATCCATATAGGTTTAATTGAAAAGAATCCATTTTTAAAAAGATTAAAGGGATCACTGATTCACCCCTCCTACTCTCAGTGATTCACAATGATCTGGGAACTTCAATTGGTATCAGAAAGAAGGTTCCCTCTAAAAGATCCAAGGGAGTCCTTATGAAGTAAATATTTGATTAAATAAGATAGAAACCTAAAATGAAGATATCTTCTAAGACTCATAATAATAGAAAGAAGAAACATACAAGGAAGATGAAGAAGAATCTTACTTCTTATGGGGAGACACCTTCTACTGAAGATATTCTGAAATGTAAAACATGTGATAATTATTTTTATTATTATGAATCTTCTAGTGAAGACTTCAAAAGCTGTGAAGAGGATAAATAAATTAGTGATCTTCATCCTACACTCAAAGAACATCTGATGAATATACCTAGAGAAGTGGAAATACATATTTCTACAATTATCATAGTTCTTCAAGATGAAAAATTATAGATGGAAGAAGAAGTTGATTCCATGGAAGATGAATTGGCTAAAAGGATTGGAATATCCAACACTCTCATAAAAATTTTGAATACAGAGTATGAAATAATTTCTATTTTCAATTAAATACATGCTAATGTTACTAAAGAATTTCCTAGAAGTATTTGTGAGAAATAATTCTTTGAGATTGTATTTGTAGAAGCTTTCCATACACTTGAAAAGTTTTACAAGGTCTTTGTGGTTGTCAAAGCTTCTCAACTAGAATATGAAGCCAACAAGGTAAATAGGCTTGACACCCCTTTGAAATAATTAAGAATTGTGCATAAAGAACAAATGATAAAGCTGAAGTAGAATTGGGAAAGAAAGATGAGATCAGTTTAGGGTGAGAAGAACTCCATCAACATGAATTATTTAGGGATGGAGGCGGAATTGAAGAATCAACAATCCCGCCGAGATGGAACAAACCAAACAACTAAAAGAATAGATATTTCCACCCACTTTTTCATTGAGGAATATTATTCCAAGAGGAATATCAAATAATCCATTAATATAATGGAAACATCCTCCAAAAAGAAGGTATCTAATAACTCAGTTATTTCTGTTTCTACTAATGCAGTTCCATCTTCAATTATAGGTTCAGAGCATAAATCTTGGAAGATGTGGATTGATAAAATTTTTAATAAATCCATAAAAATTTCAAAGATGGATACTGGGATGATTAAGTAAAACATCCAAAATGGATTCTCCAAAGAATGAAACACAATTCCAGAAACAAGAAAGCACTGAATCTAGCCAGACAAATACTACAAGAAAAAGAAGGAGATTTATTGGATACTGTTGGTTTTGTTAAATGTTTGTGAATTAGGAAAATGATTTTTGGAATAATATGTCAGCATATGAAAATTATAGAAGGCCCACATTCTGGGAAAGTAGATGCGAAGAAATGAATAATCCTATAAAGCAAAGGTAGAAAACGTATAAGAAGAAGAATCTGTCTATCAAGAATAGATTTGAATATCTTGAATACTTTTGTGATAATTACAATAGAAGTGGTCACAGTTATGATGAGTGCTTGTTTATTCCTACCATGCCCCATTCATATGTGGATAATAAGTTCAATCCGGATGGCAATAATGTCATCTCAACCAAGAAAAGATGCTTCTACTGTGGATAGAAATATCATACCAGGGATCACTGAAAATAAGCACTGGAAATGAATGGAAGAAAGATGAAAATAAAAGGAGAATCCATCCAAAAGAATATTGGATTGACTGAAGACATTTTTGAAGATAATCTTAATAAGAATCCTAATAAAGGTAACTTGAAGACAATGAATAAGCCTTGTGGAAGATACATATCAGAAAATGTTAAAGAGTGTTTATTTATCTGGCCTAATCAATTGAAAATTTCTAGAGAACTTAAAATATATGAAGATTAAGTACTAGATAGAGAAAATGAAAAGGGGAAACAGTTCATTCCACATGAAGGAAAATTAGAATTTCATGAGATGTTTTCAGCAAATGACAACCCAAGTTTCTCACAACCACTATATGGAAGGTGCAAGTAGGCTCGACATCCTGAAAATAAATGTATAGCTATTTTACCAGGACAAATGGAGATGTTGAAAATTGAATGACATGCACCCATGGAAGCTACTTCACTATTGGAAGAAGTAAGGACATACAATCCACACAAGTTGAAGGTGAAAGGAAATAAAGTGCCCACGTAGACAATGAAAGATCAAAATGTTAAATGGAGAGGAAACACCAGCATGAAGATTACTAGAGATATTAGAGCTACCAGGAAATGAGTTATTGGGTTGAGAGGAAATTATAATCCTTGTTTCTCCTTTTAAAAATCTCACATGTGATTTATTTTATTCCATTATATTTTGTTCATATATGTGGGCTAACATTGTAGGGAATTGAAGGTGAAGGTTATTATCAAGATGATAATTGAATGAACAATGTGGAGAACAAAAAGTGGGACTAAATATTCATGATTTGATAATTACTTGAAGTGTTCCACAATAGAAGATTATCAACATGAATATCTTGAATACTATCTGATGATTATTTTCCATAAGATTAAATCAAAGGTATTTCACCCCTTGAGGGGGAGAAAATATGATAGAGATAATATCAAGGATTATTTCATGATTAATATTGGTTTTCATATCATCTATAGAAGTTGAAACTTGAGGTATTCCAATCACACTTTCATCACTTTCTTAATTTTATTTATCATGTCAATTAAGGTGGAGTGCTTGATTGATGACAAGATGTGATGAAATGGGGAGATTTATCTTTGAACATGAACTTTTTAATATGTTTGTTGAATTATATGAAGGATTTAGAATTTGTTTGATAAATATGATGATTTTAAACTGTCATGACCCGTCCTCAGGGCACATGCCGTGACTACCCCAATCCCGCCTTCCATAGGCCAGGGGCTGGTGACTAGCACCAGGGTGTAATTCCCGGTAAAAAGGGAAGGAATTTCCTTAGTAAAGTAAACAAACCCCACAGAGCAAGCAAGAAGAAGTAAACACTAAGTAAAAACTGGATACAACAGTAAGTGCATAAAAATTAAGTGGGCCAGAATACAAACCCAAACTGAATGTAAAGTACAACTAAAAAGGAGAGTACAACAACTGAAAAGTAAAGTTGCAGCCTCGAGCCATCCACTGGAAGTCCCACCTGAAGGGTGGGTACAGATAGGCTCCACAGCTCCTCAGGTCCAGCCGTCCGCTACGAGTACGTCCCGCCCAGTAGTCCACCACCAGGTACCGACCTACTCTGCAAGCCTCAACCACGATTAGCGTTGTCCATCGTCTGCAACCAACAAAACATAGTTCGGGCATAGCCCGTGCAGGGGTGAGTATAAGCTAGTTAGTAGGTACCCCGAGACCCCTGAAGGTCTCCCAAAATCCACAAAGGACAATCCACAAAGGAATGATACAATCACGAGGTAACATCTGACACTACATAGGTATATGCCCATACATATACCTAAGTCATAAATTCCAGTTCAGCTCCAACATCTGAGCCCAAGTTCGATCACGTCCTCACAGGATATCACAACACAATCCACATAGGAAAGCAAAAAAAGATTCAGCTCACATAGGTATACTTCTTCGTATGACAATAGAGATGATCAGATATAGCCACTAATTCATCTAAGCCATCGGACCCACAAAGGATCGATAGGTACTAACCCTTGAAATGACCCACAAAAGATCTAACCCACACAGGATTGATAGGTAACTGACCCCCGTAATGACCCACACAGGATCGGACCCACACAGGATCTGTAGGCGCTGGCCCACACAGGACCGCTGAGCGCTGACTCACAAAGGATCTAACCCACACAGGATCAGTAGCACTGATCCACATAGGATCGCTGAGTGCTGTAGTCATCACCGTCGAATCCACGGAGTATTTCTACATAGTCGTCAACGTCGTCTCCATCGCAGCCAGCTCTAGGGTTCCCGCACATAGCAAGCTTGTTCGGGAGGGTCCGCTCCACGAGCCGAGGGGCTGATACATCAACTGACACATAGTCCAGAATTGATGTATCCAAAAGTTTTGTATCGTCAACAGGAACTCAACGTCACAGATGGCGCGTCAATCAGACGCCCGGTCTGAGAGTTATTGGCTTTTTCGTCCTAGGGGCCCGGTTGGTTTTTAAGTCAAAAAAAACCCGACCATACTCCACCTGCATCCAAACCTTGAGCGGAGTAAGATAAAAAGGTCTGTCTCACTAAAAGGAATCCAAAAAAGTCAACGACACGTCAATCGGACGTCTGGAGCTCAAGTTATAAGCGTTTCCGCTCCGAGGGCCCGGTTGGTTTCGTGTACGAACAAACCCGGACGAACCCAAAGTTCTCCAAAACCCGGAGTGTAATATACCGAAAAGACCGTCTCGATCTAAGGATCGCATCGCAACCGACGGTGTGTAGATCGTAGATCCGCAGCCCAAGATATGGGCAGATGACCGATGGAGGATTGGTATTAGGGGGTTCGGGCCCGGTACGACCCGGCCCGATACCCCTAGGGTCGGCCCAAACCAGGTCAGCCCAAACTGGTTCTGGGTCCGGCCCTCTTGGGCGCGGCCCGGCCCGGCGCGCTGGCGTCAGCCAGGTGGCTCGGCCGTTTCGGCCGAGCGAAGAGACGCGGGGTGGCGCTACCCCCCACTTTTTGTAACCACGGCCCCACGTGGGGGCCGCTTTGCTGGCCAACCGGGGGTAACGGACCCCCGGATTTTCCCCTGACCGGCCGGCCCACTCCGGCAGGCCGGCTGCTTCCGCCACGGGACTTGTGTTGTCCGGTCCCCCTACTCCGACGCCGGTGGCCCGGAACCGGCTTCCGGTCTCCCCGCTCCACGCGCGGCCCAAGTTGCGGCCTTGGTCCATCTGGCATGGCGCGACGGCGCCGCGCCCCTCCGTCGTTGCCCCGTTCCAACTGCGGCTCTTTTGTAGATCTCGGGCGTGGCACGATCGTGCTGTGTCTTTGGCTCGTCTCCAATGGCGCGGCGCGACGGCGCCGCTTCTTCCCCTTTCATTAATATTTTTGTGCGGTGCTTCGACACCGCATTTCCTTGTTCGTGCCGCAAACAACATCAAACATCCAAAGGGGAGAGGAGGGTTGTCCGTGTTCGTGCGGTCCGACCCCCTTTCGTTATTGCGGTATCAGGCGGCTCCAATAGAAATGAAGAAAGGCAATGGAAGAATTCACGAACAAAAATTAAAATAAATCCCTACCTAGTCGAATTCGATGAGCGAGGATTCATCGCAGAAAAATATCCATCACGGAAGAAGGCTTCACGGAAGAAGGAACGTCACAGAAGAAGCGTCACGTCGTCGATCTCCGAGGATCCGGCGTTCTTCACGTTCTTCGCGTTCTTCGCGTTCTTAGTCGAGGAGTAAGAACTTCACGATTTTGAGAGAATTCTCTCCAAACCCTCTTGCACAACCAACCCCTAATAAAATAAGAGTTGTCTTATTTTCTTAACGCGCAAGCCAACGTTTGAATTTCAAAAAGAAACAATCAATTAAAATAATTAACTGCAACGATTTAACCGCCCAAATTAATGAGGCGTTTATTAACCAGAGAAATGCATGGGTTGACTTCCAATTAGTAGGGGTGTGGTTGTGTTACCTTAAATTAAGGAGGGGGGTTGAAAACGGTGGGGCTCGTGTGGGCCCCACCCCAAAAATATCCTTCCTAGTGGTGTAGGATATTGTGGGTCCCACTTTAACCCCTTAACTTAGGTTAAACAACTTAAATAAAATAAATGGTGCGACCAATTTAATTTCATTCATCTAGTTAACCCGAAAATTTAAAAACCACACCCGAGCAAACGCAACTCTAGAAAAGGTGTTTCTAAGCAATTGTCGGCACTACGATTCCAACAGTGCCCTCAGAATCTGAATCTGAGCATCAGTTCAAAAGATAGAAAAACCCGCTCATTCGTTCACTGAACATACACGAGCCAAACTTCGGAAAATGATTTCGGGCACACCGGGCCTCGTAATCAGGTGCCGTCAGAAACTGTGTTCTTGTAAAATTCTTAAGAAAATTAAGAAAAAAATTTCCTTCAATTTTTCAGGTCTTTAAATAAACCCCTTGGTTAAGATTTGATACATTTTGAGAATGATTTCACATGAATGGTTGTTTATGGACAATGTTGAAAAACTTTGTTATATTTCTCTTGTTTTCTACACCAGTTTAACCCATGTAGACTTAGAGTTGATTAAATAATGGAACTTTACTAATTGAACCATGTGACATCATCCCTCTCTCATAAACATTCAAGAATATATTTTTTATAGTGAGGGGAACATGTTTTTGAAAAGCCCCCCCCCCCAAACCTTTTCATTTTGTTTCAAATAAGTGGGAGAAAATATTGACACGCATATTGTTCCATACAAAGTGTGTTCCAAGTGATATTGAGAACAAAATACATAGGGGGAGATTATAGATAATATTGTTTCATTTTTTTTTCAATAATGTGTCAATATGTGTATGGAAAGGTCATGATTGAATTTGTGATAATGATTGAAGGGTTGATTCTTAAAGTGATGTTGTTGACTTAGGGACAAGCTCACATTGATTATGAATTGTATTAGTGGACAAGTATTGTCAATGGTTGTTGATTGGAAATGGTGATCAATGATATGAGAATATCTCATTGGTATCAATCTGATGAAGTTGTTACAAAGATAATGATGCCTAGATAATTGTTATGGATTCATATCAATTGATTACATGCTTGGTAAATTCTCCATATTATCACAAATCATACAATTTTAGAACTGATATTAAGTTCCAAATCATGTGGGAAAGAAGGAAACATTGATAAAACATTTGAAGAACTGCATACAATAATCTATTTCACGATGAAAGTGGAAGATCCATCCAATGGATTCTAATTGGATGAAGGTTGCAAATAAAATCAGACAATTGATAGAGATGATCTTCAAAGAAGAATACATGTGTTAAAGGAGAACACATTATTCATTATAATGATACTGTGCATAGTGTTAATGCATGAGGAATGAAGAAGAATCCATACATCATCCATGGTTGGATAAAAGAGGAATATTGAGGATCTTGGATTTTTTATTACAAAAAAAAAGAAGGATGATGTTTGAAGAAGAATAATAATAATAAAGGAAACATGCACGGGCTTAGTATGTTTATTTGGAATCTACTAAGTGAATTTCCCATGCATGGTATTTGAATGAAGGAGGAAAAGCACTCTTCTTGTATAGGAAAATTGGTTTTTTACCAAGTATATTATATCATGGCCATACATAAAAAAAGGCTAACCATAAAAGGCCATCTGAGGTCATAAACCCTCAGGCATATGTGTGACCTAAGGATCAACCGAGCCTGACGGAAGCCTCAAGGCCAGCCCCGCAAGATTTTCAGGGCATACATGCCATGTATAAGCATGCAGGTGTGAGTAAAGTGGTGAACCCATGTGTCGAGAGAAGAGTTTGGGTATAGAGCGGGCCCGCAGCGTAAACATAGTACGGGGCAGTACCATGGAGGGAGGAGGAGAATTCTAAGTCAATGGTGTAGCGATTTGACTGATAAACCATGAGAGATCCATAGTCTGTTTCGATGTGGGATGGAATTTAAAAACATGGAAGCCATCCGAGCTGTCCATACAATCTCGCATGTAATCACATCCACACATCTTAATCCGGATTTCAACTTCTAATCACCAACGATCATCTGATCCCGCTTCTCACCTAATTTAATTGAAGTTGTCCGATCTTCGACCAAGGGATGTCTTCAACCTCCGGCCACCCAACAAATTACAGTGCGCCGACTCCACTTATTGTACACCGTGATCAAGAATATTCCCCCATTTATGATGAAAACTAGTGCCAAAGGATCGTTGGAAGTCCAAAATATCATGCATGCATTAAACGTTGCATGCATGCATTGAAATAATGAGATCCTTTATGGCCAAATAAACCAAATGTGCGAGGCCACGTCATGAAACTCGAGTGATCAAATAGAATCCTTGAATTCAATCTTGAATGTATGAATGTGATTTTTTCAGGAGAAAAAAGGAGTCTGCGTTGAATAGAAACAAACCAAGATTTCAGTATATCTTTTATTTACGTTTGAATATTTCAATTCTAAATATCAAGGGGATTCAATGATATGAATCCCAAGACATATTATAGGGATTTGAATGCAGAGAAGTGTCTATACTCACCAGTAAATAAGAGATCCCTCAGCCGATGATATTTTTTTGAAAATCTTGAGAGAGAGCTCGTGTTTTCAAAAAAATAGAGCATCGTGCTAAAAAGGTTTCCACGCAGCTCTGCTACATGAAGGAAAATAAAGATCTCGTGGACCTTCGACAAGTGCTATGCACTCTTGAATTTTTCTTGTGAAGAAAAATAAGTTTCACCCACTGTGCGAAGAAGAAACACAAAATTGTGACAGGTTATCTTATACACTCACATGTATTTCTTAAGGAGCATCCCACTGGTACACAACCGGTTCATGCGTACTTGTTGTGCTTTGCAAAGATAGAACCAAGAACCACCCCTATTTTCTATGAAATCGACTTATGTTCACCTTTTGCGTGAAGAAACAAGGACTCGTGAGCCATTTAGTTTCATTAACAGAAGAATAATAACCTTGAGTTTTCACCATTAATAAGAAAGGTTTGCAGGGGTTCATTTTTGAAGAAAATTGAGATTTCATGAAGTATCTTGTGTGTTCATGTAGTGAACATATGCACTCATGTGATTTATTTGAAGAATCCTTAGGCCTCATGTTTTCACAAAGTAGAATGGGCAGTGCATGCATGGTGGACATGCATACATGTTATTGAGTTGAGACCATCTGTATGAAAATAAAATAATAGACATTGCATGTGCACATTTGAAGAAGAATGATGAAGAAAGAAAAAGAACAAACACAATAGACTACACCAACTCAGGTTTGAAGAAATAAATATATAATTGAACCTAAACTAAAAAATAATTGTGTGTGTGTGTTAAAAGAACCAAAGAACAATGAACTGTGTGTGGGAATATTGAGTTAATAAAAGAACATATATAGTGCATGGGAAAAATCATGAGACACACTCAGTGAACCCAAACTATTGATATAAGAATAGTGTGTGTTTTGGTTGACAAGAAACATATTATATTTGAATGTAATCATGGATAATGTCATGCATGTGTGAAAAGTTTTTGAGATATACAAAACAAGAAGTTTGGATTCCATGAAATCCATGGAAGAAGAAAATGTGAATTGAGATTGAAGATAGAAATAATTTGAAGAATATTTTATATTTGAGTTGACAGTGCATGAGAATCCAAGAAGACAGAAAGTGAAGATATTTTGAAATATCATTATTGACTATCAATATACTTGAAGAAGTTGTGTGGACCACTTGTACCCATCTAACTGAGTCCAAGCCTTTATCAAAAGAAGAAGAATTTCCCAAGAATTGTGATACTGAGGACGGATTAGAAAAGTGATCAGAGTTACTGAGTAAGGCCAATAGACCATACCAAATGTTTTTGAAGATTCTTGAAGATATACATAGATATGTGTGATTCAGCAAGACTATATGGGAAGATCATAAGATCAATCTATAGTTAATAAATAGTGAAATCAAATAAGGATGATTCTTATGTGACTCAAGATCTAGAAGAACCCTATGAGATTTAGGGAGGAGATGAAGACTTGATTGAGACTCTGGAGAATGCCAGTAGGACAATGGTAACACTGTGGGAAGAAGTAAAAAGAACCTCTTGTGGGATTCAGGAGAGATAAAGTGGGACTCTATGTTAACCATTGTAATTTATAATAAGATTATAGTGGAGAATCTGTATTGGGGAGAATAACCAACAATGCAAGGAGTAGGTCTTTGAACCAAACCTTGTAATTCTTTGTGTTTAGTACCTTTACATTTTCAACATCATTTGAGGTAAGGCTGAGAGACACAATAATAGTGGATCGATGATTTAACCAGACATATAGGATTACTTGAAAATAATCAATTTGTAAAAAATTTAAAGGGATCACTAATTCACTCCGCCTCCTCTCAGTGATTCACACTGATCTGGGCACTTCAAAAACACATTCTCAAAACAAAAGGTTCAAAAAACATTTTTAAAATGAATTTCTTTTAAAATAACCTATGCATCTTATAAAATAATCATTAATACCTTTTTTGGTCATGAAAGATGGAAATTCTATTGATCTCATACATGTCAAAATAAATATTCCATTCATTTTATTAGTAAATACCAAATAGGAATTCTTTTTGAAAATTGAATGAATATTCCATTAAATTCATTATTTATAAATTAAAAATGGTTAAAAATTACTTCTATAAATAAATTTTAAAAGGTTCAAAACAATTTTTATTAGAAAAAAATTTATTTTGACAAAAACACTTTTTTGAAAGAAGAGAAAAAATATTTAGGATTGTAGTAAAAAAATATCAATAATTTTCATTAAAAGTACTAGAATAATGGTACTGCTAGTTGAATAATTTAATAATAATAATAGGATAAAAAATTAATGATGGTATTATCCAATGAGAAAATAATTTCATTCCGTATAAATTCAAGCATAAACAATCCTTATTTAAATGAGATTGTGAAATAAAACCTTACAAAGACTATACATTAAACTGATAATTAAAAAAAGAATTTAACAATTTTATCAAATATAAATCCATATACATTAATAATATATACCAAAAAAATATATTCAAAATTCAATACTCTCATAATCATAGAATATCAAATATAATGAAGAAATATAATGACCCAATGACAAGAAATTGACTTATGAACTTCATTACCACTTAGAAAATTTTTAGTCAAATAAAAGTTGAATAAATAATTACAATTAAATTTTATATTCCCATGAATTATTAAGTTATCATGAAATTATATGTAAAACGGGTAGTATATTCACTATATGAAAAGAAATTAGGTGTATAACATTAAAATATTCCTTAATAAAGGGAAATTGAGAGGATTTCCCTTACCGCACACTTACTTTTAGGTAAACATGAATTAAACTCTTATAGAGTGGTCATACATATTTTAAAAACTTATAAAAGAACCGTATTAATATTTATAGTATCATAAATGACCCTTTTAGAACATCCTATCACACATTCATAAATAATCTATCATTATTTCCATTTTTTGGATGATATTTTCCTTTTTTCTAATTTATGATTTATCATGAAATAATCTATTCATGTGAATATAATATAGTTCTGTAATACATAAAATAATAATCCTCACATAATTATAATATTTTACATAAATTATAGTCTTAAGACCCATCATAAATTTGGGTTTTAGAGATGAACTACATTGAAATCATGGAGACGGTAGGTCATACATAAGCATGAGTAAGGATTCTATTTTTCAATGATAATTATGGAAAGGAGGTAATTCATATTTTATCTCTATGTAATTATCATAATACCTTAAATACTATATACTTATATATATCATCAATGTGGTTTGGCGATGAGAATAGATTCACATCGCTTCATGAAGGCAGTAGTCCAAACATATATGAACAATGTCATCACCTTTTAGTGAGTGAAAAGGTAATAAATAAAAAAGATATATTATATTTCTAGAATGATAATAATTTCATGAATATAATATTTATTTCATTTATACCTTCCATGTAAATCATTAGTGAAAAAATCACATCACTTCATGAGGAGGTTGTCCACCGTACACACAAGCGATGTTATTGTATCCACTACAGAATGTAAAGTGATAAATTATTATATGATATATTTATTAGTTATGTATAATTATGTTATAAATATCATTTATATAATTTATATCCATTATCATTCCCAACAGAGAGAGTTTTTAGTTGAAAATATGTCACATTGGTTCTCAAGGCGATAATTCTCCATACCCATGAAAAGTGGAATCATTTCCCATTTGAGGGAAGAAGAAATTGATATAGGTGATTAACATCAAAAGAAACATATTATTATATTTGATATATGATATATATTATATAATCATATATTAATAACAATTTATGGAGGTGGAAAAATAAATAAAACAAGAACCTATAGTTAAGAATTTTACCTCTTCTCATAGAACCTCTTTATGATTATAAGTATCTATTAAGATGATTTATGACCTAAAAGAAATATAGGTTGAGTTTATGGATGTTTTTTAGTGATTTTGTTAGGTATTTAAAGGAAAAAATAGTTTTATGGTGTCAATAAGAGAAGATAAAGTGTGTCCTTTTATAAGTCAGGTGAGTGGCACACTTGTAGTTTTTGAAAATAAAAATGTTTACCCTTGTTTTTCTCTTTTGAAAAGGGTAAAAAATGGATTATTACTAACCCTTATATATGATAAGTACAAAATAGTTTCATTAAACATATTTTATACATGTTTTGAAGTCATTTTAACCCTTATCATTGTAGTTTAACCCTAGTGAACCCACTTTTACCTTAATAAGGGTAATTAACATTTATTGTTTCCTATAATAATTTTGGTCAAAAATTAAGTTCAACATACTATAAAATTAAATAATTATAAATAAAAATATTGAATCCATTTTTTTCCATTTATATTCAATTAAATGGAAGAATCCAATTTAAAATTATACATATAGATGTGATGAGAAAGCGGGTTTCTGAAGAGAAAATTATCATAACTAGAGAAGGATATAATATCAATATTAAACCTGAAATTGATTAAAATGACCTAAATTATATAAATTTAAATATAAATGAAAAAATTTTACTTTTAAAAAAATTTTAATTTTAATTAACCTTCTAAAGTTTTTAAATTAAAAAAGAGTTTTCCATTAGAATCAGTATTTTTAACTATCCATTGAAAAATGTAACTTTTCTGAAAAATCCCAAAAAATGGACCAAATATAATTGTTATATTATTAGTTTATAAATTATTCTCTTCTTTATAATATATATTTTATAAATTTTGTAAAATTAAGTTTTAGATTATTTTTTCAAATCATGACTAATCAGCCTTTTATAAAAAAATACATATTTTCAGAAAACAATAATTTTTAATTTAAATGATTCTTATTTAATTTATAATCAATAGATAACTATAATTTTCAAAATTTATATAGTTTTATTCATTCCCACCAATTTAAATTTTAGTTTATAATAGTATACTATATTACGGTTCATTTATACTTGGTGTCTCAAGTTACATACACTATTGAATACAATGTTCTTCTTTTAGAATTTTGGGGGTTTACACTCTCCCAAACAAAAATAATCTCTATACTCAAAATTTTATCCCGAGATAAGAAATAAAGTGTTTTAAATTTTAAAATTACTTTTTTGGAAACCCACATTGAATTTTTTTTTAATAAAATATCATGTTAATAAGAGAAAAAGTGAATATCAAAGGCCATATGGAATAATACATAACAAGGATTATATGTTGAAGAACATTGGATTTACATGAAGATATGGGAATGGAAGATAATTATAAATAATAATATATTATGATAGAGGTCGCTAATCACAAGAAATTTAATGATTAGTTAAAATTTAGGGACCTCAAAACCATAAATATCTTATGATTTAATAGTCCATTAGATTCATCATATATCAATACAATATGGTAAATTTTTTATTTTAATATTATTTTCCAAAATTTTATGAATTCATTTACAATTTAAGAATATAATAAAATGAATATACATGACATATTTCTATTTCATAAGGAAAATTTCATCCTTGGGTTGTGAATAGATCAATTTACATTTCATCACTTAATCTAATAAATGAATATACAAAAATGAATCATTCAGGCATAAAGAACTGAAATTTAGTTTTAATGGATCATAATATATATAAAATTGTGACATGTTATTCCATATGTCACTAACTAATTTCTAAATACAATATGGTTAGCAAAAGTTATTCAATATAATACAGTAATCTCTAAATGACATCGGTAAAACCAAGAGTTAATCATTAATATTAATACAATAAATAATTTATGTAAAAATGATGAATTATTAACAAGAAAAATAAATATTCAACTAGTAGGTGTTAAACCCTTATAACACTTTGGTTATTGGTTCAAGCCCTCTGGTCTTCTCTATTGAATTTTTTTTTTCATTTTTTAAAACTATTTTAATATAATTTATATAAATCTACCATAGTGTAATATTATATAATTTACTCAACACAAAAGATAAGATAAACCCTAAATAAAACCAATAACATTAAACTTATTCCAACCAAATGTATGAATATTCTTCCATAATCTATTTTTTCATTGAAACGGATAATAACATAATCCTTTATAATTCCATAAATGTTTTACTACAATATCATTTATCATGCTATATTACTACCAATATTTTTATTAAATATGTGTTTAAGACTTTTAACTTATGATAAACCATAAAATCATAGACCCATGATGGTATCCATAACTCTTAAGTTAATGAAGTCTTGTATGCTTCAAAAATTTAATGGAATCCTTAAATGGTTTATGATTCTAACAACCAAAATAACATTGGTAAATGTACATAAAAAATATAAGTTTGGATTCCCAATACATATTTCGATGATTATATTTCACCACAAGTCCTTCCTTTGTATAGGAGTTAACATTTAGAAGAGGGAAGTTACTCAGATAACTCTCAGGTTCCCCACATTTAATACAATGAACTATAAATGTATCTCTATAATGAAATTTATTTCCTTCCATCATACTCTTTAATTATCCTTAAAAAGTATTTAATTTATGCCATTTTCCATATATAAATCATTTTACCATTCCTTTTAATCAAATTACCAGGTTCACCTTTCCACATATCTCACATGATGGGAAATTATTCTTCATTCTTCTATGGTCTCCATCACTCGCGATCTTAGAAAACTCTATAATTGTATTCTTTGGTGTGTCTGAGAGTTGGATAATGTATAGGTTGTTAATCATATTTCAGTATAACTGATTCGTAATAATTAAAATATCTTTCAAAAATTAAACTATCCTATTTTTTTTCATATTCACCACATTATACTTCATATTCAATGTTAAAAGAATCCATTGAGTTCCATCCATTGATAAAAACGAAACAAAAAAATTGTGAGAAACAATAATTTTAGTGGTAAATCCATATAATAATTTACAAGTTTTTAAAATCATGACACATTTTTTTCAATATAATTAAACTTAATTTTAACCTAGGTTATTCATTGAAGTTATTTATTGAAGTCGCCCATAATTGTTGGTAATAAAAATTTGAATTATCTTAAGCATAGCTTCCAAGAGTGTCAATCTTGCTGCACATCAAGGCCCATTTTCGTGAACTAGGTGACAATCACATAAAGTCCAATGTGAAAATTTTAGAGTTATAATCCCTAGGTATATTTGTTTCAGACCCATGAAAACATTTCTTATCCAGAAATGGATACATTTCCAAAAAACCATCTAATCTTTACCTTACAAAAATATTAGGATGTTCTTCTATACTTGTCCTCAAATTTTATCATAGTGTTATGAATTATAATATATATTTTCCTAAATTTAGTTTCTATGGTTTCTAATAAACTTCCTATGATACCAAATGTACTGACCTTGACCACAGTATCTTAGAGTTTGTGTATGGATTATTAAATTTGAATAATATACCATGAATCACATCCTGAAGGAATGAATAGTTCAGTAGTCTTGGTAAACAAAAAATTTACTTGTGTCCCGCATTACATTTTAAAAGAAAATTTTAAAAATAATTTTTATTATTGAGAATATCAATATTTCCGCATGAGTATACTTACGTATCAATCATATTACACTTTATGGATTACTGGGAAAAGAAGAAAAATTGATTTGAGATAAAAATTCTCAGTAAGGGTTAAGTATAGCCGAAGCTATCATGAGTGATTTAGAATAATCAAAATGAAAATTTAAATAATTAAAAAACGTGACATTTAAATAATATGACTAGAATAATCAACATAGAAAGTTAAATAACTGAAAACACATTCAATTTAATCAATAACATGACTATTATATCTAGATAAGGCATAATTAATATGGGGAGATAAATAATTTAAAAAATCCATTTAGTCAATTAAATGTGAATAAAATTCATCTATAAATAATATAATTTTGAAAATATCATGGATAATAAAAAATGAATTCTTAATGAAGGAAATTTTTAATAATTGGATGAAATTTCCTCGGGAATATGAGAAATATTACTTCAATACCTTTCCCAATATTTTTTATAACTATATGTATAAAATCATTTAATACTAGCTTACTAATTCTCCTCATAAGACTAGTACTACATCGAGGGGATATTTAATTTTTGGCCCCATCTACCAACTCATTTCCAAATCATTCCGGATAAATAGAATAATCGATTTAATTCATGAAAAATGTTGTTTATCATAAAATATAATTTTTTAGTAAAGAATAAAAATTTATCAATTTTTCCCCAGATAAACAAATAACATTCCATGTAGAACACTATATAGAGAAATGACAAAAAATTAAAGTAATAAAAATATCCACAATAAATAATTTGGATATTTATTGAAAACATAGTGTCCAATGATCACAAAAAAGTGCATATTTCAAGGGAAGGATAATTACTACAAAAATTAATCATGAATGTTAATGTCAATACTTTCCTTCAACAAAATTATCATAAACCATACTTAGAAACGTTATGTATAGTATAATTTCAATATATTACTAGTAGATTATATGTAAAATATAGGGGTTTTTTATTGATGAATAGAAATACCAATAAATATCTTTAAAAACAATCATGAGAAAAAAAATTATATATAAAATAACCATTTAAAACTAAAGGTTATTAAAAACAATTATATACATTACATTGAAAATAACCATTTAGTCATATAAAATATTCTTTAAAATATTGAGTTTTCATGATGGATATAAATTCAATTCATGACATTCTTGTTAAAGCAAATATTCTTTCCACTTTTCCATAATATAAAAATGGGTATTTTTATAAAAATGATGTGACGATTCCTTTGAAAAAAAAATTAAAAAAATGGTTAAATTTTATTTTTAAAAAAAATTAAAAGGACAAATACATTTTTTATTCATATTTATAAAAAATTTATTTGGAAGAAAATGTATTTAAGAATGAAGTGATAAATAAAGTATGATTTTATAAAAAATAGTTTCTCAATATTTTTAATTAACCACGAATGAAAGAATTATTCTATTACATGAATAATTCAAGAATAAATAGGGGAGAATAAAAATAAATGGTTTTATTATCCAATGATAAAGTAATTTATTTCAATAGAAATTCATGAATAATCAATCCTAATTAGAATGAGATTATGAAATAAACCTTTACAAAGATCATAATTTTCAAGTTATAATTGATCAATGAATAGATAATGTGTATAAAATTTAAATCCACATAAAAAATGGATATAAAACATAATATATTCTATATTCAATAGACGGATAATCATAGAATATACTAGGAGATGAAGAAGTTAAATTGCTCAATAAAAAGAAATTGAGTTATGAAATTATTTACCACTTGTAAACTTTTATAAAGAATAGAATTAGATGAATTAATTCAAATTTAAACATAAAATATTGTGAGTCATAAAGGAATAATTATATGTAATTTCATATGAGTAGTATAAACATAATATAAAATAATTATGTGTATAACATTACAATATTCCTCAACAAAGTGAAATTGATATAAAGTCTCTTATCTCACACTTCCAATTTGTTAAAAAAGCTTTAACCACTGTAATAGTGGTTTTAATCATGTTATTAACATATATCAAAACTATGTTAATATTTTTATTATAGTATATTGTCCTTTTATATAATCTTATTACCCCTTTGTTAATAATAATTCATTATTTTCATTGTTTCGGGAGGAAATTACCTTATTTTCTTATTCATGCTTTGTCATGAAATTTCTAGTTCATCTGGATATTATATAGCTCCTTCATATACTGAAAATAAACATTAAATATTTATCATATTTTCAAATCAATTAAAATTTTAAAACTAATCAGGAATGATGGTTTTGGGAATTGAAGTATATTACGATCATAGAGAGGGTACGTCGTATGTACACATGAGTAACATTTCTATTTCTCAATGATTGTTATGGGAAAAGTTAATTAATATTTTATTTTTTCCATCATGGTAATAATATAATTATAGTCACATTAATATATATATATATATATCATCCATGGGTTTTTGGATTAAAATATAGCCACATAGCTTCATGAATGTGTTAGTCCACACGCACAAGAATGACATTATAATTTTTCAATGAGTTAAAATGGAAGAAATAAAATGATTTATAATATTTTTGAATGAATAAAATGATATTAATATAATAATTATTTAATTTATATCACATATATTAATTAACTTTATCCTTATTACCTTCAATGTAAATCCTAGTTGAAGAATTAATCACATCACTTCAGAAGGTGGTCGTCTGTCACACACAAGACAAAAGTTATCATACCTCCTGTTGAATAGCATGAAAAAAAAATCTATGATATGAGGAATCCATAAGAATAAATTTTTTATAAATATAATATATATATATATATACTGTATATCAATTATCATACCTAACCATGAGAGGTGTTGATGGAAAATGTGCTGCATCGGTTCTTGAGGTGGAAGTCCACCGTACACAAGACTCACGTTATAATTTCCCATTTCATAGAAAAGTAGATTGATATAGGTCATTTAATAATAACAATAAAATATAAGTTCATGGGATATATTATTGTTGTTATATAATCATAAATTAATAATATTTTAAGTAGGTGGAAAAGGAAATAAAACAAACACCAATAGTTAGGCATTTTACCTCTTCTCAGACCAACTCTTCAAGATTATACCTAAATTATTCACAAAATGACTTTATGACTGAACCAAGGATTCCAGTATGAGGTTATTTAAATTGGTAAGGTATTTGGTTGGTATTTTATGAAATGATATGTTTTTATGGTGTGATTAAGAGAGGATAGGGGTGTCCCTCTATAAGTGATGGGAGTGGCACATTTGTAATTTTTGAAAAGAAAAAGGTGTGACCACATTTTTTCACATCCCAAAAGGGTTTAAATTTTAGTATTTCAGAGAATGATACATGATATAGTAAAAATATGTCCACAAAATATTTTTTGGAAAAAAATTGAGTTTTTTAACCTTATCTTTTTTGTTTAATCCCCAGGTAAAATCATTTTTACCTGAACAATGTTTATTAATTTTTACAATTTTAGCTATTCATTTTTGTAAAAAAATATGATAACCCTATTAAATAATATAAATTATTTTCACTCATTATATTGAATCAAAATTTTCTAATTTAATTCCAAAAAATGGATGGTTTCAATTTAATATAATACTTATAGACGCGACAAAAAAGATGGTTTCCAAATATAAAGTTTTCATAAGTATAAATGGTTTTAATAAAAAAAATTTAAAATAAAATTTATTCTAATGATAAAAATTAGATAAATTGTCATATAATTTAACTAATATTATTTTAAAACCTCTTTAAAATATAATTTAACTTTGTAAATTAGTTATTTGAAAATGGAGTTTTCAATAAAAATCTATATTTTTCACTATTCATTGAAAAATTAAATATTTTAGAAAAATACCCAATATTCAAACTAAGATACATTTTATTTTATAATTTCAAAAATAAATTTAATTTTATTGGATAAATTTTAAAAAATTAGAAAAAAATGTTTTTAAAATATTTTCATCATGCGTGACTAAACTGTCTTTTAGAAACAAATTTTTTTCAAAAAAAAATCTTTTTTTAAATGATTTTTATTTTCTTATAATAAAAATAAAACCTTAACTTTAAATATTTAGTTATTAATATTCATACCCACGAATTTAGTGTCTAGTTTATAATTGTATACTATTTTATGGTTTATTTAGACTCGGGGTTGTGTATCTCAAACACTATCAAATACAATGATGTTCTTCTAGAATTTTGGGGTGTCACAAATTAAGGATTCAATGTTACTTTTTTGACAAATTTTAGTGAGAACCAAATATTCTAGTGATTTAATAAGAAAATAAGTTGTCTTAAGAGAATTATTAAATATAATTTAGTTTCTCATATACATGAGATCTTAATGATCATATATTTTATATGTTGTTACAATATTTTAAAGGTATACAAGTCAATTAAATGAGTCTCATACCATTTCTAGATATAAAACTCTCAATTATTTTAAATTCATAATATACTAAAGAGTGAAATATGATAGTATTGTAGATATTTATATTTTTGGATATACTAAAATATAATGGACTACAAATGTTAATGTTCATAGATCAACATCAGATGGAGTTTTATTTTTGGGTGAATGGTATGTATATTGGCATATAAAGAAACAAAATAGTGTGACCATGAGTATTTTTGAAGATGAATATATGGTTAAAACTCAAGATATAACCCAATAATAATGATTCCACTACTTATGGGAAGTGATAATAAGAGTTTTTTATATTTATCCAAAAAACTAGATCAGCATTATTGGTCAAAGAGAATTGATATAAATATCACTTCATCAATTTTCTTATCGAGAAAAATGTATTGAAGTTTGAATTTTTTCTAATAAAAATGAAAATAGTATATTCTTAAACTAATACACTTGAAAAGGTTATTTTGCAAATTTTTGGGTTGACTTTGGGAGTTTAACTACATTCCACTCACGGTGACGGTATAGTGAAAATGTCCCCTCTCCCACTTATTATTTATATTTTTGTGGTCAAAGGGGGAGAAAGACAACATAAATATATATTTATGTTGATTCTTTAATTTCATTTTACAAAGGATGAAAACATGAATATTGAGGTAGAATACAATTACAAGTGTTCTATATAATGGGTAATAGATCTCTTAGTTAGTGGGATCCTGTATTTAAGGAGAGTTTTTTTAATGGTTGGGCTTTGAGAAAATTATGTGGGTGTGTAAGTTTTTTGATTTTTGAACTATTAAAATATGTTTGGTTAGAATATTTTTATGAATTTATTATATATAGGTTATAATGATATATTTTTTATATTAAAAAAATGAATTATAATTTGGTATCAAAATGTATCAATATATATTAAGAAAATTATGTAAGAAATTATTTAATTAAAATGTGAATTTATTATTCAAGAAGAAAGTTTCCCAAACTATGTATTCTTAAGTGGGATAAGAATTAGTAAATTATTATTAATTATTGTGTGTGATGAGTTTTAAAGTGATTAATTTTCATTGATTGAAAAAAAAAATCCAAATGGGATGGTTATTGATTGCAACATGTGTTTTTGGGAAAATATTTGCATAATTTGATTGCGACTTTGGGGGAGATTTTCAAGACCCATGGAGTGCTCTATGGGATGTGGAATTGAATAAGTATCCTCAAGAAATATTTTCTTTGACCAGGGAATGAGATTTAGAGAATAAAATATTGTGGATATGGTTATGTGTTGGATTTTCTTTCAATACATAAATCATGTTAAAAGATGTATATAATAAGTTTTTTAATGTGATATAAATGATATTAAAATTGTTAAAGGAGTTTTGGATTATTTTTTGTTTTCTAGTGTTTTTTCTATGTCTTTTTGCATTATTGATAATTTTTTCTCAAGTATTCCTACGTCTATTATACATAATATGTATATTTAGATTAGGTGAAGATTTGATAAATGAAAGAATATTTCTATAAAACATAAGATAATTTTTCGGAAGAAAAATATTTTGATTATGATCCTAAAAAATTAGTTAAGTATGGAGCCACAAGGTAATACATAACATTTTTTAGGGTGCATAAGATTTTTCTCAGCATTCGTAATATACATTTTCAAAGCTATGTGGAAATATGCGAATGAAAAGGTTATATAAAATAAATATAGGATATTCGTGAGATGCATATCATTTTTAATTAATTCCCAATGAATTTTTATATTGTGATTTTTTTAACTAATATGAATGATTTTTCCTTATACATAATATATTATTATATTATGGGTATGACTTTTCTACCTAAGAAAACTATTTGATTTATAAAATTTATCATGGGGGTTTTAAGGAATAATATTGGATGCTAAAATAAAAATGGGTTATGATATATCTATCATACTAATTAATATTTCAAGAAGAAAATATCAATATTTTATTATTATTTATTAATTAATATGATTCTAAATTTATTTAATACATGAAAATATTTTGAAGAAAATGTCAGGACCCCCTCCCCACAAATTGTACCCCTCCTGGGCCAGCAATGTGAGAGGAGAGATAATGACCCCCGAGTCCCACCTCCAGTATGCCCCGGGTTGGCGACTAGCACCGAGGGTATAATAAACACACAAATGGGAGGCATTACCCTCTAAGAGAACACATGCAGAAGAGAGAGATAGAGTAGACTCCAATCAACTCCAACTTAGAACTGAAATATAAAAGAAATCCAATTACATATTTTAAATTTCATGCAAAAGTACTATAACTGAAAGGGGAAACTAAAAGTACCCAAAATAAAGTAAAACAGCAGTGACCACAAGCCCGAACAGCTCCTCCTCCAACCACAAGCTCGTAGTAACCCGTTTGATCTCCAAACTACTCCAAGTGACCTGAAAAACAGTTTATATATACATAGGGTGAGTATAACAGTATACTCACTAGGATCCTCCCCAAGCCTCTCGTACAAAAGTAAAGAAATCATTTTAAATCCCAGTGAAAAAAAAGTGAAACTAACTCGTCACCTAAACAGGTATACTAAGTTCCCAACCTCACCATGGCTACTCTCACCAAGTAACACATACAAGAATATAGCATATAGTAAAGAATATCAAGGGTACCCCGCTACTACTTCCCCACTGGTTTTCTGCTTTTCCCCAACGACATACGTCATGTGCATCTCTCCCCAAAGGCTTGCCCGCAGACACCTGGGTTAAGCTCCATAATCTACACCTCGTGCACCACAAAGGCGTTCCCGCAGACACCTGGGCGAAGCACCACACCATCCTCACAATCCAAAGTAACCAGGTATGTTTCGAGAGCCACCATATCCCGCATAATGTGTATCATACATCGGGTATTATACCTCAAGCCATTATAGCCCATACACCGAGTAGGGATCATCAAGCCATCACAGCCTATACACGTTACACCTATTGTAGTCCATAGGATACTATATCAAGAATATTTGTGTGTTAAATAACCACAAGCCATTAAAGCCCTCTACACATATATGGGGAAACTAACTAGTGTGCCTGTTGACACATGTATCTACCAAGAGAAGAGAGCGGGGCCAAAGGGGGTAGTCAGCCATTCAACCTCCCATCAAAATGTTGGGGAAAACATCCCCCTAGGGCTCAGAATCCCCGGGGTGTCAGTTTCCCTTACCGACAGGGTGAAGTAGCGTATAGAAACACAAAAAGTACATAATATATATATAACTTACATCCACACTATGGGAATTACCTAGACTTAGATACAACTACAACTAATGTCTCTCATACTCCAGGATGCTACTTCTACGACTAGGTATCCTATAAGAACACAAACATTTGGAGAGATTTATTAGATTACTCCATTATCATTTTATCAGTTCCACTGTACGTTAATTAATTCTTTATACATTAATTAACCATAAATAATTTAACATTAAACTTCATTAGCATCACACCCAAAATCAACTGCTCCTTTTAAGATTCACATCACCTTTAAATTCCAGTATCTCTACCCCTGTGGATTTTCACCATTTAATCAAACTTTCATTACAGAATTACTTTCCCATATTCCATAGCATTCTAGAAAAGCATCCTATACTACTAAACACAAAGGAGGCTCAACACAGTGAGTAGGTATACTACCTGTCGAGTCTTTTCCACCTATAGAAAGATCATAGACCCATTCCCCCTCGAGAGGCTAAACACGGAAAGCACATGGCATACCCTGCGTGTCTTCGCCTCCTTCGGAAGAAGGGTAAGCAAGACCAGCTACCTTGAGCAGTGGGGAAAAGCAAAGCAGATAAACATTCAAAGAATCCACAAGCATCCAGCAACCACATCCATCCCATTCCATCACCCCTGGTCTCCTCCCCGACACCCACATGCATAAACAGATGCATCTCACCACCCTAGGCATCATCCACTTCCACAACCACAAGTACCCATGCCTCCACATATCACAACACCCCTCCAGGGTCACATTACATCACAAGCAGCAAGAAACCAAACATCACATCAATGGGCTCTTGGCCCCTTAACAATCAAGGGGGTAACTCAGAACCCCTTTAAGAAATTATCACACAATATGTTCTTTAATCCATATTGAATTAGCAGATTTGTTATTTGTAGGTTCCAATTACAGGATACCTAATCAGTAGGCTATCACAATTAAATAACCATGCTTACTTCCCTAATTTGATTAACCTCAAATTAGAACAACTACAACAACGGCAAGAACCAGATTCATTTACATGCCTCTTTATCTTTAGCCAATTAATTAACAATTAATTCCGCCTTTACATTAATTATCAATTTCCATAAAGAACGAACAATTAATCAAATACAACATATATATCACTCTATCTAGCAAAACATGAGGCAAACCGTCATCATGGTACAAAGCAACAACATGCGATCAACAAATTATTTTAATCTGGATCAAGTATTTAATTACGTCAATTTCATTGTGATCCAAAGGTATAAATCATGATAATTCTATGATTGCACATATACCATTAGATAAGCCATGAATCCCCTACCTCGGAGAGTTCTTGACGACCTTTATCCACACAACAGGTCACAATCTTCCTCTCACGACAAATGCATCCACCAGAGGATGCCACGGTACGATAATACCAACGAACCCCAAGAAAAACCCATTAGAATCTTGGAAATTACTTGGTATAATATGGAAGGGAGAAACAAGAGAAGATGATCCCCAAAAGAACGATGATACAACATACCTTATATCGAATATTGATCGATACAGCTTGGTTGCATCCAAAAATAGAGCAGAACCAATCGGAGGATTAGGATTTGATTGTCAAACTCCTAAAGGAATGATTGAAAGGTTCTAGTGTCTCTTAGCCGAGAACAAGGAGGAAGAACAAGGGAGAATGATATCTGGTTCTTTTTTGATGATTTAACGAGGCGACAGTTTAAGATCCGGTTAATTCTCCATTAAAAATGGATCACATTAACCCACGCGGTTTGACCAAGTAAATACATCCCGACCTTATGAATAATTAATATAAGATTTATGGCATTTGAATCGGCCTTAATAGTCCTTAAAAAAGGATTTAACTGTATTTTATGTCAAAGGAAACGTCAAAGGGGCGAAACTGTAGGAATCTGGAAACACTGTTCACATACTTAAAATTTGGCAAAGGAAAGAAAAGGTCACCGTTATACCTCACCGTTTTGGTAACACTGTTCAAGTCTACCGTTAGAAGGTCACCGTTAGAAGGTTACCGTTCTGGAAACACTATTCAAGTATACCCTTAAAAGGTCACCGTTAGAAGGTTACCATTCTGGAAACACAGTTCAAGTATATCGTTAGAAGGTCACCGTTAGAAGGTTACCGTTCTGGAAACACTGTTCAAGTCTACCGTTAGAAGGTTACCGTTCTGGAAACACTATTCACAGAACTGGAAATTTGGAAAAGTGTTGGGGATAAGTCACCTGGAACTTCTGGAACACCTCCAACACCACATTTTCACAAAGTAATGGACCGAAGAGGTCCGGGACATTGCAAAAATTTGTAACAATTATAGTGGGAGGATAAATGGGTTCTATATTTGAAAATTTTATTGCATTGGGATCATGAGGGTTTGAGGAAATGAAGAGGATATTCCCACCATTATAATATTATAGGAGATTCAAGGTTTTTGATGTTATGGGAAAGAAATATGGTGCATACCATGGAGAAATTGTTTTCACCATGAAGGAAGTTTTGGTTTATGAAAAATTCTTTCCCACATCGTAATGCATGAAATAATGACATGATGACATAAAGAATCCAAGTAACTGAAAAATAATATTGAAATGGTGAGGATGAAGTTAATATGGGCTAAAGTTATTTATTTGTATAATTATTTTGATTTTCAAATAAAATTTGAATTTGAATATCGTAGTTGTTGTTTAAAGGTAATATATTTTCTATTGGTGTTTGAATATAATTTGATGCCCTAAAATATATATTATAATTTATAGGAATGAAAATATAGGGAATAAAATACCAGATTATGTTCAAGTAGAATGTAAAATGTTTTTTAATAAAACATAATAGAAACATAAGTACCCTTGAGACCGTAATATCATTTTTTTCATAAAAATTATTCATGTAGTGTTTCCCATAATTTTTTTCATTCTATATACTTTCATTCAATTTTTTTTCTGTTTATGAGTTTATGATCTTCTAGAGTTCCTTGTTTCATCAATAAAAATGGAAAATTGTTCCTCCCGATATCTTTTAGCCAAATATTGACTAGATTTTCTATTTTTTATTTTATGTTTACTATAACTAGATTTTTAAAACAATCATAGGTTAAAATTTAACATGGTCTTTTATGTAAGTCCTCACATCTAATTTATAGGATTTATATTTTAATTCAATGGAATTTTTGAAATCATCCATTATGTTAATTTCCCCATATTTATTTTCATGAAATATAGAATGTGACTTTTGATGTTCTTAATCTTTCAAAAATAAATTTTCTTGATAATATTTTATCATATTCTCATGTTTAGTATCCTTATACCATAGTTTTTTGATATCTTCAATAAGGGTTGCTTCTTTATTTTATGATATATTCTTTTCTTCAATGAGTTTCTTTTATTCCTTAGCCACTTTTTTATTTTTAATCTTGACAATGGTAATAATATCAAAACATGAATCATGTTCACCCTTAAATATTTGGTACAACTCAACCACATTTCATTCATAATTTTTACTACTTAAATAATAAAACACTTTTCTATATGATCTATGAAATTGGTAAATTTATTACCATGATAAATATTAGATTTAGTAAAATATTATTGGAAAATTCCTTATTATTTTATCATCAACTTAATTCACTTTACTCTTAAAAATATCTCCTTGCATATTTCATCTTTGGATTATGAATTTGAATATTTACTCCACTTATTTTAGGAAGGTTTTTCTCTATCTTTATATTTAGAATCTTGTTCCTTTTTCTTAGGACAGTGAATGAAAAAATTAATATTTGAATTGAATTTCTAGAATCGTATAGGACACATACATTGAATATTTTTATTTCCATTCATGAATCACTTTCAAATAATAGAAATTACTCTTTGATAGTTTCCATTTTCCTCATTATTTTCTATGAAAATTGGACCCACTATATCAAATAGTTCTCTGAATTCTAAAATTCTCATAGATTCAAAATTAATTTCATATTTTTCCTCTTTAATAAGTGTTGTAATTTTTCTAATTTAACATGATTTTAAAATGTTATTAAATACATAAATGAAAATACCCTCTATATCTTCTAGAGCTAAGATATTAGGATCAAACTTTCCTAGAAAGTTCCCCGTGATTTCTTTACAATTGTAGAGACTTCAAATTTTTCAATAAAACCTCAAATATTACAAAAAAACATTTACCCATTTAAAATATTTATCTATATTCAGTTCCTCAACCATTATGATTTCATTAAGACAACTTCTCCAAAATTTTAATTTAGCCTCATTGAATTTCACATTTCCTTCATAAATACATTCAAGATCATCAAAGATTTATATATCTGATTTGGGTATCATCAATTTTATGTATAATTTTTCTTATCATGAAAGGATAATATAATTCTATGATTTTCCATCATTTTCCACATTTATTTTATCTTGTATATTCATTATATAATTTCATTTAATGGGTTTAAACCTAAAGACAACATCATATCTACCCTCCAAGATAAAATATATAATATATGGAAACATTTGATTCATCAAACTAAAATATTTTTTCTAACAAATGTTTAAAAACCACTAATACTAACTTAATTTTAGATATTTATTATAAAAAAACTAAATTAATCAAAAATAGGTAAATGTGCTATGATATAAGTTGAAGTTCCTAAGTTCAGATCACTTCGCTAAGAATGGGGGATGAATCAATGAAGACCCGTATTTACAATTTCATCTTATTTAAATAAATCCTTATAAATTTTTTTGATTAGATTCACTCAAGTAAAAAGTCTCAACCTCACCCTTGTATGTAGATAAACAATGATCAATAAACACAAAGATTTTTATAAGTTTTGGCCCCTTAGTGGGTAACCTATAACGTTTCGTGGTAGGTTTCACACCCTAACCACATATTATTTACAATAATCCCAACTGATTACAAGATTTTAGTTATAGAATAAATTTTCATTTTGCATTTAAAGTGTCACATTGGACACCATGATTTCACACTTTCTTCATATAAAAAATATAACCAATGCGAGATAGGCCTTATTGAAATATTGATTGTATCTAAAATAGCATTTGTAGATATACCTTAATTAGATTTCAAAAATATTCAGGAACTGCTTCTAAAATCATGTGAATTTAATTAATAACTACCTAAAAATATCATAAAATCTCATAGAACTCTCAATCTATACTTAATGAGGATGATAATCACAGAGCTTTGATATCAAATAATTTATTTTTATAACATGTTGTATTCCTCTCATTATTCAATTTTATGAGAACTATCCCCTTCTTTCATAAAAAAACGCAAAATATAAGGAAAAATAAATATTATTGGAATTACTTAAATTCTAGAAAAATATATTCCGACTATGAGTTCATGAATCATCATAATGGAATCATACTATATGATCTCTTTTATTTCAACCTCTAGTTAAGATTAAAAAACATGCCCCATGATCTCTTGAATATTACCCACTTTTAATAAATACATGTCTACTTCATAAAACAATTTATACCCTTCATATTTATATAGAGCTTAGTAGAAAAAAATTTCTAGGTTTTTTCCCATATTCACTTAATATAAATAAATATTCACAAGTAGTGAATTAGTGTTTTCCATAAATAATCATGTATTCATCCTTATTGAAAAAAATATGAAATGTGTCTTCCTCATATAGTACATGATCTGTAGAACAGTTCCACAGTATGACACTAATATAACTCAACGACTTATACATTCAAACTATAAAAACTCATCTAGATTTATTTCATAATCTTAGGCCAATGATTATATAGTTTTAGATATACAATAACATTTATATATATATATATGAATATTCTAGATTTAACATTAGTATATTATCTATGAAAAATTTAATCTTCGAGCCACACAACAAAAAATTAAATAAATTAACCATTGAAGTATCACATGAAAAAGAATTTATCACATTTCAGATGTGATTTTCTACTCCTTGAAGATTATATTTATCATCTTCAGGTTTTGTTTCATCATAAAAAATAAAGTCTATAAGCTATCATTTTTACCCTGGAAATTCACCTGAAAATTCATTATGTATGGGATCAACTGTGAGATAGACCAACCATGAAAGGAGACCATACATTGAAACTAATTATGTGAAGAAAATACATGATGTAACTGAGAAAGCGCATGAAGAGACCATTAACTATATGTTATATATGATTTAATATGTGTTTAATGCAGTCAACCACATGAAGAGTTCAAGAAAATACATTATCACTTCAATCGAGTGACTGACCATTTGATCAACCACATTACTTAACTCAAGCAACCACATTAATAATTCTATATCTTTATCACATTGATTGATCTACCATATGAGTAACTAATCAATAACAAGAAAACTCTCAATCGTCTATAATAAAAATTAAATATTTTTCCACAAAGTGTCTATTTAACCACCCATTGAGGATGCAAGTGACCATGAGTGAAGAAACTCCATGATAATCCTATCAACTGAATGAATCAAGCATATCAACTTAATTGCTGAACTAAATTGATATTCCATATTATCAAAGTAATCATATAACTACTTCAGAATCATCATGAATCACCTAAAGTCATCTTAAAAAAATTCTCCACCCACAAAACAACTTTAATAATATTTATAATAAATTAAAACCATTAATAAAATCATCAATAACAATATATATGATTTAATTATGTCTCAAACCACTAACATAAAGGGTATTATCAAATTTTAACATGTTATATTCAATCAATGTTTAGACAAATACTTTTAATTTAGGTGACCCTTCACTTTTGAATGATATTGATCTTTCCAAACAATTTTTAAATCCTTTATAATCATTATATTTTCTACCATGTGTAATAGACATCCTTTATCAAGAACCCACATATTCACCTTTTGTGAAGATTTCAATGCAAATTCCAATAAAATGGATTATTTCAATCATTTTTTATTTTTATTACTAAGTTTTTGATCATTACCATTTATACTCAACTGATTTTTAAGTATAATAATAGAATTTTATTATTTATTAAACTATTAGTCACAACTTTCATGGATTTTATTCAATTTATAAAACTAATTTTTTTTATCACCTCAAAAATATTTTCTTTACTATAAACATATCTTATTTTAATGGGTTAAATCTACCTCAACAACTACCATATAAATATTATATATTGATATAAATATTCTACATTAATCTGGTATCTTCTCTTCATATGTTTGAAGATACCATATCTCTTGTAATATCTACAAAATATATGTTTTCATCCATAAAAATTTTATTATAATTATTTTATCACATATTATCTGTCTTATTTTTGACACGTGATTTCGATACAATTTTTTGAAAAATATATCTTAAACACCCTTGAAATAATTAAATTCCCATTAAATTCAATTAATTAATTTTTTTAATCGTTCATTTGTAGAATGTTTTTCTTTCAAGTTGGCCTTTATCAGAATTTATAGATTTATTGAACTTATTTTAATTTTTTGAAATCATTACTAGTTTTACCATAATCTTAAAAAAATAATTTTCTTCATGAGATTCATGAATTTTAAAAAAAATTGAGTGACATATTTTTTATTTAACATAACCATTATTATTCTTTGAGGATTCATCGGGCTTTATAATTCCCTTTATGAATTATCCTACTTCTTGATTGGATTTCTCAATGTTAACCCTGACCTAATTAACTTTTTTTTATTTTCTTCAACTATATTTTACTAATCAATATCACATTTATATAATTATTATTTCTCTTTCTCTTCCATATACTTTTTTATATTCTCTCCCTTCATCACACAATACTTTTATGTCTTCAATCTCCTTTAACAATTTTTATTCACTTTCAACATGAGAAGAATTAGTGTTTTTATTTCTTTGATATCATTTACTCAAAATATTATTCTACTAAACTATATTTGTGATGATTAAAATATAGTTCATAATATAAGTATAAACACTACATATGTTGGTTTCTCATTTCCATTTTTATCATCTCCACTGGAAGTGAAATCATCACCATTCACTTCAATGATCAACAAATTTTATTTTTATTCACCTCAGTTATCAACTCTAGTAAATTCATTAACGATTTATTCCTTATTTTAATTTTATAATAAATTTTTATTCCTAATTATTTAGAAATTATTACCTTTTCTCTTCTAAAAAATGTTTTCTTGTTGAATTTTAGATATTTATTCCTTGAATAACTCCTTGATGACTCAACTTAATCATCACTTTATTCATCCTTTAATTTTAGAGAATTTGATAGAAATTGTCTATTAGTTCTACATTTAAAAAAATTTAATGGATTTTTTCATTGAAACATTACTTTATATTTATGAATTTATCTTAATATTAATAACATTAACTTGAAAAAATTGTCCCAATATCTTCCTATTTTATAGAATTATATTCTTACACTTTTAAACCATTATAATAATTCACTTATTTCACATATTTTAATGATATTTATTTTTCATCCTTACTCTTATTCTTGAGAATTATTGTAAAAATATGATATTTTAAATAATAAAATAATGTTTTATAGCATATTCGACACAAAACAATAAGCTTAAATGACACAAAAATTATATAACTATTATAATATATCCAGTAAATTGGAGAATACGAATAGTATTGAAAAAATTATTAAAATTATATAAATATAAAAACATATATCTTCTACTCAATATAAATTATTTATAAATTTTTAGTAAATAATCAACTAATTTTTAGTTTAGTAATTTCATTACCCAAAACTTGGATTTCTTCAAAAATGATTTTTATTTATATTTATGAGGAAATATTATAATTAATTTCTAAAACCTCTAGAAAAATTATTGGAAAAAAATAAAATATTTTTTGAAATAATAATATCAAAATTATATTAGGATGAAATTTATAGATTTTTGGGGAAATATTGTATTTTCAATCAATAGTGAAAAATAAAATATTTTTGTTAAAATTCTTATTTCATTTCAAAAAAATTATTTAATTTAAAATCCCAAATATATTTTGAATATGATTTAAATTTATTTTAATATTATTATTTTAAATTTATTCTAATTAAATACATTTTTATCATTTTTATATTTTATTTTATTATAATAATATTAAAAATATGTTTTTTTTAAACACTGTTCAAATGTGAGTATTGGTTCTCTATTTAAATTAATTAAAAAAATCCATAATGAGTAATATTTTAAATGAAATTTATATATTATGTATCAATAAATATAACATTATATTCATTTAATGATTATTATTATTAATATTTTTAATTTAAAATCATCTTTTTCTTGAAAAATACCCTTCTTCAAAAAGTTAGTTTTCATCACGTCTGTGGGTTTTATTTTTAAATTAAATTTTGAAAACGATGTGAATTTAAAATTTTAATATGGATTAAATATTTGGAATAATAATAATTTTAATTATATATTATTTTCAAATTATTTTTTGACAATAATTAATTGTTAAAATATTAAAAATTAATTACCACAGTTAAGGTAAACCCAGATTTACCAGCAGTTAAACTAAAAATAGAAAGGTTCCAATGACCTAAAATACTATATAATATATATTATATGAGAATTTATTGACCATATAATGTATAAGTCTTGATAATGGTCCATTTTGGATCCTTTTGGGTTAATAAAAATGTGGTTACACCATTTTCATTTAAAAAATTACTGATTTTCCACTCACCACACTTATAAAAATCTACCCCTCTCTTCTGCACATCATAAAATAAAATCCATTTTCTCTGAAAATACATACCTTAATACCTTCATAAATTCCAAAAAAAATACCTATTCTCCTTTTTATCATAAATATATACCAAGAATCATTTTTCTTCTTACATTAATTATTTTTCTAAAGAACAAGTATCATTCTGGATAGAGAGTCTTTATTTTATTTATTCGTACACCACCTTCAAATAATATAAAGTTATTATTATATAATAACACCAGAATATAAAATATTTTTTTATTTTATTATTTTAATTTCATAACCTAAATATTTATCCTCTTCCATCATGTTGGATTCAAAATCGTCATTCATGTGTCTGGGGGACTACCACCTCACGAACCAAGGTCATTTATTTCCATCACCACCTCTCAAAAATTGTTATAATGATTTATTTAAAGTATATATAAGATATTTTTAAAATATTTATAATTATATTTTCATAATATAACATATTCCTTATTACTTTCTATTCCATGTGTAATATGATAGCATCACTCATGTATACAGTGGAACACACCCTCTAAAAAGAGACGTGATTATTTTTCATCACTAGATCTCATGGAATATATATTTTATTATATTTAAATAAAAAATGCTATATTTATGTTTTTATTATAATTATTTAATTATAAAATAATTCAAACCTTCATTCTATTTTGGTCAACAGAAACTGAAATGCTACTCATATGTACATATGACCTACCTTCTCCAATATTGTAATGCACTTAATTTTTCATAACCATATTTCATGGTTGGTTTTAAAAATAATATTTATATATAAATATGATAATTTTTATGATAATTATTCTAAATATGTTTAATAATGACCAATCTGAGAAATAGAAAACCTACCGAATTCATTATTGACTTAGAATCCAAATATAATTGAATCATACAATGTAAATTTAATCGATTAAGTAATTGTACATAGCATTATAATAATTGAAATAAAAGTAATAAAAAATTTAAAATGATTTTAAATAATTTGAATAGTTAAAATAATTTTATTATTTAGGATGATAAATAGAATACATGATAAGTCAGACTCATGTTAAGGGACATTTTCTTGGTTTCCCTTTATAGAGTCATTTTGTAATGTAATAAACCTAATTTATTTTACATGGTGTATATTTTACCCATTTTATGTAATATCAAGAATATAATTATGTTCATTATATTGAAGGTTTAATTCATTTCATTATTTCATGTGTATTACGAATTAAAATTTACCAAATTCTTAAAAGCATTGTCTTAGAATTTCATTTTTAATCTGGCTTATTTATGCTTTAATTTCCATTGAAGGAAATTATTTGATGAATTTATGATAAACACCTTTAATTTAATTATAATCAATTTATTCATGAATTTATCATTTAATAATACCACATTTCACTATTTAGTACGTGGAAATATTTAATAAATGTTTTTTGGAAAATCTGACATCATTTTTCTCTTCGGCCCAAATTCATTTTTCTTCAAAATCCATGTTTTCTAAAAAATCTCTATTATTTTCTAGTATTTTTTAAATTAATTATTACCCACAGTTTTTAAAAAAAAATTAAAATTTCTCTTCTTATATTTTTTCAAATATTTCACCTTTTTTACTTTTATAGAAAATGTGAAAGGAATTTATGTTTCAATGTACTCAGCATGAACGTAATTTTCCTCCATTATGACCATCGATTGTTTTAAATATTCCCTTTTAAATTTTTATGGTTTTTAAATGATATTTATTTCATTAATATTTTAGAAATGATTCGATTTTAAATAAATATTTTTAAAATGGAAAGGATATTTTCCTCTAGAAATGTTTTAAGTCACCTTTCAAAATCATTTCTAATATAAGAAAACATCATTTGTAATTATTCAAAGTGAAAAGGTTATTCGCCTCAAAAAAAAATTAATAATATTTTAATGTCATTTCTATTCATAAATAAAAAAATATTGATATAACTTATACTCCACTGAGATATGCTTAAATGATACCATCATTATTCGTTCATTGGATTGATAATGAATGTTTCAAGATATTTTCATGGAACCCATTTCATTTTAATGAGTTAATGAATTTATGGATGTAATAATTTTTTTTCAAAAAGTTTAATTTAATTTGTGGTTGTTGAAATTTTTCTGTAGTGGTTGAGTCCCATTATAGCTCATAATAGGATGGTTTTATCCCAATTATAGCTCATATGTGAGCAAGATGTAGCTTAAATAAAGGGTCAATCCCCATTATAGTTCATGGGTAAGCCTGATATAGCATATCTGAAGGGCTGAAAAATATTACATATCACGAAACAATTGTGATATTTATATAGTATACATGAATTATGACCCCCATTATAGTTATCCAATGCATTGGGTAATGATTATATTCGATGTCGGTCATATGGTTATTATAATTAAAATGGTTTTGAAATGGTTTTATGAATATTATTATCTATGTTAAATAAAAGGAATTCAATTTTGTTTTAATGGGTTATAATGGTTTTCTTTTATAAAATGTTTTTCATGTTTTTATGTCAAAATTTTTTATTTGATATGCTCAATGAACTTTGAAGACGAAGTTAAATATTACAAGGGATTACATGTTTTTCACTATACTAATGGTTTTCATTTTTTATGTACCATAGTGTGATTCTGGTTATATCCAACGTTTTTAAAAAAAATTCCAATGGGTTTAATGATGGGTAAGGGAATAGAAGAAGTCAGGTTGAATGTCATGAATATTTTTCACAAAATGAAATCGTGTTTTATCCTAATGATTTATATTGAAATAAAAAATTATAATTATTGAAAGTGTCATCTTTTTTGTATAGTTTTGTTACGTATGAGTAATAACCTAATTCTCTAATACAATAATCCTAAATAAAAAATACCTAACATGAATGAAATTTAATTCTTTAATAAAACACAATATTATGTAATATTTATGTTCGGGTCCCTATGGCTGGTATCAAAGGTCAATTTAGATAAATTTATATATTATTATAATGATAATATCATTACCTTGAATGATTTAAACTTATGGTTAAGTTAAAATGATATATCATTTTGATATTACAATGTTTCTTCAACTAAACTATGTTTTTTCTCAATATTTTCTTATATAATAAGTAGGGATGTCGTATTATAAAGGAACTGAGAGGAAAATACACTTCTAAATAAGTATCCTGATATGGTTGGAATCAGAACTGGGTAGTTTTTCACTATTGTGGATTATTTGAAACAAAATATAAATTAAGGTGGTTTATAATCTAGATAGAATCCATATAATCAATAGTAGAATGTGATGATAGTAGATCATTTCATGTTACAATATTTCCTGTTATTCAGTTGATAATCTTACCCAATGGTAGCCAAAAGATATATCAATTCCATGGAAAATATATTTGATATCATGGGGTATTAAAAATTCCAAACATAAACCATTTCTTTTTAAGATTTTGATGTTTAATTTGATCGATAGTGGTATTTGTTTAAGAATACAAAATAGACAGATGAGAATGATTCCATGTAATGGGACACATTTTAGAATATCTTACTTGATAAATGTTTTCAAAAAGTTGTTAGAACTATAATGTAGAAATATTATTCTAGTTGAATCAAAATAATGAATATGCAATGACCGAGTATATAGAAAACATCACAATATTGGACCTGAATGTGTCAAATTTTACCAGGGAAACTGATAGTAACATTAATAGGTTTTTATTAGGATTGAAGCATTATTTACGAATATATTTGGAAGAATTATAATTGAAAAGTTATGATAAGGTTTTCCATTATATTTAGAATGTTGAGTTGAAGATTTATGAAACCTATGTTCCATGTGATAAAATAGTAATAAATAGTCAAGGTGGATGGAAATAGAGAAGAAACCAGTTAAAAAGTCAAGAGGTAATCCCGAAACATGTTCCATGTGTGGTAAAATATATTTTTGTGAATGTCATTCATGATTTAGAAATTTTTAATGGTGTGGTAAGTTTCTTCAAAGGGTTTGTGACTGTAAATAAAAGAGTCCTTAACAATCCTAGAATGAGATAAGAGATAATGAGTCATCAATGATATTTTTTAGTTTCAAGGGATTGGGAAATTATGGGAATGTGTTTTTGAATTTTCTTACTAAGTGTGGTAATAACCATTATTGGATGTAAGAGGTGCGGAAAAATCATAATCTACTACTGCATTTGATGTTGGTTCATCTAGTGAAGTGGTTGTAGCTACATGGATATCAGTATTTTTCAAAGGATAATAATAAGTTTAATGATTTAGAATCTCTTTTTGTATTTTTATGTGCTAATATATTATTTTAATTAAGGAAATTTGAGGTGATTTTTTGTTTGGATTAATTATATGTATTGATTTGTTTTAACAAGACGTATACCTTTACTTTTTTAAAACAAGACATTTATGGTATTGATGAATTTTTGGGTTTATTTTATCTTGGATCATTAAGGTTATTTTTAAGGGTTTTCATTATATTTCTAGGATTTATATATAAATTAAATTTTATAAAAATGGAAAGTTCTATAAAAATTAATTACTCTATTTAAGGTAAAAAAATACATACTAGGGATTAATCTAAAAAGGTAATTGTTAATATAACATAAAAACTTGTCCAAAATCTATTTTATGAACATTTTTTAACCTCACCATTTCAAAGTCTCGACAATGGTCTGTTATGGTTCCTTTTTTCATGTTATGGATGTGGTTACACCTTTTTCTTTTCAAAACATACAAGTGTGTCGGTCACCTCACTTATAAAGGGTCACCACCTCTTCTTTCATATTCATACAATAAAATCCATTTATATTATCCAATAAAACCCCAAATAACATAATTAATTTTTTACCCATTACCAATAACCCATATTTTGATCATAAAGTCATCGTAAGAATCTGTTTGTACTTACTAGATGAGGTTGTCCACAGAGGGGTGTTGTGCTTAACCGAGCCTCTTTATTTTATTTCCTCTTCAACCTCCTTAAAATCTTACTCAATTATTCTTATATAATAAAACCATAATATCTCCAAAAATGAGATTTTATTATTTTATTTTCATGTGTTAAATCCATCTCAACTTCCATCAAATGGGTTACGAATTAATTATTCATGTGTATGGTGAACTACCACTTCGCGAACTAATGTCATTAATTTTCTATCATCGCCTCACATGTATTGTTATAATAATAGATTTTAAATATATATATTATATTTTTAACATATTTACACTTATGGTGTATTTATATCACATATACCTTCTTAAATTCCATTCTGTAGGGGATATGATAATGTCACTCATGTGTACAGCAGACTATAGCCTCATGAACTAATGTGATTCATTTTTCACTAACTCATTAAATGGATGTTAATAAGGATAAATTTAATGTAAATTTGTGATATATATTACATATATATTATATTAATTTCATATTTATCATTCTAAAAATATAATTTATCATTCACTTTTCTATACTAAACAATGATAATGTCGTTCATGCGTACATGTGGACTACTACCTCTAACAAAAAATGAAACTCTTTTTCCTCACTAAATCATATAGATAATATATATAAGTATATTTAATGAAATAATATTTTATATTTGATATTATAATCATTCCAAAATGATAAAATAATTCATACCTTCTTTTGATAATGATCCCTAAGAAATGGAAGTGTTACTCATGCATACGTATATCCTACTATCTCTGTGACCGTAACATAGTTCAATTTTCATAACCATTCTTCAAAATTCATTTAAAAATGTATAATTAATTTGTAAATATTATAATTATTTCATTATTATTATTCAATATATGTTGAATAGTGACCTTCCTGACCAATACTCAACCTACATAAGTCATTTTTTATAGAGAAACCAAATATCATTAAAACACACAACATAAGCGTAACTGATTATGTAATTGTATATAACATGGTTGTAAGTGAACTAAAAGGAATAATAAACTTGAAAAGGTTCCTAAATCAAGTAAATAATTAACATAAGTTTAATTTTTAGGAACATAAATAACATATTTGACATGTTGGACTCATGGTAAGGGACATCATCTTATTTTCCCTTCATTGAGGCATATTGTAATGTTATGCAACTAATTTGTTTTATATTGTGTATATTCTAAACATTATTATGAAATATCATCGATATCATTATTTTCATGATATTTCAATTCTCATTTTATGTCATTATTTCATGAGGATTATGATTTAAGAGTTATAAATGTGGAAAAGGTTTTAGGTTACAATCATCTTTTTAATCAGGATTGTTTATGCTTGAATTCCCATTGAAAGAAATTATTTGATAAATTTATAATAAAAAACTTTTATTTTATTATCCAAATGTAATTAATAACATTTTAAATTATCAATGCCATTTTCCTATCCTTGGTAAAAAAAAATTGATTTAAGAAACTACTTTTATGAAAATCTTATTCATTTCTCTCTTTATCGAAGTATTTTTTCTTCAAATTCCATTTTTACAAAAAAAAATCCAATCTTTTTACAATGATTGTTTAAAGTCATTTTTACCCATCACAAATATTTTTACAAAATGTTTTAAAATCAATCTTCCTATAATTTTCTAAATGTTGATCTTTTCGAATTGTATATAAAATTTGAAATGATTTTTTTTAAACGTACTCTACATGAAAAGAATTTTCCGCCATCCTGGACACTCGATGTTTTAAATATTCAATTTAATGTTTCAATATTTGTTTTAAAATAAAATTATTTTTTTAATTATTGAGAATTTTTTATATCTTAAATATGTTTTTTCAAAATGGAAATGATATTTTACACAGGAAATGATCCAAGTTATTTTTAATCCCAAAAATTATGATATAAGAGAGATTTATTTGGTATCATATGCTATACACAACATATATCTGAAACAACCCCCAAAATATACTTATTTAAATTTAATCTCCATGGTAAATTTCAAAATATTGGAACCACGAGTCTAAATGAACCATAATATGTTATACTCGTAAAACATATCTATTATATTAGAGTTTATTAATATTACTAAAAATACTATGAAAATTATAGTTATCTATTGATTAGAAATAAAATAATATTTTTTTAAAGGAAAAGGTATTCTTTTTTGAAAAATTGTATTTTTTCTAAATGGTGGTTTTTTCACACTTTTCCCAAATATTTTAATATAAATTTTACCAAATTTATAAATTTTTTTTGATAAAATGAACATTTTTTAAGAAAATAATATCAAAATTATAATTGGGTGAATTTTTGGGATTTTGGCGATATACATCATTTTTTAATCAATAATGAAAATTAGTGATTATTATAGAAATTTTTTTTGTTTAAATTATTTCCTAATGTAAATTATATTTTAAATTTATTTTAATGTAAAATTACTATTATATATTATAAAAAATATATTTTTGTGGAATCAATTTCATAATTAATATTGATATTAAAACATTCTATACTTATGAGGATTTTCACTTTTGGAAACCCTATTTTCCATCTCTTAGGTGGGTATAATTTTAAATTATATTCTTCCAAGTTGATGAATTAAATTTAAAAAAATGGATTAAATATTTTTAATATTAATAATTTAAATTAAAAATAATCATAACTTAATTTTTGATTATTATTAATAGTTAAAAAACTAATAATTAATTACTATGGTTTATGTAAAAACTATTTTATAGGGGGTTAAACTAAAAATATACAAGATAAAATGAAATAATATATTTTAAAAACAAATTTTATGGTCATATTTTGACATAATACCATCTTATAGAAGATAAGGATCCATTTTGGAAGATTATTGACTAATAAAAACGTTCATGTAGTTGACTCTTTTTGAAAATTCTATATATGTCATCTCCCACACTTATAAAAGGTCACCCACTCTCATCTCATTCTCACATGTCCCTGTACATTTGGTTATACCAATAACTACCCTTATCACTTCATTACTCCCCTCCCAACATCATATATTCTTTTTTTATCACAAAGACAACTAGGATGGTTTTTTGTGGAATCTTAAAGATGTTTTCTGAAGAATTTGTAATGTTCTTAAATGAGTGTTTTTAATTAGTTTCTTATTCCACAAAATTACAATATTATTAAATCATTGATATATAATAATATAATAATCTTAAATATAAATAGATTTTATAATGTAATGTAAATAAACTATATCCATATCCTCTCCAATAAAATGAGAAACAAAATCGTCGATCATGTTTATAGGGGACTACCGCATCATTAAATGATGTATTTAATGAATATATATAATATATATGACATGATATTGTTTCATTAAAATTGACATATCACCTTATTCCTTACCCATTCACCCATTAAGGAACTAATAATGTCTCTTGTACAAGGGTATGTCATACCATCTCCACAAATTGATGGGATACATTCTCCATGATTAAATTTCAATAATGATTCGAATGAAAAATATATATATTTATAACATTAATATAATTCTGTAAATTTTTTTGATATATAATATTCTTATGAACCTTAACATTCACATTAAAACATTCATGAGAAAAAAAGTATGTTTTCACTTGAAACAATTGTAATAATGAAAGATTGTTAAAAAAAATTGGTGAAAAAATGATATAAAAGGGTTATATATGATATTATAAAGATGAATATGAATCTATTATGAATTTATAACTTTATTAAAACTATTATAAATGATTTTAATTTACATTTAACCGAAATTAAGAATATGGTAAGTAAATTCATCTTAATTTCCCTTTATTAAGTTGTATTTTAATGTTTTACACCTAATTTATTTTATATGGTGTATATACTTTTCCTATGACTTGTGATATCATTATTCCTTAATAATTCATGGTATTTTAATTTTAAATTCGAATTATTTAATCTTAGGGGGTTTTAATTTAATAGTACCTAGTGTTACTGAATTTCATCACTCAATCACCTTTCATGGGGTCAAATTACTTATTTGTTGCATTTGATATTATATGATTATGCTTGTACTAACATTAAATTATCCTATGTTTTATTTACAATTTATTTATGTGGATTTTAATTTCACACAGATAAACTCATTGATTAATTATCACTTTAACATTAAGATCTTTTGAGGGATTATTTCCCAATAGTAGATTAATTAGGATTGTTTATGATTGAATTTCCATTAAAGGAAATTATTTAATTACTGACTAATAAAACCATTTATGTTTCTTATACTATACATAATCATGATTTTTTAAAGTAATAGTACCATTTTTACCACTCTTTGGTGTATAAAATATTTTATAAGATGTTTAAAAAAATCATACATCATTTCTCCCTTCGGTTGAACATCCTTTCTATTCCAAAACCATGTCTTCTATAAATGATATCCAAAATATTTTTAACATTCTCCAAAAAACTTTGAAATAAATTTTTTACAATGTTTTATTTTTTACAAAAAAAAAATAAATGAGATCTTCATGCCTCTTTCTAAACAAGGTCTATTTTGATTTTATTGAAAATGTGAAAGAAATGTCTATTTTAACGTGTACGGCATGTATGAAATTTACCGCCATCATGACCAATAAATGGTTTAATTATTCTATTATATGTTTAAAATGTTATTTTAAATGAAATTTAATGTCAATATATTTTGTGAAATATATTTTTAAATATCTTTTTATTGTAAAAAAAGATATATTTTCCACAATAATGTTTTTAATGACATTTTTATGGTATTTCTAGTCATTAACGACAACCAATTTATTATAATTGTTTTAATCTAGGTATTTTTTGTATCGATAATAACCTTATTCATTATATGGATGGATTATGATCATTTTTACTAAGGGAAGTGTTGAAATTTAGTTTCATGGTTCATTTTTGTCGTCAATAACATTCCATAGAAATATTATCCTTCTTATGGCCATTAAAAAATAAATTTTTTCTAAATATCCACACTATTTATAATGGATATGTTTATTACATAAACCATATATCCTTTCTATATAACATTTTTTATATTTAATGTTATATATTTATCTAGTGAAATATTGATAAATATATATTATTTAATCAAGACAGATATTTGATGATAAGGAATTTCATTCATGAATTAGATCAGTTATTCGATATATGAGAAATTATTTAGAAATGCAGTGACAGGTGGGGCATAGAATTATATATCCCATCAATGCATCATTTTTCACATGAGTAAAATTCGTGTGTTAGTATTAAACAGGTTTCTACAAGTTTTATTAATCCATCTTGTGAAAGGAATTGATGATAGATGTATCATGATGCATGTGATCATGATATCCAATAATTAATAATCTTCTTCAGTAATAATTTAGTTGTTAATATACATAATAACGACATAATGATATTATCTCTATATGAATTTCATTCTCTTTTTTTTGATTAAATAGTTTGTGATTTTAGTTATTTACCTTGACATCTTATTTAATCCTTATATATTTCTGATTTTCAAGTTATTTAAATGGATTTAATGTTCAGTTATTTAATTTTATATATTTATTATTAGTTATCACATCTTGATAGTTATGTCATTGATTAAGTAGAATGCGTGTTTAGTTATTTACCTTTCCATATTGGTTAAGTATTATCTATTCAAGATATTTACATTGGTTCAATTCAATCTGTGTTCAGTTATTTTCCATTCCTTATTGATAATTATTATTGATTAATGATAGCTCCTATTTAATGTAATTTTTAATGAGAATTCGAGATCACCATTAATTTATTCATATCCCATGAATCTTGGAGGAGTACTAAAACTTATAATCAAAGATATTCTATAGGGAATAATGATATTCTCAAAAAATAATTATTTTTTAATTTTTGTATTCAATTATAATGAATAAATCATTTATGTATCTAATTTACCCAGACTAAAAAATTATTTAGTCGTTCGGTATGTGATTCCTTGTATCATATGTAAATATTAAAAATGGGGCTTCGTCTCTAGGTTACATGGGTATGGGTCCTTAAAGTTTGTATCAAAGAGAGTTTATTAGAAACCTGGGGAGATATATTAGGGAAAACATATATTTGGAAACATAATCCTATGATAAATATTAAGGAAATGTATAGAATAATATCCTAAAGTTTTTTTAGGTTTATATTATGTGGGTTTTCCTAGAAATACATCACTTTCTTAATACTATAATTGGACATGTTTATGGAGCAGATGTATCTAGGAGTAATAAATCTAAAAAATAAATATTTGGATAGGCTCGATCATTACATGGTATATGAAAACAAGACTTAATGTCAACCTGGTCTGACAATCCTGAGGGATATGTTTTGGATAATTCAAATTTTATTTGAAGACCATTATGAAATGATATAATATATCCTCACAATGATTTTCCTAGGTTAATAATTAGGTGACATCGATTGAAAAGAATGTTTCATGATTAAGACATCATATAAATGATTATATGGTTTTCCCAATATGATTATTATTTCTCAAACTATTTTTTTTTCGTTTTTTAATGGCTATAACCCAAATTAGACTTGTTAGCATTGAATACAAAAGACAAAGTGGTGAATTTGAGAAACTAAAAGAGATGATTAAAGGAGTGTAAGAAATTAATATTATACCTAATAAGTTATCCTGAAATGTGATTAATATCCTTTACCTTACCTAACTATTTGACTCGCCAAAGAAGATAAATATGAATTATGATAAAAGCTTGAGTGTTGGCGATCATCGAGGAAAGAAGGCTCAAATTACTACATACTAGAAATGTTGATGAAGACAACTCGGAAGGTGACTCAAAAGAATAGAAAAATGTTTTATGTCTTAAAAATAATGGAATAAATTAATAATTTTTTATGGAAAAAATAATATGATAAAAAGAAATAAATTTAGTTCTAGGGATCTATTTATAGTTTATTGTCTTTAATATGGTAAACTTGGGCATTATCTGAGTCCATTCCCTCTATTAATAAATATCTTCTATACCAATCAAGGAATTATGTTGAAATAAAATGGTTAAAGTATTTTTTGGGAATCAATATTTTAATTGGGGGAGTATTTTTAACAATGATAATTTGGTTATAAGAATTATAAAACATCTAAGGATAGTATTACTTTTATAAATAAAAATGAATTTATTAACATAAGAGTTATGGATACCATCTACGGTTTATGATTATAAGGTTTATCATAAGTTCATAGCATTAAACACCCCTTTTTAAATTTTGTGCAGTGGGAATATAACTTGATTAAGGATATTTTTGGATAATTTTTAAGTGAATATAAACAATTTGTTTATTATATGAAAATTTTATTTGGGGAAGAATTCCTTTAAATTTTTTGGATGTAAGATTAAAGTTATTAGTAAGTATTATGGTTTATCATATATTTTATGTTATAGTAATTATTCGTTATTACACATTGGGAAAATTATAATAAATATATCAATATAGTTTTTGAAAAAAAAGAAGTCATATATACGGCAACAACCCATCACATTCGACAAGGTCGCGGGGCTTGAACCCACAACTGAAGGGTGACAAATATGTTGCACCTACCATAGGAATACGTGATGTTCTAGTTAATATTTCATTGATATTACTTAATTTATTTAATGTATATATATTAATGTTAAACTATTGGTGTTAATATCGAGGTTTAGAGATTAATTTATTATAGTGGATAACTTGTGTTAACCATATTGGTTCTGAAAAATATTTAGAGACATATGGAATGACCGGTTGCTCCTTTATTGATCTTATGATCTAATAAAAGTGAATTTTAGTGCTTTAGGAATAAAAAATTAATTTTTGGATATAACTTTCATAGAGTAATGGGTGAATTGTAAATCGATCGAATAACAAGAAAATGATGAAATTTTTCTTATGAAATAGAAAATTATCAAGTAAATATTTTCCTTTATATTTTAAATAGTAAAATAATTCTTCATAATTTGGAAATGGAGCTTGATAAAAAATTATGTCTTATTACCTTCTTATATGAAAAATAAAATGGTGTCTTAAATCATCAACAAATTATGGTTTTTCAGTTTTAAATCACTATTGAACATTCACTTTTTTATAATTGATTACATCCATAAATATCTATAATTATTTATCAATTTCATCTATGTATGTATCTTAAATTTAACTTGTTGTTCCCCTAATTATAAACCTATTTATGTTTTATTTTATATGAACTTTTTATTTCCTTTTCACTCTTATAAATAGGATTTTTTATTAACCATTTTTTGATGTAGTTTATCGAAAAAGGAATTTTAAAATATCAAAATCATGATTTTGAAGAAAAAGATAAAATCATGGTGGGGGAATATAAAAATATTAAATTATATAATAAGAAAATTGTATTTGATATCCTAAGAAAGATGAAACACAATTCTTAAAAAACCAATGAAATATATTTTTCTACATTTCTTTTCCTCAATAGCTTGTGGGACACGCTACCCCGAGTGAAAAAAAGAACCATATTATTATATATTGTTATAACCTACCCGTTAAATTGTAATTTATAAATATTACTTAAAATATTATCAAAATTATGGTTATATATTTATTAGAAATAAAATAATACTAATTTGAATGAAAAACTAATTTTTTTCTGGAAAACTATATTTTTCTTCAAGGTTGTTTAATCGTGCATTGAGAACATATTTGAAAATTAATTTTCAAAATTTTTTGAAAATTAATTTGGAAAAATAAAATTCATTTTTGTAATAATCATATTAAAATTATAAAATTGTTAATTTTTTGGATTTTTCAGAATTGTTTCATTTTTCTATGAATACTTAAAATATTGATGATTATTGAATGCTTCCTTTTAGTATAAATTATTTAAAAAGGTAAATTATATTTTAAATTTTGTTAAAGTATAATTAGTTTAGTTTTAGTATAATAAATACAATTTAGATTAGTGGAATTAATTTCATATTGAATTTTGAAATTAATACACTATACACTTATGTGAATTTTTACTTCCCAACCGCCCTTTTTCATTGCGTCTATGGGTATACATTTAAATCAAATTCTTCCACTTCTGTGAAACGAATTTGGGGAAAATGGGTTGAACATTTTTAATAAGAATAATTTTTTATCTAATAAGGTAAACTTATTTTTTTATCTTTATGAAAAGTAAAAAGAGTAAATATTAAATATAGTAGTTAAGGTAAAAACTGATTTACATGGCGGTTAAACAAAAAAGATAAGGGTTAAAATAAAATAAAAACTTATAAAACACCTATTTTATGGAATTATTTATTCCTCATAACCTATAATGGTATATAAATACCCTTTTTCTTAGGATTTTTCAATTATATGAATGTGGTTTTAATTGATTCCTTTTAAAAAATCCATTTGTCCCCCCCCCTCCACTTATAAAATTCCACCTCTCTCTTCCAATATTCATTCACCCGATTCAATTTTTCTGAAAAAAATATCTAAACTAATAAATTACATACTACCCTCAAAAAATACTTAATCCCTTGTTTTTATCAGAAATCCAATGTAGGATTGGTTTTTTGTTAAAACATGATTATGTTTTCTGAAGAAGAGTTAGCATTTTAAAAAAATCTTTTTTAATTTTTTTCCCCTTCAAGATCGGAAATAAATATTATTAAACCATGATTATATAATAACCAAAGTATCTTAAATATAATTAGATGTTATTATCTTATGGTAATGACCTATTTATATATCCTCTATAATCAAATGGTAAATTAAGTTGTTGATCAGGTGTACGGCGAACTACTGCCTCATGATCTGATGTAATTTGTTTTCCATCACCACATTTGAATGATATATATAATGATGAATTTAAAACATGTATATTATATTTATGATATTATTATACTTTTATAATTATAATATCACATATAAATTCATACTTACCATGATATTTTAAATATGGTAATGTTTCTCATGTATAAGAAAGACTACCGCCTCATATAGTGATGTGATTCACTTTTCGCTTTTCTTTTATATGGAATGTAAATAGGATAATTTTAAATAATATATGTGATATATATGACATGATTTTTATAATTTAAAAATAATATATCACCTACTTTATTATCTTTTTACCCGTTAAGGAAATGATAATTTCACTCATGCATATGTACAACCAACCATCTCCACAATACGATGTGACCCATTATTCATGTTCAAATATCAATAATGATTTTAAAATTATATATAATTAAAAAAATTATATTTATAACATTAATATCATTCTATTTAATAGGGAATAATATAATATTCTCATGAACCAAAACATTCACAACAAAACCTCTATGATAAAATATGGCATTTATTATTCGAAACAATAGTAATAATGACATCTTATTAACAAATCAGTGATAATTTGTGATCATGTATGATATTATTAATTTATATATGGTATGTATATAAATTAATAGATTTCATAAAACCATTATACAAGTGGTTAAAACATATTCAACCAAAAAAAAGTTTGAGGTAATTGGCTTGATCTCAATTTCCCTTCGTTATGGTATGTTGTAATGTTATACACCTAATTTGTTTTTTATAGTGAATATAATTACCCTTTTACAGGTAATATAATGATTCCAAAATAATTAAATGTATTTTATGTTTTAATTTGTATTATTTAATCATAGTGGTTTTTATTTTAAAGTCACCAAGTGGTAAAACTTTCATAACTCATTTTCCTTTCATTGGTTTATATTGATTCTTCGTTATCTTTGATATTATAAGATTATGTGTGTAATTACATTTTATTATATTATGTTTTATTTAAACATATTTTATGTGGATTAAAATTTTATAAAAAAAATATTTCATTAATAAATTATCATGTTCACATTATGCTCTTTGTAATATATTTTTTCCCAATATCTTCTTCATAGGGATTGATTATGCATGAATTTACATTGAAGGAAATTATTTGATCATAGGATAACAATCCACATTAATTTTAATCATATCTAGTTACTCATGATGATTTAAAATAATAGAACCATTTTCTAGTTAGAGGTACTTAAAATTGTTGACAAAATGTTTTTAAGAAAATCAAAAAATATTTATCTCTTCGATTGAAATTCTGTTTTCTTTCAAAACCATGTTTTATAAAAATATTTTTAAAATTATCAAAATTATCTATTAAATAAATCTTTACATATTTGTACATTTAAATAAAATTAATGGAATACTCATGTATTTTTCCAAACTATTATCATTTTTATTTTACTAAAAAAGTGAAAGGAATCATTTTTTAAGGTGTACAACATTTACAAAATTTCCCACCATCTTGAAAAATTAATTTTTAATGATTTTTTATAACTATTAATTGATATTTTAAAGGAAAAAATTTTCCCATATATTTTTTTGAACTTCTAGTTTTAAAAATATTTTCTATGTAAAAAATTCATATTTCCCTCAAGAATATTCTCAATGATATTTTCATGGTATTTCTATTTGTAAATGAAAAAACCGTTTATTTTACTTATAATTAACTAGGAATTTATTTAATTGATAACATCCTTGTTCATTATATATAGACCGATATCTGTACTCCAATATCCTATGCTAAAATCCATAACATTACATATATGGAATTGATGCCAATAATAGTGAAAAAATTCATCTAAAACATACAATGTTGAAAAGGGAAAAATGGAATACATACAACATGGAGTACCTATTAGGTTCATAGTTTTAGCTAATTATGAAAATATCCTACATAAACAATTCACATGAATTTAATTGATAATTTATCCCATATAACCCGACTTTCCATTTTTCACATTATGTCATCAACAACTACATTGTAAAATCCTTTTTTGAAATGAATTGTTCGACAAAATTCTTTATAACATGGGGAAAATGAAATATAAGAAGTGTGAGCTCAAATGATTAGTATGGATAAACATAAACATTAACAATTGAATTTTATCAATGAGAATAATAGTGTATGAGGTTACGATGACCTAATCAATGTTCATGAGAATATCATAAAAGAACTCATACCCATCAATACCGTGATCATAAAAACTAAAAATATGGAAAATGAATGAGTGATCTGATTGAAATATCATGGCGGATGTGATATCAATTTTGATCCTGAGAAACTTTATAAACTCATACTAGGAATAAAAAATCATGTACGTAACTTAGGACTTTTTTTATTTCACTCTTATAATTATTCTGAAAAATGGAATAAACATATTGTCAACTTTCAATCCCAATTAATTGGATGGATATCACGGACACACCCATCATTGTATTATAACATAACCACTCATAATTGTTTTATCATGGAACCACACGTCATTGGTTTATCACAAAACCACTCGTCAAATGCTCATTTACCAATAAAAAATCATAACACATAAAATCATTCATTTCATCCTAATATAATTGAAAAAATAATAAACCATTCATAACTTGATTATCATGTGGAAAATAAATGGGTTTTAAACAATCTATTCGAATCATGATTAACATGTGGAAGAAAAATAGGTTTCACAATAATCTCAATAAAACAATCTTAATCCATCCCAAAAAAGGATGTGGATGGAATATTTAAACAATATCCACATTGGTGTATACATAAAAAAACTGATGTAAAAATTGATGAATGTAATTACCATGAAAAGATAAATATTTACGTTTTTATGGAAATACACTTTTCATTATGAAAATCACTATTTAAAACATAAAACATTTTAAAAATAATTTTTATTTGAAAATAACCATGAATTATTATAATGGATTCATTTAAAAATAATTTAAAAAATTTAATGTATAAAATAACCTTTGTAATTTAAAAAAAACTTTTTATAAGTTTTTTTGAAAACATTTTTTGAAAACATTTTTTGAAAACATGGTTTTGGGAGAAAAAGAGTTTTCAATAAAAAGATGATTTTTTATAAAAATATTATTTGTAAATCATGAGTTGATAAATATATAAAAATGAATGGGAAACACATATTATCATGAAATAAAAATAAGAGAAAAAAATTAATGATAATTATTTTAGGGGGGAAAATAATATTTCAATATTATAGTCTTAAACACAAACAATCTCAATAAATAATGAGATTGTAAAGCTATAATCTTACCACTTAGGTAATATTGAAACCGAAAACCCCATGAAGTAATTTAAAAGAATAATAAAATATCATGAATATAAAAATTTATTTTATTAAATGTAAAATAGTTTTTATATACACTTCGTAAAGTTTTATAGCTTCATAACACAATATAAGTCTCAAAGATGGAAAAATTGTGACACAAATCCTTAACCATTTTAATATCTTTGAATCCTTATACCCCCAAAATACAGATCATAAAATTGATATATAAATCCAAATAAATTTAATGATAATAGTTATACAATATATTCATGGGAATTAGATACTCCACACATCAAAAATAAGAGGTAAATATGGGGTATATATTACAGAAATAAATGTGAGATAAGGAAAACCTGTCACTTGAGTCCAATTCATCTTGATTTTACTTTATATTACAAAATAAAAAACATAGATTAATTATTTAATTTATTTATAACTTTTTTAAAGTTTATTATTCCATTTATTTCACTCATGACCAAGTTATTTCAATTACTTAATTATTTGATTTCATGTCGGACGTTTTGACAACATTCAGTACATGATTCCAAAATGAATTTGGTATGATGTAAATAGTCAAAGTGGACATTAGTTCATCATATCCAGAATAATATTCATTAAATAATAATAAATTTTATATATAAATTATACTATTAAATATATCCATTACATATTGATATGGAAAATCAACTATGTCACAATTATGGAGATGGTAGGTCATATGTACGGATGAGTAACATTTTCCTTTTTCAAATTTCATTATGAAAAGATGATAATTATAATTTAATTATTTAAAAAATATAAAAATATTTTTTTTATAAAATTAATATTTAAAATATACTTATATATATCATACATGTGTTGTGGTGATGAAAAACAAATCATATCACCTCCTGGGGGTGATAATTCACACGTATGCAGGAACAAAGTTGTCATTTGTTTGTGCATGAAAAACTATAAACATATATGATATATTAAATTTTCATAATGATAAATATTTATTTAATATAACATATAATCTTTAATTAAATAATTATAACCAGTCTTTAGAGATGGTGATGGGAAACAAATTTCATCAGTTCATGAGGTGGCATACCCCCATACATACGAACAATGAGTTATTTTCCAATTTTATGGAAGTAGAGATGGATTTAGTTGATGATATGAAGCTAATAAAATCTCATTATATTGAGTATATTGTATTTATTATTTTATCGTGGTTGAATTATATTTTAAGGAGGTGTAAGAAGAAACAAAATATAAACACTTAATTAAAAATGATAAAACTTCTTTAGAAATCATCTATTGCATAAACCTTATGACCACTAAGGATGGTGTTATGCCTAAAATAAGAGTTATATAATGTTTTTACTAGTTATAGTAAGGTATTTGGGAAGATATTGTATGATTTATATAGGTTTCTATGCATTAATATAGGATAAGAATAGGTTTCCTTTTATAATAGAGGGTAAGTGCATTGTTGGAATTTATAAAAATATTTAATTAATATAAAATAAGTTTCTATTAAAAATAGCATAAAGAATATTTATATAGAATATAGGATTATTATAGGGCTAAATACATTTATAAAATTAAAATTATACATGTTTTGATTAGTTTCTAATCCTTATCTTTTTTTATTAAATCTTATTTATCCCCTTTAACTCTTAACATCACAACATGTGTATTTACTCTTTGAGGTTAAATATATTTACTATAAAATGTAGAAACCAACCACAAATTTTATTTTTAATAATTATATATATTTTAATAAAATATTATTTGTTTTAAAATATCGATACTATCAATTTTAACAACATTAATTACATGTATTTTTAATAATATCAAACCAATAAGATATATTTGAAAAAATTATTTTCATAAATCTAAAATATATGAAGATAATCTACAAAATTATTTTATGTAATTAGTTGTATCATATTATGTTTATTTTAATTATTTTAATATAATTTATTTTATTTTTCTATTAATTGAATAATTACTGCATTGTTGTTGTATAGTTATGTAAGCTATTTATTTATTGACTAAAAAATAAAAAAAATCCATGATGAAGATGAATATTTTTAATTTCAAATGATTATTTATAATTGAAATATCTGATGAATATGAATATATTATAAATTTTATATTTATTTAAAATAGGAGTATCGCATAGTTGACTTTTCCTAAAATAAAATAGAAAATGGGTCCTAATGTCATCCAAGTGTCTCTAAGAAGTAATAAATTTGACCAATTGATGTTGTAGGTTGTTGGACTCACCTGTTTTGATAATCCCAAATCATGTTTAAATATTTATCATGATATATTAAGTCAGTTACTAATCTTTTTAATCTACATTTATAATTATCTTATCCTGAACAATGTACACTCTTAATTCTCATGACCTTACTGCATGAGCTCACTGTTTACATTTATCTAAATGTATGTTCACTTATAAAGGCTACTGGTAAGAGCCGTGTGTTCAAGGTCACCGTTATAGCTCACTATTGCACGAAGTCACTGATCCTATAAAGTTACTGTTGAAGATCTACAGTCAATGTTGTAAGATACCTGTACAAGGTTACTATCACAAGTCTACCATTGATCTGGTGATCAAATCTCACAAGACAAAGAGTTATTGTCACAAGGTCACTGCTGTGACAAAGCTTCTGTTAGAAGTTCACTGTCAGACTCTTTCTCAAGCCTTCTGTTGAGAACCTCACTATTCCGGTCTATAGTAGGACATGTCTACCGTTAGAAGGCTACCTCTAGACAACTCGTACTATCGAGATAGTCCACTGATGTACATATTCCACTGTTAATGAAACTATCTGTTGAGATAAGTCTACCGATGAAGCTCACGGTTGAAGAGCCTACCGATGAAACTCATAGTTTAATAGCCTACCAATGATGTCCACAGTTGGAAAGACTACCGTTGAAGTCTACCTTTGACATGCATCTACTACCAGTCTAATAATATTCTATTCTTACCAATTTTATTAATACTATTATAATGGATAGGTCTGGAAAAATTAATACACCTACCACTATTTAATGTTATTTGCAGGCATATCAGGAAACAGTACGATGTACGAGGAAGACCACACGTGGTTAAAACATTTCTCTCGTCGGCCCCTACTGAACCAAATGAGAAAAATATGGACGGGAAAAGAGTATATACATGAGAAGAAAGAGACATTAAGATGATGGAGAATAGATTGAATATACACAGAACATTAGAACACTCATAAGAGAGAAACATACACAATATGAAGAAAAACCCTCAATCACTCATTCAAAAGAACACAGAGCTTCAAAAGGATCAAAGGAAAGAATATCCTTCAAGCTTTAGTGGTGCGTTGTAAAGACTTTCAAACACAAGGAGTTGATCATCTTTACATCTGGAAGTCTGGAAGTTGTGACACTCTATTTTGGAGTCACCTTGGAGAAAAGAACCAAAACTCCACTTTCTTTATTCCAACGAGTCCAGAGCTGATCTGCCAACACAATAGAGCATTCTAAACTTATTCCTACTATCTTTATCTCTATTGTGTTTTTAAATACTTTACATTTGTGAGTAGTGTTTATGTGTTACACACACTGACTTTTGCGCATGAACTGAGGGATACTGAAAATCCCTATACCAAACTCTCTTTACATTTGTTTCCCACGTATAACTATGGAAGAAGCCTAGTGTGGCTTGGTAGTTTATTTTTCCCATGTAGAACTATGGTAGAGGTTGCAAAACCTGAACAGTTTGCAAAAACTGTTGTAAAGCCTGATACAGGCTGTGTATCACTTTTTAATAAAATTGCTTGGTGGTAGGTGATCACCAAGTGGAGAGGACTAGGTCTTCACTTAAGACTGAACCTCTTGTTTAAATTGTTGTGTTCATCTTTCATTTACTCTGTTTTACATTTATCCGTTCCTTGTATTTGCAAAGACAGAAATCTGTTTTTACATTCACTCGGATAGTTAGTTCTGGTTAGTGTGTATATCTGACTTGTTTAGTAAACTTTTTTCAAAAGTCGAATTAGTTCTCATACTGATTCAACTGAGGAGTAATCAACCTTTGAGAAACCTGTTGAACAATAAGTTACTTATATCTCTACTTCCTTAATTGACTGGGCTGTTTTAATTTGGGGGTTTTTAATCCTAAAAGTTTTTAACATAAATTTTAATTGGAACTCAATTTACCCCCCTCTTGAGTATCCACTCCGACCAACATTTGGTATCAGAGGTTAAGTTATTATTTATAAAAAGTTTTTCAAACCCACTGTTTTTTAAACTGTGATTTTAGTTTTACCTTAAAGATCTTAAATTTCTGTTAGTTCTAAATTTTATCTCTTTAATATATTTTCTAAAATCTAGTTTTGGACAATAGACTAGAAGGTGATGCTACTAACAGGAAACCTTTCTTTAATGGTGTGAATTATGCTCAATTGAAAATTAAAATGAAAATTCATTTTGCATGTATTGGTTTTGATATTCAGTCTGCTATAGAATCGGAATATGAGATCCCCAAAACTGCTAGATCTACCTGGGACGATGCTACAAAGTTTGACTATAACAATAACTGTAAATCTATGAATTCCCTTTACTTCTCTTTAGGAGATGATGAATTTAACTGAATTTCCGCATGTAAAATATATCATGAAATATGGGACACCTTGGCTGTTTCTCATGAAGGAACAACCAACGTGAAGGAAATGAGATTAAATACTTATGCTATTAAATATGATAATTTTTAGATGAGACCTGATGAACAAATTTCTAACATGTACCTTAGGGTTACTGATATTTTCAACACCATGAGTTCACTGGGAAAAGATGTTCCAGAGAAGGAGCAGATCAAGAGAATATTGAGATGTTTTCCTGACAGTTGGAGAGGCACTTCTGTGTCTATCCAAGAGTTATGTGACATCAGCAAGATACATGTTAAGGAGTTGATTGGTAAACTAATGACGTATGAAGAAGAACTGAAGGTAAACAAAGAAGAAGATTATGAAACCAAGAGAAAATCTGTGGCATTCAAGTATACTACTTCAAAGAGCAAAGACAAGGAGAAAATACATGTACCTACCGAAAGTTCAACTAGTGAATATTCAGATTCAAACAGTGATGAAGAAATGGCTCAAATAGCCAGGAGATTTAAGAAGTTATATAGGAAGAAAAAGTTTTTCAGAAAACCAAACTACAAGGGTAAGTATGATCAACAAGGTAAGTGGAAGAAGGATTGGAAGAAATCTAATAAGGAAGATGATATAGTCTTATATGAATGTAAGTGGAAAGGACACATCAAGGATGACTATCCGAAGATAAAATTCAGAAAGAAATATTATTATAAGGACAAGAAGTACAAGAAATCCATGAAAGAAAGCTTGAGTGCTTCGGAAGACAGCACAAGTGAATCAAAAGCTACTAATTCTGAAAAGAATCATGCCAATATGTGCTTCATGACTAACATATCCAAGGTACCTGTTTCCCCTATTCTAAATGATTATTATTCTGGAAATAACAGTGATTCAAATAATGATGAAAATATGTCTAAGTATGAACTGTTTGAATATTGAAATATAGTGTAAGATACCTGCAATGAACTAAAAGATAAATATAAATCTTTCAAGAAACATCATGCCTTGACTAGTAATATTAAAACAGATATAAGTGTAGAAAAAGAAAAGAATGCTCAATTGTTGAAAGAGAACACTCAACTCAAATTATCTAATGAACAATTAACAAAGGATATTGAGAATTTCACTACTAGTAGGGATACCTTGACACAGTTACTAGGAAAACATATTGCTCCAAAATATACAACTGGTCTAGGATATCAGCCCGGACAGAGACAAATTAGCAAAACCAAATTTGTTCCAAAATCTGGACAGTTCACTGCTAATTCTGGATTATCTTTTGAGAAATAATTTTCTAAAGGACCTAACAAAGTATTTATGTCTCAAAATATGTTTGTTGATTTTGGAAAACCTATAATGAAAATATGGGTTCCCAAAGTTTTATTGGCTAACCTTTATGGACCCAAGAAGATCTGGGTACCAAAATTATCCCATGTTTAATCTGTTTTGCAGGGAAGTTGCTTAAAGAGTTCTTATAAGACCCTATGGTACTTGGATAGTGGATGTTAAAGACATATGATAGGAGACTATTATTGATTCAAGAGTCTAATTAAAGTTGATGGTGGGCATGTCACCTTTGGTGACAATTCAAAAGGAAAAATAGTCAGCTTAGGCTAGATTGGTAACCCTGATACAATATTAATTTCTAATGTACTTTTTGTTGATGGATTAAAGTATAATTTTCTTATCATATCTCAGTTATGTGATGATGGCCTTAATGTTAAATTTGAAAATGATTCATGTAATGTTTTTAATTCAAAAAAATGATTTAGTTTTAACTGTATGTAGAAATGAGAATGTATATATTGTGGATTTAAACTCCTTATCCAAACAAAATGTTTCCTTCTTAAATGGTTTTCATAAAGAGTCTTGGTTGTGGCATAGAAGATTAAGACACTTTAATGTACACTCACTTAGGAAGCTATCTAAGAAATGTTTAGTTAGAGACCAAACTAAATTTGAATTCCCAATTGATAAAGTATGTAATCCCTGTCAAAAGGGAAAAAACACAAAGTTTCTTTCAAACCAAAGAAATAAGTTTCAAATTCTCAACCACTTGAGTTGGTTCACATGGATTTGTTTGGACCATCAAGAGTTTCATGTTTAAATGGGAAGCACTATGTTTATGTTCTTGTAGATGACTTTTCTAGGTATACATTGGTATACTTTCTAGATCACAAAAGTGAATCTTGTTCCTATTTTGTCAAATATTTCAACTCTGTAGAAAACCTTAGTGGACTTAAGATTAAGACCCTGAGAAGTGATCATGGCTGAGAGTTCGAGAATAATGAGTTTGAATCTTACTTCTCACACAATGGCTATAGTCACAACTTTTCTGCCCCGAGGACACCTCAACAAAATGGAGTTGTAGAAAGGAGAAATAGGACCCTTCAAGAAATTGCAAGGACTATGCTTAATGAGTATGACTTACCTGTTTATTTTTGGGCTGAAGCTGTAAATACAGCTTGTTACATTATCAATAGAGTTTTAATTAGACCTATTCTAAAAACGACCCCTTATGAACTTTGGAATAATAGGAAGCCTAAGGTTAACTACATTATAGTTTTTGGTTGCAAAGTCTTTATTCTTAATAATAAAGATAATCTTGACAAATTTTCTCCCAAAAGTGATGAAAGAATTTTCCTGGGTTACTCTATTTCAAGTAAAGCCTATAGAGTGTTCAATAAGAAAACCAAATGTGTGGAAGAATCAATTCATATCAAATTCTATGATTCTGATCCACATAAGCCTAAAACCTCTCTTGAACATCTTGAGGAATATTTTTCAAATCTGAACATTAATGATAAAAATAGTGAATCCCCTGTAAAAGTATCTAGTTCTGGAAATTCTCCAAAATTTGCTCCTACCGATTCTGAACCAACAGAAAAAAATGAAGAATCTAGTTCAACCCTTCCTAGAGGTATTAGGACTCTAAAGAATCATCCTCTAGATGCTGTTGTATGCGATTTAAACAGAGGAACACAAACTATAGCTTCTCTAAGAAACCAGGTTGAACATCATGCCTTTCTTTCACATCGTGAACCCAAAAATAATAATGATGATATCAATGATGAATTTTGGGTAATGGCTATGCAACAAGATCTAAATTAGTTCGAAAGAAACAAAGTTTGGGAATTAGTGGAAAGACCTAAGGACACTTTGACCATAGGAACTAAATGGGTGTTTAGGAACAAAGTAGATGTGTTTGGGAATATAGTTAGAAACAAATCTAGGTTAGTTGCACAAGGATATAGTCAAGAGGAAGGAATAGACTATAAGGAGACCTTTTCACCTGTAGCTAGATTAGAATCCATTAGGATACTACTTTCCTATGCAGCTCATCTGAATTTCAAACTTTATCAAATGGATGATAAAAGTGCTATTCTAAATGGGTTTATAGTTGAGGATGTATTTGTTGAACAACCTCCTGGATTTACAAATCCCCATTTATCCAATAATGTTTTTAAACTATCTAAAGATTTATATGGATTAAAACAAGCTCCAAGAGCATGGTATGATAGGCTCAGATCTTTTCTTATTTCAAAAGTTTTTAGAAAAGGGATAGTTGATCCTACTCTTTTCATTAAATGGATTTATAAATATGTTTTGATAGTACAAATTTATGTGGATGATATTATTTTTGGATCTTCAAAAAATTCATTATGTGTTGATTTTTCAAAAATGATGCAAAATGAGTTTGAAATGAGTTTAATGGGAGAACTCAATTTTTTCCTTGGATTTCAGATCTTTCAAAATAAAAATGGCATTGTTTTGAATCAAAGTAAATATATTAAGGATATTTTAAAAAGTTTTTCTTTAGATGTTAGTAAAGGTTGTGACACTCCTATGAGTACCACTTGTAAGTTAGATGCTGATGAAACTGGAGAACCAGTGGATCAAATCGAATACATAGGTATGATAGGAAGTCTACTCTATCTTACAGCTAGTAGACCTGACGTCATGTTCTGTGTATGCATGTCTTCTCGCTTTCAATCCGATCCAAAAGAGTCTCATTTAACTGTTGTTAAAAGGATTTTTAAATATCTCAAACATACTCCCAACTTAGGATTATTTTATCCAAAAGGACAATCATCTGATCTGTTGATTTATTCTGATGCTGATTTTTCTGGCTGCAAGTTAGATAGAAAAATCACTTCTGGTACATGTCACATTTTAGGAAAGTCACTAGTATCTTGGTGTAGTAAGAAGCAGAACTCTGTTGCATTATCTACTGCCGAAGCTGACTACATAGCTGCTGGTAGTTGTTGTGCTCAAATTCTGTGGATGAAACACACTTTACTGGACTATGGATATCAATTCAAACATGTCTCTATAAAGTGTGACAATACAAGTGCTATTAACATTTCCAAAAATCCAGTATCTCATACTAGGACAAAGCATATTGATGTGAGGCATCACTTGTTGAAAGATCATTATCAAAAAGGTGATATCACTCTTGAATTAATTGGCACTGAACATCAATTGGATGATATATTCACAAATCCTTTGAATTATGAGAGGTTAAATGACATCAAACATGAGTTGGGTATGATTAATTTCAGTATTGGAGACCTCATAGTCGGACCTCACAGTTAGACATCACAGTTGGACCTCACAGTTAGACCTCACAGTTAGACCTCATAGTTAGACCTCACAGTCAGTACTCAATATTATACCTCACAGTTGGACCTTACTGTTATACCTCACCGTTGCACCTCACCGGTGTACCACACTGTTACATCTCACTGTTGGATACCTCACTGTTTGTCTTTATTTTACGGGAATTCGAACCGTTTTTATTCTTATTTGTTATTTCTATTTTATTTTGTTTTAATCCCTAAATGATAAAACCAAAGGTGACTAACATATCTCAATCCACCTTCCTCTCTCAATCTCAAACCTTTCTCTCGAAATTCCTAAACCCTAACCCTTCATTTGAACCCTCGAACCTCCTTCAATCTCCCTGGCCAGAACCATGCGACCCCCGACTATCAATGAGGATGAGCCAAGGCCAAAGAGGACTCGAGCCGAATCCAGTGGCACCGGTAATACCCCTACGGGACCTGTCAACCCACATCTGAACAAGAGATAAATCTTGGCTGAGAAGAAGTTAAGTGAAGAATGGATGTTGTCGAGCAAGTCATAACTATTGGAAGCACTAGATGCCCAAGGATGGACCAAATTTTTTTCCAATAACGATGGACCATACTACCCGAATATTGTGAAATAATTATATGAATATATGAAGTTAGAAGAGGAAGATGATGTGCATAATCTAATATCCAAAGTCAATGGAAATGAAGTCAGCTTCTCGTCTGCTAAGTGGGTTTCCTGTTTGAGAGTTCCTCATGAAGAAGTATATGATTACTACTCTGGAGTGGCTCCTCCAGACAGTGCTATTTTTGAATATGAAAAAGCTCTGGAAGAACTGACAGGAGATGGAAAATCAAAGAGAATCATTGCAACTAAGATGAATGGAGAAGACAGAATCTTATTCAAATTTATTCCGTATGTAATTAGTCTGAGGAGAGGAGACTTTGTAGTGCTGAAGTACCAGGACATGTTCCTGATGTACTTACTGAAGAATGGAAATAATATTAACCTATGTAGGTTACTGATGGCACAGTTGGAGGATATGACTAAGGCAAGCTCAAAGTCCAATGCCCTATTCCATGCCAAGCTTATTTCAGTAATGCTAAAGGTAAAGGGTGTGGATGGAAATCAAGAAGAGATTATAGTGGCCAAGAACAGTGTTTATATCTCCAAGGTTATTTGAAAGTTCATGAAGATTAGTTGGAATCTCCGAAAGAAGGCATGTGTGAATGATGGAGGAAAGTTATATGAAAAGTTTGACCCTACTACTCATCCAACTAGGACAAAAGACCAAAGAGATCCAAGCCTGAAGCCTGATGAGCCAGAACCAGCTTTTTTAGATAAAGAGGAGGCTGAAGGAGCTGTGGACCCTGAAAAAGAGAACACCCCCATTGATGATGGGAGTGATCATGATTTTCCTCACAGTCCTATAAGGACAGTAGCTTTCGGAGAAGCTATCCCTCCAAAAGAACTTCCAAGAAGAGAGACTGTTCTGAAGGACAGTGATACTGAGACCACTGAAGAAGAAGAAGCTTATTAGAATATTGTCAAGGACACCTCTGAAGAGGATGAGACTATAGAGTTAGATCATTTTTCTCATGAGGAAAAGGAGGAAGGTGATAAGGATGAAGGTAAGGAGGTTGTTGCTGAAGCTGATGATGGGAAAAATGAAGAAGAAGAGATCATTTTGAGCCCTCTGATAGATAATACACACAAGATAGTGTCTAGTTAGGAAGTAGGAGTGGAATCTACTACCATTGATATGGGAGTCATTGATGACTCAGAGAAGGATAAGACTCACCCTACTGTCGAACTAACAGAGAAAGTGGTTTTTGAATCTACTGGAGTTGCAAAGGAGGTTGTGGAGTTACTTAGAGCAGAACAGATAGAGGAGATTCTTCATGAGAGAGCTCTAAGTGAGGAGGAGCATCTTGGTTTAGTTTCTGTGATGTATGACATAGAAGGTTGGTCATCAGATCTAGGGTATATAGTACTTGGACTCAATTATAGAGATTCTGATGAGAAAGACCAACCTCAAAGGGATTCAGTTATCCTACCTGAAAGTGTTCCAGTAGTTATGGCTGACAATTTGGAAACTAAGGAGGACCTTGAGTCCTTAAAGGCTGAAATGAAAGAGGTAGTGAGAGAATCAGTGGTAGATTTGAAGAATAGCCTTGTTGAAGAGATAAGGAGTGTGGAGAAATCCCTGGAGCTATCTCTGAGATGTGTTGTGTCTAGTCTAGTGAAAGAAATGTTGAATGAGGTTAAAGTGTTCCACACTCAAATTGAAATCTAGACACGAGCTGTGGTTTCTCTGAGACAATCGGTTGCTTCATTGACTTCCATGAAAAATTCTCAAAACCAAGTGAATGCTGAGATTCGATATATCAAATAAGTAGTCAAGAAGTTTGTGGAAGTTTTTGAGGCTTTTAAGAAATCATTCAAAGAACATATGAACAGTCAGGATGCACTTGTTAAGAAGGTGATTAGTAACTTGACTTAGTCTTTCAAAGAGACAGTAGTATTCTCTGTCAAACCCCTTCCCTCATCTAGTACCTCTGTGACCATTGACCAGATCAGGACTGTGACCCATGAAGAGCTTGCTCAGGCCAGTACTAGTGGCACCTCTGATTCTCAGGTACTTTCTACCACTATGGAAGTCAGCAGTTTTGTTCGTGAACACTTGCGGGCAGCTAATTCTTCTCAAGAGGCCATTAAGAATAAGGTAGATTATTACCTTGAGAAGGTCTATACCAAGCATCAAATTACCAACCACTTCAATCTTTTGATAGAGAATATGAAGTTTCCTCCAGTGACTCAGGCATTCAAGCCACAGGTTAGCAAGCTGAGAGAATTGACCCCTGCTTTGGATAAATTTTTGGAGAATAAAGATGATTTTTTTTATCAGCTATAGAAAGAGGAGGAAGAATTATTATGGACTTTAGAAACCTTCTTCAACCCATTCTACATGTGGACTGCACCCCTATCATCATCCCTCCTACCTTACCTGCATCTCAACCAAGTGGTTCTTCTATGATGTCTCCTGCTGAAGCTATCAGAAGCCTTACTCTACTGATACCTCAGCGAGCTACCCACTACAGACCCACAGGATCTTCTGTTGGTGCCCCTCCAGTCATTTCTACAGTAATTCCTAAACCTACTGATCCACCAGCTCCTCCTTCATCTTCTTCTTCCAAAGGGAAATACCCCTTACCTATGGATGATGTGGATTGAGTCTGTTTATGTCTTTTGATAGGGAATCTTTCTTTCTTCTTTTTGGATCATGTACTATACTTACATTAATAAAAGATTTATCTGTTCTCTCTCATTTTTATTTCTTTTTTATAATCACAATGGGGGGGGGGGAAATATTGTGCTAATTCTAGACTAATCATGTGATTGGGGAGAAATGTGCTAATATACTACTATAATTCTATGTTGAATCCTATCTTCCTTTCTCTCTGATGCCATGTACCAATATTTTATGGTTTTACACTCTTATTAATCTCTGATACTTGAGATGTTTTTTATCTTAGTGTAATAACCATATTATATATGACATCTATCTTTAATACATACTGGCATAATTTGTGATTATCAAAAGGGGGGGATTGTTGGAGTCACCTGTTTTGATAATCCCAAATCATGTTTAAATATTGATCATTATATATTAAGTCAGTTACTAATCTTTTTAATATACATTTATAATTATCTTATCCTAAAAAATGTACACTCTTAAGTCTCGTGACCTTGCTGATCATCTTACTGTTTACATTTATCTAAATGTATGTTCACTGTTAAAGGCTACTAGTAAGAGCCTTTTGTTCAAGGTCACCGTTATAGCTCACTGTTGCACGAAGTCACTGATCCTAGAATGTTACTATTGAAGATCTACAGTCATTTTTGGAAGCTACCGATACAAGGTTACTGTCACAAGTCTACCGTTGATCTGCTTATCAAAGCTCACAAGACAAAGAGTTATTGTCACAAGGTCACTGATCTGACAAAACTTCTGTTAGAAGTTCACTGTTAGACTCTTTCTCAAGTCTTCTATTGAGAACCTCGCTGTTCCGGTCTACAGTTGGACATGTCTACCATTAGAAGGCTCTCGTTAGAAAACTCCTACTGTCGAGATAGTCCACTGATTGACATATTCCACTGTTAATGAAACTATCTGTTGAGATAAGTCTACCGATGAATCTCATAGTTGAAGAGCCTACCGATGAAGCTCATAGTTGAATAGCCTACCAATGAAGTCCAAGGTTGGAAAGACTACCATTGAAGTCTACCTTTAACATGAATCGGCTACCAGTATAATAATATTCTATTCTTACAAATTTTATTAATACTATTATAATGGTCATGTTTGGAAAAATTAATACACCTGACATTATTTAATGTTATTTGCAGGCATATCAGGATACAGTACAATGTACGAGGAAGACCACATGGGGTTGAAACATTTCTCTTGGAATCCCATGCTGAACCAAATGAGAAAAATCTGGATGGGAAAAGAGTATATATATGAGAAGAAAGAGACATTAATATGATGGAGAATAGAATGAATATACACAGAACATCAGAACACTCATAAGAGAGAAACATACACAATCTGAAGAAAAACCCTCAAGCACTCATTCAGAAGAACACATATCTTTAAAAGGATCAATTTAAATAATCTCATTCAAGATTTAGTGGTGCGCTGTATAGATTTTCAAACACAAAAAGGTGATCATCTTTACATCTGGAAGCCTGGAAGTTGTGACACTCTATTTTGGAGTCAACATGGAGAGAAGGACAAAAACTCCACTTTCTTCATTCCAACAAGTCCAGAGCTGATCTTCCAACATAATTGAGCATTCTAAAACTTATTCCAACTATCATTAGCTCTACTGTGTTTTTAAATACTTTACATTTTTGAGCAGTGTGTATGTGTTACACACACTAACATTTTCCCTTGAATTGAGGGATACTGAAAATCCATATACCAAACTCTCTTTACACTTTTTTCCCACATATAATTGTGGAAGAATCCTAGCGTGGCTTTGTAGTTTATTTTTCCCACGTAGAACTATGGTAGAGGTTGCAAAACCTGGACATTTTGTGAAAACTGTTGTAAAGCCCGATACAGGTTGTGTATCACTTTTTAATAAAATTGCTTAGTGGCAGGTGATCACCAAGTGGAGAGGACTAGGTCTTGACTTAATACTGAACCTCTTGTTTAAATTGATGTGTTCATCTTTAATTTAATCTGTTTACATTTATCCGCTGCTTGTATTTGCAAAGACAGAAATCTGTTTTAACATTCACTCTGATAGTTAGTTCTGGTTAGTGCGTATATCTAACGTGTTTAGTAAACTTGTTTCAAAAGTCGAATTAGTTCTCATACTGATTCAAATGAGGAGTAATAAACCTTTGAGAAACCTGTTGAACAATAAGTAACTTATATCTCTACTTCCTTAATTGACTGGGCTTTTTTAATTTGGTGGTTTTTAATCCTACAAGTTTTTAACAGAAATTTTAATTGGAACTCAATTCACCCCCCCCCCCTCTTGAGTATCCACTCTTACCAACATAGGTCAATAATAAATCTCAATATAACTTTGGGACATGTGATAAGTTAATTGGATAACATTTATAATATTATTTTTACCCTTAATTACCCAATTTACACTTAACTGTGGTAATAAAATTAATATGTTTACTATTCATATTATGCAAAAAATAAAGGGAAAAATTTAATGAATTTTTAAAATTATGATTTAAAATAGTGAATCTAGTTTTTTAATATTCAAAATATAGAAATGTCTAAAATGAATTTTAAATTAATCATTTAGACAAAGAGAAACAACAGGTTTTTAAGGTAAAAATTGTTCAAAAGATTAATATGTGTTTATATCAAAATTTAATATGAAAATGAAGATGATGAAATAAATTGGATTAATAGATTTATAATTTATCTAATTTAACTTTAAAATCATTTTAAAATATAAAATATTTGTATAAATTATTTATATGGAAAGGAAATTTTCAATTAAAATGCATTATTTTGCACTATTTATTAAAAAATGAAACTTCTTAGATAAATACCAAAAATTGAACCTATGATAATTTTGACATTACACATTAAAAACTAAATTTTATTTTTCCAATACAATTTATAAATGTATCAAAAAAATATATTTCAAATATTTTTTCATTTAAAGGTGGAAAAAATTCCTTTTATAAAAATAGAGCATTTAATTCATAAAATTGTATTTATTGGTATTTTATGACTATAAGTATTACTAAATGAATTTATAAATATTTTATTAAATGCATTAAAATTTTATTATAGTATGATAAAAAAATAATATTTATTAATTTTATTTATTATGGAATAATTCCTTCGGGGGGAAAATTTATAAAAACACATCCCTTATATTCAATTGGTTTTTATTTTCATTTCTAATTAATCGGTAACCAAAAAAAAATTCAATAAAAATTTGTAACCATATTTTCATTATTTATTAAATATTATTCATTTCTATTATTCCAATGGATGGGTGAAAACTATCATATTAAATATTGATATTATATTTTTATTTTATAAAACACATTCTTGCATGTAACTAACATTATCACGTGATGTTGCATGCAATGCAAGATAAAAATTTTGTTGCATATAATAATAAAAAAAATATGAATTTCTTATAGAAAAATTTATAAAATTATATAATTAATTATAAAGAATACATTTCTTAAAATATCATGGTGTTACATCCTTCCCCCTTAAAATTAATTACTCACTGGAAATTTTTATCGGTTATTAAATGATTAAAATTTTTAAAATTTCTTTATTGAAACTCACATAGAAGAAAATAAATAAGTAAGAAATCCTTTAAAAGAAAAAGGTGAAAAATTTAATGTCACTGGATGTTAATCATAACTACAATTCCATATTCAGGAAACATAGATAGGAAATTAAAACATGGGTTTTCAAGGGAAAACTAATTCTCATGGACTAGTTGAGAGTGATAGAGAAGTTGGTCAAGATGATGTCAATGAAAACAAAACCATCAGATAAATAAGTTTGGATAAAGAGATTTATATCATCAAAAAATATGGTAATAGGATAAGATTTTGTTTCTAGATAATTTTCCTAATGTTTAAGGAATATTTCACCATTATGATAGAAACAATAATGAAATATAGTTACTTTTAATGTATATTTTCATCCATTAATATATTCAAACCATAAACGCACCTTTTTATTTAATTAATGAATATTAATTTCGTTTTTTATTAAACAACTAAAATCAACATATAAAGATCAAAAAATTATCAAAATAATGATAATCTCTTCCTTTGGTCATCATGAATTATTCATAACCAAAATGGTTATAACAAGATAAGATAATTACCCAAAATGTGTAAACCATCAAATGAAGAAAAACTACTTTTAGACTCCAAAATTAAATAGTTATGCATAATTTTAAACATATATCATTTAAAAAATAAATATCCTTACAATTACTTAAAAAATTCTAGACTAAGATTGAAATCCACAAATCATAAGGATTTAATCGCATAGTTTTCCAAGATAATTTTAACATTTATCTCCAAAAATTAAAATAACACTTAACACATCATTACAAAAATATTATTTCATAAACAATATAATCTCCAATGATGATAACCATTTCCTAAATCACCATAATTCCACAATAAAATCATATATTATTCTAAAATATATTTCAAAGTTTATTCCTCAAAAAAAATCCCATAATATTATGTTTGACTAATCTTATAGGGTTAAAAAAATAGTAATCCACTTCCAAAATAAAATTATCAAAAAAAAAATATTTCTGATAAATTATATGTTCCCAAATTGTAACAAGCCATGATTACCTCAAAAATAAGTTTCTCCAAAATTATCGTATTTACCCTAAAATGTCACAATAGAAAGCCTCAAAATGGTTCTATGACACTAAACTTATGATCAACCTTAAAATTACAACCAGTGAAGATATTTATAACTATTATGAAGAAATATTCATATCCAAAGTTGTATAAATCATCATTTGATACCAACTATAACATCCTAGGACCCTCACTTCCAGATCTTGTGTGGAAATCCATAACTTTACATTTCTGGCATTAATATTGATACTTTTGACCCAAATTTTTCATTTAAACCTTAAAACATAAAAACTAAAACAAGGATCAGTTAAAAACATGATGACCTTTACGTTTATAGTTTTAAAGAATTTATATAAACTCATACCTAAATAATTCACATGAATTTAATTGATCATTTTCCCCACTTAACCCCTCATTTCTTATTTTACATTAGGTTATCAATATCATTATTGTGAAATATATTATACAAATAAATCATTCAACAACATTTTTTATAACCTGGGTAAAATTAAACATGATAAGGGGCAGATCGAATTCTCAGAAAGGTTAAACATAATCATTGTCAAATAAATATCATCAATGATTATAAGAGTTCAAAAGGGTATGATGACCTAATCATAGTGTATGAGAGAATAATAGAATAACTCATACACATCAATACCTAGATCATAAAAAATTAAAATATGGAAAAGAAAAGAGTTATTAGATTCAAATATCAGGATCCATGTGATATCAATCTCAGTCATGATAAACATTATAAACTCATAGCAATCATAAATTAAATATTTACATAACTTGGGATATCATTTTAATTTCAATTTTACAATCACATTTACAATTTGATTAATTATACGGTTGAATTCCAATCCCAATTAATTTGAGTGATATCATAGACCCACGCATCATTGGTTTATCACATATCTACCCATCATTATTTTATCACAGAACCAGTCATCATTGGTTTATCATGGAACCACCTACAACTGTTTTATCACAAAACTACTTGTAAAATTCCTAAGTATCGATACAAAATAATAAAGCATAAATTATTGAATGTCATCATGAAATCATTAGAAATATTTATAACCCATTCATTATTTTAATTACCCTTGGAAAAGAAATAGGTTCTATAAAAATCTCATTGAAACATGATTAACATGTGGAAAAGAAACAGGTTCCATAACAATCTAATTGAAGAAATATTATTCCATCAAAAAAAGGATGAAGATAGAATAATTGAAAAATTTCCCCAATATTGAATATGTGACAATAAGGGATGTAAACGTTCATGAATGGAATTACTACTAAATGGTAGTTAAAAGAATTTTGAGAGAAATATAGTTTTCATTTTAAAAATCACTATTTAAAACCTAAAACATTTCAAAAATAAATTTTATTTAAAAATATCATTTGAAGATTATAAAGTAATAATTTAAAGAATAATTAAAATATTTCTTGGCATTTAAAATAACTTTTTGAAAACATTTTTAGAAAACATATATTGGGAGAAAACTATTTTTTGACCGAAAAAGATATTTTTCCTAAAAATATGCTTTTGGACTATTGAGTACATAAAGAGATAAAAATGAATGAAAAAACATATTATTATGTCATAAACATAGTATATGAAAATTAATGGGATTTTAAAATTTTATGATAATAATATTTCAACATTGGAGGCTAAATCACAAACTATCCTGATAAACGATGAGATTATAACATGAAACTCTTACCACTTGGGTAACAATGAAAATAAAAACCCCATGGGATTTCATTCAAATATAAAATTTCATCAGAATAAATAAACTCATGATATTACATGTAAAATGGTATGAATATAAACTTCAAAAATGATGATATGTGTATAACACAACATAATTCTCAAGGAAGGAATAATTATCACAAAACATTATTACCAATTTAATATCATTGAATCTATAAAACCCTTGAAAGATATATCTATAAATATATATTTAAATCCAAAAAAAATAATATTATAATAATCATATAACAAATTCATGTGAATTATATTCACCACACATCAAAAATAAGTGGTTAATAAGGAATATATCTCAATGAAAGAAAAGTGAGACGAGAAAAACCCTTGCCTTAAGTCTGATTCGTCACGGTTTTTCATTATATTCCAGAATAATAAACATAGGATAATTATTTACTTGATTTATAACCTTTTAAATGTTTATTATTAATTTTATATCACTTTTACAATGCTATATCAATTACTTAATTATTTAACTTCATACTGCATGTTCTGATGATATTCTCTACATTACTTGAACATGATTTTGGTATGATGTTAAAAGTCAAAGTGGTATTTAGTGAATTATCTCTCAAATTATATTAATGATATAATAATAACTTATAAACCTCATTTATACTTTAAAATTTATCCGTTACATTTGGTTATGAAAAATTAACTACGTTACAATCATGGATACGATAGGTCATGCATACGCATGAGTAATGTTTTCGATTTTCAATGATCATTATGGAAAGAAGGTAATTATCATTGTATCATCCCAGAATGCTAATAATAGAATTATTATCATATTAATAATTTTTGTATACTTATATATATCATCCATGCGATGTGTTGATGAAACATGAATCAGATCACTTCTTGGAGGCGATAATTAACATATATGCATGAATGATGTTATCATTTTTATGTGCATGGAAAGGTAAGAACATAAATGATATACTATGTTTTCACTATGATAAATATTTAATGAATATAATATATAATATTTCAATCAATAATTATTACGTGTCTTCAGATATGGTGATGGAAAATTATTTTCATCGGTTCACGAGGTGGTAGTCCTCCGTACAAACGAATGATATCTTCATTTCTTGTTTGATGTAAGTGTAGATGGATTTAGATAGTGATATTAAGATAATATATATATATATATATTGGATAATTTAGATATTATTTCATCATGGATGAATAATATTTTAAGGACGTGGATGAATAATCAAAATATAAAATCATAATTAAAAATTATACATCTTCTTTAGAAATCCTTTATTTCTTAATGCCTAAAGGAAAATAAGGATGGAAATATTCAGAAAATAAGAGATATAAAATTTGGGGAGGATATATTGAAAGGTATTCTAGAATATATTGGCTGAACCAAAAAGGTTTTTAATTTTTAAGAAAAGAGTATAATATTTACCCTTTTATAAGAGAGTGTAGGGGAACTCTTGAAATTCTAACAATATTAAATTAATATAAATTATTATATTTTTAATGGGTAAAAACTGATTTATTTAGAATATAGGATTATTAAATGAATAGATAAATTCATCAAATTAAAAATTTACATTTTTTAAATCCTTATCTTTGAGTTTTAACCCTTGTTTAACCCCTTTAACTCTTACCGTGACAACATGTGTTGTTAATCTATGAGGTTTAATATAGTTACCATAAAATGAAAAACGAATAATAAATGAATAATGGATGATTATTTAGATTATATACCAATAATTTGGCCAAAATTTAGATTTTTAATAATTTTATATAATTTAACAGTATAGTATTTATTTTAAAATATTATAAATGTCGATTTTGAAATTATCCATTAAATAACATTTTAAAAATAACAAAAAAACAAGATATAATCTAACCAACTATTCTAATAAATCCAAAATATTTCAAGTTAATCTATAAAATTTTTGGATGACATTTATTATCTCAAAACATTAATTTTATTTTTTATTATCATTTATCTAATTTTTCCCATTAATTGAATAATTACTGCATCACCACTATAGAACTATTTAATGCAATTCATTTATCACTAAAAAATATAAATAATCTTTTAAGATGAATATTTAAATTTTATACATCAAAGTAATCTTTATAGTGTAGAATATATTCAAAATAATCATATATTATAAATTTTATAGTTATCAAAAACATAAGTATGCTATATTTGACATTTCATAAAATAAAATACTATTAGGGGATTAAAGTTATCCAATTACATCAAATAGGTGATAAATTAGACCCAATTATGGTTTTGTTCATAAATAACTCAAATAAATTGGTAAAATTATAAAGATAATTAGATAATGTTTATAATATTATCTTTACCCTTTATTACTCGATTTACCCTTAACTGTGGGAGAAAAATTAACATGTTCTCAATTAATATTGACCAAAAATAATAGGGAACTATTTTATAAATTTATACCATAGGATTCAAAATATAGAATCAATTTTTTAAATGTAAGAACACATAAGGGGTTTAAATTAATTTATAATTATTCCTGTATAAGGGAAGAAACAAGTGGTTTTTAAGGTAAAAATGTTCAAATGTTTGAAATATTTTTATATCCAAATTTAATATGAAAATTATTCCAGTGAAATAAAATGAGTTAATAGATGTATAAATTACCAATTTTTAATTTAAAAAAATTAAAATATAATTTATCATTATAAATTATTTAAATGAAAAGTCAATTTTTAATTAAAATGATATATTTTTCACTATTCATCAAAAACTGAAACATCTGAGAAAAATACCAAAAATTTACCCTAAGTTAATTTTGACATTAAAAATTAAAAAATAATTTTTATTTTGTCCAATATAATTTATAAATTTTTAAAAAACTATATTTAAAACAAGTATTCCATTAAAAGGTGGGAAAAATAAATTTAAAAAAATATAGTTCTCTATGCTTAAAATTTGATTTTTTTTATTTTAGGCCTATAAATATTTTTGGATGTATTAAAAATTGATTTATTATATAACATAAAAATTTAATTTATTAATATAAAATTCTTTTATGGGGAAAATGGATTTTCCTAAAAACATATCCTTTATAATGAATTGGTTTTTATTTTCATTTCTAATTAATTGGTAACAAATGAATTATTTATATAAACATGTTTAAACCCATTTTTAGTAATTTGGTTAATTTTATTGATTCCATCCATTCCAACATCTAGGTAATAACTATCGTATTAAATATTAATATTATATTATTATCCTGTAAAACTCAGTCTTTCTTATAACACACATTATCAATGAAAAGTGATGTTGTGTGCAACGCAAGGTAAACAAATTGTTTAACATAATGAAATATAAACTATGAAGTATTTTGAAATTAAGATTTAAAATAATTTAAAATAATTTTAAAGAATACATTTCTTAAAATAACTAGATTTTACACATTATATAGATGTTTTATGATTATTTTGACAAAAGAGTGTTTTGGCATTCAGTTTCTTGAATAACTTTTTATTAGTGACATTCCCATTAAATATTCACTTTCATATGATCATTGGACATTAAATTTACCCTAAATAGACATATTATTTATCATAGTGGTTTTTATTTCCTAAACCATATATCACATCAATATATTCTATTCTACATTGAATTTTATTTGATTATCTAGGGAAACGTTGATAAATATATATTATTTAATTTATATATAAATTTTATTACAATGAAAATTGTTAATAAATAAAATCAATGATAAGATATATGAAGAATTCATTATAAATGCATTGACAGGTGGATCCCAGAATTATATATACTCTCGATGCATCAAAAATCGTACGTGGAAATCAATAACATATCATAAAACATGTTTCAACCTGTAGTTTTAAATATTATTTTGAGATGTCTTGAAAGAAAAGTTATCATGATTCCTCAGATCATGAGATATATTTATTAATAATTTCATTTATTGAGAATTAAATTATTTTTTTCCATCATATTTTCACAATTATATTATCTCTGCATGAATTTAATTATTATCTTATTGATTAAATGGTAGGTGTTTTCAGTTATTTATCCTTCCAAATTGATTAAGCCTTCTATATTCATGATAATCAAGTAATTTAAATGGAATTTGTGTTCATATATTTACATTTATAAATTTAATATTCCTTATACAATCAAAATAGTTATGTTATTGATTAAATGGAATGTGGGTTCAGATATTTACCTTCTATATTGATTAAGCCTCATATATTAATGATATTCTGGTTATTTAAATGGAATGTATGTGAAGTTTTTTACGGTACCATGTTAATTAAACGTATTTATTCATGATATATTTTACTTTACATAACTATTACTGAGCATCTGAGATCACCCCTATTTTTCTTCCATTCCCAAGAATCCAGGAAGTATTATATGTACTATATAAAAGGATATGGGAAAGAGAATAATGATATTCTCAAAAAAAATTATATAATTATTTTTAATTCAAATATAATAAAATACTCAAGTATGTATCTAGTTTACCAAAACTACAAAAGTATTCATTTATTCAAGATGTGATTAAATGTATCTTATGATAATATAATAAAGAAGACACTGCATTTATGTTACTTCGGTATGAGTCGTTTGAGTTATGGATTTTGTACATTGTTTATGATGGGTTGAGCTCTATTATAGCTCAAGATATGAAGGGTTTAACCCCATTATAGCTCATGTTTGATCTTTATATAGCTTATATGAAGGGTTTATCCCAAATATAGTCCATTGGTGAGCCTAATGAAGCTTATATGGAGGGTTAAACCCGTTATAGATTATTTGTGATCCCGATATTTCTTATATAAATGGATGGGCCCCATTATAGCTCATACAAAATTTGTGATCCCAATATAGCTTATTTGATTTGTGATCCCCATTATATTTCTCTTATGAATTTGTTAATGATTATATTAGTTTTTTATGGTTATTCCTATTAAATCGGAGGACCGATGAGCCCGTAAGGGGATCTGTGCATTAGGTTTTCCTCTCGTCATCGCCTCCTTCATCGAGGGTTGTCGCAGAGCTTCCTTATTCATGCTCGGTGGGTTCGTGGCGGTGGATCATCGGTTATGGGGTGTCAGCGACTTCGGGGACTCGGCCATCTCGGCCATCTGCACTGCGGCTATCCACTTCTTCCCCAACTCCTTCTTCGCTGGACTGGGTTTCTCAAGGCGGTGCGGTGTGGGTCTGCGGCCAAGAGACAGATTCAGCGCCTTGATTCTGCCACTGTGTCTCCTGTGGGTGCATTTCGTGGTTCGTCGCAGCCTCTGCGTGCAACTGGGATGGCGGCGATGGGATCTACCTACGGCTGTTCTCCATTCCGGCATCTGGTTATGGTTTTCCATTTTAGGTTTCTTGAGGCCTTTCTTGGTTTGGAATGCGGCTACGTTTGTGAGGCAGCGGTGGTTTTGTTTTGTCGATTCATGATTTGGATGAGGTTTATTTCTATGATTTTTTTGTTGAAATGTCGATCTAGTCTTGGGTCATTCGTTTCTGGTTTTAGTGGTGGCTGTTTGATATCTCCACGGCGTGGTAAATTTTAACAAGGGTGGTTCTTCTATGATGGGGGTTTGATGAAGCGGGTGAAGGTTTTTTCAGTGTGATGTTTTGAAGATGCATCATTTGAGGGGTGATGTCTGTCGATGGTGTTGAAAGTGACGATGAGGTGGTTTGATGGCGGGGGTGTGGCTCAAGGAGCCTCGAATTTCAAGAATCTGTGTCCTGAGGTGTATCGGCATGGCTATGATGCTTTTTTCCATTTTGAATCAAGTGGATTTCTTTTTTAATTTGGTGATCTGGTAATTTGGTGTATGTCCTGGTTCCCGCTTACACATAAAGTGGATTTTGAAAATCAAATAAAAATATAATTTTCAGTTAGGTTATTCCAATTAAATGAGGTTTCATAGAATTTTATGAATATGATGCTCTATGATGCCTAAAAGTGTATTGGTTTTGAAGATTTTCTTTGTGAAAAAAGAGTGCATGTATTTCATTTGATTTTTTTATTTCATAAATTCAAATAAAATTTAATACAAAGGTAAACATTACATTGGTTTTCATTTTTTATTGGACTAATTGTTTAATTTTTTTTATGTATCTTACTGAGAATTTTTTGATCAATTATTTTTTTCTAAAATCACATGTATTCTAGATAGGTATGGGAAATTAATAATTCAAGTTGAATGTATTAAATATTTTTCATTAAAAAAATCATTTTTTACCTTAAAAGTTTTATATTATCGGAAAATTAATACTCAATAGAAGTGTAGACATTATACTATATGGTTTTGTTAGGTATTTGTTATGACCTAAATCTATAAAACTATAAACTGAAAAAATGATCCAAAAAGTGAAAAAAGTGAATTCTTAAATAAAACTCATAATTATGTAATGTTTAAGGTCATTTCCTTGTAGTGATTTTTTTTATCATTTCATATGTAATCAAAATAGTATGAAAATATTCCAATGGATTTTTTCTAGAATCTATGTATTAAAATATAGATGATTTGGAATAAAAATTTCAGAAAGATAGAAGATATATTTTTGAATATCATGGAATCCTTAAGATTCTCACTAAAACCTCTAATGGTGACCACCACTTTTGATAAACTTACTTAAAAATTAATCATCATGTATTTGAAGGGACTATACATAAAATGTCAAATATTTATTTTATAAAATACACATTTACTTCATATATTTTCATTAATATTTCACATATTCCTTTAATTATCTTAATCCCCATGAACATAGCAAGTTTATTCTCTAAACTTAAGGAAATAATTCTATTTATAGCTCTACCATCATTCTTCATGTTCTTTTGATCAACCATTTTCAACCTAAAACCTTCCATCCAAGAAAAGTTTTCATTTATTTCCACTTAAATAACATCAAATCCAATTTAAAATAGGTATAATAATGGTTTATACATCCAAATATGATAGTTATTTAAATAAAATGTTACAATTATATTTCAATTAAAAAAATTGTGGTCTATTATAGCCACAAATTTGAGAACCACTTCCAATTTAAAAAACATGCCACTTATTTATAATAATATTCAAATATATTTCCATATTCTAAGGAAAAATAGAGAAGTAATATGATAAAAAAATATTGGGGAAACCAAGATATTAATTGGTATTAGGGTCATCACAAATTTGTTGAGATTTGGTGTGAATGATTGAATATATTTAATTATTTTTTCCACCACTAAGAACCCTTCCTTTATTATTAAAATTAATGACTTTATTTTTTTTACATTTATACTATATCAAGAAATACATATACAATGAGCATGGAGAACTTGTATTTTTTCACTACTCAAAATGAATGCATATATCCTTGTAATGATCCAATAAACAAAATATTAGATTATCCACTAATCATTATGAATAAAAATGAGGACGAATCATCCCTGAAAATGTATTATAGAAACAATACCTCAAAAATAATATAATATTCACACAAATAATTAAACAGTAATTTTAAAATTTATGATAAAAATAATCCGAAACCACCAATAAGACATTCCACTTAGTTACAGATGATTAACAACTCTTTTTTTCTTCTTCAGACACTAATATTTTTATCAAACAATGAGTGATCATAATTTCATAAAACCCATATTACTCTACATTTCTTTACCAAGAAAATTTAATAAAAGTGTAACCTAAAATTTTTAATCAATAATAATAAACTCAGAATATTGATACATATATCAAATCAACCATCATATTATTTCATAGAATACTCTATGTGCACATCCAAGTATTCATACTTCATGATATTAGTTTTGATTAAGATCCTCTAAACATATCTTCTCTCTTGAGTTTCTACTTCTTCATATTACTATGATTTTCCTGATAACAAATCATAAAAATATATCCTTTACACAATTATATATCATTTTAACATTAAATTATTCCACTTTAATTGGTAATTTTAATTTTAAATTATAATCACAAGGACAAAATTTTCATTAACTACTTCTACTTAAAAAAACCATTGTATCATTCCTTTGTTTTTTTAAACATTTATATGATTTTAGGATATTACATTAGGATTTTTAGTTACCCTTAAACCATAAATTGAGCCAAATTAATAAAGACACTCAAATATCAATTTCCTCTAGACCATGGTGTGTTGATCTTCCACCACGCCATAACTATTTTCTGATTCTTAAAAATTATTATATTATTTACCATGGCCACACTGATCTCACCACGGGATAATTCGTGTCATTTTTCATCAAAAAAAGGGATCATGACCATATTTAAATAACATATATTCCATTATCAGGGATGATAAATTTTTTTCCCATACTATAGGTTATTAAAGTGATACCATCAAATAGTTCTCCCTATTTCAATTCATATATTATCACCATGACCAAGATGCATGTTTCTATTGTCTTGGGGCCTGATTCTCTTGATGTATCAAACCATGGTTATAAAAAATAAACAATTTAATAGTACGTATAACTTTTTATCTTACATAGGAACCATTATTTACTCATTATGGCATAGAAAAACTCATCATGGTGATCAATAATTTTTATAACTGCTAAAACAACTGAAAATCACAGTTCATGGTTTGAACTCCTCATTTAATCCTATGATAAGAACTTTTTTGTTTTAATCACAACACTAGGGAAAATTTATTACATCTATCCTCATAACATATAGAATATAAATAATAACAATATATATTATTGGGTTTAAATAAGCAATTTTCATTTAATACTATCATTATAGAATGTTGAAGTAATTTTATATTGTATAGTGATACCAACATTCACATCTAACACCTCCTAACATTATATATTACATCCAAACATGATCCATCACATCCAACCATAAGAAGGAATTTTAAATAAACTAAAAACACAAAAATTCACCTATGATTGAATGCGATTTTTTATCATGTTTTGAAAAAAAAATTGAAATAAAAAAATATATTATCATCACACAACACTGCAATTTCACATTTTCCATAAATCAACAATTCATCCTTTAAAAAAAATATCTCCTTGAAAACAACAATCCTCGATTAAATTCATACCGAAAATATATTTTTCTATTCCAAAACAATAACTATTGTTTGTACAAATATATAATTAAATAAAATATTTTCATTATTAATAGCCAATGTATTGAAAAGAGGATAATGGATGATGTGTTGTTGTTCCCTGTTTTGAGAATTTAGATAGTTCTTTGCCTTTAATAATGATACAATTAAAAAATAGATTATAAAAAAATATAGTTATATAGATAACACTTTATATGAATTAAACATAGAAAAAAATAATCATAACTCACAACTGATAGCCATGTAGAGAGCTAATTGTAAATGATGTTTGTCACATCATTTTTTAATACAGCATCGCCATCCTTTCATCATATGTGATCTTAACACAACCTAATTATAACAATCTATATAATAATTAACCCATAATTACCTAATTTATGAAAAATAAATCACTTTATTATATTTATATGATAATTTAGTTGTAGAGTTTTAGAGTGATGGGAAAATAATTTATTAAATAGGGTACACTAAAACATAATGTCTAGTTTTTTCGACTATAACATGCTTCATAAATTCACAATTCCATTTCATTCATGACACACAATCTTCGTTCAAGGAAAATTTCCATTATTTATAGTTAGCCATTAATAATATATCATACTCATCTTTATTCCATCTAATTTGAAAGCATGTGATGAGTATAAAAATATTATTAAGTGATATAAAAATAATTAAATACTATTAGTCCATAGAAAACAAGAAAACCCATGAAAATGATTGCCTTTTTCATAATAAAACTCAATGAACATAAATAAAACATATAAACATGTGAAAATCATCCATTTATCAAGGAATTCCTTTGATACTATTTTAAATCATGATGGCTTCATGAGGAACATGGGAACTAATGATAATATTTATTTTAAAAACAAGTTATTCAAATTTTAATATTTATAAATATCCATTTTCTCATAAAATAAAAATATTTCCATCAAAAAAATTGGATGTCATTGACTAAGAATCTATAAGAATCACATTAATAACCAAAATTCACTCATTTCTTCCCCATTTTAGAATTAGTGATACAAAGTTATTTCACTACGGCAAAAAAGGCATTTAGCGGTGGTTTTTTTCATTTCGCGGCAGTTTAAACAGCCACTAAATCGATTGGCGGCGGTTTTGAAAAACCGCCGTGAAATCGTGCGTCGGGAAACTATTCACGGCGGTTTTCAATACCGTCGCAGAACGTTTCGCGGCGGTTTTTTAGCGGCGGTTTTTTTTATTTTTTTTTATTTTTTTATTTTTTTAAATTTTATATATTTATTTATTTATTTATTTATTTATTTATTTATTTATTTATTTATTTATTTATTTATTTATTTATTTATTTATTTATTTATTTTTCGTATTTATTTTATTTATTTATTTTTCATATTTATTTATTTATTTATTTTTCATATTTATTTATTTATTTATTTATTTATTTATTTATTTATTTATTTATTTATTTATTTATTTATTTATTTATTTATTTATTTATTTATTTTATTTATTTTATTTATTTAATTTCGTGCACATCTCATGCAATATAAAGAAATTCTGCGTTTGGTGAGATTTGAACCCCTAACATCTTGCATATTTTCCAAAGACTTTACCACTCCACCAAGCTCGCCATGTGGTTAATAAACAGAATTTAATATACTTATATATATTAATTGAAAAAACAAATAATATATAAATAATAGATATAAGCTCAATAATAATAAATAATAAATAATAAATAATAAATAAATATAAATAACAAATAATAATTATATATAAATAATAAATAAATAATAAATAATAATTAATAAATAATAAATAATAAATAAATATAAATAACAAATAATAAATAAATATAAATAATAAATAAATAATAAATAATAAATAATAAATAATAAATAATAAATAATAAATATTAAATAATAAATAATAAATAATAAATAATAAATAATAAATAATAAATAATAAATAATAAATAATAAATAATAAATAATAAATAATAAATAATAAATAATAAATAATAAATAATAAATAATAAATAATAAATAATAAATAATAAATAATAAAGAAATATAAATAACAAATAGTAAATAAATATAAATAATATATAATTATAAATAATAAATAATAAATAATAAATAAATATAAATAATAAATAAATAAATATAAATAATATATAATAAATAATAACTAATAAATAATAAATAATAAATAATAAATAATACATAATAAATAATAAATAATAAATAATAAATAATAAATAATAAATAATAAATAATAAATAAATATAAATAACAAATAATAATTAAATATAAATGATAAATAAATAATAAATAATAAATATTAAATAATAAATAATAAATAAAGATAAATAATAAATAATAAATAATAAATAATAAATAATAAATAATAAATAATAAATAATAAATAATAAATAATAAATAATAAATAATAAATAAATAAGAAATAATAAATAAATATAATTAATAAATAAATATAAATAATAAATAAATAAATATAAATAATAAATAATAAATAATAAATATAAATATAAATATAAATAATAAATAATAAATATAAATAATAAATAATAAATAATAAATAATAAATAATAAATAATAAATAATAAATAATAAATAATAAATAATAAATAATAAATAATAAATAATAAATAATAAATAAATATAAATAAGAAATAAGAAATAAATATAAATAATAAATAATAAATAAATATAAAAAATAAATAAATAAATATAATTAATAAATAATAAATAATAAATAAAAATAAATATAAGCAATAAATAATAAATATAAATAATAAATAATAAATAATAAATAATAAATAATAAATAATAAATAAATATAAATAATAAATAAATAAATATAAATAATAAATAAAAAATATAAATATAAATAATAAATAAATATAAATAATAAATAATAAATAATAAATAATAAATAATAAATAATAAATAATAAATATAAATAATAAATAATAAATAGTAAATAAGAAATAAGAAATAAATAATAAATAATAAATCATAAATAATAAATCATAAATAATAAATCATAAATCATAAATAATAAATAATAAATAATAAATAATAAATAATAAATAATAAATAATGAATAATAAATAATAAATAATAAATAATAAATAATAAATAATAAATAATAAATAATAAATAAATATAAATAATAAATAATAAATAATAAATAGATATAAATAATATAAATAATAAATAATAAATAAATATAAGTAATAAATAAATAAATATAAATAATCAATAATCAATAATAAATATAAATAATAAATAATAATAAATAATAAATATAAATAATAAATAATAAATCATAAATAATAAATCATAAATCATAAATCATAAATAATAAAACATAAATAATATATAATAAATAATAAATAATAAATAATAAATAATAAATACATAATAGATATAAATAATAAATAATAAATAATAAATAATAAATAATAGATATAAATAATAAATAATAAATAATTTATAATAAATAATAAATAATAAATAATAAATAATAAATAATAAATAATAAATAATAAATAATAAGTAATAAATATTAAATAAATAAATATAAATAATAAATAATAAATAAAAAATAAAAAATTATAAATTATAAATTATAAATATAAATAAATATAAATAATAAATAAATATAAATAATAAATAATAAATAAATATAAATAATAAATAATAAATAAATATAAATAACAAATAATAAATAAATATAAATAATAAATAATAAATAAATATAAATAATAAATAATAAATAATAAATAATAAATGATAAATGCTAAATGATAAATAATAAATAATAAATAATAAATAACAAATAATAAATAATAAAAAATAAAAAATAAATATATATAAATAATAAATAATAATTATTAATTAATAATTAATAATTAATAACTAATAAATAAATATAAATAAAAAATAAAAAATAATAAATAAATATAATAAATAAATAATAAATAATTGATTATAAATTATAAATAAATATAAATAATAAATAATAAATAAATATAAATAATAAATAATAAATAAATATAAATAATAGTTAATAAATAAATATAAATAATAAATAATATATAATATATAATATATAATATATAATATATAATATATAATATATAATAAATAAATATAAATAATAAATATAAATAATAAATAATAAATAATAAATAATAAATAATAACTAATAACTAATAAATAATAACTAATAAATAATAACTAATAAATAAGTATAAATAATAAATATAAAATATAAAATATAAAATAATAAATAAATATAATTAATAAATAATAAATAAATATAAATAATAAATAAATATAAATAATAAATAATAAATAATAAATAATAACTAATAAATAAATTAAAGTATATGATAAATAATAAATAATAAATAATAAATAATAAATAATAAATAATAAAGGAAACACATGAAAAGGTATGAAAAGACGTGATAAGGGATGAAAAATCATGAAAACGCATGAAAAAGGATGGAGAAGAATATGAAGATTGAGGAATTAGAAAGAATGAGAACGCATGAAAACTCGTGACAACTCTGAAAAACTCCTTAATAATTCAAAATAATCATCATAATAACCCATAAAAACCATTGATAAAGATAACAAGTCATGGAAACCCAAATAAACAGTAATAAATGGAGCTACCCTTAAAACTCGTCAAAACAGTCATAAAGAGACAAAAACATTGGACTCACATTAACGGAGATAACTTATGATCCAAGAGTCCATTTTAGATCCGCGACCTGTCAAATCAATGATCTTGAAACGATCTTCAACCTGAAAGGTGAAAGAGTTCGAATGGACAGGCGGATCGGAAGTTATGACCATTTAAAAAAAGTTGACGGGGAACGGGTGCGAGAAACGAGGCATTGAAAAACATAACAAACCTGATACTCACTAAAAAGGCCATAACATATGATCTAGGAGTGCATGTGGGCGTCGCAACCAGTCAAACTGAAGCTAATGGAACGAGCTATGATCTGGCAGGTGGAGGAGGTCGAACTGACACGCCGATCGAAAGTTAGGTCTGTTTGAAGACAAGTTCGACGGGACACCGGTGACGGAAACAGGGTTTTGGAGGCCTTCGGAGGGGTTTTTGGGGTTGAAAAACACAATAGAAGCTTTCTTGTGTCGATCTGGTGCGTAGCTCTCTTCGCTGGCTTTGATTTGATATGTGGTAGAGCCCAAACGGACACCCGAAGCGAAATTTATGGCCGTTTGAAGTTGGAGAACTTTTTTCAACTTTCTTATAACTCTAATATCTTCCACACCTTAGACCGTCTCACAGTTTTGATTATATATGCCTTTAGATCTCTTCATGAGCTTCGATTTGACTGGTTGTGGTGCTTCAACGGATTCCTGGATCAAAAGTTATGGTCGTTTTAGTGATTTCGGGGTTTCTTGTGTTTTTTTATTTTTTTCATTTAATTTCGCGGCGGTTTTTTAAAAAACCGCCGCTAATCCTCGAATAAAATTTAAAAAAAATTTAAAAAAAATTTAAAAATAATAATTAAAAATAATAATTTTTTTTGCCCTTTAGCGGCGGTTTCTAAAACCGCCGCGAAACGGCGTCCCGAAACGCATTTCACGGCGGTTTTAAAAACCGCCACGAAAAAACCGCCGCTAAATGGCGGTTTTCTTATAGTGTTTACATAGGAGTAATCTATATAGTTTTCTCCTTTATTTTTCGCTATGAAGACTACTCATTTCATAAAGAATTAGAGAAATATATCATGCTCACCCATCATCATGAGAAATATATGGCTCAGCTATCATCATATACAACTATCATTTTCTATATCATGAACAATAAAATTGTAATATTTATCAATTTCATCATAAAACCCTTGAAAAACTCATTTAAACCCCTAAGAAAAACACTTTCGTTTTTCAAATAAACATAAGAAGAAATATCATTTTCATTTAAAATAATTAATAACAAAAAAATTCAAGAATAGTGGTAACATGATATACATTTAAAAATCATCACATCTTATAGATGAGGATATATAATGAATAAGTCTATTATAGGAGGAAAAGGATATCAAGTCGTATATGTTAAAAAATATTCTTTTTACACTTTGGTAATGAAAATTTAAAATGATCCATATGATAAATATCTAAAAATTTATTTTAAAACTTGTTAAATAAAGTAAAATAAGTAGCTTAAAATGATATTTAAAATTACATTATTTGTAAATAAAAATATACTTGAGAAATTTTTAAGAAATGGATATAGAGGAGAAATATTGGAAAGGAATACTATAAGACATGGTTTTAATAGAAAATATATCACCTTGAGTCTTTTATATCATTGTATGTTATCTAAATCATGAATAATAAAATAATTTTAGTTTTATAATTTCTGAATATCATTTTTCATGTCCATTTTAGTTTTATTATTCCTTTCATTTCATTTATCACTATGACTTATTTAGTTTCTAAAATGTTTAATTTCACATAGGTTATTTTTTGGATGTTTAGTTTATAACCTCAAAACAACTTCAGTACATTGAACATGGTCAAAGGGATTATAGTTAAATTACATCTAGTATCTTAAAAATGAAATAATTAAAATATTTATATATTAAGTAAACATTAAAAAATAACCATGTAAGGAATTGTTGAAAAATCAATAATTCGATTTCCTAGAGATGGTAGGTACACATGAATGAAGTTTTCATATTTCTTATAAGTGGAAAAGAAATAAATTGGACAATATTTCACAATGAAATAAACAAAAAAAATTATACATTTCATATTACATCCTTTTGACCATCCTTGAAAGGGGAAAATGAAAAATGATTTTCATTTTGATGTGGATGTGGTAGTCTACATATATGAATGAGCGATGTATTCATTATCTAATGGATAGTAGCATAAGAATTTATGTTTTATATTATATATAAGTAATAATAAAAAATTATAAATATCATATATCTTTATCTTATCCATAATTTTAATGATCCTTATGATCCAGTAATGAAAAAACACATCTCTCCGTGGAGGTTGTCATCCACACAAAGACATGAGAAACATTATACTTTTCCAATAGATGGAAGAGGATATTAAAAAGGTATACCCCAAATTATTAATAATGTTTATGTATATAAAATAAATTTATGTAATTATATCATTGTGTTTATATCAGATTTTATGTAGGTAGAAGAACAAATAAACAAGAAACAAAAAGTTAATAATTTACCTATTTTTTGGAAAACATATATTGGGATACACCTAAAGCCATTTTATTTTCGTATTTTTATGATACCAAGTCCTCTATGACATGGGCAGGTGATTTGGGAAGGTATTATTTTAGGTATTTGTTTGGATAAATGGATCTATATATGTATAAATGTGAGGATAGTAGGTTTTATTTTATTAGTGTGGGGACTGAACACTTGTAAATTTTCAAGGTTATAAAAAATATGATGTCTTAATCATGGGATAGTGGTATTAGAACTATAAAATTTAGAAGCTAAATTGATAATTTTATTGTCACCCAATATGGAACTCTCCCATATGGTTGCTAAAGGGTTATTCAAGATACCTCAAGCACAAATCCTCATACCCCAAAGGCTGCTAACTATTAGTGGGGGTGTGGAATGTATAGTGGGGAGACTATGCCCCCTAGTATGAAATTTTATTACAAAATAAAAAAATAATATTTAGACATAAAAAATAATCTGAATTAAAATATAATGGAACAAAAAATAAAAACCTACTGAATAATCCAATAAATAATTAAGGAATAGTGTTATGATGTGCTGAAATGTAGCTAAATTTAATTCTAGAAAAGTATAAGAAAAAGACTGAAAGAATCAAATTAGAGGCTCAATTCCTAATTAATAGACCCCACATTAGTCCCATCTCTATCCTTTATCCCCTTATAAAATTATAAATCAACAACAAGTTCCTTTTTACTTGTAAAAACTTACATCCAAGTAATTTTCTCAAGTACCAAATGGCATCCCTAATAGGGTTTGATTATAACTCATTAATTTTATCCCACCATGTCTAAAAAATAGTCCAATAATTAGTGTATGAAATAAGTTGATAAATAGGTGTATTAATTAATTCAACAATTAATTAAATGCAAAAAAAATCGATTCATATATTTTCTCAAATATGTATGAGCATTCCTTACAACCATGTCAACCACAGCTATATAACAAGGTAAATAAAATTCTTTAGAACCATGTCAGAATATATATGATCATGTATTAAAACTATTCCATCCACAACCACATACCCATGGTATGGACACAACAATCAATTTGGGTCAAATCCCTATAACCATTACAGCATTTCGGTTTAAATACCTATAGGCATTTCAGTATGGGACTGGCCATAACCCACTCTCTATAATCATTATGGCATGGACTGGGCTGAGCCTTCTCAATATCATCATTATTGAATATAAGGGTTCAAGATCAAGGGATAAGCCTAATTTATAATAATTTTATCATGGAACACAATCCCTATCAAATAGAATGGATAGGAAAATATCACATCACAATTATCAATGATAAATTATATAAAGTACCATTATTATTTCATATTTCTCTTGAATGTTTAGTCACAATTGATTAAAAATTATATCAATAATAAATAATCCATAATTTAGGGATTCTATAAAAATAAATAACCCTAAGTCACATGTCCTGACAAACATACTTTAATCCATTATCAATTCCATTATAAACATGATTCGCTTACCCCATAGGTAGAAATATTCCAGTTAAAATCCATTTAAATCCACAGAATTCATGGAATATCCTCATGAATTGATTTATTTAAATTGGGAGCATACTATGATGGTGAAATCATAATATTTCATAAACATGGAAAACATCAAACCATAGGGTTTAGATTTAGACCCCCTTCCTTAACCAATGATCCAAAAATGCTTCTAATAGAAACGACCTAAGAGAAAGAAGGTGAAGATAATTTAAAAGAGGATCCCGGATCAAAACTGATCAGGATCAAAACCAATAAAAAAATCATTCAAGATATTTCACTATAATGGTAAGATAAGAAAGAAGTGAATGATTCAACCTAAACAAAAAATCATACCATAGATTGATCGCATAAAAGTGGTGTACAAAGGGGAAGTTTGTACTCTAAAATCACTTGGACGATTCGCTAGGGTAGATAGTTGATGTGTTGTGGTTAAATATTATGAATTTCATCTGCATATCATGATTAAAACTATTGGTTGGGAAATTACGCGGTGTGTAATGTAGTTACACATTGTGTAAATATTTTTAAATAAATATGCTAAAAACCCATCCCCTGAGTTTAATTTTTTCAAAACCCTCAAACAATTACATGACGTGTAATCACTTTACAAGTCATGTAAATGTTTTTTTGTTTAAATTTCATCACATTTTCTTTTTAAAAACATCCAAACCTCTTAAATCTTCTCTACTCATGAGGAACTCATAAAACACATAACTCATTTATACTCAGACTCCATTCATTCAAACAAGAATATATCAACAAACTTTAGGTCATTTTCTCCAAATAATATCTCCATAGAGATATTCTCCTATCTTTGTTTAGTTTCCTTGAAACTTAAGTCTTCTTTTGTTCAAACAATAGACTCTATCAAAGAAAACACGATAAAAATAAAAGATTGATGAAACATTTAGAGAGATACATACCTAAAAAAAGACAGGAACATATAATAGTGTATAAATACCCTCATCCTATAAGTATTATTATATAATTAGAAGGTTTGAACACTTATTATTTACATTAATTAACTTTTTTTCCTATTACCGAAGTAACTAATTTTTACCATGGAAATTATTCATAATGAACAAAAATGAAATTTCACTTATTACGAAATGTGAACCTACTGATTCAAAATGTAAAATATTTTTTCCATATTCAACTTATAAAACTATTAAAAATACATTTTAACAAAAATGTGCAAACCACAACGAAAACAGTTTCTAGGAAATTAATTTTTATGCACAAAAATGAGATTATACCAAAATAAAAAAATATGTATTTCAATAAAATTTATTAAATTATGTTTAATAAAAGTGATTATAAATTAATTTAAAATATTCCAAAATTATAATGGAAATTCTAAATTACTTTATTTAAAAAAATAACTTCATGTTTTTAAAAAATCAACATTTTCACTATTGACACAAAAATTGATCTTCCCTAAAAAATACAAAAAAATCCTCTTAAAACTACTATAACATTATTATTTTAAAAATTATTTATATTTTTTTAAATAAAAATTTCTAAATTTTGAAAAAATTAATTGTAATATTCATCCATATATGTAATAAAATCATTTTTGAATAAAATGTATTTTTGAATCATAAAATGAAATTATTCTAATTCATTTCCTAATAACCATAATTAAATGAATGTTAATTAATTAAATTAGATATATAATATAATTATTTGATTATAATCTTTTATCAATTGTGATTAAAATAATCTAATAAGACCAAAATACATTATGCACATAAAAATAGCTTTAAAAATATCACTTTTAGCTTTAGAATATTTTATCTTCATTTCGGACTAATTAATAATCAACATATAATTGGTTATTAATTTTATTAAGAAACAAATTCAAATAATATTTATTAATATTTTTATTCCTATTCGTAATAGAAAAACCATTGGCTATGTTATAAAATTCATATTTAAATAATAATATATCAGGTTTGTTAAAGCTCATTGTTTCATATACCACATGCTATCGACTATATTATTAAAAGAAAATAAATGTTAAAATACTATTACATATTAACTCTTGAAACCATATATGTAGACACATTAATCATTAAATTTTTTTGTAATACATCAACAATGATTTTTCATAGCATTCCTTAATATATCCTCTCTACTATAAAAAATTATTAATATTATCCTATGATTTATCAATCTGAAAACACAAGGCATTGTATTATTCATACCTTTTATATATCATTCACAGTTTCCTCATCAAAAATTTTAATTTCATTATACATTATTTAATATTTATTCATATGGTATTTTTGATACCCATATTTAGTTTTCTTCTTATGAACTTGATTTCCATAATTCTCATTCTCCCAACATTCAAAAAAATATTCATTTTCCTATAATGAATTTCCTTGGGTAATTCTTCCCACATTCTTGAAACGTGGGAAATTGAATCATCTTCCCTCTATGTTCTTTATCACCTAAACATCATTAAACACAATTTTTCTATTATTTAGTGTGTTGGGAATGTCACCCTGGTTTAGGTTGTTAGTTATATATATAGATAATTGGTTTGGAATAACTATGAGAGTTTTCATTTCATATACCATGTTTTTTGGTTGGTATTTTAAACAACCATTTCTTTTTCCTTCACATCCATTTTTAACATTCTTCCTATCGCTTCCATTCATTTACTAAAACCAAAAACATCAGTATGATTATATGACATACAATCATAACAAACCATCATATGAAGAGGATAAACATAATGAAATACATAACCACCATGTTATCTCATAACATTTTCTCATCAATAATAATCCTAACCTCTATTATTTTCTAAAATATTTCTATGATATAAAATATAAAGCCTCCTATATGAATCAATAAATAATTAAATTATTGATTATAAGGGTTTAAATTCCTAAAATTCCCATGTTCTTTCAAGTTTGTAGTTCTAAAAAATTCGAAAAACCATTACATTTTATAGATAACTTTGACACACACTATTACTTTTTCAAACAAAAATTTGATTCTTTATTTGATATCCCTTTTTCATTCATGAAAAACATGGTTTGTTCTAGGAGACTTTCATTTACTTGGATATAGACTTCATAATAGTTCCTACTTATCCATAGGCCTTGTAAAAAACATTTTAATGTATATGATGAGTATAAAATGATGGATAATGGAGATAAAAATAATGGAAACCCATTATTCTAGTAAAAATAATGAAAACCCATGGAAATTATTATTGTTATCATAATAAAAACTTTAGCACATAAATAAACCATATCTAAAAAATAAAATCAAACCTATCTCTAATATGAAAATAAAAAAACTGCATGAATAATAAATCCATGAAGGAATCATGAGGAACCTCAGAACTCTAGAAAATATTTCATTAAAAAAACTTTCATATTTAAACATTTTTAAATGTTCCTACCCTCATGAAATCAAAATATGTTAGTAAAAATGTTTATCAAGAATAGATTATGTGTCTTGGAACATCATATTCATAACATATGTTCACTATTATTTAACCTATGTTGGAATAACTAATCTTGGTTAATTACGTAGCAGTAACAGACCTGGTTATCTCTCTCATTTTTTACCTTCGAGGATTATCCATTACTCAATGCATTGAAAATATATATCAGGCTCACCGATCATCATTATCTATATCAATATTATTCATCATAATCAATGATTTTCAAGAACCTTATCATTAATAAAAAAATAATACTTCACTTTTCCATCATAAAACACTTGAAAAAATCATTTTAACATATAAGAAAAAGAATTTTCATTTTCACATAGTCATTAGGGGAAATATCATTTTCATTGAAAAAAAATGATAATGAAAAATCCCTAGAAAAATATGAATAGGTTTTAATTTTAAAAAATAATAACAATTTGGAGTAATATTTATAATTGATAAGTGTTATGATTTAAGGATAATTTGTTCAAGTTGTATACATTAAAAAATATATTTTTTTTATATTGTAAAAAATTAAAAATGACCCATATGGTAAATGTTAAAAATTTATTTTTTAAAAAAAAAAATTAAAAAATAAAGAAGTATTTAAAAATGAAATTTATCAATATTTTATGTATAAATAAGAGAATACTTGGATCAATTTTATGAACATGTATTTTTAGGATAAATATTTTATAGGAAAACTTTAAAACATGGGTTTAAAGAAAAATATCTTACATTGAGTCCCACATAGCTTCATAGAGTCTCTAACTCCTAAATAATAACATTATATTATGGTTATAATTTCATAATAACATTTTCCATGTTTAATTAATTATAATTATTTCTTTTTGTTTCATTTATTACATAGACTTATTTAGTCACTAATATGGTTAGATTCACATAAATAATTTTGAGGTTGTTCGATTTATAACCCCAAAATATCATTAATTTGAAGATCGTGGTAAAAAAAGTTATTTTTATATTACCTCAAAAATATTAAAAGGGATATTATTTTCATATTTATACATTAAATAAAAATATAAAACCCTCTATCCAAGGAAATCATGAAAAATGAATCACGTTGTTTCATAGAGATAGCAGTCCATATGTACACATAAATTATGTTGTCATTTTTCTAATGAGTTGAAAAGAACTAAAGTAGTTAATATTTCAACATTAAGTAATAAAAACTATGTTATAAATTTCAAATTTATTAATTATTTCCATCCTTATGAAAATACTTTAATGGTGGAAACAAAAAACTAGTCACATCGCATTATGAAGGTGGCAGTCCACACATATGGATGATCGACATTATAATTTTCTATTGCATGGTAGGATAATATTTTAAGTAATATATTATATTTATACAATAATAATTATGTTATGACTATAATATATAAACATTTGATACATCATTAGTCATCTATATGATGTAATGATGAAAAATGAAACATATCTCTTCATATAGGTTGTAGTCCACACATACACATGAGTGACACTATCATTTTCCAATAAACATAAAATGAGATGAAAAAGTGTTGTAACATAATCATAATAGAATTTAAGAATATTCAATACAAAAAGTCTATTATTTTATTCAGGTTAAGAAATATTTTTATGAGTTGGAAGAAGAAGAAATAATCATTAAAGACCCGATGGTGAATTATATATCTTTTTTAAAATCCATCATTGGCTCACACCTTAAGCCTTTTTAGGTTGGTCTATTGGTAATAATTAGACCAATGGGATGTGGAGAGGATAGTTTTATGGTATTTTATCAGGCAACACTTGAGATTAATGGATCAATGTATCTGTAGATGGCCGGAGAGGATGATCCCTTTTGTATGTAAGGGGAGTTTCATAATTGTAAATACTAAATGTTTTAAAATAATATAATCTATTAATCTTGTTTAAGTGGATATAAATAATATAAATTAAATTATAAGGTGATAATTGATATAATTCCATTATACCAAAAATGTTAATATTATATTTCGAAACCATATCACTTAGTTTTTTTACTTAATTAACTTAGTTTACCCAACACCGTGGTAGTTATTCATAATAAAATACAATTCAATTGTCCAAATTTCCAAATATTATACTCATGGACCTAAATATGATATCCATTTTATGATATTTAATTTCTAGAAATGATCAAAGTCAATTCTAATATAAATACACCGACCACAACAAAAAATAGTTTTGATACCAATCTATTTTTTAGCTTCAAAATAAACATATACAAAAACAAAAACAATGTTAATTAACATGGTATAAATTAGATAATGTGTATCCAACGGGGTATTATGTTACTCTAAACCAAATCCAAAATATAATGGTTCTTTTAAATTATGTTATATAAAAAAATAAATGGGTATTCTGTAAAAATCAAAATTTTAATTAATCTATAAAAAACGTAATTTTCAAAAAAATACGAAAAATTCCTCATTATACTATTATGAAATTATAATTTCAAAAAAAAATTAATTTTTTAAAATAATTTTTTTTAATTGAAAAAAAATAAACTTTCATACTCATTCATAAAATTAAATAGAACCAATTTTAAATAAAATGTATTTTTAGAGCATAAAATTAATTTATTCTTATTCCATTACTAATAACCATAATTAAATGAATGTTAATTAATTAAATTAGATATATAATATACTTAACAAATTATTATAGTTAACTAATTTTTATTACCTTAATCTATTAAGATAAATATATGTTACACCTATAAAAATAGTTTTATGAAAAATTTCTCTTTTACCTTTAAAATATTTTATATTTATTTCCAAACAATTGATAACACATTTATGATTTTTTAGGGAAAAAAATTGAACATATGTTTTGTGATATTTTTATTCCTTTTCATACTCTCCAAACCAATGTATAGGTCATAGTAGTCATTTAAATAATAATATGTCATGGATCGTTTAAGCTTTGAGTTATGTATACCATACATTATCAAATAAATTATATAAAAAAGTTAAATTCATAAATTTTGGTTTATTAAACTGAATATATATATATATATATATTACTTACTAATGTCCCCATTTTAGTAATAAATCCATTCTTTCGTTCAATCAAACATGCATGATTATTATAAACACTATGTTTAGTCAAGAACACTGAAAAAGTGATGAGATGGATTTGGGTAGTTGTACATCTCATAAATAAAAAAAACTTCCATTCATGAAGTAATCACATTTAAATAATTTATCTAACCAAATATGGTAGAAACACAACCACATTTCTACCTAGTATGATCATGAAATAATGATCACTGGGGAGTATAATTTAATTAGGTAAATCTTGGTGGAAAACCAAAAAGGTTCTTATATTGATTTAATCCAAAATTCCATAATGCATGTAGATATAAATCATAGAATTTTAGATCATTATAATTTTATAAATTAAGTATAAATAAAATCATAAACACCCAAAGAGAGGAGTTAACATAACCATTCACTTAACTAGGGAAATGGAGCACACATACTTGATGATATAATTCTATTAAACCTATAAGAGACTCTAAGGGAGAAGATCAGCTAGTGGATTATATACATAGTTAGGAGGACGTGGGAAAGAAATTTTTATTAGATACCCTAATAATAGTTTTCCCTTATGATTATATCTTCTTGAGGAGTCTCCTGGGATATTTATATACAAATAACTATGATAATTTTATTTTAATAGATTTTACTTTATTCTTTTTATTACGAGTATTAGTGTCTGATCATTCCCTCCCGTATTCTTAATGTATCTTTCATTCATCCTTCTAGTTGTTGATATTAGTGTGTGATTGAAGTATTACAAGTGGAAGATTTCACTAAAAACTATTTGAAAAAATACTCAGATTATTTTGATGATGTTTTCTGTTTAAATAGAAAGGCCGGTGTACTATAGAAGACTCATGTAATCATTATAGATTAATGTAATGGTATTTGGAGAAGTTTGTAAGAATTTAGTGATAACATAATCTATGTGGGAATAAAGTGTGGTGATATGTAGGATTAATATGGAATTCTAAAAGTCTATATAATAATAACTTAGTGAATAAAAAATAAAGAAATGAGTAAAATATAGACTTCAAATATTAAATCCATAGATTAATTGTTTACTTAATATTAACAGGTTATCTTAACTTGGAACATAAGAATAAAATTTTTGAAAACAAGATGATTAAGAGTAAACTGGAGTTCTAAAAGGATACATGTGATTAATCTATAGATTCAACTATCGATGTAAGATTTATCCAAAACATTTAAGGAATAAAACATAACTCACACAATATTATGTTTAATGATTACTAGGTTGTATAATATTATCATTTATAATCTATTAACCACATTTTTTTATAATTAAGATCATTTTAGGAAAACAAGATAAATCCTTTAGTGACATGATAAACTCATATAATATAGGTTTAGATGGGTTTTCCAAGTAATAATTAATTTAATTAGAATGATGTAATTTTTTAATTTTTTTCATCTGACCATTTTTTGGTGAATTTAAACTGATAAAACCTTGGAATATTTTATATGATCTTGACTTAGGATTTATTTTTGAATAAATGGAATGATTTTTTATATATTTGAAGATAAATATTCTGAGTTTTTTAGAAGACATTCAATTGAAAAATATAGTATGATTTAATAGAAATATTCTATGAAATTCAAAGGCTAAAATAAATATAGAATAGAAAAAAGGAAAACGGGGTATAGTTGATATAGAAGTTGACTTGAAGGTAAAAATTCAGTGTAGAATTAGAAAAAATGACGTGTGCATACAGATGGGGAATTTTTATATGCTTTTATGGGAATAAAATTAATGGGGTTTGGAATCAAATCTTACTGAAATTTTGTTTATATTCATTAAGAGAATAAATCTGGAGATTATTACATTGTTCTTAATATAATTTTAATCACTGGTTTATGGATGATAAAGGCGTCTCTTTGATTAGAAATGTGTTCTTTCTATGTGAGGATGGTAGTGAGTTATTTATTATTGTATGGGTTTTAATCCAAGAGGTTTATTGTTATCATTTTGAAGATATAACAAAAGTAGGTACATTTGGAGAATTTTGATATACTAACACATAGCTAAGTGCATTCTCATTGTACTAGCCTAATGTAGTTGAACAAAGTAAAATGGATTATGTTTTTACTTGTTGTTTTGATGATTTTATATTCACTAAAAGGGAAAATAGTGTATATTTCTTAATGGTTAAATAATATCATTGGTGTGGATTTTTCAAATTTATCTTGATCTAATTCACCCCCACACCCCCTCTCATGGTAAATTTCTTATATAATACCAATTACTGGTGTGAGAAACAAAGGTTCAAATTGATGGAGTATTCTCTCTTTATCATACATGGAAGTAGTTTTAAATCAAAAATCCATTACAATAAATTATTGAAACAACTAACTACTATGGGATAAATAAATTAAATTATATTTAATGTCATTGGGTATATACGTTTTTATGGCTGTGAAACATGGAATTATGGTCAATATCAAAAGTTTGGATTTATTATAAAAATATAAAAACGAATTAGATATTTAAACCCAATGAATAAATTACTTGGGTTAATATTTATCCATTATAATCTAAAATAAGGTGATAATATGTAAATTTTAAATCTCTATATAAGAAAATTTACTTAACATCTATGAAGGATAATCAATGGTCTGTGTTGTTCAATTAAGGGTTCCTTAAATCATAGATAGAAACTTGAGTACGCATCAAAATGAAACTATTGATGCATTAATTGAATGAAGAAACATCATTACAGAGGACATTCATGGAATTGGAGTGACCATTGATGATATCAATATCAGAAAGTGTATTCTAATAAAGTCAAAATGTGAGCTCAATATGAAGGTTTCAATGGTCATTGATAATGATCAAAATGAGGTTATATTAGACATTATTTATAAAACTATTATATCAAATGATATGAGGAATAATGAGTGTTTCTTATAGAAATAATTCTTGCCCCCGACAGTTAACTAGAAAAGGTTGAGTTCTGCTTAATCATTCACATTGGGTTCACCATTTTTTGTTTCGATCTCGGAATGGGGATGACCTTGTTTGTTTAAGGTTCATACTTTCCAATCGGTTTCTAATGGGTTTATTCATAGAATTGGAAGCATCCAATGATTCGATATCCATTTGGACCTACTTTCCAAAGGTAGGTGCTCATTAGTTGTGGACCGATGAGGCTTAAGAATTTTCATTGGTCGATAGGATGGGAGGTCAGGCTCATGACAACTTTTTGAGGGGAATTATTACCTACTCCGGGACTCTCTTATAGATTTACGTTATGTTCACGAATCCTTATTAATTCAACAAGTATGAAAATGAGTTTTCCTATAAATTTGGCAATAAATGACTGATATGTATGGGATTTAGAGAATCCTTTATATGTTTTTGAGGTTCGCCATTGATATAGAATCATCCTTATGTAATAGGGATTCTCAGTCAATGGTATCCTTAAATAAATTATATGGAAATATCTTGGTAATTATGAAGACCATACTGGTTTTAAATCCACTCAGTGGGGCACTTGATGTTTATTGTCATTCAGAAGGACAGGGATTATTTCAGAGTTGGGATCGTACCCGCAGATGGGCTACCTACGTATCCTTGTTAAAAAGGAATCAGAACCCATGTAGTTAGGTAATTAAGGTATAGCTTAACGTCATATGGGATGGAAACGAATTAATGAAAGATGGGATTGAACCTTATAAAGGCTTCCTACGTACTCTACTATTAAGGTAGAGATCAAAGTCCACATAGTTCGGGGAAGAAGTATAACAACCCATACTTTACATACATTGTTATTACTTCAAAATTGAAGCATACTTATTACAACATATAACAAAACCATGAAAGGACCGTATAGGTATAGTGTCTTTAGAAACTGGGAAACATAAACAACTAGTTCATAAAGCGTCTACATTGTCTCCCATTTATTTCATCATATCTATAGTCCCTTTTGGCATATCTTACTTAATAACCTTCTTCCTGACCTGGGGAAATAAAACATACAAAACGGTGAGCTCAAATGCTCAGTAAGGGTAAACAAAAGAAATATCAATCACATCATATTCATAAGAACATAACATTTTGGAAATCTTAACCTGCAAAAGAGAGCATAATTTCATAACATGGGATAAATCATAGTAGTGTAATGAAATCCCAATAATCATAACTTAAAACATAAAACTTTGTGGCATACACACATAATCATATATAATCATTTCTTATTAGTCAAGACTCATTTCCAAGACTATCTTAGTGGACAAAGTCCATTTCTGAACCGAGTTCACTCCTCATTTCAGTCCTGTTTCACTGAACCGGTTTAACCTGCCATTCCATCCATTTCTATCTCATGGGATATAAAATCTTTACCCAATTCATTGGAGGGAGATATAGGTCCCACCCATCTCATAATAATACCATTCATATGTGTTCCACAAAATCATAAATCATACATCATTGCATAACCCATGTAAGAAAAATGGGATTCTTAAACATCGTGACATCATAAAACAACTCATATAAGATAAAGGAATTCATAAAAATAATTCCATAACAACATAATCAAATCAATGTAATAATAGGGATATAAACAGAACCCTATATTATCTTAGATGGAAAATAATTTTGATAAAACACTTGAACTACATTCTTGAGGAAAATATCCTTTCTACTTCAAAAACACTTTTCCTTTCTTAACATGTCATACAATTCTAAACTAAAAGAATTTGATTAAAAATAAACTTGAAAACTTGTAAAGGAAGCTTCTTGGAAATAATGTTTTAAAAATCCATTCATCCCGTATAAGTTAAAAAAACATTCTTCTCGTACTTTTTTCGGAAAAGTCAAAAAGTACCTCGTACAAAAAATGACAAAAGATTCCTTTCATATCTTTTACTAAAGACTCACCGAAGGGTAAAATTGGATTTAAACAATTGTAGGTGGATGTAAATAACATTACATATTGAGGAAACATGGATTTGGATGATAAACTACACCCCAGTAAATTCCAAAGTATAAACAATCTCGGATAAAAATGAGATTGTGATATTTCCCTTACCTTAGGTCCGATTTGCTTCATAAGTGTCTGAACCTCCTATATAAGGATTTAAATAATCTTATTGACTTATTATAGAATAATAATTATTTTTATGATATCATATATGGTCATATTCTTAGCTTCTTATTAATAATATTTCATTACTACTTGTTATTCGGGTGTTTATTACTTTTTGTTCTTATGCGTGTTTTGTCGAATAAATTCTTATTTTTCTTTTTAGGTTATAGATACCTCATTTCCAGAATTTTATTAGTGTAATATATATCACATTAATTCACTCAATTCATTTATATAATCATTATGCAATGAAGATCATGTATAACATGTCGCATCACATCGCGGAGACGGTATTCCGTACGCACGAGCGATGTTATCGTTCCCATGATCGTGGAATTGTATTGGAGTGTATGTATGATATATCATAATCAATATCAATTTAAAATAATCATATATAGTTATTATTTACACCATTATACCCATATTAGTATGGTGTTTGTGGAAAATAGAGTACACCACGGTGTGGAGACGGTATTCCGTACGTACGCACGCATGGTGATTTCATTTTCTGTAGGATGGATAGATGGTGAAATAGGTTTTTTTCATACTTATAATAACATATCAGTATATTAGTGATACTGATGTTATTACTTCATAATGAAACAACTAAATAAGAATAAGTGGAAGAAGAAATAAAGTTGAAAGAATCGGTAACGGACATTACCTCTTCTTTGAAGCGCCTCTTTGAGACCTCCTCTTAGGGCACTAAAATTGGTCTTTGAAGAAGACCAGGACCTCTAGGATGTTTCTAGGGAAGTTTAGAGGATATATTTTCAGGGGTTGGCCGAGATTGAAGGCTCAAAGTGGTGTGAGGAAGAGAGGGAGGAGGTGCCCTTTTATAAGGGAGGAGAGGGGCACCTTTGGAATAACTAAAAATATTATTTTATTATAAAGTCAAATTCGGTTTTTTAATAGCTCCAAATTGATATATTTCTAAGATAAGGTTGGGATGGGTCGAAATACTCTCATCCAATATAATTTAGACAAGTTTAGGTATCAATTTTAACCTTATCATTTAGATTTAACTTTAAGTTAGATAATTTAACTTTTACCGTGTCTTCTTGTTTTCTTACACTATAAGGTTAATAAACTTACTATATCAAGCCAAAAGAACCCCAAGATGTTTATTATTAATATATATAACCTTATCTAAGTCATTTTCCTGAACCTTATATTTTTAGAAATAAAATAACAATTAATACTATAGTATTTGTTTTAAAAACTATTTTATGTCAATTTTGACACTATTTGGTAATTTATTTTTGTGAAAATCATAACAGAATGATTAGTTCTAAAACATTTCATTAAATCAATACTAACATATCATATTAACATATAAAATTATTTTAATTCATAAAAATTCTCAAATTACATTTATTTGGGTATTTGTAACATCAATTATGTCAATATATCTTTAATAAGATAATTACTGCATCATCATTGTATCATAAATAAATTAAATTATTTTAAGTCTAAAAATTACAAATAAAATAAAAATATGTAGGAAATATTTTTATCTTTCTAATGAATATTTATAGCCGAATTTATCTTATGTATAACCCTATTTTAAAAATTCCTTAGTTATTAAACTTTGATTTTAACTATTTTAACCCTTCTTTAAATAAATTGATAATAAATGTCCTAATCTAATCCAAGTGGGCCTAAATGGTCATATTTTATTACTAAGCTTTTTTTGGTCGAATTACACTTATCCAATAGAATTAGTATGTGTGTTAGGGTAATAATAATATCATTTTTACCCTTAACTACCCTATTTACTTTTAACCGTGGTAAAAAAAAGAAAAAAGTTACTATTCACCAAAAATTATTTTCATCTCATTGAACCACATTTTAGTCCTTGATATTAACCGTGTCTCTTGGATTTTCTAAATTCTACACACATAAGCGGTAAAATTAAGTTTTATGAAAAATTCAGTTTTTTAACTACCACTTAGTGGTTTCACTATTTATCAAAAAATGAAAGTTTCCAGAAAAATACCAAAAATTAGGCCTAAGCTATATTTGATATTATGAATTCAAAAATGATGTTTATTTTACAAAATTCAAAACATATCAGTTACATTAACTAATTTAAAAATTAATTCCCGTCGTCAAGACAAATAGCGTGTTTTTAAGATATAATAACTATCAAAAGATTGACACTTGTTTATGTCTGGTTTAAATGTGAAATTACATCCAATGAACAACATTGTATTAAATTGTAAAAATATATTCTAAATATACTTTAAAACCAATAAAATTAATAATTTATCACTATTAATTATTTCGATTAAAAAAATTGTTTTTAATTAAAATTTAATAATTTTCACTATTCATCAGAATATGAAAGTTATCCGAAAAGTACCAAAATTTCATGCTAAGCTAATCTCGATATTCCGAATCCAAAAATTAAGTCCATCTTGAAAAATAAAATTTACAAAATTTCAAAAAGTGGTTATTACTATTCATAACGGCTAGTTTTAATAATATTTTAATAGCATATCGTTATTTAGTGAAACTCGGTATTGCGTACGACGCAAGCTATCGAGGAAGGTCGCGGTTGCGTGTAAAGCAATCCAAGCTAGTGTTGTGTGTAGTGAAATATTATTTTGATGATTTATATAACATAAAAACAAAATATTTCTCATAAAAGTCTCGGGTGTTACATTCTACCCCCCTTAAAATGAATTTCGCCCTCGAAATTCGTCACTTTGTAACAAAAAGATGAGGATACCTCTCCCTCATCATATCCTCAAGCTCCCATGTAGCTTCTTCTAATTGGTGGTTCCTCCATAAAAATTTCACCAAGCGAGTGGTCTTGTTCCGTAGGACTTTTTCACTACGATCTAGAATCTCTATCGGCTGTTCTTCATAAGAAAGATCTTGCTCCAGCGGTACAACTTCTGAGCTGAGTACATGTGAAGGATCAGGTATGTACTTTCTCAGGAGAGATACATGGAACAAATCGTGAATGTAGAGACCCGAAGCCTGACGTACATGGACATTACATTACTTTTGTGGAATACTTAGTACATAACAAAAACACACACATAAGGACCGTAATAGTTTAGTGTCTTTGGAAACACGAAATATAATCTTCTAATCGTGGTGAAAGATCTTCAACATATCCCATAAAGATATTCTTTTTTTACTAAACCTAAATCCTTTCTTTATGTCCTGGGGAAAAGAAAACATAAAAGGGTGAGCTCAAATGCTCAGTAAGGGTAAAGAAAAGAAATATCAATCACATCATATTCATAAGAACGTATCTTTTGGAAATCTTAACCTGCAAAAGTGATCATAATTTCATTACATGGGATAAATCATAGTAGTGAAATGTAATCCCAATAATCATAACATAAAACATGAAAATTTGTGGCATATACACATAATCATAGAGAATCATATCTTATTAGTCAAGACTCATTGCCAAGACTATCTTAGTGGACAAAGTCCATTTCTGAACCAAGTCACCCTTGTTTCAGTCCTGTTTCACTGAACCGGTATAACCAACCATTCCAGCCATGTCTATCTCATGAGATAGAGAATATTTACCCAATGCATTGGAGGGAGATATAGGTCCCACCCATCTCATAATGATACCATTCTTATGTGTGCCACAAAATCATAAATCACACATCATTGCATAACCCATGTAATAAAAATGGGATTCTTAAAAAACATGACATCATAAAACAATTAATATAAGATAAAGGGATTCATAAAAATAATTCCATCACAACATAATCAAATCAATGTAATAATAGTGATAGAAACAGAGCCCTATATTATCTTATATGGAAAATAATTTTGATAAAACATTTGAACTCCATTATTTTGGAAAATATCCTTTCAACTTCAAAAACATTTTTCATTTCTTAACATGTCATACAATTTTAAAATAAAAGAAGTTGATTAAAAATAAACTTGAAAACTTTTAAAGTAAGATTCTTGAAATTTATTTTTTAAAAATCCATTCATGCCGTATAAGTTAAAAAAACATTCTTCGTACTTTTGTCGGAAAAGTCAAAAAGTACCTCGTACGAAAAATGACAAAAGATTCCTTTCATATTATTTACTAAAAACTCACTGAAGGGTAAAATTGGATTTAAACAATTGTAGGTGGATGGAAATAATATTACATATTCAGGAAACATGGATTTGGATGATAAAATACACCCCAGTAAATACTAATGTATAAACAATCTCGGATAAAAATGAGATTTTGATATTTCCCTTACCTTATGTCAGATATGCTTTGTACGTATCTGAACCTCCTGTATAATGATTTAAATAATGTCATTAACTTATTACAGAATCATATTCATTGTTATGATATCATATATGGTTCACTTATGACTTTATATTACCTGTTCTTTTGTAAATTCCATGTTAAAGAAGCGTTTTGGTTAAAATCGTTTCATTTATCGTAGGTGTTTGGACTTGTTGTTCTTGACATTATTATTACTTATAACATGATTTACTTACTTCCAGAATATAAAATATGATTTATATATCATATATATTCAGTATATATATATATATATATAATAGATAGATAAATGAAATGAAACACACCGTTCATGGAGACGGTAGTCCGTACGTACGCATGAACGCTGTTTTCCTTTCCTTATTGTCTTGAATGGAAGTAAGTAGATGACATATATATATACATAAATCCAGTAGATTTACCATGTCATATATTTCATTATTATTCATTATATATACTTTATAATCATTCTGGAATGGTTAACATGGATAATGAATCTCATCGCGTCGTTGAGACGGTAGTCCGTACGTACGCACGAGCGATGATATTGTTCCCATGGTCGTGGAATTGTGTTGAAGTGTATGTATACTATTTCAGTATCAATATAACTATATAATAATCATATATAGTTACTCATTACACCATTATACCCATCCAATTAAGGTGGTGGCGGAAAATAGATTACACCACGGCGTGGAGACGGTATTCCGTACATACGCACGCACGGTGATTTCCTTTTTCCGTAGGATGGATAGAAGGTTAATTAGAGTTGTTTCATATTTATAATAACATATCAGTATATAATAAATACTGATGTTATTACTTTATCATGAAACAACTAAATAAGAAGAAGTTGAAGAAGAAAGAAATTGAAAAAGATCAGTAATGGATATTACCTCTTTTTGACGCGCCTTCACTTAACCTCCACTTAAAGAACTAAGGATGGTCTTTGAAGAAGACCAGGACCTCTAGGATGATACTAGGGAAGTGGAGAAGAGATTTTTTCAGGGTTTTTCTAAGCTTGAATGCTAAAATTGGTGTGAGGAGGAGAGGGAGGAGGTGCCCTTTTATAAGGGAGGAGAGGGGCACCTTAGGAAAATCTCAAAATATTATTTTATATTAAGGTCAAATTCGGTTTATAATGGTTCCAAAGGGTATTATTTCGAAGTTAAAGTGGGGATGGGTCGCAATAATCTCATCCAATAGGATTTATACAAGTTTAGGTTATTATTTTAACCTTATCAATTAGATTTAACTCTAAGTTAAATAATTTAACTTTTACCGTGTCTTTTTGTTTTCTTACACTATATGGTTAATAAACTTACCATAACAAGCCAAAAGAACCCCAAGTTGTTTATTATTAATATATCTATCCTTATATAAGTCATTTGGCCGAACCTTAGATTTTTAGAAATTAAATTAAAATTAATAATATAATATTTTTTAAAAAACTAATTTATGTCAATTTTGACACTATTTGGTACATGATTTTTATGAAATTAATAAAAGAATGATAAGTTCGAAAAAAGTTACTTATATCAACAATAACATGTCATATTAACCTATAAAATTAATTTAAGTCATAAAAAGTCTCAAGTTACATTTATTTGGGCATTTATAACATCAATTATGTCAATATTTCATTAATAAGACAGTTACTGCATCATCTTTGTGTCATAATAAATGATAATTATATAATACCTAAAAATTATAAATAAATTCCTATGATGTAGATAATTGTATTATATTTCTTGAGACTATTAATTTTAGAAGTTTCATGAAGTTTATTACTAAATTAAAATTATTATACTTATAAGATTTAAGAAAGTGACTTGTTGTCACATTCTTTGGTTTTAATAATAATTAAATTATTTTCATGGAAAAAAGTCCATAAAATGAATCTAATCTGACCCTTAGGTTATATGGGTCTATTTTTATCCATCCAATAGGATTTTTCCAAGTGTTAGGGTAATTTTATAATCTTATATTTACCCTTAATTACCCGATTTACCTTTAACTATAGTAAATAAAATTTACCGTAGTTACTATTCACAATGCCCCAAAATAAAAAGTAGCTTATTAACATAATTTGGACCCACTGATTCCAAATATGGAATCCATTTTTCCAAATTCAATACACAAAATATGTATAAATTAAATTAAAATTAATCCCGTTGTTCGAAAGAAAATGGGTTTTTCTTTATAACATTGCAAAAGATTGAATTGATTTAACCTAAGAATTCAAGGTAAAATCAATGCTAATGACATTCATTATATTAAATGGTAAAAATATATTCTATTTATACTTTAAAACCATTAAATATTATAATTTAACCACATAAGATATTACGATGAAAAAAGTTGTTTTTAATTAAAATATATCGTGTTTTTACTATTCATTAAAATATGAAAGTTATCGGAAAAATATCAAAACTTTATCTAATGTAAATTTTTATATCCTGATTCAAAAGAAGAATTTTATTTTGTCAAATTGAACTTATAAACATGTCAAAAACTAGATTTAAAGTGGGTGCTCCATCAAAAGGCGGCAAAACTGCATTTTTAGAAAAATACTTATTTTACCCAAAAAAAATATTTTGTTCTTATACCATGTTTTAGAAAATGTGTAAGAAGAATAAAAATGTTATAAGATTCAAAATTTAGTTAATATTATTCATAACGGCTAGTTCATAATAATATTATAATAATATATCGTTGTTTAGTAAAAATCGGTATTGCGTACAACACACGCTATCGAGGAAGGTCGTGATTGCGTGTAATGCAAGCCAAGTCAGAGTTGCGTGCTGTGCAAGAATCCTTTTTTGTTTCGTATATCATAATCCAACCATATTTCATTTATACATTGAATATATATATATATATACTCAAGGTTGCGTAGAATAACTATTATCAAAATTGTGTGTAACACGATCCAAGAATAGTGTTGCGTATACTACAAGCTAATATGGTGTTGCATATCGCGTAAGGTAATCTTGGTGTAGCATACAACACAAGACATTAATGAAGTTAAAAGAATATTTTTCATAAAATCTCAGGATGTTACATTCTACCCCCCTTAAAATTAATTTCACCCTCGAAATTCATCGGGGTTATAAATGGTTTACTACTCGAAATTTTGTTTAATAGAAACCCACATTGTAAAAAGGAATACCAAAACTTGGCTTAAAAAACTAAAGTATGAAACGTAATGGTTACCCAAATTAACTAATCACTGGGTTTCCATATATGAGAACATAGATGAAAATATGGATATGGAAGAAAAATCTAATCATCAAGTTCTGATGGAGAGTGGTAGAGGACATAGCTATGAAAAAGACAACAATCACAAAGCCATAAATTTGTGATGATCTAGGGTACCATATTATTCATCATATATAAGGGAACTAGGACAACATTTTTGGTTTTCAAGATCATTTCTCTAAAGTTGAAGAATTTGAATTAGAATAAATACTTACTTTATTTTGGTACAATCTCACTGTTGTTCGGGAATTGAACAATTTCAACTTCATCCCTTAAAGAAATGAAGTTGAATTTGTTATTCGTGATGTGTTAACAGATCATGTGATAGAATGATGGGTCATTCCATCTCTTTCAACCAAAAGGTTAGAAAAATTTATAAGTCCATATTATGGTTAGATTAATCATATATTGTTCCAAAAATGAACTTATACTTCATATATCATACTGCTTAATAAAATAAAACTAGTTTCTACTAACCAGGGACTTCATGTAGGCCAGTGGTAGGCGATAAAGGCCCGTCGCACTTCAGTTGTGGGTTCGATTCCCACATCCTTTTCCGACGCGATGGGTTGTCGCCCATCCTGCAGGTTGTCCTTTTTCTAAAACTACATTACTATAACATCCCATCAATAATATCGAAAAAACTTCTATCCTTAAACAATACTAACTTATGTACAACATAATCCATTCCAATCTTTAGGCTTATCCATAATACTGCAGTCCACTCTCATAATATAATGAAAACTATTACCATATATTTAATACCATCGTTGATCCCCATATATCATAAGGTATGTATTGTTGGTCACATTCCAAACATTCTAAGGCCTTAATCATGTATTCTCTTGAAAAATGAATACCCATTGAACCTTAGTGAAAACATGAATGCAGTTAAAAGTTAACACTTTCCACATACCAAAATCCTCAAAATTCTATATACTCAAACCATTATATCACTTAGTCCTTATATCAATCATGAGCTCATGAATACAATCAAACATATCATTATCTTATTATTCCTTCATTATGCGCATATCATCTACTTTACAAAAATATCTGAATAACCTTCCATGGTTACTGGTACCATTCAACATATACTTTCAAATAATTTTAGGAAAAACAATAGTTTAACAATCCTTAGATGATTCTTTATTCCATAGTACCATTAACTATACAACATAACTCTCGATAAACATACAATCATTCCACTACCTTCTAAAACAACTGAATGAGCATCAACACTTCTTTCAGCGCATATATAATTTGTAGTCTCTTCATTATCAGCCACATACATACTACCCATATGACCATGCTGATTCTCTTCATGAGATTTTCCATTAGGGCATTGGTTTGCATAATGCCCGTACATTCCACATTTAAAACATCTAATTATTATTGTAGTAATACCATTATCCTTGTCCATGGTGTTAACTGAACCTTTTCCTTTGCACTTACTGGCTTTGTGTCCTTCTTTTCCACACCCAAAGCATCTTCTAGTTCCTTTGAAACAATCTCCTTGATGCCTCTTCCCACATGATTTACATGAGGGAAATTGAACTTTCTTTCCTCTATGATCATCATTAAACTCCGTCTTTATCTTATTATCTGAGTCAGGAAACTTACCAAAGTTGAGATTATTGATCATATTATGAGATTTCTGATTAGACATAATAATGATGTTTGGACTTCCAGATCCCGTTTCATTTGGTTTCTCATGAAGAATATCATTCCATTGTCTGTCATATCCTCCATTATCATGAATCTTCCTGTTTCCATCCATTTTCTAAAACCCAAAAAGAATAGTGTGAGAGGCAAAAATCATGCTAGGGAAAACAACATAGTAAAGGGGGAGTATCCTCAATATCTAACATCTTAGGTTAAATTCAATGATCATTACCGTAGTTCTAGGACTATGTCCTATACGTATACTTATCCTTCGGGACATCCCAAGATATACCTTAGAAATATCTCTAGGGATCTCACTAACGTTTTCGCATCCTTGTTTCCAAAGGTTGACTAAACCTTTCCTCTGATACCAACTGTAGAGACCCGAAGCCTGACATACATGGACATTACATTACTTTTTCAGAATACTTAGTACATAACAAAAACACACACACAAGGACCGTAATAGTTTAGTGTCTTTGGAAACACGGAATATAGTATTCTAATCGTGGTGAAAGATCTTCAACATCTCCCATAAAGATATTTTTTTTTCTAAACCTAAATCCTTTCTTTATGTCCTGGAGAAACGAAAACATAAAAGGGTGAGCTCAAATGCTCAGTAAGGGTAAAGAAAAGAAATATCAATCACGTCATATTCATAAGAACATATCATTTGGAAATCTTAACCTACAAAAGAGATCATAATTTCATAACATTGGATAAATCATAGTAGTGAAATGTAATCCCAATAATCATAACTTAAAACATGAATCTTTGTGGCATACAAACATAATCATAGAGAATCATATCTTATTAGTCAAGACTCATTGCCAAGACTATCTTAGTGGACAAAGTCCATTTCTGAACCGAGTCACCCTCATTTCAGTCCTGTTTCACTAAACCGGTATAACCTACCATTCCAGCCATGTCTATCTCATGAGATATAGAATCATTACCCAATGTATTGGAGGGATATATAGGTCCCACCCATCTCATAATGATACCATTCTTATGTGTGCCACAAAATCATAAATCATACATCATTGCATAACCCATGTAATAAAAATGGGATTCTTAAACAACATGACGTCATAAAACAATTAATATAAGAAAAAGGGATTCATAAAAATAATTCCATCACAAAATAATCAAATCAATGTAATAATAGGGATAGAAACAGAACCATATATTATCTTATATGGAAAATAATTTTGATAAAACACTTGAACTCCATTATTTAGGAAAATATCCTTCCAACTTCAAAAACATTTTTCCTTTCTTAACATGTCATACAATTTTTTTAAAAAAAGAAGTTGATTAAAAATAAACTTGAAAACTGGTAAAGTAATATTCTTAGAATTAATTTTTTAAAAATCCATTCATGCCGTATATGTTAAAAAAAACATTCTTCGTACTTTTGTCGGAAAAGTCAAAAGGTATCTCGTACGAAAAACGACAAAAGATTCCTTTCATATTCTTTACTAAAAACTCACCGAAGGGTAAAATTGGATTTAAAAAATTTTAGGTGGATGGAAATAATATTACATATTCAGGAAACATGGATGTGGATGATAAAATACACCCCAGTAAATACTAAAGTATAAACAATCTCGGATAAAAATGAGATTGTGATATTTCCCTTACCTTATGTCCGATATGCTTTGTACGTATCTGAACCTACTGTATAATGATTTAAATAATGTCATTAATTTATTACAGAATCATATGCATTGTTATGATATCATATATGGTTCACTTATGACTTTATATTACCCGTTCTTTTGTGACTTCCATGTTAAAGAAGTGTTTTGGGTAAAATCGTTTCATTTATCGTAGGTGTTTGGACTTGTTGTTCTTGACATTATTATTACTAATATCATGATTTAATTACTTCCAGAATATAAAATATGATTTATATATCATATATATTCAGTATATATATATATATTTATAATTTATAGATAAATGAAATGAAACACACCGTTCATGGAGACGGTAGTCCGTACGTACGCATGAACGTTGTTTTCCTTTCCTTATTGTCTTGAATGGAAGTAAGTAGATGACATATATATATACATAAATACAGTAGATTTACCATGTCATATATTTCATTATTATTCATTATATATAATTTATAATCATTCTGGAATGGTTAACATGGATAATGAATCTCATCGCGTCGTGGAGACGGTAGTCCGTACGTACGCACGAGCGATGATATCGTTCCCATGGTCGTGGAATTGTGTTGAAGTGTATGTATACTGTTTAAGTATCAATATCACTCTATAATAATCATATATAGTTACTCATTACACCATTATACCCATAGAATTAAGGAGGTGGCGTAAAATAGATTACACCACGGTGTAGAGACGGTATTCCGTACGTATGCACGCGCGGTGATTTCCTTTTTCCGTAGGATGGATAGAAGGTTAATTAGAGTTGTTTCATATTTATAATAAAATATCAGTATATAATAAATACCTATGTTATTAATTTATCATTAAACAACTAAATAATAAGAAGTTGAAGAAGAAAGAAATTGAAAAAGATCGGTAATGGATATTACCTCTTTTTGACGCGCATTCACTTAACCTCCACTTAAAGAACTAAGGATGGCCTTTGAAGAATACAAGGACCTCTGGGATGATACTAGGGAAGTGGATAAGAGATTTTGGCAGGGTTTGACCGAGCTTTAATGCTCAAATTGGTGTGAGGAGGAGAGGGAGGAGGTGCCCTTTTATAAGGGAGGAGAGGGGCACCTTAGGAAAATCTCAAAATATTATTTTATATTAAGGTAAAATTCGGTTTATAATGGTTCCAAAGGGTCTTATTTCGAAGATAAAGTGGGGATGGGTCAAAATTATCTCATAAAATAGGATTTATACAAGTTTAGGTTATTATTTTAACCTTATCAATTAGATTTAACTCTAAGTTAAATAATTTAACTTTTACCGTGTCTTTTTGGTTTCTTACACTATATGGTAAATAAACTTACCATAACAAGCCAAAATAACCCCAAGTTGTTTATTATTAATATATATATCCTTATATAAGTCATTTGTCCGAACCTTAGATTTTTAGGAATTAAATTACATTTAATAATATAATATTTTTTTAAAAAAACTAATTTATGTCAATTTTGACACTATTTGGTACATGATTTTTATGAAATTCATAACAGAATGATAAGTTCGAAACAAGTTACTTATATCAACAATAACATGTCATATTAACCTAGAAAATTAATGTAAGTCATAAAAAGTCTCAATTTACATTTATTTGGGCATTTATAACATCAATTATGTCAATATTTCATTAATAAGACAATTACTGCATCATCTTTGTGTCATAATAAATGATAATTATATAATCCCTAAAAATTATAAATAAATTCCTATGATGTATATAATTGTATTATATTTCTGGATACTATTCATGTTCGAAGTTTCATGATGTTTATTACTAAATTAAAATTATTATACTTATAATATTTAAGAAAGTGACATGTTGTCACATTCTTTGGTTTTAATAATAATTAAATTATTTTCATGGAAAAAAGTCCATAAAATGAATCTAATCCGACCCTTAGGTTATATGGGTCTACTTTTAGCCATACAATAGGATTTTTCCAAGTGTTTGGGTAATTTTATAATCTTATATTTACCCTTAATTACCCGATTTACCTTTAACTATAGTAAATAAAATTTACCATAGTTACTATTCACAATGCCCAAAAATAAAAAGTAGCTTATTAACATAATTTGGACCCACTGATTCCAAATATGGAATCCATTTTTCCAAATTCAATACACAAAAGATGTAGAAATTAAATTAAAATTAATCCCGTTGTTCGAAAGAAAACGGGTTTTTCTTTAAAACATTGCAAAAGATTGAATTGATTTAACCTACGAATTCAAGGTAAAATCAATGATAATCACATATATTATATTAAATGGTAAAAATATATCATATTTATACTTTAAAACCATTCAATATTATAATTTAACAACATAAGATATTACGATGAAAAAAGTTGTTTTTAATTAAAATATAGCGTGTTTTTACTATTAATTAAAATATGAAAGTTATCGAAAAAATATCGAAACTTTATCTAATGTAAATTTTTATATCCGGATTCCAAATAAGAATTTTATTTTGTCAAATTTAACTTATAAACATGTCAAAAACTAGATTTAAAGTGGGTGCGCCATCAAAAGGCGGCAAAACTGCATTTTTTGAAAAATACATATTTTACCCGAAAAATACTTATTTTACCCGAAAAATTTATTTTGTTCTTATACCATGTTTTAGAAAATGTGTAAGACGAATAATAATGTTATAAGATTCAAAATTTAGTTAATACTATTGATAATGGCTGGTTCATAATAATATTATAATAATATATCATTGTTTAGTAAAACCCGGTATTGCGTACAACACACGCTATCGAGGAAGGTCGTGATTGCGTGTAATGCAAGCCAAGTCAGAGTTGCGTGTTGTGCAAGAATCCTTCGTTGTTTTGTATATCATAATCCAACCATATTTCATTTATACATTGAATATATATATATATATATACTCAATGTTGTGTAGAATAACTATTATCAAAATTGTGTGTAACACGATCCAAGAATAGTGTTGCGTATACTGCAAGCTAATACGGTGTTGCGTATCGCGCAAGGTAATCTTGGTGTAGCATACAACACAAGACATTAATAAAGTTAAAAGAATATTTTTCATAAAATCTCTGGGTGTTACAGTGAACTTGAGAGAGATTCGGTGGAAGCACCAATCGGTAAGCTACCTTTCCAACACGATCCAGTATTTCGAAAGGACTGATATATCTAGGGCTCAACTTCCCCTTCTTTCCAAATCTCATGACCCTCTTCCAGGGAGATATTACTAAGAACACTTTATCACCCACTTCAAACTCTAGGTCTTTTCTGTGGTTGTCGGCATAACTTTTCTATCGACTCTGAGCTGCTCTTATGTGTTGTTGAATAGATCAGACCTTTTCTGCCATCTCATCAACAAGATCAGGTCCTAATAGCTTTCTTTCCCCAACTTCATCCCAACAAGTTGGAGTCCGACATTTCTTTCTATAGAGAGCTTCATAAGGAGCCATCTGAATACTGGAGTGAAAGCTATTATTATAAGAAAATTCCACCAAAGGTAGGTGTTGATCCCAACCACCTTTGAAATCCATAGAGCAAGATCTCAACATATCTTTTAGAGTTTGAATTGTTCTCTCAGACTGACCATCTGTCTGAGGATGATAAGTAGTGCTGAAACTCAACTTTGTATCCAGAGTATGCTGAAGACTTCGACAGAACTTCGAGGTAAATCTCGGATCCCGATCAGATATAATAGAATGTGGTACTCCATGCAATCTTACCACTACCTTTACATATATCCTCGCAAGCTGATCTAGAGAGAAATCCTCTCTAATAGCAATGAAGTGTGCATACTTTGTAAGATGATCAACTATGACCCAGATAGAATTATTGCTTTTGGATGTTTTAGGAAGTCCTGTGACAAAGTCTATAGTGATGTTTTCCCATTTCCATTCGGGTATGGGTAATGGTTGTAACATACCCTTAGACTTCTGTCTCTCAACTTTAACTTGCTGAAAATCTAGGCATCGAGAGACATATTCAGCAACAACTCTTTTCATGCCATCCCACTATAAGTACTCTTTCAGGTCCCTATACATCTTCGTGCTTCCAGGATGAATAGAGAATGAAGAACTATGAGCCTCATCCAGCAAATCCTTCTTTAATTCTGGGATGGGAGGAACACAAACTTGATTCCTGAACTTTATTATCCCATCACAATCAAGGTTGAATTTAGGAACATTTCTCACCTTATTTTGTAACTCGACATCTTCTTTCTGTGCCTCTTGAATCTTCACATGTATAGATGGCTGAACATTCATTTGAGAAAGATAAGATTTCTCCCCTTCCATTAAAATTCCAAGATCCATCATTTGTAAATCCATAAATATTGGATCTTTTGTGATCCTCATCATGGATAAGCTAGCATGGTCTTGTCGACTTAATGCATCTGCCACTTTGTTTTCTTTCCCTGGGTGGTAATTAATTGAGCAATTGTAATCCTTAATCAGTTCCAACCATCTTCTATGGCGCATATTCATCTCCTTTTGTGTGCAAATATACTTTAAACTTTTATGATCAGTATAAATGTCACACCTTTCTCCATAAAGATAATGCCTCCAAATCTTTAATGCAAAGATTACCACAGCTAACTCCAAATCATGTGTTGGGTAATTTTTCTCATGTATTTTCAACTGTCATGAGGCATAAGCTATCACCATATCATTTTTCATAAGAACACACCCCAGCCCCTTCTTGGATGCATCACTGTAGATCACAAACCTTTCTCCACTACAAGGCAGTGTGAGCACAGGTGCACTGGATAACCTTCTTTTCAACTCCTTGAAATTCTCTTCACATTCCTCCGTCCAAACAAACTTAACTCATTTCTGAGTCAACCTGGTGAGTGGATTAGATAATCGTGAAAAATATTTCACAAAACATTGATAATATCCAGCCAAACCAAGAAAACTTCGGATCTCAGTTACTGTTATTGGTCTCGACCATCTTTCGATAACCTCTGTTTTTGCTGGATCCATAGATATCCCCTCTTTTGAGATTATGTGACCCAGAAATGCATCTTTTTGAAGCCAAAATTCACACTTGGTAAATTTGGCATAAAGCTTCTCCTTTCTCAGGGTCTTCAATATAATTCTCAAGTGATCTTCATGTTCTTCATTTCTCTTTTAATAGACAAGAATATCGTCTATAAAGACTACCACAAATTGATCAAGATAGTCTCTAAAGACTCTATTCATTAGATCCATGAAGATAGCAGGGGCATTAGTAAGACCAAATGGAATCACTATAAATTCATAGTGTCCATACCTTGTACGGAAAGTCGTCTTTGGTATATCCTCTCTTTTGACCCTTAATTGATGATACCTCGAACGAAGATCAATCTTGGAAAAGTATTGAGCTCCTCATAGTTGGTCAAATAATTCATCAATGCGTGGAAGAGGATATTTTTTCTTGATAGTGATCTTGTTAAGTTCTCGATAATCAATACAGAGTCTCATTGATCCATCTTTCTTCTTAACAAACAGAACATGTGCTCCCCAAGGTGACGCACTAGGGAATATGAATCCCTTATCAAGATTCTCTTGTAGTTGCTTCTTCAATTCCTACAACTCAATTGGGGCCATTCTATAAGGTGTCTTTGAAATAGGCAAAGCACCCGGTAAGAGTTCTATTGAAAACTCAACTTCACGATTTGGTGGAAGACCCGACAATTCCTCCAGAAAGACATCATCAAACTCCCGTACAATGGGAATATTCTTAATTGTGAGTTTCTCACCAACCATTTGAGATAAATAACCTTCATTCAGTGGAATCAAGACCCATAAGATGGAAGAAATTTCCACTGGAAGGTTATGTTCATCCTTGCATCGATAGACGATCATAGATTGATCTGGAATATGAAATGTGACTTCCCTTCTTTGGAAATTGATATGAGCTCCATATAAAGAATTCCAATCCATGCCAATAATCACATCAAATTCCACTATAGGAAGGATCACAAGATTTTCAGGAAGCACTTTCCCACAAACTTCAATCGGGGAAGAATTATAAACTTTTAATGCAACTGATGTGCCATTAGGGGTTGTCACAGCTAACTCAACATCTAACTGTTGAGGTAATACGGTGATACCCTTAGAAAAATCTTCAGAAATAAAAGAGTGGGTGGATCTAGAATCAAATAAAACATTTTCTACTTTAGAGTGGATGGTAAGTATACCTTTCACCACATCGTTATCGTACTTCATATCGCTGATAGAAATTGCATGTGACTTTCCTTTGTCTTTAGCCTTAAGATTTTGTTGATGTCGATCATCATCAACAACCCTTGGATTAGGGCATTTATTCACATAATTCCCCATCTCCTTGCACTTGAAACATTGAAGTGTAGTAGGTTCATTCTGTGTGTCCCTTCCTTTGTTTGCATCATTAGACATCTTCTTCCCATGATTGCAGCATTCAAATGCCCGATGACCTTCCTTTCCACATTTGAAACATTTACTTGTCCCTTTAAGACAACTCCCTCCATGTTTCTTTCCACACTTTGAGCATAAGGGAAAGATCATCTTCTTTTCAGTGTGCTCTTTAGATTTTCCTTTGAATTCCATTTTCCTCTTCTTATCAAACCCATATGACTGATGGGTTACTCCAATCTCCATCTCAACTTTGAGAGCACATCGAACGATTTCCTCGTAGCTATTGAAGTCCCTTATGGCTAAGGCCCTTTGAAGACTTGGTTTTAAGCCACTAAAGAATCGATAGATCTTACGCTCAGGTTGGATAATAATACCAGAAGCGTACCTTGCAAGTCTTGTAAAATTTACTTCATAGGTACCAATAGATTCATTATCCTTTTGCTTTAGTTCAAGAAACTCCTTCTCCATCTTTGTTCGAAGAATGTGAGGGAAGTACTTATTGAAAAATAAGTTCTTGAACTCGTCTCATTCCATGGACTCAATTTCGTCCCTTTGCCTCGTATTCTTAATAAGATTCCACCATTGATCAGTATCTCCTTCCAAACGATACACTGTTAGGATGAATTTATCATGTTTAGAACATTGAAGAACTGAAAATATCTTTTTAGTAGTATTAATCCATTGTTCAGAAACTAATGGATCAGTAGAACCGCTGAATGAAGGCGGATGTTGCCTCATGAAGGATTCAACAAAATTTTGCTTCGTCCTTTGCTCATTTGGAAGTCCTACATTATTCATAGCTTGAGAAAGTTGTGTGAGCATGGATACAAGATTTCTCATTCCAGCTCCCATAACGTTTGGTTGCTCAGGGGGACAATCATTGCATTTCCCGTCACATTCTGCATTAACACGGTTCCTTTAGGTTCCAGCCATTGACTAAAACCAAGAAGAATAGTGTGAGCAACACTAATTATAATAGAAAAACCACATAATCAAGAATAAAATTTCACACTTAAGGTATTATCCTAGGTTATTCATGGTCATTTCTAAAACACTAAGATTGTGTTCTATGCTTAGAATTATCCTTAGGGTTCTTACTAAGGCTTTCAAATCCTAGTTTCCGAAGGTTGACTCTACCTTTCCTCTGATACCAACTATAACGACCCATAATTTACATACATTGTTATTACTTCAAAATTGAAGCATACTTATTACAACATATAACAAAACCATGAAAGGACTGTATAGGAATAGTGTCTTTAGAAACTGGGAAACATAAACAACAGGTTCATAAAGCGTCTACACTGTCTCCCATTTATTTCATCATATCTATAGTCCCTTTTTGCATATCTTACTTAATAACCTTCTTCGTGACCTGGGGAAAGAAAACATACAAAATGGTGAGCTCAAATTCTTAGTAAGGGTAAACAAAATAAATATCAATCACATCACATTCATAAGAACATAACATTTTTGGAAATCTTAACCTACAAAAGAGAGCATCATTTCATAACATGGGATAAATCATAGTAGTGAAATGAAATCCCAATAATCATAACCTAAAACATGAAACTTTTTGGCATACACACATAATCATAGAGAATCATTTCTTATTAGTCAAGACTCATTTCCAATACTATCTTAGTGGAAAAAGTCCATTTCTGAACCGAGTTCACTCCTCGTTTCAGTCTTGTTTCACTGAACCGGTTTAACCTGCCGTTCCAGCCATGTCTATCTCATGATATATAAAATCTTTACTCAATGCATTGGAGGGATATATAGGTCCCACCCATCTCATAATTATACCATTCATATGTGTTCCACAAAATCATAAATCATACATCATTGCATAACCCATGTATTAAAAATGGGATTATTAAACATTGTGACATCATAAAACAATTCATATAAGATAAAGGAATTCATAAAAATAATTCCATCACAACATAATCAAATCAATGTAATAATAGGGATAGAAACAGAACCCTATATTATCTTAGATGGAAAATAATTTTGATAAAACACTTGAACTCCATTCTTGAGGAAAATATCATTTCTACTTCAAAAACACTTTTCCTGTCTTAACATGTCATACAATTCTAAACTAAATGAATTTGATTAAAATGAACTTGAAAACTTGTAAAGGAATCTTCTTGGAAATAATGTTTTAAAAATCCATTCATGCCGTATAAGTTAAAAAACATTCTTCTTGTACTTTTGTCAGAAAAGTCAAAAAGTACCTCGTACGAAAAACGACAAAAGATTCCTTTCATATCTTTTACTAAAAACTCACCAAAGGGTAAAATTTGATTTAAACAATTGTAGGTGGATGGAAATAACATTACATATTGAGGAAACATGGATTTGGATGATAAAATACACCCCAGTAAATTCCAAAGTATAAACAATCTCGGATAAAAATGAGATTGTGATATTTCCCTTACCTTAGGTCTGATTTGCTTCGTAAGTGTCTGAACCTCCTGTATAATGATTTAAATAATGTTATTGACTTATTCCAGAATCATACTTATTTTTATTATATCATATATGGTCATATTATTAGCTTCTTATTAGTAATATTTCATTACTACTTCTTATTCGGGTGTTTATTACTTTTTGTTCTTATGCGCGTTTTTTCAAATAAATTCTTATTTTTCTTTTTAGGTTATAGATACCTCAATTCCAGAATGTTATTAGTTTAATATATATCATATTAATTCACTAAATTCATTTATATAATCATTATGCAATGAAGATCATGTATAACGAGTCGCATCACATCGTGGAGACGGTATTCTGTACGTACGCACGAGCGATGATATCATTCTCATGATCGTGGAATTGTATTGGAGTGTATGTATACTATTTCAGAATAAATATCACTTCAAAATAATCATATATAGTTATTATTTACACTATTATACCCATCCGAGTAAGGTGGTGGTGGAAAATAGATTGCACCACGGCGTGGAGACGGTATTCCGTACGTACGCACGCGTGGTGATTTCGTTTCCCATAGGATGGATAGATGGTGAAATAGGGTTGTTTAATACTTATAATAACATATCAGTATATGAGTGATACTGATGTTATTACTTCATAATGAAACAACTAAAGAAGAAGAAGTGGAAGAAGAAATAAAGTTGAAATAATCGGTAACGGACATTACCTCTTCTTTGAAGCGCCTCTTTGAGACCTCCTCTTAGGGCACTAAAATTGGTATTTTAAGAAGACCAGTACCTCTAGGATGTTTCTAGGGAAGTTTAGAGGAGATATTGTCAGGTTTTGGCCGATCTTGAAGGCTCAAAGTGGTGTGAGGAAGAGAGGGAGGAGGTTCCCTTTTATAAGGGAGGAGAGGGGCACCTTTGGAATAACTAAATATATTATTTTATTATAAAGTCAAATTCGGTTTTTTAATAGCTACAAATTGATATATTTAGAAGCTAAGGTGGGTATGGGTATAAATCCTCTCATACAATAGAATTTAGACAAGTTTAGGTATCAATTATAACCTTATCATTTAGATTTAACTTTAAGTTAGATAATTTAACTTTTACCGTGTCTTCTTGTTTTCTTACACTATAAGGTCATTAAACTTACTATATCAAGATAAACGAACCCCAAGTTGTTTATTATTAATATATATAACCTTATATAAGTCATTTGTCCGAGCCTTAGATTTTTATGAATAAATTAACAATTAATAATATAGTATTTGTTTTAAAAACTATTTTATGTCAATTTTGACACTATTTGGTAATTGATTTTTGTGAAAATAATAACAGAATTATTAGTTCGAAAAAATTTAATTAAATCAATAATAACATGTCATATTAACATATAAAATTATTTTAATTCATAAAAAGTCTGAAATTACATTTATTTGGGTATTTATAACATCAATTATGTCAATATTTCATTAATAAGATAATTACTACATCATCATTGTATCATAAATAAATTAAATTATTTTAAGTATAAAAATTACAAATAAAATAAAAATATGTAGGAAATATTTTTATATTTCTAATGAATATTTATAGTCTAATTTATCTTATGTATAAACCAATTTAAAAAATTATTTAGTTATTAAACTTTAATTTTAACTATTTTAACCCTTCTTTAAATAAATTGATAATAAATGTCCTAATCTAATCCAAGTGGGCCTAAATGGTCATATGTTATTCCTAAGGTTGTTTTTGGTCTTATTAAACTTATCCAATAGAATTAGGACATGTGTTAGGGTAATAATAATATCATTTTTACCCTTAACTACCCTATTTACTTTTAACCGTGGTAAAAAAAAGTAAAAAGTTACTATTCACCAAAAATTATTTTCATCTCATTGAACCACATTTTAGTCCTTGATATTAACCGTGTCTCTAGGATTTTCTAAATTCTACTCACAGAAGCGGTAAAATTATGTTTTATGAGAAATTCAGTTTTTTAACTACCACTTAGTGGTTTCACTATTCATCAAAAAATGAAAGTTTCCAGAAAAATACCAAAAATTTTGCCTAAGCAATATTTGATATTATGAATTCAAAAATTATGTTTATTTTACCAAATTCAAAACATATCAGTTACATTAACTAATTTAAAAATTAATTCTCATCGTCAAGACAAATAGCGTGTTTTTAAGAGATAATAACTATCAAAAGATTGACACTTGTTTATGTCTGGTTTATATGTGAAATTACATCCAATTAAAAACATTGTATTAAATTATAAAAATATATTCTAAATATACTTTAAAACAACTCAAATTAATAATTTATCACTATTCATTATTTTGATTAAAAAATTTGTTTTTAATTAAAATTTAATAATTTTCACAATTCATCAGAATATGAAAGTTATCCGAAAAGTACCAAAATTTCACCCTAAGCTAATTTCGATATTCCGAATCCAAAAATGAAGTCCATTTTGAAAAATAAAATTTACAAAATTTCAAAAATTGGTTATTACTATTCATAATGGCTAGTTTTAATAATATTTTAATAGCATATCGTTGTTTAGTGAAACTCGGTATTGCGTACGACGCAAGCTATCGAGGAAGGTTGCGGTTGCATGTAAAGCAAGCCAAGATAGTGTTGTGTGTAGTAAAAGATTCCTTTGATGATTTATATAACATAAAAACAAAATATTTCTCATAAAAGTCTCGGGTGTTACAAGAAGTGTGGGGCTTACGTATGATTAATGGCCCATGAATATGTTTTGTGGTTACTTTTACACTCTAAGCCCACGTGATTCATGATCGATGTGAGAAACAAGAGGTATCAGTAAACCTGACCATTGTACCACGAATGATGTGGTCACAAGGAATGATATGGGGAGTATTTATGTATGACTACCCAAGTAGATGAATACTAGTACTTACTTCGGGAAAGAATCCTAGGAACATGATCCATAAAGGTATTTTTGTTTTATAGAGATTTGGATACTCTAACATGGGGATTAATCCTAAGAAAGATGCCCAGATTAGGGGGACTTGGGGCTTACTTATGAAGAGGATTCCCATTAACAAGTTCCATAAAGGTATTTGTGCTCTATGGAGATTTAGATTCTTAATTTGGGGCTTACTCCTAAGTAGGATGCCCAGATTAAGGGGGACATTAAATTAGGATTGGGGCTTACTCCTGAGAAGGATGCCCATTAACAGGGTCCATAAAGGTATTTGTGCTTTGTGGAGATTTAGATCATGGGGCTTACTCTTGAGGAGGATGCCCAGAATTAAAGGGACTTGGGGCTCACTCCTAATGAGGATGCCCAATGTTAAAGGAAATTATGATTGGGGCTTACTCCTGAGGAGGAGGCCCTAATTAAAGGAGACTTATAACTTGGGGCTTAATCCTGAGAAGGAGGCCCAAGGTTAAGGGGACTTATGATAGGGGCTTACTCCTAAGTAGGATTCATAGAATTAAAGGGACTTGGGGATTACTCCTAAGGAGGATGCCCAGAATTAACGGAGACTTGGACTTATGATTGGGGCTTACTCCTAAGGAGGATGCCCAATTAAAGGATTCTCTCACCTTAAGGGATGAGGTTGAATGAAGGGAAACACTAACCGTAGTGATATAAAGCTATATAAACCACAAGTTTTTGGGAGATGTTCCATATAATTCCTTTCAGATAAGAAATCCAACAAATAAAACATGCCATAAGTGGCTTTGAAGAGGGTTTTGAAGGACATATCTTGAAGTGGAAAGGTGGATTTAAAGAAAATATGTGAATATACAGGATGGGCACCCAAAAAAAAGCAGGCACGCAAATCCTTTTTGGGCACGCAATTCCTAGTTGTGCAAGTATACTTGCACGACATGGGTGCACTTGTGCGATGGTTAACCCATAGGGTAATACTTGGGTGACTTTGAACTCAAGCCCTTAGTATCATCCCTAGAGGCTTCCAAAATGGTGTCTCACAAGTCCTCTTGAAGGGATAAGGCGGCGCACAAGTGTGCTCATTTCCATTAAGGGTTGGACACTTAAGATCACAAGTGTTCATGAATTCTAACACTTTGGCCTTATTCTTCTTCTTTAGACCTTCCATTCTAGGTAATAAATTACCTTAGAAGTGTTTGGAAGGCTTCAGACGATGACTTGGGTGACCAGAGCTCTATATCTGAATTCTGGAATATTCATCCCTGAAATGGGGTCCCCACAAGGGGCTATTTATAGGCCACCTGAGTTTGGGCGAAAAAACTCTTTGGGCGCGCACGTGACCTGCGCGCCCATGATTGGCGCCCAGGTGACTTGCGCGCCCAAGGCTATCGTGTAGGTATACTTGTGCGCCTTATTGCCTTTGTAAAAATTCTTGATGAATCATCCTTCTTCTTTGCTTGAGGTGCTCTCCTTAGTCAATCTTTGGACTCTATGACGGAACAGAGCATCCAAAAAATTCCCCCCTCAGAGTTGGATCCGAAAAAGGAAAGAGGGTTAAACTCTGAGGTGAAGGAGAAACCAGGATTTTTAGGGCATGTAGGGTTTGAGGAGCGCAGGTTACGGCACACAAGTTTCTGGATCGCTTATAAATATGGGTGCCACTCTCACGCAAAGAACCCGGCTTCCAAAGCTTCTCACTCTCATCGCGCAAGTGAGCTCTCGTCACATAGGTGTCTTGGCTTTTCGCTCGTCTGCGCTTCTGTTAGTTGTGTCGTGCTTCCTCAGTCTGTTTCTGACTTGCGCGCCAGTACTAGTGTGGTACAACTTGCACGACTAACTTAGACTTGCGCGCCAAGTTTAGACATTCGCGCCTTAATGCCTTAGCCATATTTTAAGATTTCTTCACAAATTTTATGAAAAACCAACTTACTTAAAAGTTATTTATTCTATCTTTGTGCAGATTTAATGGCTCCCAGAAGAATTGGATCGATTGATGAGTTTTCCATCAAGATAATAGATGACATGATGAATGTCGCCGGCCATGACTATTATGATATCTGCAATAGCACTCTCCCAGATTTTTCTAAGTACTTGAATAAATATCATGCCAATTCCCACAGAGCATCTACTTGCCTTTGTATGGCCATGGTCATCTGCAAGGATTCAACATTCCAGGGGAAAAGAATTACATGCCCGAGATGTAGCCGCACTGTTATCCCTCTATTTCGGTTATGTTGTGAATTAAGAGTAACAATAATGGTGTGAACTTTCAAATTTTTCCTCCATGCCATTTCTTTGCAGATATAAAAATGGAAAACCATGGGCTGATATGTTTTCCTCTGCCGGTTGGTTGAGAGAAGGCTATCATGACATTAGAAACAATATCTAAAAAGAGTACTCTCTCCAAATGTCTCTTTACTTCCAATGCTCCATTCTAAAATCCATATATCCATCTTCCAAGTCTCTTGGACAGAAACAGAGTCACTGTTTAATCAGCAAGAAAATTTTCTCAAACCGCACTCAAGAACATTCTTTTACAATCGTTCCAAGAAGAGCTGATATCATTGTGTCTCTTATTGTATCCATTTGAATGAATGAACTCCAGGTGGTTGTTGATGAGGCTCGGGATGTTGTGAAGCGAATGAAGAGTTATATTGAAAGCCTTTTGTAATTCTTGAAAAAGAAAAGAGACTCCAATCTGTGGATGTCCTTCTTACTGTTATGCATCAATGAAGAACAATTTCATCTTCAATCATTTGTACCTGCATTCTTTTTCTTCCTTCTTTAATTAATTTTTCATAAGCCAATGGCCCTAGTAATCATAGTTTGATTTTTTCTAGGGTGTTGCAAACAACCCCACAAACTTTGCATCTTTTAATTTCTCAATATTGCCTAAATCAAACAATATGTACATTTAGCGAGCTGGGACTCAACTTTGGTTCAGAGTTCCCTTGTATCTTGTGGGCAATTTAAAGTCAGGCATGTCAGACATAAAATGGCTAATGTTTAAGGTCGAAATTGCATTGACCGAATGGATTAAAAATTGACTCACTTCCTTGATAATTTGTTTGAAAACATATTACCACATTCAAGTATGGGGGAAAACATGTAAACTATGACTTAATAAATTTTGAATCTGAGGAATGACATGATAAAAGGGCTAAAAGGAATTAGAGAAAGTATTTCCTAATAATGAAGTTACCACTAGTTGACAATCCCGTTAGGGGGTTGAATTATGCAGTGCCACTTAAGTGCATTGGCTGCATAGTAAAATAATAGCATCTTTTCGCTGACAGGTCCATTATGTAGACTTGTTTATGCAAGGACACCTAGGGGCACGTGCTGCATATTTAGGCAAAAGAACTCTCAGAAATTTTACTTTTCTATTGATAAAAAGCCGATGGAAGTTTATGGAGATTCAATTTTTCCAAAGCACAGAGTCTGCTGTATGGAGAGAGGTACTTGAATATAGAGAGGATATTCCCAATCAAGATTTTCAAAGAATTGGTTGAATGTCACTCCTGTGAAGGTCCGACCCAAATGTAGGGAAGGAAAATATAAAACATAGACTTGAATACTTTCAGATCATGAAAAAGAGTATGGGACAAATATGTTAAGGATGGCTGTTTTTTTTTGTGGATCCCTACATATCGTCGTTAAGACTAATAAGGACAAAAGAGGTTTTCTCCCCAAGAATGAAGTTACCACTTTTTGACAAACCCGTTAGGGGTTGAATTATGCATGGCCACTTAAGGGTATTGGTTGCATAGTATAATAATAGCATCTTTTGGCTGACCGATCTGTTATGTAGACTTGTTTATGAAAGGCCACCTAGGGGCACGTTCTGCATTTTCAGGCAAAAGAATTCCCAGGTATCAGACATTTTGTGACCAGAAGTCAAGAAAAGGGTTATAGAGATCTGGAAGTATTTAATGTTAGGATTATGACACATGAAAATGAGTATTTTCCAATGCATGAAAAATATACATAGAGTAATTCTGACCATAATCATGTTGTTGTTGGGTCATGAATTGAGATGCTGAACTTCACTACATATCTCATTAGAATGAGAATCAAGCCATATGTAGTTCTTGAGATACAGTTTAACGTCATGTGGGGTGAGATCATAGGAGATCTTAGTTTAGGGTTGTAGAGTTCGGACCATAATGAGGGAGACACCTTATGTGTTTGTTATAAACCTTATGTGAATAAAGATAAAGGTTTTCATGCCACATTCATGTTCTCACAGGGGGAATTTTCATCCAAGGGACTGAAAGTGGAATTTGGGGTTAGGCCCAAAGACTTGGGGCTGGGTTCGAGGGATTCTTGATCATTCCTATGTATCTCATAGAGATGGGACTCAAGCCATACGTAGTTCTTGAAATACCCTCTATACGGATTTAGTTTGTACATGTGAAGGGTGAAAGGGGACTTTAGTGCAATGATGGTTGGATCCAAGATTAACGGTTCATGCATTGCCATGTATGCATATATTCCTTGTAATATGACATGATTGGATATCAATGTCAATAATGATTCCCTATCAAGTGAGGGTGTTAGAGACTATTGTATTTTACTGTCATATAGGACAAAAGTGCGAATAGTTTAAGGTCATATGCATGGACCAGTGCTACACAGTTTAGCGTCATGTAGCTAGGATGTATTACTATGAAATATAATGTCTTGTAGCAAGGAAAATGGGGGATTGTATAGTTTAACATCATATATCAAGGATGATGGTGAACAAATGTGAAGATATTGGTTTTGGGCTTGAACCTCGGGAGGATGCCTACGTACCTAGACTAGAAGGCAAGGATCAAAGTCTGCGTAGTTCAATTGAGATAGTTCAACGTCATGTAGGATGAATTAGGGACTTTTACAGTTTAACATCATGTAGGATGAGGATTCTGTACAGTTTAGTGTCATGTAGCAAGGACAATGAATAGTTTAATGTCATGTAGGACGTAATTGAGGACTCCTTTTTTCCGATCAGTTTAACTTCGTGTAGGATGAACATGGGGAATTTTCAGTTTAACATCATGTAGGAAGAAGGGGATAATGTTCACAGTTTAACGTCATGTGGGACGATGGTGAACCAATGTGAAAATATTGTTTTGGGGCTCTTCACTGATCAACATCACATGAGACGGAGGTGAACTGACGTGAAGATATTGGTTTTGGGGTTGAACCTCGGGAGTTTGCCTACGTAACTAGTCTAGAAGGGAAGGATCAAAGTTCACGTAGTTCAATTGAGAATGAATTGGGGATCGAATTGTACTTGAGGAAAACCTGAAGATGATGTTGGGACTTACGCGTGGCTAGAGGCCCAGAGAGGATGTTATGTTTTAGGCTTACTCTAAGATCACGTGATTCATGCTCGGTGTGAGAAACAAGAGTTAGCAACAAACCTAACGATGTACAGTTTAATTTCATGTAGGAAAAATTAAGGGGACACAGTTTAACGTCATGTTAGACGATAGAGTGACTATGTAGTTTAAAGTCTTGCAGTGAAGACTATTGGGGACTATGCAGTTTAATGTCTTGTAGTGAGGACTATTGGGGACTATGCAGTTTAAAGTCTTGCAGTGAGGACTATTGGGGACTATGCAGTTTAAAGTCTTGCAGTGAGGACTATTGGGGACTATGCAGTTTAAAGTCCTGTAGTGAGGACTATTGGGGACTATGCAGTTTAAAGTCTTGCAGTGAAGACTATTGGGGACTATGTAGTTTAAAGTCTTGCAGTGAGAACTATTGGAGACTATGTAGTTTAAAGTCTTGTAGTGAGGACTATTGGGGACTATGCAGTTTAAAGTCTTGTAGTGAGGACTGTTGGGGACTATGCAGTTTAAAGTATTATAGTGAGGACTATTGGGTGTATTTTTTTACAGAAAATACTTCTTCAATAATCTTGCATTGGTTGGATTTGTAATGAGTTCTCCTACCATTGATATTAAATAATAAGCTCCATTGGAGTAGACCGTATGTATTTAATAAGGTCCTTCCCACATTGGCTCAAGCTTGGGAGGTTTCTTTCCTGGTATCATTGGAGTTCTGAGGACTAATACCAATTCTACTTTAATGAATGAATGAAGACGAAATTTTTTGTTGAAAGATCATGCTATTCGATTCTGATAAACTTCCAAGTGGTGCAGGGTGCAAATTTTTTTTCATCTAATCGTTCCAATTCATCAAATCGCTTCTGAGATTGTTCATCTGTGGATGAATTATCAAAAAATGGATACTCTGAGTGAAGATAATTTTACCTCAATGGGAAAGAATACTTCAGTTCCATATACCAATGAGTATGGAGTTGACCGCGTAACAGTGCGGGTGGTGGTCCAATAAGCCCATAAAGCATGAAAAAGTTTATCAGGCCATGATTTCTTATCTTTATCCACCATCTATTGCAGTAAGTTTGAAAGAGTCTTATTTAAGGATTCTATTTTTTCATTGGTCGTTGCATGATATCGAGATGAATGGTTGGATTTGATGTTGTATTCTTGATACAACTTCCTCACCTTGGAAGAATAGAAGTTGTTTCCATTGTCCATCATTATGGTATGAGGGACACCAAATATGGTAATTATGTTAGACTTGACGAAGATAACAATGATTTAGAACTAACGTCTTTGAGAGGTATTACCTCTTCCCATTTGGAAAAGAAGTCAGTATCAGTTAGAATATACTAAAACTGCTTGGATGCAGCTGGAGGATAAGGTCCTACTACATCCATTACAATGTGGAAAATGACCATGAGTATTTAGCTGTATGAAGCAACTATGGGGGTTGATGAATGAAGTTGGAACTTACTTGGAAAGAATGAAACTTCTTAGTGAAATCAACACAATCTTGCATCATTGAAGTCTAGAAGTATCCAAGCCTTCAGATTTGACCAGAAAGCCTATGTCCAAACTAGTGGGCACCACAAACTCCTACATGTACTTCATTCATGACAGTCATTGTCTCTTCCTCTAATTCCTCTTTTGGATACAAGGAAATTAGGTTCATCATAATCGAAACTTTCATTGGCATAAGGATCTGTTAAATGAATCATGTTAATAGAAACAAAGATCAATTCTTCATCTGATGAAGATTCTACCTGATTATCTAGTTCAGGTTGTGTCGTTTTGTGGGGTTATGCCCGTGCTTTTGAACCAGATGGCATAAAATCTGCCAGAGTCAAATACAACTTAGGCTTTGACATGAGCTCATCTTCTTCTGACCACTCTTATTTCTTCAAATTACGCTGCTTCTTTGAATATTTTCTTTCTGATAAAGGTGGTTTTGTTTTGGCATTCATAGAAGAAGACATAATTGGTTGATTCAATTGTGTTTATAAAATGGCATTAGTTCAGTTGATCATTTTCTTGACCATCCAATCATCATATTTCTATGAATTTTTACTTTTGACTTCATGTGACTCACCTTCTTCCTCTGGATCAGTAGCAGTAACGCATGCTACTTGGGATGAAGAACCTTTCAGTTTTAGCTATCCAGAGTCCACCATCTTTTGTAGGAGGTCTTTGAAGACAAAACACTCCTGAATGGGATTCCCCAACATCTGATGAAATGGGAAATAGTTGGGGATGTCTTTATCTCCTTCCTTTTTCAGCCTTTTGGGCCTTGGTAGCTGAACCAGGTTGTTTTCCAGAGTCGAGATGAAGTATCCAGGAACTTGTTCATTCTGGAAAGAATAAACTTTGTTCTTCAAATCCTAAAATTGTTTCCGCCTTTGATATCTTTGATAATCTTGACGAGGTGACCATTTTTGTTGACGTTCAGGATGTGGAGCCCTTCGATATGATGAAGGTTTTGAGGTAGAAGCAGGTACAGGTGATTGTTTAAGTGTAAATGTAGCAGTCTATACTTTCCCTATTCTCCTTCCTAGAATTGATGGAATTACACGAGTTTTAGCCTTATTATATATAATAAAATCTTATATCTGCTGAGCGATTGAAGTAAGGTCTCGAAAACCTCCTGTGTATTTCACAGGGATCAACGGTGTGCGTAATTCATTACGCATATTTGCCACACAGATTGGTAGTAACTCTTCTTGAGGGAGTGTTAAGCTTAAGGAATTTTTTAATCCCTTCTAGCGAGCAATGAAATATGAAACTCTTTCATTCTCTATTTTCTTACAATTGGTAAGATCAAAAACTGTCATCTTTGGAAAGGTTGAGATAAATTGAAGGAGGAACTTTTGATGGAGATCTTCCCACCCAGTAATTGACCAGGATTGCAAACTTGTATACCAAACAAAAGCAGGTCCTTGTAATGACTATAAAAAACACCTGAGATTAACTACTTCTTGTTGTTTAAGAGTTCCCATCATAGGATCACAACGAGAAACCAAATGTGTAAAGTGTTTCTCTGGATCTCCCGAACCATTAAAAATTGAGAATGTGGTACTTGAAAAATTTGATGGGGGAGGAATTGCATCCACCCATTCAGGGTAAGCTCTCTTTTCTGGTTGAACCTGTGCACGCTTTCCTTCCATAGCTTCCAACTGAGCTGTTAATGACTCAATGGTAGTCATTAATTTTTGAGAAACGTCTGGTTGATCTTGGACCTGAGCAGGTGAAATAACTGGAGTATGGACGGGTGTAGCGATTGGGAATGCCACTGATGGTAGTATTGCCGGTTGTTGTCGTGCATGGCCCATAGGATTGGACCTGTGAGGGTGTACTTGTAAAGCAGGATATTCTTGATCCATCCCAGTATTTTCAACTAATTACCTTGATTTATTAACTCCCGCATGATTTGGAGGAAGACTACCTTGATGTAGTTCTGCATTTAACCTACTTAATTCCTTCATTTCTTCTTCTTGTCGTGCAAACCTTTCCTCTAATGAGATTGATTGGCCTTATCCAGAGGTAGGGTAGGGTTTAACATGACTTTTACCCTTTTCCATGGCATGTGCCTTTCTGGAGTATGGAAGGGCATTACCCGAAGAAATATCTTGCCTCTAGGTAGCCCTATGGCTTCTGGTACGCACACCTTATTTATTTATTTATGTGTGTACAGCCTCTTGAATAGGAACTTCTTCATCTGATTCCTCTAAGTGATCCTCATGTTATGGGGGATTAGTGACAACAGCATTGATGACATTTATCGATGTATAATGCACTGAAGTTCTTCTGTCAGCATTTCTACGATACTATATTCTTCCATGTCCTTGATGAGACATTGCCTTTTGTTTGTTTGATCCCTCATGAACTTCTTTATGAACCATAATTTTGAGGGAATATTCGGATAATTCGGATTTGTGTTCCTCTTGTGGCTTCTTCCCTAATCGAGAGAAGACTGACTTTCGATGAGGAAGAGATTAATAATTTGAAAAAGTCCCCAGTCCGGTGGACTGGGGCTATTCCTATTGTTCCTGATCAACTCCTCTAATCCTATCTGTTGATTCTGAGGGTTGGATTAAAGGAGTCCCCAGTCTGGCAAGATGAGGTGGCTCTTGAGTTGATACATCTGAAACATTCTTAAAAGCTCTCCTAATTTTGCGGATTTTAGTCTGGAAATTGGTCGGATGCATCAACCTACATCCACTCAAATCACCTAGCTCAGATGACCGTTGGATTATTTCTGACACTTCTGTCACCTGATGATGTGCATGCTCTAAACGAGAAGCTTGTTTGATATTCTCATTTTCTTGATTCAAGAGTGATTCAACAACTTGTTCTTTATATGCATGACTTTGGGAAGAACTAGTTGAGTCCTGTTCTTGAGAAAGCATTTGATTACACACAAAACTAGTTGGATATGGCCAGTCATGGGCAATAACATTGCATGAGACCACTTTTGGTGGGCTTTGTTGACTAGAGAGAACAGTGAAATGAAATTCTCCATGAACACCCCATCCCCTGATATGAATACCAGATGGGGCATTGGTAATTAACTGGCGCAACCTTTTTAATGAGCCAAGGGATGAACGTTGAAGGGTTCTCTGCTACTTTTCAACCTTTGGATATTGGGAAACTGAGAGAGATGCCAAGTCAATTTGGCGTTGTAACCCTTCTATTATCTTGACATGATTTTCATATTCATCATAAGATAATATTTTCTCTTTTAAATGACAAAGATTTTTCCATAAGTTGAGACGAATATCGTGAATACAATCATCTGCCAATGTTTCTGAAATATCATACTGAGAGTCATCCAAAGGCCAAAAAATGACTGGTATTTCACCTTTCGCAAGTTGTTTTCTCATATTCATTACTTGCTCTTAGTCATTCGATAAAGATTCTTCTACCTGATTGGTCCAAAGCTGGCACTTCTTTGTTGCTTAATCAGATTCAACAAGATTGGTAGAGAATTCATTTGTCAAATTAGAAGATGAAATACTCAGGGGTGGTTCGGAGAATGACCTACACCCTGATCTATCTTCTGATTGAGAAAGTATTTCACCTGCTAGCGGTAAGGCATCAGACATGTCTCGATTCGCAATTGCAAGTGCCTCAAGATAAGAGGGATTTCTCGTTACTGCATTTTCCATTAAAGAATTTTTCATGCAATGTGAATTACTACTGTGGAGAGGACTTTCACAGCTAAATTCAACATCATCATGGGGAGGATCACCATGGTGGGTTACAACAAAAGATGAGACATTTTTCTCCTTGGTCTTCTGGCCACACAGAGGGTTATTGTGGCTCTCATCTAAAGATGAAACTTCGAGATCGACCAAATTTTCATGAAGAAAGCCTTCATGAAGAAGTGTCTATTGATGACCTTCGGGATTATTGTTCCCACTATTGGGAAATGAGAGAGTAGAATCTTGAGTTGTAACAGATAATTGTCTGAGGGCTTCAAGAACTCCAGCATTGAGCAAGGTCTCATTGCAGATTGGTTCTTGACTTTCTAATTGTACTGGATGGGTCTTTTTCTTAGATGCCTTCTTACTGACTGTGGAAACCAGTTGTTGATGAAAGTGGATATTATGGGCAGGTGTATGTGCTTGCTCAGGAGGAACGGTCCGGTTAGGATGACGATCCTCATTTGAATAAAGTTTGTGTGCCCGAATCGGTTGTCTTTATGACATGGGGGAGTATGCCCCACAAACCTCCTAGACTGGAATAGAGGTGTGTATCTTCTCCGGGGTTACATGATGATGATTCACTCTAATGATAGGGATAGATTTCTGTGTCTTTCCCTGAGATACTGATGAAGTTTTCATAAAATCCTAGCAGGCATCCAGAATATGAGCAGGGATTTGCTTCTGCTATTTGACCATTGACAAAATGTGCTTGGTGACTTCAGCTGCCAGGATGAGAATATACGTCCATTCTGGGTTTGGATTAGGTGTATGTGCATGCTCCCATTCTCCTTTTTCTATCAGTGGATTTTGACAGTACTCATGTGCGGAGGCAGAATTTTGTGTCTGCCTCCAGTTCGTCATTAGGGATTTCCAATTGAAATCTCCGAGTGCTACCAAACGAGACTGTTGGAAGGCTTGATTAAAAGTAGCCGGTGTATGTGCCTGTTTATTTCACTCCACCGAATGTGGTTGAAGAATTTCTTTCAAAACTGGAAGGCGAGACTTCTGGTAGTATTGATGAGTGTAAGCAGGTGTATCTGCCTATTTACCAGTTATCAACATATTGGGTTGGAAGGATTCCTCAGATGTAGTCAGACAAGCCTTCTTACTGACTGATAATTTATAAACAGGTGTGTGTTCCTGTCTATAGTACTCCTCTGGAATTTCCAGGCGGGAACGGCGTGTTGCTTCCAAACGAGTTTGTTGGTCAGCGGGATTAAGACAGACGGGTGTGTGTGTCTGCTCATCGCTTGCCACCAAGTTAGGTTGCTGGACTTGTTCAGAGGGGGAGAGGTAATAACCTGCTCCCTGTTGGCCGTTCATCGCCTCTGATAGTTCATCTTTCCTACTCGGGTTTGAAGAACTTGAGCCAAATTCCTGTAGACGACACCCTCATCATGTTGAGGGCACACTTCCGCACGAGTCTGGCGGCGATTTTTGGTGGGAGTCCTCGAGAAGGACTCATGTATCCTTGAATGGGGGCCCTGAGTGACCTCCTGATCAACCTCCCGGTAGTATGGGAGGTACTGTTTATTGCGTTCCGGGGATAATAACCCAAAACGGTTGAAAACGGTGGTTGGAACCGCCTGCTTCTTGACCACTGGTCGTCGTTGTCCGGACAACCAGGGTGAGTTGTTAACTTAGAGGGCTTGTTGAGTAGCCTCCAGAGTCGGGATGGTACCGTGTTGAAGTTATTCCCTCACCAATTCATTTGAGACCCAGCGTTGTAGATACTGAGTAGGTATGTCATCCTCAGAGCGGACGAGTATCCAGTAGGAGTAGTGGCCGAGGCATTCACAGGTGTGAATTTTAAATAAGCCATTTGGATTGCTGAGAGATCTTGATAAAGGAGTACCTTTTTGATATAGCAAACACAATCAAGATAATCCTGGCCAGACTACATTTTCTGGATGAGCATATATGTTATTGATTGCTTTTTTGGCCCTCATATTTAGTTAAATAGGGGCCTAACAAATAGGTAAAACGTCATTTTAACTTGGTTAAGTATACGCATCAGGTTCACCATTTTTGTTTCTTCGAGAAACAATGCGGCCCCCTGATAGTTTACTAGAGAAGGTTGAGTTCTGCTTAATCATTCATGTCGGGTTCACCATTTTTTGTTTCTCTCTCGGAATGGGGATGACCTTGTTTGTTTAAGGTTCAAACATTCCAATCTGTTTCTAACGTATTTATTTGTAGAACTGGAAACATCCAATGATTCTATATCCATTTGGACCTACTTTCCAAAGGTAGGTGCTCATTAGTTGTGGACCGATGAGGGTTAAGAATTTTCATTGGTCGAGAGGATGGGAGGTCAGGCTCATCACACCTTTTTTAGGGGAGTTATTACCTGCTTCAGGACTCTCTTATAGATTTAAGTTATGTTCATGAATTCTTATTAATTCACCAAGTATGAAAATTAGTTTTCCTTTAGATTTGGCAATCAATGATTGATATGTATGGGATTTAGAGAATCCTTTATATGTATTTGAGGTTCTCCATTGATAGAGAATCATCTGTATGTATTAGGGATTCTTAGTCAACGGTATCCTTCAATACATTATATGGAAATCTCTTGGTCATTATGGTGACCATACTGGTTTTAAAACCACTTAGTGGGGCACTTGAAGTTTATTGTCATTCAGAAGGACAAGGATTATTTCAGAGTTGGGATCGTACCTGTAGATGGGCTACTTAAGTATTCTTGTTAAAGAGGAATCAGAACCCACGTAGTTTGGGAATTAAGTTATAGTTTAACGTCATATGGGACAGAAATTAATTAATGAAAGATGGGATTGAACCTTATAAAGTATTCCTACGTACTCTACCTTTAAGGTAGAGATCAAAGTCCACATAGTTCGGGGAAGAAGTGTGGAGCTTATGTATGATTAAAAGCCCATGAATATGTGTCGTGGTTACTTTTACACTCTAAGCCCACGTGAGTCATTCTCGGTGTGAGAAACAAGAGGTATTGGTAAACCTGATGATTGTGCCATGAAAGATGTGGTCACAAGGAATGATATGGGGCTTATGTATGTATAACTGCCCAAGTAGATGAAGATAGGACTTACTTCAGGAAAGAAGCCTAGGAACAGGATCCATAAAGGTATTTGTGTTTTATGGATATTTGGATACTCTAACTTGGGGATTACTCCTAAGGAAGATTCCCATATTAGGAGGGACATAGGGCTTACTCCTAAGGAGGATTCCCATTAACAGGTTCCATAAAGGTATTTGTGCTTTATAGAGATTTAGATTCTTAATTTAGGGCTTACTCCTAAGGAGGATGCCCAGATTAAGGGGGGCTTTAACTTATGATTGTGGCTTACTCCTGAGAAGGATGCCCATTAACAGGGTCCATAAAGGTATTTTTTCTTTATGGAGATTTAGAGCTTGGGGCTTACTCCTGAGGAGGATGCCCAGAATTAAAGGGACTTGGGGCTTTCTCCTAAGGAGTATTCCCAATGTTAAGGGAAATTATGATTGGGGCTTACTCCTGAGGAGGAGGCCGAAATTAAAGGAGGCTTATAACTTGGGGCTTAATCCTGAGAAGGAGGCCCAAGGTTAAAGGGAATTATGATTGGGGATTACTCATAAGGAGGATGTCCAGAATTAAAGGGACTTGGGGCTTACTCTTAAGGAGGATACCCAGAATTAAAGGCGACTTGGACTTCTGATTGGGGCTTACTCCTAAGGAGGATGCCCAATTAAAGGATTATCTCACCTTTAGGGATGAGGTTTAATGATGGGAACCACTCACTATAATGATATAAAGCTATATAAATCACAAGGTTTTGGGATATGTTCCAGAGAATTCCTTTCATAAAATGAAGAAAACAAAGAAACCATGCCATAAGTGGATTTTAAGAGTGTTTTCAAGGCCATATATTGAAGAGGAAAGGTGGATTTGACGAAAATAGGTTAATAGGCAGGAGGGGAACCCCAAAAAAAGCAGGTGCGCAAGTCCTGTTTGTGTGTGAATGTACTGGTCATGCAAGTATACTTGTGTGACATGGGTTCACTTGGGTGATGGTTAACCCATAGGGTAATACTTGGGCAACTTTGAACTCAAGCCCTTAGTATCATCCATAGAGGCTTCCGAAATGGTGGCGCGCAAGTCCTGTTGAAGGGATGAGGTGGCACGCAAGTGTGGTCATTTCCCTTCAGGGTTGGACACTTAGGCGCGCAAGTGTTGATGAATTCTAACACTTAGGACTTATTCTTCTTCTTTAGACCTTCCATTATAGGTAATAAATTACCTTAGAAGTGTTCGGAAGGCTTCATACGAAGACTTGGGTGACCAGAGCTCTGTATCTGAATTCTGGAAAATCCATCCCCGAAATGGGGGACCCACAGGGACTATTTATAGGCCACCTAAGTTTGGGTGAAAAAACTCTTTGGGCACGCAGGTGAACTACACTCCCATGATTAGCGCGCACATGACTTGCGCGCCCAAGGCTAGCACGCAGGTATACTTGCGCGCCTTAATGCCTTTGCGAAAATTCTTGATGAACCTTCCTTCTTCTTTGCTTGAGGTGCTCTCCTTAGTCACTCTTTGGACTCTGTGACGTAACGGAGAATAAACAATTAGAATGAGACTATAGAAATGAATAAATCGCATGGAATGGAATTTAAGGTGATAAATAATATCTATATAGAAGAAGATCCCAAAATATGTGAGTTTAATGAATTCATGTCATTCCTCTACTCAATTTTTAAAAGGGGAAAAGTAAAATTAAAAGGGAAGCTTCCACTTTCTTTTGTTTATGTCTAAATATTGGCCACCTCATAGTAATGTTTCCCAATAAATCCAAAGATGATGAAGCATTGATGATTAAATAATATAATGTTGTGAAAGGAAATATGTGATCATATTTGAAATTATTCACAAAGAAGAACATGATTTCACAAGAGGATTATAATCCCCCATTCATTATTATGGAATGAATTTATTTTAATTTTGTTAAACAACATGTATTTTATAGTCTATAAATTCTTTGGGTGTTAATGGTGACTAAATATTGGGTTTTAAAAATTCATAGGGGCTTGAAATTAAAATTCAGTTATAGGAAAGTGGTCAGGGAAAGTTCACTTAGATTAATGGAAAAAATCCTGGAGAAAGGTAGGGCCATATTAAGGGGAAAATGGAGAATCATGTGACCACTCATATAGAGAGTGGTGTCCCTCATCCTAGAAGAGGTCACAAAATGACCCATATGCATTTTTCTATAATGGTATTTGGGAAAAGGGGTGTCCCTCAGCCTAGATGATGTCACACCATAACCCATCTAGGTTCACACCACTATGATATATTTGTAGAGGGGAGGACCTCTGCTAATGTGAGGTCACACAAAGACCCTTAGGGTTTGCAACATGATTCAATTTATTTTCTTTTTTAAATGGAAAAGAGTTGTAATTTCAACCATGGATCACCATTTATTCTCCTCTTCCTCTCTTTCATTATCCACTTTAATTTTCACAAGTTTGGAGATCCTACTTGGTATTAAAAGCCCTTTATTTATGTTCTCCTATCCAATGAAATTATAATTTAATCATATGATCATTGTTATGTTTTTCTAAGATATTCTAAACCCTAGAAAACTTCCACATTCTATTTTTTCTATGATAAATACTCTAGACACATACTTTGATATGATTGGGGATGATTTTAGGTTTTTGAAGGTTTGGTTGTGATTCAATGAGTGATTTATGGAACATCTTCATTATCACTCTTATGGTTAGTGGTCCTTAATTTATCACGCAGAGTCTCACTAACTTTTCTTGTGTATGTATTCTAGGGTTATTTCAGCATATTATGAGCTTCAATTAAAATATATCTAAATAAACATATTTCCCTTCCATGTAGAAATTATATTGTTGGTACCATTAATAATACATTGATGAATGGTAAATCCCCAACTTTTTCCACCATATATGTTGTGCATCACTTTTTTATAAATACAAGAATTTTGAATAAGTAACTGACAGGGTTCCAGAAATTAATATATGACATGGTAAGAGAATAAAATTCCATAGGATGAATCCTAGGAGGAGAACATGGTTAGGTATGAAATATCTCTTCAATATTTTGTAATTGGAAAAAATATTAAATGTTAATGAAGTGGAAAATGTTTAATAATTGAGTAAATACTTGATAAATGATTAATAATGAAATTAATGGTTTCTTCTCTTGGAATATATCCCTCTGAGCAAGATTTTAATGGATATATGGACAGATTTGGATCCCCCTATGTAGTATTCACACTGGTTTTAGAGATAGCTGTAGGTCCTTCTATGTAGTATTATGATGATTCTGTGGTTGGTTACGGATCCCCCTAAGAAGGAATTTCATGGTTTTGTGGATAGAAGTTCATCCCCTAGGTTACATTGCCATTATTCCATTGTAGTTTATGGTCCCCTTTGATGTTGGTCTCATGGTTTTGTGATTGGACTCAATTCAACCTAGGTGGTTATGTATATGGTTCTCAAAAATCAAACACTAAAAGAATCGGGTATGCACAATCCAATGTTCCACCTTAAAACATGAGGATATTCGATTATTCATCTATTATGATTTTAGTTATTTTATTATGTCACTTCATCATGAATTTTATTTTGGGTTGGATATATTAAGAGAGACTGGTGGTGGTGGCCTACTGAGTTTTACTCACACTCTTCTCGGGTTGTCATTGGTATACATGTAGACTTCATGGTTATATGATATGATAATACAAAGGTATCTATGATTGATTGGTGATTTAACATTCATGTATGGATCATGCGAAGTGGGACTGATGTTGAACCCCGAACTAGTTTTTGGGGATGTTGTTTATTTATATATTCTTACGATGACTATTATCATTTGGTTATATGGATGTATGGTATTATTATTTTATCTACTATTATTGATCACTCTATTATTAGGCTATAATCTCCCCCCATTTAATCATCATTGACCTCCAATACTACTCTTTAACCTTTGAAACACAATAAGGTGTGTCTAAGTTCATTTTCACTCCTAGCCCGAACACCGTCAAGAATTAAAGGGATAATTATAACAACATATCTATTAATTAAACATTAATTCATTATTTATTAAATAAAATTACACTTAATACAACCCATAATATTGAAAATTATCTAATCTTTTGTAATTAGGAACATTACATAAAAACGTAAAACATGAAATGCATCATCCTTATTGAGGAGTTCCTCAACATTATCATACTTAAAACTACATGGGATTACCTTTGTAAATAAATAAGAAGTGGGTGATATATAAATCAAAATAATTTAATAATCATGGATTAAGGTAATACATGTTATAAAATGGGCATATATGGGGAATAAAAGGAACATGAATAATAAGGCCTGATATAAAATGATAATCCAAACATGGGAAATGTGGCAATAACTTAAAACATTGCATCGTAAACATAGGTCAAGGATAACTGCCAAGGTATAATGATATAAAAAGTAACATAATGGAATAAGGATCACTCCATTTCCCAACATGACATATCATGATACTAATCATTACCCAATTCATTGGAGCACTGTATAATCCTGGACCCACCTATCACTATCATTTCATTCTAATTCTTAACTTTTCCACATAGATCATACGACATGGATTAATTCATAATTATATTTTATTCCATGAATAAGGAGTGTGAAAAAAAACATGTGATTCCGCAATCAAAGAATTATATGTTCATAAAGGTGAATACCCTTGATAGAAAATAGGTATGTTATTCACTGCACTATTGTTTCAGCATGTAAATCGTAGTGAAATTTCTGCAGCATAATAGCGTCACTTAAAAACCCACAAAAAATGTTGATTAGAGAAAAGGTATATCCCATAATTTATAAATAAAATTATCTATAGTAGAGATATGTATTGACATACTCCAATATTATTTATTGTAAATATAATGCATAGGATAATAAATAATCTTGAATAAATAAGAAAAGGTGAGGATCCCTTACTTGAGTGTGTAAATCCAAATTCTTGGGAGGATATTATTAAGATCTTGGGAACATAAGGAGGACTATAGATTAGGAAGGATAGATTAAGGGAATGATCCAAGAATGTTTAGTGAAGAGAAGTGGGATATTTGTTGGGATTATATAGAAAATCAGTGGGGATTTCTTTAATATTTCTCAAACATAGGTTATGGATTCTATATAATACAATAGCCAAAACCAAAAACCATAAATTTGATTTTTACATGGTTTCAGAAAAATGGGAGTTTTTTCATTATTTTTTAAGGCTAAGGGTTGAACTTAAAAAACAGTTCCCTTGTTTATGTGGAGGTGAGTCATACTCTTAAGGAAATGATTTCAAAACCATGAAATATATTATAAGATTGGGAGGATTCAAAATGGATTTCTAAAATAAATAAAATAAAAAAAGCATAATATTTTAAATTAAAAACATATATTTGTTCATTTATACCTTTTATTGTATTTATTACATCACTTTTGGGTCATATGATGTCATAATAAACAATGTGTATTTATATGGTATTTAATTTTTTTTCTAAAAACTCGACTATCTTGGAGAATTATAAAAAATTAACTATTGGATTATTTCAACATTCTAGTTACTAAAATAATTTTAATTTTATGTAATTAATTTTCTAAATATGTTAATTTACACTTTTAAAATAAAATGGACATTTATTAATAAATTCTTTGTTTTTTGACAATAATAGTTTTCGAACACATATAAAAATTACATTTGACTTCATCAAATTATATGATCATTTATAATTGATAAACATTATTTAAAATTTATATTTTATTAAAATATTATTTATTTTAATAATCTATTAATTCATCAAAACAAATTCCTCAATTTAATTTCAATATTAACCATAAATACTATTTCAGTTTTACTGTATAAAAATCATTTATAAAGTAACAATAATGGGATCAAAATATATTAATTATTCTATTAAATTTAAAATAAAGAATTAAATTTCAATGTTCTTGATACATATCCCTTTAATACATAAGAAAACTCCCAAAGAGTAAAGTTACTAAATGTGAAACTATCATGGGGTGGTTCGGAGTAAATGGTTTCTTAATCTCAAAGAGAATGAAATTCTCCTGTAAATAATTTTTCTCATTCTTAAGTTGTTCGGTCTCAGATGGACCTTGGTCAAGATAAAAACTTAGTGATTCTTTCTCCCTCTTAAGTTCTGATGAATGGGCTTCATATGGTATGATCCTACTGGCTGAGTTCACTAATTCCTTTGTTTGTGTCAATTGGATTTGGTAAAACCCTAAATTTATACTAACCATGTGATCAATGTTTAATGGCTATATTATCAATGTTAATGATGATTACCAGTATTTTAAATACAATGGGATATAATAAAACCAAATAACTTCATTTGTTTTTTATCACCATATTACATAATAAGACCATTAATTAAATCATAATGGGTATTTTATATATAATAGTATGACTTGTTATAATCTTCCACCCTTTTGAAATTTCACCCTCAAAAGTTTCATTTACCACACTAAAACTAAAGAGGGTAACTTAATTTAATCATGTCCTCTAGTTCCCATGTCGCTTCTTCAAACTTGTGGTTTCTCCATAACACATTGACAAGGTGAATTTTCTTATTTTTTAGAACTTTTTCTATATGATTTATGATCTTCAATAGTTTCTCCTATTAGAAAAGATCATTCTTAAATGGTACCACCTTTGAATTGAGTACATTTGAAGGGTATGGTATGTTCTTTCTTGGGAGGGATACATGGAATACATCATGTATTTTAGATAGGTTAAGTGGTAGTTACACTCTATATTCCACCACTTCGATGAAAGCAAGGTTCTCAAAAGGTATGAAGTATCATGAACTAATTTCCCTTCTTCTAAAATCACATGACTTTCTTCCATAGAGATATATTGAGTAATGTCATGTCCCTAATATCAAACACTTTATATCTTTGAAATTTTTTATCATATATCTTACATCGACTATGAGAAACATGGATGTGCTACTAAACGGTATTGAATTTTTTCACCATTTCCTCAACCATTTCAAGACCTCCCAGTTTTACTTACCCAACTTCATCCCAGAATATTGATGTTTCTTCACCTTTTCCCATAATTTGTTTCATAGGTATCCATTTGGATTTTTGATTGGAATCTGTTATGGTATTATTACTCAACACGAGGAATAATTTGGTCATATCCTACTTTTAAGTTAATTGATAATACTCTCACCATGAACACAATTTTCTGGAAAGTCCAATCATAGTTGCCATCAATTTGAGTGTGATAATTCATGCTGATTTTGAACTCATTATTCAAAGCTTGTTGGAGACTCTTCCTAACCCTAGCGGTAAATCCTGGGTATTAATCAGATACAATCGATAACATTGTTCTATGAAACCTCACCACTTCTCTATTGTATATAATTTCATGTTAATCAAGTGTGAAATCCCCTCAAATCACCATGAAGTCTTTGTAAGATGATCCACTATAACCCAGATAGAATTATTTTCTATTGATTTAATTTTAAGACCAAGGACAATGTCCATGGTGATGTTTTACCATTTTTATGTTGGTATGGTTAATGGTTGCATCATCCCCTAGTATTTTTTCCTTTTTTCCTTTCACTTCTCAATATACAATATATCTTTAGGTATTTTCCACGATTTTTGACTTCATATTATCCCACAAATAATGGCTTCAGAGATCTAGATATATCCTTTTATTTCTAGGTTGATGGAGATGGTTGAGCTATGTGCATCATACAATATATCCTTATTTAATTTAGGATTTGATGGTAGACATAGTCTTGACCCAAATCTCACAACTCGATTTTCATTAATATTCAACTATGAGTATTTCCTTTTTCTAATGGATTCCACTTTCTTTTGAATTCTAACATCATCTTTTTGGGTGTCCTTTATTTTCTCCAAAAATAGAGGTTGAGAAATAATTTGTGAACGGATAGATGATGTTTCTTCCTTTATGATTCTCATGTCCTTATTTTTCAAATATAAGAAGATCTAATCCTTTTCAATTATAATCAATGTTAAAATTTCAAGATCCTATATATAAAGTGCATTTGCCACTTTATTCACTTTTCTAGGATGGCAGTGGGTTGACAAGTCATAGTCCATCATTTTCTCTAACCAAATTCATTGGTTCACATTCAAATATTTTTGTGTGAATATATCCTTGAGGATTTTTTGATCCATATATATTTCAGACATCTCCCCAAAGAGATAATACTACCACATTTTCAAAGATAATATCACTATATCCAACACTAGATCATGTGTTGAGTAATTCTATTCTTGAACATTCGACTTCCTTGAAGCATAGTATATGTCTTTGTCATTCTTCATTAACACACATCCCAATCCCTTCTTCAAAGAATCGTTTAATACCATGAAAAGTTTTCCACTTTTAGATATTATGATCATAGGCGCAGTGATAAGACTCTTTTTTGTCTACTTGAATCTCCCTTCAAAATCATCATTCCAAGAAAACAAATCACCCTTATGAGTTATACTGGTTATAGGGTTTGATAATTGTGATAAATTTCTCCCAAATCTATGATATTTCACATCTATTCCCATGAAACTTCATATATCTATCAGAGATGTTGGCCCCATAAATCCATCAATATCTTCTTTCTTTGAAAGGTCCACATATAACCCATTGTATGTGATGATATTACCTAAGAATTAGACTTCCCTCCAAGATAACTCACATTTTTTGTACTTATCATAAATCTTCTCTTTTCATAAGGTTCGTAGAATAGTGTTTATATGATCCTTATTATCCTCTATACTTTTGATGTATATTATCATTTTATCTATAAAGAATACCACAAATTTTTCAAGGTAATCTTTAGAGACTCTATTCATCAAGTCCAAGAAGATTAATGGAGAATTAGTAAGTCCTAATAAAATTACTATGAACTCATAGTGAATATACTTCTTACAAAAATAGTTCTTGGAGATATCCTCATTTTTTCACCACAACATGGTAATAACTAGACCATATTTTTTCTTTGGAGAAGTATTCTTCTCCACATAAATTAAAAAATAAGCCATAAGTCCATGGAAGAGGGTACTTGTTATTTATCGTGATCTTGTTGAGATCATGGTAATCAATGCAATATAACATTGACTCATCCTTCTTATTTAAGAGGAGGACTGGTTCACTGAATGGTGATACACTTGGTTGTATGAACCTTTTATCCATATTCACCTGTAGTTGTTTCTTCAAATCCTTATGTTCCACAACAATAATTCTATATAGTCTCTTGGGTAATGGTAATACCCAAAGTATAATCTCGATTGAAAATTCAACCTATTTTGGTGGGGGTGAAAAATAAATTTCATCCATCTCCTTTCATTTATATAGTATGGGGGGTCTATTTGTGATATGGATATTGATTTCCTTCTTGTGGTAATTTATGTTGGCTCTATATAGGGGAAGCCAATCCATAGCAAAATTTTCATCAAATTCCACTAAAGGGGGTATAAAAACGTTCACATGGAAGATAATAACACAAATTTCAACAAGGGATGAGTTATATACTTCGAAAGAAATTATTTCAAAAAAAATCATTTTCACCAACAACTCTACTTCCATTCTTTGTAGTGATGTTTGAATAGTTATACTAAAATTTTTTGGTATGAAGGAATGAATACAACCATAATCAAAAAGTATATTCGTTATCCTTGAATTAATAACTAGTGTACATATCACCAATTCATTTTTAGGATCCATATTAGTGGTTGCGATGGAAACATCCTCCCCTTGCTACATTGGAGGTCATAGGTTGTCTCTGAAACCCCTTGGCTTAGTGAATTGATTTGAAAAGTTCCATAGTTCTTTGCAATTGAATTTATAAAAAAAAATTTGGGTGTTTACTAGATCATTCCATTCCTCCATTGAAATAGTGGGGTTCTCTTATAAAATCATTATCTAGGTGGACTTCCTTCTAACCCCTAATGCATTTCGTCATTACCCATAGGTAGTATTCAGGGTTCCTCATTCCGCACCTTTAAAAATTGGGATGTTGAAATTTCTTGGAACCATTGGATTTCTCCATATGACCACTAGAATTAAAATTTACTTCCACTTCTTATCCCCTTGATACACTTGAGATTTTCCAATATCAATTTCTACTTTAAGGTTACAACAGACGATTTACTCATAGCTATCAAAGTCACTTGTCACCAGGTATTTTTGAAGGCTATGTTTTATACCAGCAAAGAAGCAGTAAACCTTGTATTTTAGGGTAATCATATAACTAGAGAAGAATTGTGAATTTCTTAGGATGTTTTCCATGTAATCCATGATAGATTCAATTCCTTTTTTCTTAAGGTAAGGGAAATACATTTCCATTTTAATATATAAAGTGAGGGGAAAATATTTATCGAAAATCATTTTCTTGATTCCTTCCACTCCATCACATTATTCTATTCCTCAGGAATCAAATTGTTGGTCAATGTCCAGCACTGATCATATTCTCCTTCCATATGATAAATATCCAGATGAACCTTATCTTATTCGTAACATTGAATGATGGAGAATATCTTCTCAATTGAGTGGACCCATTGTTTTGTGATTAAGGTATCAGATGATCCATTGAATGTTAGAGGACTTTGTCATATAAAGAACCCAATTTCAACTTTTTCTTTCATATAGTGATTTGGGCGCTCCTCCATATCCATGTTTCTATTCATAACCTCATTTTTATGGGAGTGTATATTCACAATGTCTTCAATTCCCACTCCCATTAGGTTGGGTGTTCCATTGGGGCAGTCATCACATTTCTCATCAAGTTGATTATTTCCCTAATTCCTCCAATTTTTTCCATTGGATATAATAGATAGAAAATTATGGATGATTATTTTTAAACTATTAACCAAATAAATTTTAATTTAATATCATTAATGGGATAACTAATATCTTACATTTATTTCTTAAATTATTAACTTATAGTCTTGAATCTATGTTATCCAAGATCTATTTCATAACATATACACTTCTGGGAATTTTTTGATCCCTTATTAATGGATCTTAATATGATTATAGAATTACTAAATAATATTACACTATTGTGTCAAACTAGGTGTATAGTAAGACATGTTGTCTTGTAGAAGGTTATGTATAGTTAGGCATGATGCACCTTGTCGAAGTTATTACCCATAGGTTCATCTATATCAGAACCACGTCCACTTATAGTAGCTAGAGAGAGAATTATTTTCATGGTAACCCAATTACTCTATACTTACCAAAATTTAGGGATGTTGTCTTATACTTATTATTATCCCTAAGGCTTTCTCTAGAGTTTTCTAATCCTAATCCAAAAAATTAGTAGTCATTTCATGTACTACCAACTATAAAAACCCATCTCTTTATATAAAATTAAAACATGATTTATTAAATAAAATTTCATATAATACAACCCAAAAATAGTTATGTCTAGTGTGTTTGGGAATTGTTCACATTAAATAACAACTTAAAACAATAAATACATCATATTTTTTGAAAACTTCCTTAACATGCTCATACACACAACAGAATAGGATAACATTAAGAAATACATAAGAAATGGGTGAGCTATAAATCCTAGTAATGTAATAATCTTGTAATAAGATAATACATGTTAGAAAATAGGAATATCAATGGGGAATAAAATTAACATGAATAATAAGGACTTATATAGCATTATAATTACCACATGGGAAATTTGGAAACAACTTAAAACACTCCATAATAAACAAAGTTCAAGGCTAACTTTTGATACATCATGATGGAAAAAGGTCCATAAAAAAATCAAGTACACTCCCTTTTGCAAAATTAAATATCTTGACACTAAAAATTTCCCAATTCATTGGATTGATATATAATTCTGGGCACACCCGTCACATTCATTTATTTTCTTTCTTAAGTGTGACACATAAATCATACAAAATAGATTGATTCATTATCGTATTTTTTTCCACTATAAAGTAGTTTGGAATAAATACATGTGAGTCCCAAATAAAATAATTATATGTCTATAAAGGTTAATACCCTTGTTAGAAAATGGGTATGTTATTCACTACACAATTATTTTTTCATGGAAAATCGCAAGGAAATTTCAGCAGCATACCAACACCACAAGAAAATTAATAATATGGGTTGGTGAGAGTGAAAGGTGTATCTCATATTTTTTACATAAAATTTTAAGTAATAGGTTCCTGAAAATAAATATCCAAACATTAGTAACTGGAAATATAAGGTATAAGATAATTAAGAAACTTGAATAAACAAGAGAAGGTGAGGATCCCTTACTAGAGTGTATAACTCCAAATGCTTGCGAGGAGCTTCTTGATAAATTGGGAGTACCTTGGGAGGAAAATAAAAAGGTTATGGATGAGTAAGTATGTGATACAAGAATTTTTTTAGGAGATGTTGGAGATTGTGTGGGTTTATGTAGGAAAAGAGTGGGATTTATTTAATATTTGTAAAACATAAGTTTTGGACTCTATATAATAAAATAACCAAAACCACAAACCTTACCATGGTTTTTACACATTGTTTCTTAAAAATGGGAGTTTATTTCATTATTTTATAATTCTAAAGTCCTATCATAAAAAATAATTTTGTTTCTTATGTGGGTCTTAAGGAAATGATTTTAAAACCATAAAAATATATTATAACATTGGGAGGATTCATAATGAATTAATAAAATAAATCAAATAAAAATAAAATAAAATTATTTTAAAGGAAAAAACTTATATTTGGTCTTGGATACCTTTTATATTATTTACTATATCACTTTTGGGTCATTAAGATGTCATAATACAAAAAGTATATTTACAAAATATTTAATTTTTACATGAAAAATTCTTTGTCGCAAAAAATTATGAAAAATTAACCATTGAATAATTTTGATGATATAATTCAGAAAATAAAATTCATTTTATCTGAATAATTTTCTAAATATGATAGCATTTAATTTTACAATAAAACTATCATTTATTATGAAATTTTGGGTTTTTTTACAATAATAGTTTTCGAACCCTTATACAAATTGAATTTGACTTCATAAAATTTATATGATCATTTATATTGGAAAAAATATATTCATTAATAATGTTTTATTCAAATATTATTTATTTAAACAATCCATTAATTCAACAGAATAAATTCTTTAATTGTATTTTAATATTAACTAAAAATAATATTTCTGTTTTATTGTATAAAAAATATTTATAATGTAAAAATTATAGAATGAAAATATATTAATTATTTCATAAAAAATAATGTTCATAATAATATTTCCTGGGTCTTGATACATTTCCCTTTAATAAACTAGAAAACTCCCAATGAGTAAGGTGCTCTATGGTGATATGATCGTGTGGTGGTTTGGCATTCATAGTTTTGGTCATCATCACGATGAGCTTGAACATCTACAGTAAGCGGTTTCACTCATGAATATGTTGTATGATCTCAATATGGAATTTGTGATGTTCAACACTAAATGATTCTATCTCCCTCAGAAGTTCTGGTAAATGTGATTTATAGGGTTTGATCCCACTGGTTGAGGACATCGCTTCCTTTATCTATGTTAAATGGATTTGTTAAAACCCAATATTTATATTAACCATGTGATCACTGTTCAACATCTTTATTATAAATTCTAATGATGATTAATGGTATTTTAAATCTGATAGGATATTATAAAACCAATTATGTTAATGTTTTTCCTATGACCATATTACCTAATAATATATTTAATTAAATCATTAGGGAAATTTTATTTATAACAATTTCAGTTGTTACAATAATGGGATGTTATAAAGTTGTATGAGGGAATCTTTTCTTTTGTATTTATATTTGGTAAAGAAAGATATGAGGTATCAAATTTTTAGAAATTGGTTTGGTACTTGTTCCTATTATTAACTAAACCATGTATAAGGGAATGCCAAGTCACTAAATATGAAATTGTTATTCATAGTTTCTGCATTTATAGTTCTATTAATTCACCTTGTTTGATGCGCCTTGGTTTTAAATTTATGAATTATGGTATTTTTACTATGATCTTCGAATGGAAAAAAGTTTTTGTTATCATGCATTATATTAGGAATTTAGGATTAAAATTTCATTTATGTGCTTTATTGTGATTGATTACCTTTGTTGTAATATCAGGGTTGAATAATTATAGTGTATTTATCAATTTATATAGTTTTTCCAATATAAATTGATAGTGGAAACTTATCTACAAAATATTTTATAGTTTATTATGATTAACATAAAATAAATAACATGTTCACAAATGGTATCAATAAGATAAAATTTCAAGATCAACATATAATGTGGTTTACTCTATAACTTATAAATAGAATTTCTCACCATTGAATTACAAATATGATAAATTCAATGATGGAATGAGAAAGGAAAATGAAAATATATACTGTGGGACCTGTATATATATTATTATGACCCTATTTTAGGTAGTATAGACCAGAGAGATCACCCAATTTGTGAGATTTTTATGGTATGCTTAGTATAAGTTATTGGATGATATGCCTTTTACTATTTTCCCTAAACTATAACTTCATGAAAAATTATGAAATTTATTTGGAGACATGTGTTTTGTATTCCAGATTGGTACTCCCAAGGATTCCACCTTTAGAGAATTAGGAGGGTGGTGTTGAACATTCCCCACCTATGTTTTGATTGGATCCTTATGTAGTACCAGGACCTACCAGAGATTGTTAGTTTCGTGAGAGAGTATTGCGTGTTATGTAGGACATAGAGAGTGAGGTACCATTATACATGATAACTATGTCTTATATGAAAAGAGATTAATAGATGTAGAACCCAAAATATTTAATAGTTGATGATGTCCCATAGGTATATGAGTTTTATTTATAGATTATTCAGTAGATTTTTGACCATCTTGAGAAATCCCCATAGAAGCAGGTGATGGGGGTTGATTATATTTTGTGAGTCCAAGTGAATAAATGGTGAGATATAATGGTCTAGGAAAAATAAAAATTGAATTTTTTCCTAGAATAATTTCAATACATGGTTCATTGAAAACTTCATTCTAGAGACTCTTAATATGGATATGCCCTTATAATTCATGGAATTTATATAGATATGGTTGTCAGTCTTGTAATATTCTTCTCATTTAATTGTTTTTTATAATTTTCCCCCATACTATCTGGGGATGAGGTATCTAAAATGATAAATTTCATGGATATCCTAATATATAAAATTTGGGTTCAAGTGAATGTGTTTAACCTTACATCATTTTTATAGGTAATCAATTTTTCCCTGATTATATAATGAAATGTGGGAATGAGGAGGATATCAGGGTATGTTTATTTTCTATAGGGACTGGAATTTAATCTAAATTTATTGAAACCCATCATTTTAATTGTACACAATAAGGCGTAATTGGTTAATGAAATCAAGGTTATGGGTTATCTCCTCATACTAATTGAAATATATCTATAGAGTGTTATCAGTGTGGTGAATGAGGTCATACCCTCCCATATTTTACGTGACCACTGTTTGAGTGTTATTTTTTTGGTAGGGTATGGAACCTATCTAATGTTTATAAGAGTTCCCAGTAGGAATCTAGTGGAAAAGGATCTAGATAGTTAAATACATTGAGATATGGATCTAGTATTTAATTATAGGTGGGTAGTTGGAGTTTCACTAGCCATTTGGTTCGGGATATAGGATGAGGTGCCCAAGGACAGTACTAGTAGATATAGAAAGACATTGAAATTACTTAGAGTCATACTGGAGCATAAGTTTGCAGTTTAGGATAGATACATGATATCAAGACTAATCTATCTAGTTAGGAAACTATACCATATACCATTAAATATATTATTTTAGTAGATTCTACTTTACTATCTACCTTTTCTGATTAATGGTAATAAAAGTCTTTCATATTACCTCAATTCATGGACGGATTGGTGATATCCATATAATATTTATATAAAGTGACATCAAGTGAAACACATTTAAGAGTGTGATCAAAGTGAATCTATAAATATAGGGATTTTCCAATTGTGATTAGTGGTTATAGGTTCATTTGATACATATTAATTATAGGTATGGTTAGATTTTATGTGGTACTTTATAATAATTTTCTATTTTAGTATCAAATTAAAATTCATTTTTATTTTTAATAGGTTCCATTTACATCTGTTGAGCGTGACAGTAATGGTTGTAGCACACGAGGATTTTCTGATTTTTTTTTAAATATAGTTAATATTATTGATATTTTTCTTTAGAAATAATACCATGTTTGTCTTAGATTACATGTAATACTGATTTTATATTTAATTATATGAAACACTGAGTTCTGATTTCATTACATGCAGCAACAGGTTTAAATAAAACATGACATACTATTAAAATATTTTTATTTAATATTATATTTATCACTTAACCATTATAATAGATGGTATGAATTTTATTAAAGAAATTATTAAAATATATCATTTACAAATTTATATGAAACGAATTCTTTGGTGAAAAATTCATTATAAATGAAAATAAAAACTATTTGAAAATAAAATAAAAAATTAAAAAAAATTATTTTTATAGAAAAAAAATGTTCTACCATATTAATTAAAAAATACACATTTGGTGAATTATTTTAATGAAATTTATATATTATATATTTAGTAAAATTATTAACATTAATCATATTTGTCTTCTAGATAAGAGATAAGAATAAATCAAATTTTATGCTTAAAAACAATATTTTTTCGAAAAAATAGTTCTGAAACCTTTTAAAAACATATTTTAAAACTAATTTCTTCACTTTTATAAATTTTATTTAGAAAATAAATTTCAATTTTTAGATTATATTTTCAAAATTATCTTTCAGAATTTTATGAGAATATAATTTTTTCAAAGAATAGTGAAAATAATGGTTTTTATTATGAGGTTTTAATTATTTAAAGGATTTTAAAATTACAAAACTATTTTAAGATAGGTTAAAAAGATAAATTATTTCAATTAAATATCTATTAATATATTTTATGTCTTTGTAATAATTTTAATATTTAATTTTTATATAAAATATTTTCAATATTTGGAACATTTTCTCTTTGAAAACCTATTTTCTCATCACTTCTACAAGATTAATTTTAAATTAAATTTTTTCACATATGTGAATGGAATTTATAAAAATTGTTTCAATTTTTAGAATAATAATAATATATATAATATAATAATTTCAACTTAATTTTTTACTATAATGAATAGTAAAAAAATTAAAAATTATTTAGTGTGGTTAAGGTAAAAATATGTTTACCTGGGGTAAGAAAAAGGATAAAGGTTTAAAATGACCCAATACTTTTCCAAAACACATTTTATATCTATATTTGGACCTTATATCTTATATTTTCTATAATTTTATATTTCATATCATTTTGGAAAGTGAAAAATGTTGGAATGGTTTTTTATTTTAAAAACATTCAGGTTTTCCACTAACCTCGCTTATAAAAGGACACCCACTCTCATACCTAATTAAAATTACAAATAATCATTGGGTCGGTTAATAACATCCCAAATAACTTCCTTAATTCCCAAATACCATCATAAAATCATTAGTTCGGTCATAAATTCAACCAAATAAGGCTTTGGTGTAAACCGAAGGAGGTTGGTCGAAGATGAGATTACATTATTCAATGAGTATTGTTATTTTATTTCTTAATCCATCTCAATAAATTATTATTAAAACATGATGATTTAATAACATTAATATCTTCCATATAATTAGATTTTTTATATAAATTTCATTACCTACAATTATATACACTTTCATCAATATAGTTATGATGTCATCATTCTTGTGTATATCGGACTACCTCCTCATGAATTGATGTCATTAATTTTTCCATTATCACCTCTCTTAGAAGAATATAATGATGGATTAATTTTTAGTAAATGACATATATGATATTATTATTCCTAATGAATCATGATATCATATGTTCCTTCATGCTTTATGAATATCATTTAAGATGTTTTGTTATTAACATGTTTTGTATTTTTTGATAACTATTCTTTTGTGAAACTATGTTTTTTGTGTTTTTAATATTAGAACCAGTTCATCGATATGGGTTTCTAAAAGAAATTAAAAAATATAATAATACTTTTAACCCAAACATAAAGGGAGGGATTATTGAAAGTTGTTTTCTAGACACGGGTTATTAGACTGAGCTGAACTAGAACTTCAAGTGGTTAGAAAGGTGAGTGTGGACATTTTTTTTACAGTTTTTGATTGGACACACCATTGATCATAGATATATCACCATGTAGTTCAATATCAATAAAACATGATGTTTTTTTGGAATGTTAGGAGAAGCTGTGAAAGAAATTCAGAGTAGTGTTGAAGCATGGAAATTAATTTTCATGGGAATTAGAAATTACTAATTTCATTACTCTCTAACCTAATGTCAGAAGATGCTTTACTAGTTTGTAATTATCAAATATCACAAGTTTTTTGTTACTCTTGTGATGTAATCCTTAGGATGAAAATGGTTATAATGGGCAATTCCAATCATATTGTGTTTTAGTTTGAATGAATGGAGGTTTGGAAATAAGGTAAGTCATTATACATTCCTATGTAAGTAAAATGATGCTTTTCTAATCATTGAGTTCTCATAAATAAAGATAAAGAATCATGATAAAAGATTATGATGAATTTAAACTTTTAAAATTAATTGATAATTTTTAATATGTTCCCAAAATCTAGACACCAAACTTCATATTAAGATGAATCAGATAAGGAAATTGTCAGAATACTTTCTTAGTATAGCAGATTAAGTTGGAAGGGTATCTGATGAAGTTTTGTAGTAGTGGGTTGAGGAAGTTCTATAGTAATGAGATGAGGAAGTCCTATAGTAATGAGATGAATAATTTACATATTAATGATATGAGGAATTTCCATAGTAATGTGTTGAGAATATTATATAGTAATGACTTGAGGAATTTATATAGTAATGAGTTGAAGAAGTTTCATACTAATGAGCTGAGGATGTTTCATAGTAACGAGCTAAGAAGATCCATAGTAATGAGCTGAGGATGTTTCATCATACTAAATAGAGTAATTTCCATTATAATATAGAATGGTTATTAAGTTCCATATATAAAATTATTAAGAATGCTTAAGAAGGTTCCAAAAGATTTTTGAGGATTTGAAGTGGTCAAACATGAAATCCAAATATGAGTAAATATAAAAGGTTTCAGTTTTGAATTTGTGTAATCAGGACAGGTTCTCAGTATCTCGCCTTTCTCTTTCTAGGAATATTATAAATTAAATCACATTACATTCGTACTCTAAAACATTTATTGTGATTGAAAAAGGAGGAGTGATGTAGAATTCATTTCAATGGTATCTTTTTAGACTGAGACCTCACTAGAAGGGCGGACAATGGAATTTTTTGTTTACCGGACTAAGGAAATTCAGACTATGAATTTGAATAGTGTTTGAGTAATGAAAATTTAAAAAAAAATCTTCATAATTATTCCATTAGACATAATTTATCGGATGGGTCCATCGAACCAAATATAATCGGACATTGAGAATTGGACCCAGCCATATCGGACAGAGGATCTGGACAGAGAATTTGTGGAGCTGTTTGAATAAAGTATTTATTCTTTTAATTTGGATCCATTATTTATAATCAAATATTTTAAACTGATGTGAATCAGTATAATCATTACTGTCATTAAATATAAGGTTTCTGATGGAATTTTTCTCATGTTGTATTCAATTTTTTATAATAGTGAATTTTCATAGACCCAAGGGAGTGTGTATGGCGAGGTTGTAGGTTCTCAAAATGAGGGTATAAATTTTAAAACTTATTTGATTTACTTTATTTCATACATTTTACTATTTAGTATTTACTAAATTTTGATAAGGTGATTAAATTCAATAGGTTGTGGGGGTTAAGTTTCTAAAAGTGTTGAAAATTATAAAAAGTAAACAGTTGAGTCACCCTTATTTGTTATTTGATCCATTATAACATCAATTGAAAAAAGATCCAATGGTCCCTTGTTGAATACATATCATGGATAATCTCAATTATTCTAGTAGTATCAGACATCCTATATTTTATTTAAATCTTTTAATGGTTGGAATAACATGATGGTTCTATATCTCTTATCTCTTGTTCTGGAAGTTGTTGATGTTGAAACAATTAGTTATCCACCTATTACAAAATATTATCATATAACATCTTCTAATAAGATAAATATTGATGTTGATGGAAAATAATGAAATTCCTTCCTTATTCACTTATCAAAAAAATTATATGAAATTGATGGGTATCAAAACATCAATGAGTATGTGGGGCGAGATGGAAATTAATTTTGAAATGGATACTACACTTATGGAAGACAAGCTACAAATCTGGAAAATTATGCATAAATACATAAAAATGAGATATGAAAAAACTATTGATGAATACTTCTCAAGATTAAATTAAATAATTTCCAACATGAGTGGATTTGGATAAGTCCAGGAAGAGTAAACAATTATGAAGAGAACTGTGAAAAACATTCCACACATGTTTTATTCTAAAATTTATACATTTTAAGATAAAGATAATTTTTCTCATGATGAGTTTCATGACATTATTATTTCTTATAAAATGAAACAAATTCCAATGTTCAATAAGAATATTAAATATTAAATTTATTTTGAAGTGATGAAAAAAATAAAAATTTAATATGTTGAATATGTTAATCCTTATGACTCATAAATAAAGAGGATAATGATTTTGGTGAAAAAATAAAGACTCTTATATCTATGAACTATAAAAGAGAAATTTGAATTTATTTAGATAAATTTCCTCAAAAATTTTTTTAGTGTAGTGGAATAGGATTAATTTCTATATATTTATCCAAGAAGAAATTTGGAGAATATCGAGATGATTCTGATGAAAAACCATGATGAAATGAGTGGAAAATACTCTTAAGAAGAAAATTCAGCCAAAAAATATAAGATGATGTTCAATGGATATAAAAGGAGTTTGATGAGTATGAAAGTTGAATCAGTATCAAGTGAAATAAATTCCCCAGATGATGAACGTTTATAAATGTTTAGAAACTTCATTAAAAAGTTGATAAAGTTGAAGACACCTCAAATATTAATGAAAATAGAGATAAAGAATCTTACATAGAGTATCTTCTCATAACATAACTTGTTGCGTGTATTGAGAAAAAAATATCTCTCAACAAAAAAATTATAATATAAAGTAATAATGTGGATCAATTTCTCAAATTGAAAAAGTTATTGTCATGTAATAATAATAATACATCTATGAGAAATGAAATTAAAAACATAGAATTTATGAATATCAAAAAATGTTAAGAGATCTTAGTAAGAATCTAGAATATAAGGAACAATAAGTTAAACATTTTTTATCAGAACTTCCGGTTTCAAAAATGACCTTGAGGAAGGTAAATTAAAACATAAAAAAATTGGATATAATATCTAATAATTATATAGTTTATGATAATTTCTAAATTAAGGATTAATAGAAATAATCACCCACAATAAATAATTTTTCTTCTTATTTTTATAGCATTTAATGTGAGAAGAAAAGTGTTGGTAATACAAGGGTTGAGAAGGGATATAAGTAACCTATCACATCTAAAAAATATCAAACTCCTTTTGTACGAAGTATTTTACAGTCCCAGAGTATGTTAGAGTAGAAAGAAGTTATCAACCTCAAAAATTTTCTATAAAAAAATATCTTACATCAATAGAAATCAAGATTTCATGGTTATTTTTGGTTCTATGGAATCTATGGGAATATATTATAATTTATTGTATAAAATATCTCTTCTTGGAAGAAGGTATTCACATGGTGGAAGAAATAATGAAAATAGAATGAGTAACTTTACCAACATATAGAAAGTTAAATAAGTGCAATATCAAGATGTTAGATACATTCCAATGAAAAATATATTTGATTTTATGAAATATTTTTGTGCATTATGTGATCAAACGGGCCATTTTTCTGAATAATGCATGATTACTCTTCTAGTAAATATTTTCTATGCAAGAAAAGAAAAGGAAGTATGAAAGAAGAATGTTGAAGAAATGTCATGTTTTGTTGATACTTCCTTGAAAGAAAGTATAAAAGAAAATTCCATGAATATATGATAGTGTTTGTTATTCAAACGTGACAAGGGATTTCAAAAGCTCGAAAAAAGTTTCAAATAATGATGGAGGATATTTTATATTTGGGAATGAAATTTCTCTAAAAATTAGTGGAACTTTAATGGATGAAATTTAATTTTAAGTGTTAAAATGTAAGGATGTTTTTTTATCAATGAACTAAAACATAACATACTTACTGTAAGTCACCTTTTTTATGATGGAAAAGATGTGATCATCAGAAAATATTCTTGTGTAAAAAAAGTAGGAATGATGGAAATGTTATTTCAAACAGAAAAAAGAACCAGTGGGAATCTCTTCCAAAAAGGATAATTTAACAAACCCTATTACTTAAGTGTTTATTAAGAAAATAATATGAAACGCTGAATACATGGACATCCTGGGCTGAAAACATGTTCAAACTCTCTGATGTTGATTCTATAATAAATTTTCTATAATTGATATGATGATAAGAATATTTTTGTGAAAAGTCTCAGAAAGAGAAGATGACTAATAATTTTCATAAAAAGTTGAGATTCAATCTAAAAGACCTCTTAAACGCATTTATTCTGATTTACAAGGGCTTTAGATATATCAATCAAAAAATCATATTTTTACATTATCACTTTTATTGATGATTTCACTAAGATGAATAACATATTATTTCTGAAACCATATTCATAGGCTGTAAAATTGTTTAGAGTCCTCATAAGAGAAGTTGAGAAAGAATTGGGTGCTTACATAAAGATATTGAGAACAGATAATGATACGGAATTCACATGTAATAATTTTAAACCTTATGTGAGAAATAATGGAATAAAACCTTAATATAGAGCTCAATTTACTCCATAATAAAATGGAGAAGTAGTTTGGATGAATATAAGTTTGGTATAAATGGGTTGAATCATGTTAGTAGAATAAAAACATTCACGGTTATATTGGATAAAATCTATTAGTACTATTTTAAATATTAATAATAGTCATAACCCAACATGAAATCTCATGAAATGTGGTATAAAAAATCATCATTGAAATTCTTCAATGATTTTAGAAGTGTATGATTAAAAAAATAAAAATCTGGATCATAGAATATCTGATGAGAATGTTGAATAAGGAACTTTTATTGGTTATTTTCCCAATGGAATATGTTATAAGTGTTATAAAAACATTTAAAAATTTTGGTTGAATCATATTATGTGAAACTTATTGAGAATCCAAACTCTTTAAAAAATATATGAGAATGTTGAGGGAGATAATATGAATAATTCCAATGAAAAAGACAACGATTCAAAAGAGACTTATCAAGATTTTGGTGAATCATGGGATTAGGAAATTGATATTGGAAGAGGAAATCTGAAATATCCTACATCACAAAAACATGTTTAGACATGAAATACTCATGGGAATCAGAAGGATCTAGTTCAGTACAGAATGATTCTAAAATTAGAAAATCATACTTCACTTATTTCAAAAGTCGGTTTGGAATTAGTTTTAGAGGTTATTCAAAAAAAACGGTGGATGTTATGAATGAAGACATGAATAAATTTTAGAAACATAAAACTTGGGAACTTTTATCACATCCAAAAGTTAAAAATGTAAACAAAAGAATGTTGTTTTATAAAAACTAGTTGAAATAACATGGGGAAGTTTCAGAAACCAATGAAATGATTGTTTGTAAATGTTATGAACAGTTAGAAGTGTGGATTTTGATGAAACCATTACACCAATTTCAAGGTTATAAAATGTTTCTAGTAGTGGATTCTGACCATAATTACAAAGTGTGTCTGGTGGATTTAAAGTAATCTACTCTAAATAGTGATATTTAAGATGAAGTTCATATTGAGGATCCTTGTGGGTTTCTGTAACGACCCGAAATTTTGAATAAATATTGTTTCCTAATTTTGTGTGTTATTTTATTTTTTATACTCAAAAAAACTATTTCATTTGATAACATGAGTATAATTAAAATGAGACCGTTGGATTTTGACTATTATATGACCATTGGTCAATATGACCGCTGGAAACTAAACGTTTTGATTATTGTCTCTAAATACAAGTAATCTTGTTTAATTAATATAGAAAGAAGATTCGATGGCATCACCCAGTAGTCTTGAATCGATCGAAGCCCATCTAACAGAACTTGGGAAGGAGGTAGCACCACTGGGCTTTGCTCTAGACCAAACCCAAGCCGAACTTCATCATGTGAAGCTAGAACGGAATCGCCTTGGCGAGAAGTTCAAACTGATAGAAATTACTACTCGTGCGATGTTGGTCGAGCCTCTCTCAGATTCTCTCACCTTAGCACACCTTACACTTAGGTCCTATGCTGGTGTGATAAGGGGCTATGTAAGGAGACCGTAACTGCCTTGTGTAATCCTTTGTTTTAAATAAAAATTGGGATTTCTTCTTATGATGAAGTTTATGAATTTTCAAATGACTAGATAAATATAGTATGAATATTTTTTATGAATTTTAGAAAAAAGATATTTTAAAAAAATTTATGTAAACCTTAAATAATTAAAAACGTGTAATGATATTCAAAAAATGGTCTTCTACAATCATGTCCAGTACGAAATTTAGAGTCTAATAAGATCAACTTGATTTTTGATGAATAATAAATTATGAATAGTGATTTTATGCTTAGGATTAGTAATGTGACCAAATTGATTAGTAATCTCACTTAAATAAAGCATTAAATTAATCTAGGCACCTTGATTAAGTAATGTGATTCAATAAAATAGTTAAATAACGGTTTCATAAATTATTAGTCAAGTATTAGTTTTTTTTGGGTGAATAGAGTTTTTTAGTTAAAAATTTAATTAAAAATATTTAGAAAATTATTTTTATAAAATGGATTTCATTTTTGAACTCGGAGCATCGATATTATATTAAGGTAATTTTTGGAGATTTTTCTGAAAAAAATGAATTTTTGGTGAATAGTTTATTTATTTAAAAATTAAATTAAAAATATTTAGAAAATTATTTTTATAAAATTAAGTTCATTTTTGAAATCAGAGCATTGATATTTGTTTAAGGTGAAATTCTGGGATTTTTCTGAGAAAGTTGAATTTTCGATGAATAGAGAAAATACGGTTTTTAAGTTACGGGTGTTTAATGACATCATTAAATGATGTATTAAGTATGTAATCAATTTGGTCGACTTATGAATAGTAAGATAAGGTATGAGGTGTCCCAAGTGGCCAATACCATGGAAAAATACCATGGGAAATCCCATGGTTTTGCCAAAACCACTAATGAGGTGTCCCTTGGCCATTAATGCTTTGTCCCCTCACTTTCCCTATAAATACCAAGCCATCCTCTCATCCATTCGACTCCCCACTCTCCCCCAACGATTTTCTGGTCTCATTACCTTACAAGGAGTCCTCCCAAGGTTCCCCCAAGCCCTCAAGGTCCCAACCTTTGAGTTTTAAGAGTTACGTTTTAAGGTAAGGGATCCGACCTCTCTCTTTTTTTTCAAGTAATCTCTTTTATGTCATTACTTTTATACTCCATGTTCTTATGTTGGAGGATGTTCTTTTATATTACTCTTAATTCCCTTTTCATGTTCATGTGATGAGATATCCCCTATTACTCTCATCATTTTTTTATGAATGTTTATGTGGCGCCGTTAGGCTGCTGAATTTTTAAGGGATTCTTTCACCCTTCTCATTTTTCAAGTTCTATTTTCATGTCAAGTCTTTCAATTTCCTTTTTATCATGTTGGGGTATGATCTCTATATCTATCATACTGAACCCTTATGTTCATATTATGAGATAACCTATTTTTATCTTGTCAATTCATATTTGGTTGAAGTTTAAGTGACGCCGTTAGGCTGCCGAATTTTTAAGGGATTCGTTCACCTTTCTCATTTTTCAAAGATCTACTTTCATGTCAAGTATTTCAAGTTCCTTTTGTATTATGTTGGGGTATTATCTATATATCTATAATGCTGATCTTTTATTTTCATATGATGAGAGACCCTATTTGATCTCGTCAAATCATTTTTGTTGAAGTTTAAGTGACGCCGTTAGGCTGCCGAATTTTTAAGGGATTCGTTCGCCTTTCTCGTTTTTCAAAGATCTACTTTCATGTCAAGTATTTCAAGTTCCTTTTTTATTATGTTGGGTTATGATATCTATATCTATCATACTGATCTTTTATGTTCATATTATTAGAGACCCTATTTGATCTCGTCAAATTATTTTTGTTGAAGTTTAAGTGACGTCGTTGGGATGCCGAATTTTCATAAGAGAAATCTTATTTTTGTCTCCTTTCATGTTCTTCATTTCATATGGTATATCATTAAAATTTCATTACCATGATTCATATCCTTTATATTCTGTCCCTATACTATTTTTATAGATCATTTATTAGTGTGTGACCCATGTCCCCTCTCTTTTCAACGTTTTCTAAAACCCTGTAACGTAGTCGTTATGCTGCATAATTTTCATCTCAAAATGTCTCTCTCTTTTCTCAAAATTCTTTTATGTTATTAAGTGAATACTAAAATCTCTTATATATACAGGGTTATTAACATATATATCAAAATGTTCTATTTTAAATTCTGGGATTTACATACATGAAACCTGCTTTCCCTTTCCGTGGGTTTAAAGTGACGTAAAGATCATGTCTTTAAAGTAGTTTTTAAAACGTTATGATTATGAAATGAAACCAATTTCTTTTATGCTATATGGGTTGTTTATGAAATTATTTATGATTATATATGTGTATCACATTATAATAAAGTAAAATTTAAGGGTGTACCCTGATAGCGCTCCAATTCATTGGGTAATGATGTAACTACTAGAGATTACAATTTTCACGATATCTTGGTGAATAACCTTGGTAATTTTCAAATGACACCTTGGGGATGGACCTTGGTGATATGTTCATGATTGTATATGTTAAATGATGTAGCCACATCTTGAAGTTATGAAAAATGTTATTTTTATTATGATATGCCTCATGATTTCTTTCTCATGCCTTAAAGTTCTTTTCATGACCTTATTGAAGTATCTCAAGTTCACATGTAAAATGTTTCTCTTGTTTCCCTTACTGGGCCTTCTGCTCACCCTTTCTTTTGATGTATGTCCCCAGGTTATGAGATACAGTAATGAACCTAAGATGAACATAAGGAGAAGACTTTAAAGTGTTTAAGAAGAATGTTTTTTTGTTTCATGTATTAAGTTCCTGGTTTCCAAGACACTAAACCTTAAAGATCCTTAGTTTTTTTTAATGTAATGAAAGTTTATGTGACAAAAAGGCGGGATGCTATAGTTGGTATCAAAGGATGGTTTAGTTATTTGTGGAAATTAGGATATGAAAACTCTAGTAAGAACCCTATATAAAAGTATAAATATAGGAAATCTTCCTGGTATTTTGGTGAGTATTGAGTAAGGGGTTGCAGAGAAAATACATCCCTATCTAGATACGAGCAGGTAGAGGTGGCTCTGGCACAGATGTACATAGGGGTAAAACCCAAAAACACCACTTTGAGCTAGACTCGGATAGGAACTAGTACACTACAATGGGTTTTTCTACACTCTTGGTTATGACACTCTCGGGGGATATGCTTTGGTAAATTCATAAGCTTAATATGAACCATTATTAAAGGAACAAAGATAAAATAAAATAAAGATTCACATAAGAATATATGATCATGGATAACCTAGTTTGGATCCTAGGGGATCACAAGTTAGGGTATACTTTTCTTCTACAAGTTATCCTTCTATGCTTTAATCTTCTTTTCATGAATATTGGCTAAGTATTTAAGCCTCTAATTGTACTTTATTTTCTTAGTTAATGGTGGTAAATGGAAGAACATGTCCCAGCAACCAATGAGATAGGAAATGTGACGATTTCCGTATTAATATGACAGAGATGATTAGGGGATTAAAATATGATTATTATTTTGGAAGATATTCACTATTTTGGGAACCCTATTTGATCGAGGTAAATAGATTACTACGGTATTTTCTTTGGGGAGTAAGGTTGACTTATATTTTGAAGAATCGATGAATTTAAGGTGGATTTATAGTAATTTAGGTTACTTATGGAAATGATTAACCTATCTTGGGTAAAATATGATTAGGTTAGATACTTTTGTTATAAGATGTTAGGAGTGATTGATGTTTTTTGGAGATGAACAATTAAGTTTATTTTGGAAGACTATGTTATCAAATCCTTATTGTATTTGGGTTTCAATCTTAGTTTGGTTTATTTTGAGGAATTTTAAGAACCCGTATTTATGGAATGGTCAATGATGAACTTTGGGTAGTACCATGGAACCTTGAAGATTTAAAAGTAGTTTCCCTTCATATGGGATTCTTTCTTTTTGAAGAGTTGTTTTATCTTACCCTTTATGTTTTTGGGATAATGTTTAAAGATATAAGAAATTGATAGTTAATCTTTTGTGGATTAGGTGACTCTCAATGAAGATGATTGTTGTGTTTTGATGAGACCAAGTAGTTTTGAATGCTCATCGTTTGGAGAAAAGATTAGTTTTGGTAGAAACTTATTAAAGGATGAAACTCTACTGGAAGGTATGTATATTTCCTTATATTTTTATTCTATGTTGTAAATGAATTCCTAAAAATTATTAAAAGGAATGTAAAACAAAAACGTTGTTGGTTTAAGCTTCCTACTGGGTAATCAAAGACTGTTTACACACATCAAAAGTTTGGGATTTTCTCGTGGTTAACTTTCTCTTAATCATGTTTTCTATCACTCTCCCTCAGAACTTGACTCTTTTTTTTCTCCTCCATGTCCATGTTTTCCGACCTGTAATCCTAGTGTGGGTTAATTTGGGTGGCCTTTGTACTTCCTTTTCTTTCTTTTAATGTAATAGTGTTACTGACTCTTTTTCCGATGTGGGACTTTCAATGAAATTTCAAAACCCAATTTTAAAAATTGCGAGGACGCAATTTCTTAAGGGGGAAAGATTGTAACGACCCAAAATTTTGAATAAACCTTGTTTCCTAATTTTGTGTGTTATTTTATTTTTTATACTCAATAAAACTATTACATTTGATAACATGAGTATAATTAAAATGAGACCGTTGTATTTTGACTGTTATATGACCATTGGTCAATATGACCGCTGGAAACTAAACGTTTTGATTATTGTATCTAAATACAAGTAATCTTGTTTAATTAATATAGAAAGAAGATTTGATGGCCTCACCCAGTAGTCTTGGACCGATCGAAGCTCATCTAACAGAACTTGGGAAGGAGGTAGCACCACTGGGCTTTGCTCTGGACCAAACCCATTCCAAACTTCATCGTGTGAAGCTAGAATGGAATCGTCTTCGCATGAAGTTCAAACTAATAGAAATTACTACTCGTGCGATGTTGGTCGAGCCTCCCTCGGATTATCTCACCTTAGCACACCTTACACTTAGGTCCTATGCTGGTGTGATAAGGGGCTATGTAAGGAGACCGTAACTGCCTTGTGTAATCCTTTGTTTTAAATAAAAATTGGGATTTCTTCTTATGATGAAGTTTATGAATTTTCAAATAACCGGATAAATATAGTATGAATATTTTTTATGAATTTTAGAAAAAGGATATTTTTAAAAAGTTTATGTAAAACTTAAATAATTAAAAACGTGTAATGATATTCAAAAAATGGTCTTCTACAATTATGTCTAGTACGAAATTTAGAGTCTAATAAGATCAACTTGATTTTTGATGAATAGTAAATTATGAATAGTGATTTTATGCTTAGGATTAGTAATGTGACCAAATGGATTAGTAATCTCACTTAAATAAAGCATTAAAATAATCTAGGCACCTTGATTAAGTAATGTGATTCAATAAAATGGTTAAATAATGGTTTCATAAATTATTAGTCAAGTATTAGTTTTTTCGGGTGAATAGTGTTTTTTAATTAAAAATTTAATTAAAAAAATTTAGAAAATTATTTTTATAAAATGGATTTCATTTTTGAACTCGGAGCATCGATATTATATTAACGTAATTTTTGGGGATTTTTCTGAAAAAAATAAATTTTCGGTGAATAGTGTATTTATTTAAAAATTAAATTAAAAATATTTAGAAAATTATTTTTATAAAATGGGGTTAATTTTTGAAATCAGATCATTGATATTTGTTTAAGGTGAAATTTTGGGATTTTTCTGAGAAAGTTAAATTTTTGATGAATAGTGAAAATACAGTTTTTAAGTTACGGGTGTTTAATGAAATCATTAAATGATGTATTAAGTATGTAATCAATTTGGTCGACTTATGAATAGTAATATAAGGTATGAGGTGTCCCAAGTGTCCAATACCATGTGCAAATACCATGGGCAAGCCCTTGGTTTTGCCAAAACCACTAATGAGGTGTCCCTTGGCCATTAATGCCTTGTCCCCTCACTTTCCCTATAAATACCAAGACATCCTATCATCCATTCAACTCCCCACACTCCCCCAACAAATTTCTGGTCTCATTACCTCCCAACGAGTCCTCCCAAGGTGCCCCCAATCCCTCAAGGTCCCAACCTTTGAGTTTTATCAGTTACGTTTTAAGGTAAGGGATCCGACCTCTCTCTTTCTTTTCAAGTAATCTCTTTTATGTCATTCCTTTTATGATCCTTGTTCTTATGTTGAAGGATGTTCTTTTATATTCCTCTTACTTCCATTTTCATTTTCATATGATGAGAGATCCCCTCTTACTCTAATCATTTTGTTTTATGAATGTTTAAGTGGCGCAGTTAGGCTGCTGAATTTTTAAGGGATTCTTTCACCCTTCTAATTTTTCAAGTTCTATTTTCATGTCAAGTCTTTCAAGTTCCTTTTTATTATGTTGGGGTATGATCTATATATCTATCATACTGAACCCTTATGTTCATATGATGAGAGACCCTATTTTTATCTTGTCAATTCATATTTGGTTGAAGTTTAAGTGACGCCGTTAGGCTGCCGAATTTTTAAGGGATTCGTTCGCCTTTCTCATTTTTCAAAGATCTACTTTCATATCAAGTATTTAAAGTTCCTTTTGTATTATTTTGGGGTATGATATCTATATCTATCATACTTATTTTTTATTTTCATATGATGAGAGACCCTATTTGATCTCGTCAAATCATTTTTTTTGAAGTTTAATTGACGCCGTTAGGCTGCCGAATTTTTAAGGGATTCGTTCGCCTTTCTCATTTTTCAAAGATCTACTTTCATGTTAAGTATTTAAAGTTCCTTTTGTATTGTGTTGGGGTATGATCTCTATATCTATCATACTGATCTTTTATGTTCATATGATTAGATACCCTATTTGATCTTGTCAAATCATTTTTGTTGAAGTTTAAGTGACGTCGTTGGGCTGCCGAATTTTCATAAGAGAAATCTTATTTTTGTCTTCCTTTCATGTTATTCATTTCATATGGTATATATTTCAAATTTCTTTACCATGATTCATATCCTTTATATGTTGTCCCTATAATATTTTTATAGATCATTTATGAGTGGGTGACCCATGTCCCCTCTCTTTTCAACGTTTTCTAAAACCCTGTAACGTAGCCGTTATGCTGCAGAATTTTCATCTCAAAATGTCTCTCTCTTTTCTCAATATTCTTTTATATTATTAAGTGAATAATCAAAGATCTTATTTCTATAGGGGTATTCACATATATATCAAAATTTTCTATTTTAAATTCTGGGATTTACATACATGAAACCCGATTTCCCTTTCCGTGGGTTTAAAGAGACGTAAAGATCATGTCTTTAAAGCAGTTTTTAAGACGTTATGATTATGAAATGAAACCCATTTCTTTTATTCTATATGGGTTGTTTATGAAATTATTTATGATGATATATGTGTCTCACATGATAATAAAGTCAAATTTAAGGGTGCGCCCTGATAGCGCTCCAATGCATTGGGTAATGATGTAACCACTAGAGATTACAATTTTCACGATATCTTGGTGAATAACCTTGGTAATTTTCAAATGACACCTTGGGGATGGACCTTGTGGATATGTTCATGATTTTCTATGTTAAATGATGTAGCCACATCTTCAAGTTATGAAAAATGTTATTTTTATTATGATCTGCCTCATGATTTCTTTCTCATGCCTTAAAGTTCTTTTCATGACCTTATTAAAGTATCTCAAGTTCACATGTAAAATGTTTCTCTTGTTTCCCTTACTGGGCCTTCTGATCACCTTTTCTTTTGATGTATGTCCCCAGGTTATGAGATGCAGTAATGAACCTAAGATGAACATAATTAGAAGACTCTAAAGTGTTTAATAACAATTTTTTTTTTGTTTCATGTATTAAGTTCCTGGTTTCCAAGACACTAAACCTTAAAGATCCTCAGTTTTTTCTAATGTAATAAAATTTTATGTGACAAAAAGGCGGGATTCTATAGTTTCTTATTGATGAAATTGAAATCGAAGATTGTAAATTGTATAAATATTAATATGTGCCAAAACTTGTCCCACTTGTTTTATATTCAAAACATGATTATTTTTTTGATAATGATGAATTTTTCCAATGGATATATTGATGGTAACTTTTATGTGAAATAATTTAACTCCTATACAAAAATTTTTATTATGTATGTGGACGATATAATTTTTCATGTGGATGAGGAAAAAAAATTAAATGTTTTTTTGAGGAAATGAAGAATAATTTTATGATTTCAAGGTTGGTAGAGTTAACAATATTCCATGTCTTAAAAGTTCATCAAAAGAAAAATCACATTTTTTTATCTCAAGAAAAGTATGTCATTAAATATTTAAAAAAAATATGGTAGATTCCAAAGAATATTATAATCAAATTTCAATTGGGAAAAAGATTAACATAGATGAATCTGGAGAGAGTGTGAATTAAATATATTTTTTAGAATATGATTGGATTCCTTCATTATCTCATATCCTCAAGACCTAGTATTTTTTATGCTATAACATTTTGTGTCACGTATAAAAGTAATCTGAAATAATCTCAGAGGTTGTAATCATAGATAATTCTGAGATATTTCAAAGGAACAACTTCATATAGTCTTTCATACAAAAATATGATGTGGAATAAACATTCATTATTATACTGATAATGATTGGGATGAGATTTTAATGATATAAAATCAACATATAGATGAATATTTTTCTTGGAAGAATGGTGTGTTAGTTAGAATATTAAGAAACAAAGTTTAGTAACTTCGAGCATAGAGGACACAAAATATGTTGTCTCTACTCAGGCTTGTACTAAAATTTTGTAGATTAAAATTTAGCTAAATGACTAAAAGATAGAATATTCTAAACCATAGGATATTGTTTCTGATAATTAGAGTGAAAGTGGTATTTCTAAAAATATTTTTCCACCCTCAAGAATAAAACACATTGAAATAATAATATACTTTATAAAAGATAAATTTGATGTAATAGATGTTTAGTTGGAATATATCTCAGCAAAGTATCAAATTTATAATATCTTCAAAAAAGTTATTCCAAAATATGGATTATTGAAATTGAGGTTGAAACATCATTTTCATCCTCTTCTAATGACTTCTTAAATCCCATAAGTACCCCTAGAATAATTTGAATTATGTTTAAAAATGGGGTGAATATGTACAACAATATATCCTTTAATAGAAAATAAAGTAATTTTCTTTCTAAAATGAATCTAATTTTATAGTTATCATAGAATTGGGGGAAATAAAAAGATAACTTAGTGGAAAATATGAAATAACAAGAGTTTTTCCAAATATGGAAGCAATATTTTGTGCCAAAAAGGGATGTAATTCCATAAAAACATTACTTTTTCTAGTAGTGTTTTTTCAAGAAACTCTCTTTTGAGAAAGGCTTATTTTGGAAAAATTAAAAAAACATGTTTTCTAAAGATGTATGAGTTGTTGAAATTTTGTGAGTTAAGAATGTTGTTAGAAATAGTTTTCAATAAACACAAAAGGGGATATTAAAGATCTTTAATGATTCTTTTTTAGTATCTTTTTTCGATTTTTGGACAAAAAACTTTTTCTAAAAGTAATATTTTTCAGGATCAAAACTAGTTCATCAGTATGAGTTTATATAATAAATTCAAAATCTACTAAAGGTTTTCACCAAACACAAAGGGGGAGAAACGTAATGAATGTTTTTTTCTTCAGATGCAAGTGATCAGACTAAGCTGAACCAGCCATCGAAGCTATTAGAAAGATAATTGAAGAAATTTTCTGTAATGATTCTGATCAGACACATCATTGGTATCATATATATCAGCATGAATTTCAAGATCAATCAGACATTATTTTTGTTGGAAAGTGGAGAGAAGATGTGAAATAATGTCAATGTTCTGATGAATCATGGAAAGTTTCATCAGACTCGAGAAATAGAAAGTACAATACTTTATAAACTATTGTCATATTAAAAAATTTTACTAAGTAATTCACATATATCATATGTTTTCTGTAACTATTTTTATGAAATACTTATAAATAAAAGAGGGAGAATAGGTTCTACAAATTTTACAGAGTTTTGGTTAAAATGAAAGGAGAAGATGGAAATAGGGGAAGTGATAATACATTCTTATGAAAGTTAAGAAATAATTTTCAGATCATGGATTTCTCATAAATTAAGATAATGAATCATGATAATGGATTTTGAAAAATGGAGAATGTTTAATGTATTTGATAAGATTAAATCGATTCCAAAAATACAGACACAAAACACCAGATCAGACTCAGAAATTTTTAGAATACTTTCTGAGTAAAGCTGATGAGTTTGGAAGATTCTTTGAGGAAGTTCCATAGTAATAAGATGAGGAAGTTCCATTGTATTTTGATAAGTTAGTTCAATATTAATTAGCTATGGAAATTCAATAGTAATAATATGAGGATATTATTAATTAATTATTTGAGCAAGTTCCATAATAATGAGATGAGGAATTCCACTATATTGAGGTGAGGAAGTTCCATAGTAATGATCTAATGAAGTTACATTGTAATGAGATGATAAAGCATTATCATACTTCTTTGAGGAAGATCCATAAAACTGAATAAAATTTAGTATGTTCTAGAAGGATTATTATTTAGTATACATATGAAGGTTCCAGAAGATTTGGGAAGTCTTTAATTTAAGATACTTGCAATTAAAATATGAGTAAATTAGGGAGGTTCTTTTTAATTTGTGTGTGCTAGAATGGTTTTGAGTTTCCCAAATTTATCTTTATGAGATTCCTATAAATAGAAGCACAATATCATATATTTCAACATTCCATGTGAGAGAAAAAAGGTGGAGAAATACAGAATTCATTTCAATGTTATATTTCCAAACTGAGACCACATTTTATGTTCAGACTTCTGAAATTTTTGATTACTAGATTAAGGAAGGTTATAATGAGAATTTGAGAAGAGTTTGAGTAATGTGAATTGAAAATGAGTTCATATTAATGATTCAATAGTATTAAATTCATTAGAATGATTTCATAAGACCCAACCCAATAAAACAGATAGAATTAGACCTATCCACATCGGACTAAGTATCTAGATAGAGAATTTGTGGAGTATTTTGAACAATATCTTTATTCATTTTTTATTAATTATTTGTATGAAAAAAAATTTAAACTAATAGGAGTTGGTATAATCATTACTATATATATTTATAAGGTTTCTAATGGTAGTTAGATCAATTTTTATTCCCTTATTCATAATAAGGAATTTCCATAGGCACACATGAGGGGATATGGAAAGGATATAGGTTATCAAACTGAGGTCAAACCCTATAAATCTTGTATTCTTTACTTGTTTTTAATCCTTTACATGGATAATTTTTTTACTAAAAGATGATATGGTAAAGTATTTTGTTAGGATACATGTGATATGTTTCAAAAATATTGAAAATTATATAAATTATGAAACTTATTCATCCCCCTACCTTCTCATTTGTTATTTGATCCTTTGGATCTTTAGTTTTTATTTTGTTGGTATATGATTATGTCATTTGTTTATATAGTAGACTACCTCCTAGAAATGTGATTCATTCATTAATAACAGGGAAGTTAAAAATGATGGTTTTAATGAACATATATTATAAAAATGAAATAATTATGATTTAGTAATGTTAATATAATATTTTCTTTTATTTCTTTATTTTTGTCGGTAAAATGGAAATAACGTTCATACATACGTACAACCTACCATCTCCATGAAGAGTGTATTAAATTATTGATCTCTAACTTTTACAGATAACTATAAATTCATGTATACATAAGATATAAAATATTTATAACATTTTTAAAATTATATAGATGATGGAACCATCATCAATGTAAGAGTACAAAAAATTAAAAATCAAAACATACTTGAAAAACAAAGCAGTTATTTCCCAAAATGTGACTTTAACATGGAATTATTAATAAATGGGTAATAAAATATCATAATTAAATCATATATGTTTTTTATATTTATATATATTACTCCATAATATATTTAAAATGAGTTTATATTTATTATAATTGAGGTTATAACATTTTTGATGGATGTAGAGACTTATGGTAAGGGATTTTTGTCTTAATCTTACTCTTGTGAGACCGATTCCATATTAACCACCTATTTATACTTGGAAGTTTATGTACTGTGCAATAATTTTATTTTATTATATTTACACTGAAAATATTTTTTATTTACATATTCATATGTTTATCAATCTTTTATGGGTTTTATGGTTCAAAAGATAAAAATTCTATAAGGTATTTTTGCCCCAATTTTCCTTTCATGATTCATATGTTATGTTATGAACCTATATAATTTTATGAGGTTTATATGAAACCTATATGAAATTTAATATCATGAATTTATTTATTATAATGTTATTTTAATTTTAATTTAATGTTATTCCTTCATGGGGCTTATAATTAATGTTACCAAAGTTGTAATGATTTATGTCACAATTTCATCATTTATCTAGATTGACTATGATTATGTTTCCAATGATAAAATATTATTATTTACCTCTCAAGAAACTAATGAATTTTATTCTCCTCTGGTTATGTCATAAGAATACATTTTCCCATTCACTTTCCTCTCTTCTGTATATAAGAGTTAAAAATAACAATTTTATGAAGAATTATTTTATTTCCCTTCTTAGTGAAAACCTTGTTTTTTTATACAAAACCTTATTTTATAAAAAAAATCAAAAAAAATTTTACATTATTAAAAAGATTTATTAAAGACATTTTTACCCATGTTTAAATTTCTATATAATTTTTGAAAAAAATATTTATGTAATTTTCCAAACAATGCTCATTTTTCTTTTAAAAAAATGAGAAAGGAATGTTTTTTTAACATCCATGGCATGAATAGAATTTCCTCCATCATGACCATTATTTTCTTTGAAGATTAATTTATAATTTTTTAATGTTATTTTCAAATAAAACTATTTTCAAAATATTTTACATTTTAAAATGTTTTTCTTGTGGAAAATATATTTTCCTTTAAAAATTTTGTAAATTATTTTCAAACCATCCATTATATGTTTCAAATAATATTTTCAAACAAGGGGAATTCCTAAAAAAATAGACTATTAGTTTTAAAATGGGATTTTAAATGAAAATTTATTTTCCATAAGAAATGTTCCAGGTGTATTTTCAAAATTAATTTCCATATAAGATGACATCCATTGATGTTACTTTTGATTTATTATGGATTTGTTCGAAGGATTCTATTCTTATTAATTATTTTAATGGATTCTGTTTATGATGAGAAAATTTTTAGGAAAACTATTTCTCTTCCATGTGTTATATCATGAAAAAATTATTATGAACCCATATTCATTTTACATGGGTTATGCTTTGATGATATTATGAAATAATTATGAATCTAAATTCTTTTCCACAGGTTATGTTATAATGAAATGTTTATGAAACCCATTTCATTTCAAGGGTTCTGATATTAAGAATGTTTTATGATATTGTGTCACATAGATGTATGTTTTTCATTATGTGGTGGTATAGAAAAATATATCCTTCTAATTCATTGGGTAATGATTAATTTTAAATGAGCCCAATGGGTATGAGGGAGGTTATCCCATGCCCAAAACAAGAGGGTACGCATGAGGTTATAACAAGGCTGAAATAAGAGGGTACACAAAAGATTATTCCAAGATAAAAATGAGATGGTACATGGGAGGTTGTACTAATCCCAAAATAAGTGGGAATATAAGAGGTTTTCTCAGTCCCAAATCATGTACAATGGTGATTTGACCATTCCTATCATGTTATAAATATTTTAGTAGATATCCTTGACTTAAAATATAATATTATTATGTGAACACCACAATTTATTTTCTTATGTCTATGTTATTCTCTCACGGATCATGTTATTTGATTTCATTATGATTCATGACATGTTAAATATCAATAATTATGCGATGACTCAATATTTTGATATTTCATATATATGGTTTTATATTCGTAGGTTAGTATCATGTTTTCATACACTTATTCTCGTGTTTTACTTAATTGTCTCAATTTTTTACCCTTACTGAGAATCTAATATCACCGTTTGTTTTTTCATTTCCCTAGGTTTTGATGGAATTTTTTAAGTAGGGTATATTTGTGAAGATTACTAAAGGGGAAGATCATTATGGAAGATATTGATGATCCTTTACGAAATTAGATGATTGTGTACTTAGTTTCCAAAGTCACTACACTATTACATACCTCAAGAATTTTTTATGTAATTTGTTGAATATTTATATAAAAAGATGTAATATATATATAGGAAAATATGGGATCATTGCAGTTGATATCAGATGAATGGATTAGTTGAAATTTTGAAACTAGGATGAGAAACATTTATTGAAATCCCTAGGGATATTTATAAGGATATTTCTACGGATGTATCTAAGGATAATTATAAGTCAACATATAGAAAAATGACTTAGAATTTGGTTAAAGAGAAAGTGGTTTCTAAGAAAATGAGTCTCTATCAGAATACTACAAGTTGATTTGGATCTATAATAGAGGTACCCATGGGTAATAACACCAAAAAGTGATAAATTATCTTGACTCAATCATCTCTTATTGCATTTATACAATCCTTACTATACACCTAGTTTGAAACTGCTAATGGATATGCTTTGGGAATTAAAAACATCATTAAAAACTACCATAAGTATTTAAATTGATGATTACATTGAATGAAATAGCATAAACCTAAGGTTTCATATATTAAAATGATTTTTTTTGGATTTAGACATTATATAAGTGATTTTTCATGATTATGTGGTTTTCCATTATTATCATTGTTTCTCACGATATATTTTTTAGATTTAGTCAATGGTGGGAAACAAAAGGGCATGGGTTAATATTTAATGTGATGGACAATATGGTGACTATGACCAACCAAATTGGAAGATGACTGGAGAGATAAATATTTTTCTTATACCTAATCATCCATCATGATATATGATTCACAACACGGACATCAGTGAGATTACAAACAAATAAAATAAGTGGAATATTGAATTTTGTGATTATTCATGTGGTAATGAACGTAGTGTAAAGAATATTCAGCTTCATGCATGTCGAGAAGTTGGGATGAAGAACCTATATGGATTTCTCAAATTGAGGGGAAGATTTATCTATTTAGAAAATAAGGTCAAAGAGTGGTTTTTTGAGCAATTAAATGCATTATGTTTTGAAAACATGGTAATTGTCAATGTCAATTACCTAACCCAAGAATTAACATCTAGAAAAATGAAGTACATGTTCCAAGATAATTATTGAAGTGTAAGGACTAAAGTGATTATGTATTTGGATTCAAGAATTATGTTCTAGATTTATTTTACCAATGGTATTTTGGATTTATGAATCTTAAAACATCTAAGGATGTTTTTTATATTTGGATGAATATATGCCTCCATGTCATATTATCTTAATATTTATGAATACTGTAATTATTTTAGGAGTTTAATGTTTATCATGAGTTCAATGCCTTTGATACCCCAATTGAGGTTTTATGTGATGGGGTTTTATTATGAATAAAAAAAATTTAAGACACCTTTTTGGAAATAAAACCCTTTAGTTTTTTATATAGTTATAATTTTATTTGAGGAGATATTTATTTACACTTTTTAGACATATTTCATTATCTTTGATGGTGAGGTAATTAATGGTTGTAGTCAACCACCTTACGAAGTCATACCAATTTTTTATATCAAAGAATATTTCTCTATGGATCAAAATGCTAGAATATACATTAAGGAAGTGGTAAGGTTTCATTTATTACTACATTCATTTGTATCTTAATAAGATCCAAATATTACCTTGATGTTCTAATGATTTCTTCAGTAAGATATTAAGATCTAGTTGAGTTTCAATACTCTGTATCATCCTATGATTGATGGTTAGTCTGAGATAAAAATTTAAACCCTATAAGATTTTCTAAGATAATTTCTATATATTTCAAAGGTATTTGGGGTAAAAAACTTCCTCTTGTTTAATTTTTATACAACATTAGCTTTCACTCAAGCATTTACATGGATACTTTTGAATCCCTTTATTCAAAGAACTGTCGAACTCAAATTTACTAGAACGAAGTTACAGAAAGAAATCTATTATGACCTTAGAAAGTTGATTAAATGGTAGAGAATTTTATAGCCAATAAAAAAACATAAAGGTAGGAAAAAGTTAATAGATTTTTTATTCTAATAAATTTTGATGTGATCTGGAATTTGAAGTTTTTGAGAAGGTGTTTTAATAAAGTTATCCATGGAATAATAAAGAGAAAATTAAACCCATGGTAGATCAGTCCCCTTGAAATATATTATCATATTTAGATAGTATATTATCATTTGGAACATGAAATGAAAATTTTTTAGGTTCATCATTTTTTATTTGTTTCTCTCCTGACAATATAAATACTTGATCCATCACATGTACTGAACTCAAAGGTCGTACCACTGGGGCATGATTTTTCTTATAATGAACAACTGGTGGAGATTTTGGATCATAAAGAGAAGGATCTAAGAAAAAGGACCACTCAACTTGTCAGTGATTCATAGTGAAAAAACCAACTTAAGGAAGTTATATGGGAACATCGGAATATAATTTTAAAGATTTATCCACATTTTTTTTGTTAGAGTGATGAATTTTGGGGGGAAATTTCATTTTAAGGGGGTAGAATGTAACACTCCTAGATTTTGTGAAATATTGTTTTCCAAATAAAATTAATATTTTTGATATTTTCTATTATACATAGAACCATGATTAGTTTTCATTACAAAAAACAATGATTTTAGCTTCCCTGACATGTAGCATAAAGTGTACCATGCGTTACATGCAATGTTGAGTTTGAACCAAACTTGACATACCATTAAAATATTATTATGTAATATAATAGTTATCACCTAGCCATTTTAATGGTAGGTGTCAATATGATGAAAATTTTTATCTAAATATATGATTTATACAAGTATGTTAAATTAATTCTTTGGTGACCAATTAATTAGAAAGAAAAAAAACTATTCGAAAATAAAGGAAATGTTTTTTTAGAAAACTATTTTTATGAAAAAAAACTCTTTATATATTAATAATTAAAAATAACAAATTTACTAATGGATTTTAATTAAATAATAATATTAAATATTTAATAAAATTTCTAACATTTTTCCTATTTTTTATAGAAAATATATAAGAATAAATAAATTTTTAAAATTAAAAACTACATTTTTCTAAAAAAGTAGTTTTGTTTCCATTTAAAAAATTATTAATAAACTAATTTTTTTTAATTTTTGAAAATTTATTCGAAAAGGTAAATTTCATTTATTTAATTCATAGTATCACAATCATCTTAGGCTGAAGTTTTTTGAAGTTTATGAAAAGATAATTTTTTTTATGAAATGTGAAAAAATAGAAGTTTTTCTTAATAATTATTTTAACATACCATGATTTCATTGTACGTTACCTCTTTAAAGTAATTCAATAGCTTACGCTACATGCTACACTGAGTTTGAAAGCGCCACGACTTACCAAACATGTCGTTCAAAACGTTTTTATGAATAATATTAACATATTTTTGAATTTTATATACTACATTAAATTTTAGAATCCATATTATGTGTTTCTTAGACATAATATATAAACAAATTCATTTTTTTCAGATAAAAGAAGTAGTTTTCAAAAAATGAAATTTTACCGCCTTTTAATAGAGAACCCTTTTTAAAACCAATATTTGGCACTTTTATGTATTCAATTTAATGAAACTAAATTCTTCTTTAGAATTGGGACATAAATATTTAGTTTGGATAAATTTTTGGCACTTTTCTGATAACTTTTATATATTGATAAATAGTGAAAATTATTAAATTTTAATTCAAAACAACTTTTTAAATTGAAATAATTTATAGTGTTAAATTATGAATTTGAATGGTTTTTAAGTATAATTAGATTAAATTTATATAATTTAATACAATTTTGGTCATTATAAGTAATTTCACATTTAAATTTGCCATAAACACATGTTAATCTTTTGATAGTTTTTACTTTTTAAGAAACCCACTTTTTGGTTTTGACAACAAGAATTAAGTTTAAATTAATTAATGCAAATTATATTTTTTGAATTTGGTAAAATAGAAATCATTTTTGGATTCGGAATATCAAAATTATCTTAGGGTGAATTTTTGGTATTTTTCTAAAAACATTCAATTTTCGATAAATAGTGAAAAACACTTCGTTATTGTTAATAACCGAATTTTATTTAAATAATTATTATTTTTATTTAAATTTATTTTAAAGTAAAAATAGATACATAATACCTATATTAGTTCAATTTAATTCATTGGAGTCATTTTATAACAAGATTAGATGTATAAAAGTTTGTGAATTTTTTAACGTCTTTTACCCACCTTCTATGCGTATTTACAAATTTTCATAAAACGTTATTTTACCGCTTCTCTGAATTTAATTTCAAAAATCCGAGATACATGGTTGAAATCATTAAGTAAAATTTGGTTCAATAGGATGAAAATACTTTTTGGTGAATAGTAACTTATGAATTTTATTTATCACGGTTAAATGTAAATATGGTAAGTAAAGGTAAAATGATATTATAATTACCCTAAAATATGTCTTAATTCTATTGGATAAGTGTATTTAGACCAAAAAAAACCTTAGGAATAAAATATTATCTTTTTGGTCCACTTGGATTATATTAGAAAATTTATTATTATTTTATTTAAAGAAGAATTAAAAGTGTTGAATTCAATGTTTAATAACTAAACCATTTTTAATATAGGGTAATACATAAGATAAATTAGACAATAAATATTAACAAAAAATACAAAAATATTTCCTAAATAATGGTATTTTATTTATAATTTTTATACATTAAGTAATTAAATTTATTTATGACACAATAATGATGTATTAATTACTTTATTAATGAAAGATTAAAATAATTGATACTATAAATATCAAAATTAATTTCAATTGAGACTTAAGATGAATTACACAAATTTTATATATTATTATGAAATTATAGGGTTGATTAAATAATTTTTTTTGAATTGACAAAGTTTTTATGACTTTCACAAAAAAAATACCAAACAGTGTCAAAATTGATTCAAATGAGTTTTTAAAAAAATACTATATTATTAATTGATATAATATTCCTAAAAAACTAAGGTTTATCCAAATCACTTATATAAGGTTTGATATATCAATAATGAACCACATGGGGTTCTCTTGGATTTTTATAGTATGTTTATTAACCATTTATTATAATAATACAAGAATACATGGTAACAGTTAAACTATTTAACTAAGAGTTAAATCTAAAAGATATGGTTAATATGGCAGCCTAAACCTGCCTAAAACCTATTGGTTGAGAAATTTTATACCCATACCCACCGTAGCCTCAAAATAAATCATTTTTTAGCCATTAGAAACTGAAAATGATTGTATAATAAAATAATATTTCAATATTTTCATAAAGTGAGCCTCACCTCTCTTATAAAAGTGCACTTCCACTTCTCTCAAAATCACACCTCCAAGGCCATTTGTCTTGGCCAACCTTGCCCAAATCTCCTCCCAACTTCCCTCAATTTAACCTTGAGTCCTTCCCTTGAGAATAAATCTATCTTAAAGAGCCCTTTTGTTCAAATCAAAAGGAAATACCCAAAGAAGAGGTAATTATTTTATCACCTCTTTCAAAGTTTGTTTCTTCTTCCACTTTCTCTTTGTTTGTTAGTTCGATGCCAAATTAATAACTCCAGTACCTTCTACAAATTTTGAGGTTATTATAAATATGGTAAAACTATATTCATTATTCTATCCATCCTATGAATGAAAATGTCACCATGCGTGCATACGTAGAGCTTACCATCTCCGTGTCGTGGTGTAATTTTTTATTCACCATTATGTTTTTTAGATGGATATACTGATGAGTAATATGTATATAAATAATAAAAATAACATGATAATTTCTCTATACTATTAATATACCACCCAATTCCACACCTTTTAATCATTAAAGAAATGTTATCGTCACTCATGTGTACGTACGGCTTACCGTCTCCACGACGCTATGAGATTCATTTCCACGTTCACCATTCAACGATGATTTTAAAAATAAATTTTATTAATAAGTATGTAATATATGACATAATAATGCTACTGAAGATATATATACATACTTATTTACTTACATATATCGTATTCACTTACTTCTGTTCAATATGATATGAAAACGGAAACAACGTTTATGCGTACGTACGGCCTACCGTCTCCATAAACGGTGTTTTCCATTTCATATATCTATCTATTATACATATTTATATTCTAAATATATATGATATATTGTATCACCCCAAAAATTTTATGGTATGTTTCTCTTAAATACATTGTATTCATTAGATATCCTATATTTCCTGAATCACTGAGCCTCTATGGAACAAAACTTGGTTATTTATAAGAGATAGTTATAACTAACCATTAAACTTAAATTTTCTAGCTCTATGATTCGAATTTTGAAAATATGACATACACTATTGTGTTCAATATGATAGTTAGAGTCTGATAGAATTAAATTAATTTTCGGTGAATAGTAACATACCCTTATGAATAGTAACCGAGCCTTATTAATAGTAATATGACTCTTATGGATGGTATCCACACCCTTGGGTGTATAAATGAATTTAGGCACCTTAAAAAAGATGAATATTTTAAGTGTTTATATATTTCGATTAAATAATGATTTAATTAAATACTTAATTAATCATATTTAAAAAATTATTTTTGAAAAATGGACTTCATTTTTTGATTCTACACGTTGAAAAATGGTTAGGGTGAATTTTTGAGATTTTTCTGAAATACTTGAATTTTTTATGAATAGTGAAATACCATAATTTACAAAATAAGATAAATAAGCTAATTATAGAGTCATGCATGATGTTCTACTGATGTAAGACCAATTTTTTCAGGATCACATGATAAAATTACTAAAATTGGTCAAGAAAGACTCACTATTCCTTGTCTTGTGGGGAAATAATAAATTAAGGACTTTTATATTGAGAAATCCCCTCTCTCATCCACTATAAAAACCCCCTTCACTCTCTCTTCTCTACACTCCTCTCAAGCCTTTTTCCTTACCAATATTCTTCCCAAATATCCCCTCAATATCCTCCCCCATGTCTAGAAGCTCCTAGCCTCTTCAAAATACCAAAACCTCTCCCCTTAAGAGGTTCTCAAATGAGGAAGTCTCAAGAGGTAAATTCCTCTTTCCAATTCCTTCATTTCTTTTAAGTTATTTTCTTTTGTTTCTTTCCTAACATCCCTTCACCCAAATAGTATGATAACTCCAGTAAAATAAATTTACTTTAATGTTTTTTTTCTAATAGGATATTTCATTATCTTCTCTCCTTTCCCCACCCTTTATTTGGATGAAATGAAAGCACCGTTTGAGATGTGCTAATTTAGCACATTCAAGGACAACTGTTTGTCAATTTCTATTATAATATTTAATTCTGGTCATGAAACCATTTGTGTTATGGTTGAAATAGATTATTATATATGTAATAAATCCTATTTTTAGTTATGTAATCCTTTTGTACAAATGGTATTAAGTTATAATGCAAAACATGTTCAATGTAATCAAACCCACCGATTAACCAAAACAGTTGTCACTGAGGTTATATATATAATAATTCGACCTCACTCTAAGTTACCAAATTAAATTTAAAACTATGTAATATACTATATTTTCAATAATATCATATTACTTCATTTATATACAACCACTTCCATCTTTCATATTTATCCGAACTTGAATATAAGTGAACCGATCTTTTAAAACCAAGTAAACAAACGAGCCCGAGCAATGAAATTGAACCTTATAACCAATAAAAAGGCCTTTAATGAACTAAAAAGGATTATAATAAAACATTTACATATAAAAGGGGTTCTGTAATTATGAATTAATAATCCTAATTTGTTTATTCAGGACTTTAGTAACAAGTCAAGAACACCTTCAAGCATAAGGTAAGGGATCCTCTCTCTCACTTTTGTTTAAGAATCTCCCCTATGTTGTGCTCTTTTATTTTTAATACCTAATGATGGGGTATGTTTTCTCACCTCCACCATACTTCCCTTATGATATATAAATAATGGGATAACCTTTAACATCTTATTAAGACCTCGCAAGAACACTCGTTACCATTCTGAAATGTTTGTAAGGGGTTTTTCTCATCTCACTTTCAATTCTATGGGACTTCCATTGTTCACCTATTATTTATTATATGTGGTATAGTTGTACTTACATTTGATATATATTATCATGATTCTATTTATATTTATGTTATTATTTGATTCATTTTTTGGTTATTAACTTTTTGCCATATGACTCAATTGAATACAACATGGTAATGAGCTTTGTCTCAATTTTCACTCCATTGTGACTTTCATAGTAATTGTGCAACTACTCTTTCTTATGTGGTGTACCTACTGCCCATTTGAGATCACTTTTCAATTTAAATTATATTCCTTTTAAATTTCCATATTCTCATATCATGTATATGATTATTTTCTAAGTCGTATACCACTTTACATACGGTATTTGTTTTGAATGTTGTTTTGAGTGTGGAAATATTGATGAATCTATATCCTCTATTCTATAAAGATAATGTAAAGTCATATTGCTCTTGTGTTGAATCTATGTATAAATAATTATTTGGATGTAGAGGTGGGTGGGGCCCACTAGAAATTCTCAATGCATCAGTAGGTCTCATGAGACAAATCAGTTGGCGACAAACCCTTCGAGTTTATTTCCAAAAAACATACGAGTTTCTACCCATAGAACTAAACCTTTTTAATGGTATTATGGTTTCTTGTGCCATATACATGACATCCAATTAATAATCATTCTCTTTATTCATTATCACTTATTACTATCCATGAGGTTTTCACTATGACAAAATCTATGGATGCAGTTTCATTCTCAGTCTATTAATGGCGTGAGTTTTCCATTTATTCACCATGCCATATTGATTATGTCATAATGATTACAATTCACTTATTATTGTATTCACTATTCTGCTAATTTTAACCCTTACTGAGAATTTTATCTCACCCCTTTCATTTTTTAACTTCAATAGGTGATGAAGAGGTGACCGTTTATTGAGTTCACGTGGTTGCAGTTTTTAGTTTTTGTTATGTATTGTATGTTTTAACTTTTTCCAATGTAATTTGATTTTCACATATGTATCTATTTTCTTCAAGAATACTAAACTAATCATTCCTTTAGGATTTTCATTTCTTCTAACCATGCCAATATCACAAGTAATGCACCGGCTCCAACCTAGTGGGTTTGGGGTGTTACAGTTGGTATCAGAGGATGTTTAGTAGAAAACTTGGAAACTAGATTTAGAAAACATAGATTAGGGAAGAGTCTCTAAGATAAGACTTTGAGGATAAACATAAAATAACATCCTGGTATTTTGGTATGGAATATATTATGTGTATCTTTCAAGCAATAAATCATTGTCTGGATATGAGCAAGTAGAGGCGGCTCTGGCACAGATGTATCTCGGGGTAAAACCCGAAAACACCGCTTTGAGCTAGACTCGAAAGGGAATTGGTACACAACAATGGGCCTTGATTCACTCTTGGTTACAACACTCACGGGGGATATGCTTAGGATAATTCATATTTTCTTTACAATCTATTATGAAGAATTGAAATGTAAATTATTCCTCAAAGAAACCATTTTTCTGATTATGAGATTATACATTCATAGGATCTTAATTTATGATAAGTATTTTTTTAAGTTAAAATTATACATTATGATTCATAACCTAATATAGTGTGTGCCATTATTTAGAAATGGAATCTAATGGAATAAGGGGAATCAATACTCGTAGTCAATGTAGGGATCTCCCCACTGAGCAAGTCAACACGGTCAATGTTGGAGCAGATTAGATCATGAACATATTGGGACAACTTACTCAGGTTGTAACGAATAACCTTTACACACCAGTGTTGGATCATTTCATGCTTCAGAAGCCCCCATCTTTCAGCGGGACTACTAATCCATTATTTTTTGAGCAATGGATCAAGTCCCTTTAAAATATATTCATGGCATTAAGATGCAATGAAAATGAAAAGGTAGTGTTGGAAATATATTTTATCAAGGGTGATGATGATCAATGGTGGTCCCTGATTCAAAATATGACAGAGGAAGAAGATATAGAATAGAATACTTTTAAGGAAATATTCTTTGAAAAATATTTCCCTCGTGATCAACGAAATGAAATAAAGATGAAATTACTTGGATTAAAACAAAGGGAAGAGGACAGTGTTTCAGAGTATGAGGATACCTTCACAAGGCTAGCCAGGTATTCCATAGATTATGTACGTGGCTCGGCAGACAAGATTGATCATTTATTTTAAGGTCTTCAGCCAGGTTTTCAAAGGGCACTGGCTTCTCAGTCATTTTCATCATATGATGAAATTGTATCAAGTGTCATAAAAATAGAGAAGTAATTTTCTAGATCAAATATTTTCAATGGAAACCAAGATAAGAAGTGGTACTATGATAACAAAGGAAAAGGATAAGGACCAAAGAAGTGCAAGGTAACAAATCTATTCCCATTATGTGAGAACTGTGGAAAAAATCATCTCAATAAATGCCTGAAAGGCATGAGAGTCTGCTATAACTGTGGAGAAAAGGGTCATCGATCTAATGAATATAAGGGGGTGAAACCATTAAATGATATTCAATGCTACAATTATAGAGATATGGGACACTATACAAATAAGTTTCCTAAGATCCAAGGAAACATGACTCAGAAAAGGCCAAGAGATAAAAGGGAGAGCTTATGTGATTACAACCACGGAGGTTGAAGTTCCTAATGATGTGGTTGCAGGTACTTTAATTGTTTCCTCCAACTTAGCCAACACTTTATTTGATTCATGATCATCGCATTCATTTATATCTTCTCAGTTTTCCAAGAAAATTAGATACATCCAATTTGATTTAATAAAGGATTTGTCAGTCAAAACTCTCAGGGGATGTATCATTGCAACAAAGGCATTTCGACTAGTCCCCTCCACACACCAAAACATGCTTTAGTTGTTAACCTTGTAATAATACCAATGACTTAATTTGATATAATTCTTGGTATGAATTGGTTGTAAAATTATGATGTGGATATTTATTGTAATAAGAAGGAAGTTACAATTTTTGAAAATGATGTAGAATTCCTTGTCTTTAGGGAAGAAACTTCGCCACCTGATTCTTATCAAGAACCACCCCCAGTATCTCTATTGAATTCAATACTTGGAGAGGAAGATAAACCAATATCTATGGGCGGGGAAAAAATCATCAAATTGAAGATGTGCACATAGTGTAAGAGTACATTGATGTATTTTTAGAGGATTTACCTGGACATCCTCCAAAGAGGGGATTTGAGTTCCCTATTGATTTAGTTCCTGGTGAAAGACCTATATCAAATACTCCCTATAGAATAGTCACTGTGGAATTAGTAGAGCTAAAGAATCAACTAGAGTAATTGAGTGAAAAAGGATTTATTTTCCCTAGTGTTTCTCCATGGGGAGCCCCTGTCCTCTTTGTCAAGAATAAAGATGGATCCATGAGGCTTTGCATTGATTACAGAGAAATAAATGATATTACATTAAAGAATAAGTATCCTCTACCCCAAATTTATGATTTATTTGATCAACTCCATGGAGCTCAATACTTTTCAAATATTGACCTTCGATCTGGATATCATCAGTTTCATGTGAGGAAGGAAGATATTCCTAAGACATCATTTCGAACCAGGTATGGGCATTACGAGTTTAAAGTGATGCCTTTTGGACTGAAAAGTGCACCCTCTATTTTAATTGATTTAATAAATAGAGTTTTAAATGAATATCTTGATAAATTTGTTGTGGTATTCATCGATGATATCCTCATATACTCAAAAAGATATGAAGACCATGAGCATCACTTGAGGATTATTCTGAGAACTCTTAGAAGAAATAAATTATATGGGAATTTAGAAAGTGAGAATTATGGCTTAGATAAGTTTCTTTTCATGGCCATATTGTCTCTAAGGATGGAATCTTAGTTGAACCTGCAAATAAAAATGAAATCCAAGAATGGCCCACACCAACAAACATAACCGAGGTATGCAGTTTTATTGGCTTAGCAGGTTACTATCGACGTTTCGTTCAGAATTTTCCTCGGCTGGCTAACCCGCTAACCAAGATCACACATAAAACAGTTAATTTTGTGTGGACAAAATAATGTACAGAATACTTTGAATAATTGAAAATAATATTAGTCAATGCTCCAATTTTGTCTCTTCCATCTAGAAGTGGTGGATTTTTAATATACAGCGACGCATTAAAGAATGGAATGGGTTGCGTCCTTATGAAAAAATGATAAAGTAATTTCTTATGCATCATGAAATTTGAAGAATAATAAGAAAAATTATCCAACTCATGATATTGAGTAAGCATCTGTAATCTTTTCTTTGAAAATATAGAGGCATTATCTCTACGGAGAGAGATGTGATATTTATAAAGACCACAAGAGTTTGAAATGCATTTTCACAGAAAAAGAACTCAACATGAGGTCAAGGAGATGGCTTGAGTTACTCAAATACTACAATTGTTCAATACACTACCACCCAGGAAAGGCGAAAAAGGTGACAGATGCATTAAGTAGGAAAGATCATGGACTTCTGACTCAAATGAGGATTGAGAGAGATCCTATATTTTTTTATCTAATAATGATGGATATGGGAATTGTTAAGGAAAGGGAAACATATCTCCTCTTTCAAATGATTGCTAAACCATATTTATTAGATAAGATAAAAATATCTCAATCTGATGATGAGAATCTGCACAAGAAAGTTAATGTTGTCAAGGATGGGAGACTGGATGACTTCATGTATGAAGAAGGAGTTCTGAAATTTGGGAAGATGTTATGTGTTCCATCAATACCTGAGCTAAAAAGGGAACTATTAGACGGTGCTCATAGCTTAAATTTCTCTATACACCCAGGTAGCACCAAGATGTATAGAGATCTGAAGGAAAAATTTTTGTGGGATAATATGAAGCAAGAAATTTATGACTATGTGTCAAGATGTCTAGTTTTTCAACAAGTGAAGGCAGAGAGACAACATCCCAAAGGAGTGATGCAACATCTACCTATTATTATGTGGAAGTGGGATAACATTATGATGTATTTTCTCACCGGACTACCGAGGACACCTAGAAGAAATGATGAAATATGGGTAATTGTTGATTGTCTCACAGTATCAGCACATTTCCTTCCTATAAGAGAGGATTTTTCACTTGAACACTTGGAAAGACTTTATATTAATGAATTTGTAAGACTTCATGGTGCACCTCTATCGATTGTATCCAATCTAGATCCCCGGTTTACATCAAAATTTTGGAAAATTCTCCCGAAAGCTTTGAATACTGAGCTTCGTATGACTTCTTCTTATCACCCCCAAACCGACAGACAGTCTGAAAGGACTATTCAAACTCTAGAAGACATGATGAGATCATCCTCTCTTGACTTCCATGGTATGTGGTATCAATACTTGAATTTGGTTTAATTTTCCTACAATAATATTTTCCATTCTAGTATTCAAATGGCTCCATATGAAGCATTATATGGAAAGAGATGTCAAAATCCAACTTGTTGGGACGAAGTTGGTGAGAGGAAACTTATAGGCCCAGAACTTATTGAAGAGACCTTGGCAAAGGTGAAGACAATACAAGACCATATTAAAGCAGCCCAAAGTAGGCATAAGATTTATGTTGACACTCGGAGAAAGGATTTGGAATTCTAAGTGGGAGATCATTTATTTCTGAAATTATCTCCATGGAAGGGGGTCTTAAGGTTCAGTAAGAAAGGGAAATTGAGCCCCAAGTACATCGGACCATTGGAAATTATGGAAATAATCAGAGATGTAGCTTACCGTTTAATAATGCCTCCAAGTATCTCCAGAGTTCATGATGTTTTCCACGTGTCATTGTTAAAGAAATACATGCTAGACCCAACACATGTACTCATATATGAATAAATAGAACTGGAACCTGATTTGTCATACTGTGAAAAGCCTATCAGTATTCTTGACACAAGAGAGAAATTATTGAGAAATCGGAAAACTCGTCTAGTAAAGGTTCTTTGGAGAAACTAGAATATAGAGGAAGCAACATGGGAACCTGAGAAGTTTATGAAAAAGAATCACCCACATCTTTTTGGAGGGATTTATACATAAAGTTTTGAGGACGAAATTTATGAAGGATGGAATAATGTAGCACCCCAAACATTTTATGGTATGTTTCACATAAATACACTATATTCATTATATAGCCTATATTTCATTAATTACAGAGCCTCTATGGAACAAAAATTGGTTATTTATAAGATATAGTCATAACTAACCATTAAACTTATATTTTCCACCTCTGTGATTCAAATTTTGAAAATCAGACATATACGGTTGTGTTCAAGATGATATTTAGAGTATGATAGAATTTACTTAATTTTCGATGAATAGTAACCTACCATTATGAATAGTAACCTACCCTTATGAATATTAACCTACCCTTATGATTAGTAATATGACTCTTATGAATGGTATCCATACCATTGAGTGTATAAATGAATTTAGGCACCTTAAAAAAAGAAGAATATTTTAAGTGTTTATATATTTTGATTAAATAATGATTTAATTAAATATTTAATCAATCATATTTAGAAAATTATTTTTTAAAAATGGAATTAATTTTTTGTATTATACACGTCAAAAAAAATTTAGGGTGAATTTTTGAGATTTTTCTGAAATACTTGATTTTTTGATGAATAGTGAAATACCATAATTTACAAAATAAGATAAATAAGCTAATTATAGAGTCATGCATGATGTTCTACTGATGTAATACCAATTGGTTCATGATCACATAATAAAATTACTATTATTGGTCAATAAAGACTCACTATTCCTTGTCTTGTAGGGAAATAATAAATTAAGGACTTTTATATTGAGAAATCCCCTCTCTCCTCCACTATAAAAACCCCCTTCACTCCCTCTTCTCTTCACTCCTCTCAAGCCTTGTGACATTCCAATATTCTACCCAAATATCTCCCCAAGATCCTCCCCCACGTCAAAAATCTTCTAGCCTCTTAAAAATACCAAAACCTATCCCCTTAAGAGGTTCTCAAAGGAGGAAGTCTCAAGAGGTAAATTCCTCTTTCCAATTACTTCATTTCTTTTAAGTTCTTTTCTTTTGTTTCTTACCTCACCTCTATTCATCCAAATAGTATGATAACTCCAGTAACATACATGTAATGTAATATTTTTATTCTAATGGGATATTTCATTATCTTCTCTCCTTTCCCCGCCCTTTATTTGGATGAAATGAAGGGAATCGCTTGAGATGTGTAAATTTAGCACATTCAAGGACAACAGTTTATCAATTTCTATTATAATATTTAATTCTGGTCATGAAACCATTTGTGTGATGGTTGAAACATATAATTATATATTTAATATATCCTATTTTTAGTTATGTAATCCTTTTGTAAAAATGGTATTATTTTATAAAGGAAAACATGTTCATTGTAATCAAACCCATCGATTAACCAAAACGGTTGTCACTATGGTTATATATATAATTATTCGACCTCATTCTAAGTATCCAAATTAAATTTAAAACTATTTAATATAATGTTTGTTCAATAATATCTTATAACTTCATTTATGTACAACCACTTCCATCTTTCATATTTATCCGAACTTCAATATAAGTGAACTGATCTTTTAAAACCAAGTAAACAAACGAGCTCGAGAAATGAAATTAAACCTTATAACCAATAAAAAAGGAGTTTAATGAACTAAAAATAAGTATAATAAAAAATTTAAAAATAAAATATGTTCAGTACTTATTAATTAATAAGTCTAATTTGTTTATTCAGGTCTTTAGTAACAAGTCAAGAACACCTTCAAGCATAAGGTAAGGGATCCTCTCTCTCAGTTTTGTTTAAGAATCTCCCCTATGTTGTGCTCTTTTATTTTTAATACCTAATCATGGGGTATGTTTTAGAACCTCCCCCATACTTCCCTTATTATATATAAATAATGGGATAACCTTTTACCTCTCATTAATCCCTCGCAAGAACACTCGTTACCATGCTGAAATGTTTGTAAGGGGTTTTTCTCATCTCACTTTTAATTTTGTGGGATTTCCATTGTTCACCTCTTATTTCTTATATGTGGTATAGTTGTACTTCCATTTGATATATATTATCATGATTCTATTTATATTAATGGTATTCTTTGATTCATTTGGTGGTTATTAACTTTTGTTCATACGAATCAATTGAATACAACGTGGTAACAATCTTTGTCTCAATTTTCACTCCATTGTGACTTGCTTAGTAATTGTACACCTACTCTTTCTTATGTGGTGTAACTACTGCCCATTTGAGGTCACTTTTCAATTGAAATTATATTCCATTTAAATTTCCATATTCTCATATCATGGATATGATTATTTTCAAAGTTGTATACAACTTTACATACGGTATTTGTTTTGAATATTGTTTTGACTTTGGAAAAATTGATGAATCTGTATCCTCTATTCTATATGGATAATGTAAAGTCATATTGCTCTTATGTTGAATCTATTTATAAAGAATGATTTGGATGAAGAGGTGAGTGGGGCCCACTACAGCCCCTCGATGCATCAGTAGGTCTCATGAGACAAATCAGTTTGCGACAAACCCTTCGAGTTTGATTCCAAAAATCAGATGGGTTTCTACCCATAGAACTAAACTGTTTTAATGGTATTATAGTTTCATGTTCCAGATACATGATGTCCAGTTAATAATCATTCTCTTTACTCATTATCAATTATTACTATCCATGAGGTTTTCACTATGACAAAATCTATGGATACAGTTTCATTCTCAGTCTATTAATGGCGTGAGCTTTTCATTTATTCACCATGCCATATTGATTATATCAGAATGATTATGATTCACTTATTACTGTATTCATGCTTCTACTATTTTTAACCCTTACTGAGCATTTGATCTCACCCCTTTCATTGTTTACCTTTAATAGGTAATGAATAGGTGATCGTTTATTGAGTTCCTATGGTTGCAGTTTTTAGTTTTTATTATGTATTGTATTTTGTAACTTTTTCCAATGTAATTTGAGTTTCACATATGTATATTGTTTCTTCAAGACTACTAAACTGATCATTCCATTGGGATTTGCATTCCTTCTAACTATGACAATATCACAAGTAATGCACCAGCTCCATCCTAGTGGGGTCGAGGTGTTACATATATAAATCATGTTTTGTATTCTGAAAGTATTTAAATAATTATCTAAATGATACGATCAAGAATAACAAGTTAAAACACATAAGATAAAGAAAGCAATTGTTACCCAAAATGTTAATTTAACATGAAAATAATTATTAAATGGGTAGTATAAAGTCTTAAATGTAACATCCCAGGTAAATAAAGAATAATAAATTTTCATATTTATTAATATTTGTGAATTAAATATTAATTTTACTTTAAAGGAGGTGCTATGATCGATGGCTTACTCGATACGCAACAACAGGTTTCTTTGAAATCTTACATTGTACACTAATAATATAATATTATTATTTAAAATTGAAGTTAACTCCTAGCTGTTGTATTGAAGGGAATTAATAAAACTAACTACTATATGATTATACGTGTTTGTTAAATGTTTTTAAATTTATCCAATAAAATTTAGAGACTTAAAATAATAAAAGAATTCGATTTTAAGCAAAAATACTCTAATATTAATTAAAATGTCGATTTACATCCTTTTGATGGAGAAATATCTTTAAATATAGTTTTGGTTACTTTTATATGTTATATTTGACAAAATAAAACTCTCCTTTAGAATTAGGATATCAAAATTCACTTTGGGTAAAATTTTGGTATTTTTTGATAAAATGATGTATTTTAATTCAAAAGTTCATTTTAATATAATTTATTTATATGGTTAGATTATATTTTTAATTGGTTTTAAATTAAAATTTTATTATATTTTTACCATTTAATCTGATGGTGGTCATTGGAATTAATTTCACTTTGAAATTGGATATAAACAAGTGTCAATCTTTTGATAGATATTATTTCTTAAAAACACGCTATTTGTTTTGACAATGGGAATTAATTTTAAATAAAACTTCTATGTTTTGAATTTTTTAAAATATACATCATTTTTGAATTTGGAATTTAAAATACATATTAGGTTGATTTTTTGGTATTTTTCTGAAAAACTTCAATTTTTGATGAATAGTGAAACCACTAAGTAGTAGTTAGAAAACTGAATTTTTCATTTAAATGGAATTTTACCACTTCTGTGAATTTAATTTTGAAAATAAAGCATACATGTTTGTTATTATTATGTAAAATTTGGTTCAATAAGATAAAAATAATTTTTGGTGAATAGTAACTTTTGACTTTTATTTACCGTAGTTAAAGGTAAATTGGTAATTCAAGGTAAAAAGAATATTATAATAATAGAAAATTTACATTAACACTTGTCCTAACCTTGTTGGATGAGTCATGGCCGACTATGGGAATCAATGGGTCGATTTTGGGACCCCATGGAGCCACTTATGAGTGATAATGACACTTTAGATTAATTAATTTAAAGTAAAGACAAAATGACACAAAAAAATATCTTTTAGTAAAGTAATTTTTACATGGGGTTATATAAGTTATATTTTCTACTATAAATAATAATTGTAAAGATAAAAATATTTACTACATCATGGTATTTGTTTTATAATTTTTAAACATCAAATAAATAAAATTATTTATGACACAAAAATGATGCAGTATTTACCTCATTAATAAATGATTTAAATAAATAAGATTATAAATATTAAAAAATATCCAAAACCTCTCCAATTATTATTGGATTATTTTATTTAGGTCATTAGTTACCTTATCTTTGACTTTAATGTGTTTTTTACCTTTTGAAATTGAAGATAAGTTTATAATAAAATAACATTTTCAAACATTCCTAAAGAGCCCCTCCTCTCCCTTATAAAAAGACACCACTTCTAACCAATTCCTCACACCTATAAAGCCTTTTGTCTCATCAAAACTATACCCAATTGATCTCCCTACATACATTTCCTTATCCCAGAAGCCTTACCTTATGCATAAGGCACTTCAATAAGTCCTTTTGGTTCAAACCAAAGGGATATACCCGAATTAAAGGTAACAATTTCTCTCAAATTATTTTCTTTTATTTTTCTTCTCCAACCCCTAAAATATTTTTAGTTCTTTATTTTATAACAACACTAGTATCCTAAATATACTAGGATGTTATTATGATATTTATTCAAACTACACTTAAACACACCTCCATCTAATGGGTAAAGAACATAATTTTCTGTGGATGGAAAACTAACGCCTCACGAAATGATGATTGTACAATTATCTCTTACTGCCTCTCATGTTAGCCATTAAGATAGAAATGTATTTATATATGATATATATTATGTTTATGTTTTCTTTGTTCTTCTGTATTTTCCATTTATATCATACCTTTATGGTTTCCATTATGTTTAAACGCAGTAATTTCATTTGAGGAAGTGCGGACTACCGCCGCCTCAAAGTGATATGACTCGTTCATACCATACATGGTACGTATAAAGGATGGAGTTAATGATATTATATATGATACTATACTGGAATTATAATATACCTATCTATCATTATGTTTTCATTCCATTAAATACGAAATAGGAATGAAAGTAGCGTTCATGCGTACGTACGGCTTACCGTCTCCATGAACGGTGCATTTCATTTCTTATCTCCAAATGTTATGTACTATTATAAATACATATATATACTCAATATATATTATATATATGGTATCTAAATCATTAATATCATTCTGTAGATAATGTAATCTCAACCAAATGGACAACTTGTAATTATAAGGTGTTCATTTTTTACTCAAGTACCAAATATCGACACAACGACCATTATTAACTTAAATGATTAAATAATTTTTATAACTTGGTAATAAGTGATATAAAAGGAATAATAAACTTGAAAAAGGTTCTTAACCAAGTATAAATTAAATTTATTTTATTATTTTTTAAATTAAATAATGAACGGATCAAGTCGGACACGAGGTAAGAGAACATCTTAACCCAAATTCCTTTCTTTGGGATGATCTTCTACTTATTGATTATGTCGTTCTATGATTATGTGAGAAATGAATTTTGATGAACTATCTTGTATTTATACATTAATTATGTGTACTTATAGTGAATACACATAATCGATCTATTTTATGTACAAAATGATCTTTGTAAGGGACTTCGTCTCAATCTACTTTCATTGAGGCATATTTTGTTTTATACATGACTTTATTTTATACGGTGTAGAATAAAACCCTTTGAATTTTACTTTCATTCAAAGGGAATATTTTTTCTATGTAAAATTTTACTAAACGAAAAAATAAATGTTTTTAACGTTTGCGACGACAATGACCTCTCTATCGTTGTAATTGTTAGTTAGATTCCTCTATAATCCTTAATGTTTTTAAAAGGAAAATAATTACCTTATTCTGTTTTTGGGTGTTTTGGTATTGAAAATTGTTTTTGAAATGGATTGATTATTTCAATATCTTGAAATAATTTCTTGTGATTTCAAGTGAAATTTTATTAGTGAAATGTTTATATTTTCAATATTTTATGTGTTATGATTTTATAATGGTAATTAGACATTTAACAGGTGGTTACGTGATAAACCAAATGACGGGTGGAGACGTGATAAACTAGGATGGGTGGTTACGTTATAACCTCCAATGCATTGGGTATGGAAGTCAGCCATATGGCTATTCCATTTAGTTATATGTGTGGAAGTCGACCGTATGGTTTTTCCATTTAAGTATGTTAATATCCTAAGTTACCTTTATCTATTATGTGTTCTTTATATGGGTTTTATGGTAATATTTTGGTTACAAAAGGGTAATAAATGATAATTTATTTAGTGAGGAGTACTTACTACTTCATAAAGGTGAAAAATATTACTTATAATAAAGTATTCATGGTTTACTTGTATTTTTGAAAAACTATCCCTTACTGAGATTTTTATGCTCATTCCACGTTTTTGAAATTTTTTTCATAGGACATAAAGTGGAATAGGGTCAAGGATGGGATCAAGTAAAAGTCATGCTATATAAAACATGTAACTAGACATTACTCTTTTTTTCAAAGAGTTTTTATTTTATGAAAAAAATGGATACTGATTAGTAGTGTCTACATGTAATATTCAAGTTGTTATGTAATAGTTATGGCCTAATTCTATAAAAATCTAAACTTGAAAAGATCCTCAATGTGAATTATTAACATAATTCAAGATTATGTAATGTTTAAGGATGGGTCCTTAAAATAAATGAATCATGTATGATATAATAAATATTAATATGGTTCTGGTATAATTTAATAACATACTATGGTCATTATACAGGAGGTTAAACATACCCTTGACCAAATAAATGTTCAAGGTAAGGGTTAATTTCTCAATCTCATTATTATTCGAGATTTTTTATGTGTAAGTATTTTCTGGGAAATATTTACTATCCATGTCCATGTTTCATAAAATACATTTCAAAATTATTCTTATAAGGTACTCTTTAACTAAAACATCATTTTAAATGTTTTAAATATTTATTCTTCTAAATCTTTCTCATTAATTTCCATGTTTTCAAAATGGATTTAAAGATTTATTTTTATGGACATAATTGTTTTAAAATGTTAATTCCTTTAAAAAGTTTCAAAGTGGTGTGAGACACTTTGATTAAAAACTCTATTTTAAATGACTTCATTTATAAATGTGTGACTTTTAAATGATTTCACAAAAAGGTATATTTCTCTCAAAAAGTTTTACTGATCATTTTCAACTATGTCATCATCCTTTACTGGATATTATTCTTGACTAAGGTTGATTTATTATAATACAATCTTCCATATTGTATTGAATGAGTTATGATATGTTTGATTTTGGATGTTCAATTTTTATACCCTTCATTGTTTATGGTTTAAGTATTGGAATTTTATATGCAAGTTTTAATATGAATGTTTATGATATGTTTCAACATTTTCATATGAGAAATGCAGTGGACTTAGTAAGTGACGGGTGGATCCTGCTATAGCTCCTCGATGTATCTGTAGGTCTCATGAGACACATTAGTGTCTTCGCACAAGGCCTTGACAAAAAATTTATTTGTAATCTTAGCACGAGGCTATGACTATGTGTTAATGATGTCCAGCGTTAGGTATTACCTTATTATGAAATTAGTTACTACATGTGATTATTCAACTAGTAAAATATCCATGTGCATGTTTATATGGTAATTGTTGGTTTATTGCTTCCATATTATGTTCAGAATTATGTTTAAAAATGATGTTGTTTTTATTACACATATTTCCTTAAAAGTTTATAGCTTTCGCTAAATTATTTACTCTTACTGAGCATCTGAGCTCACCCCTTTCTTATGTTTTATTTTTCAAAGAAGCCAAGAATTGTACTATGATTTATATGTAGGTTTAAGCTAGAAGAAAAATATAATTATCAAAGGATTATTTATGTTGTATTTTATGTTAGAAATTGTAATGTAAAGTTCATGTATGTAGTCTATTTTCCAAGACTGCTAAACTGATCGGTCCTTCGGGACTTGATTCCTTGTAATCATGACAATGTATAAAAATAATGCACCGGCTCTAGGATTATAGGGTCGGGCGTTACAGTTGGTATCAGAGTAAGTTTAGAAATAACCTTGAAAACTAGATTTAAAAAAACTCTGATTAGAGAACATTACCCTAAATAAAATTTTAGGATTAGTATAGAAGAACTTCATAGAATTTTGGTAATGTGGAGATTTTGTGAATTTTCCATGAAATACATCCATTTCTAGATACGAGCAGGTAGAGGCAGCTCTAGAACATATGTAATTAGGAGTGAAAAATCCGACAAGGAGTTTCGGGCTTGACTCGGGGTATCCTGGTACACGACAACAGGCCTTAATGTACTCTTGGTTATGACACTTCGGAGGATATGCTTAGGATAATTCACATTTTCTTTAAAAACCATTATAAAGGATTTAAGAGTAAATACTTCCTCAATGAAACTTTTTTTATGATTATGGATTATATGCATAAACTTTTCAATTTACATTAAATATTTTAGAAGTTCGGAATTATGCATTGTGATTCATAAACTAACCTAGTGTGTGCCATTGTTTAGAAATGGTGCCCAGTAGAAGGAATGATAACTCCCGCAATATGCATAATCCAAAGAGTAAGAAGGATCGTATCTTTCATGGTCTTAAGAAAACATTTATAAGGGAAATATTCTCCCATTTATTCTCATCATATGAGGAAATAGTATCATGTGTTATTAAGATAAGTAAAGAATTCTCTGAGTCCTATGGATTTGAAGGGAAGCCAAAGAATAAAAGGATAGTAGAGAGAAAGATGGATAAAGGGAAGAGAAGGATGAACGATTTTCCCATTTGGGATAACTGTGGAAAGAATCACCTTGGTAAATTATTGAAGGGAATTGGAGTTTGTTATAAGTTTAAAGAAAAAGGGAACCACGTACATGATTGCAAGGGTAAGAAAAAGGTTACAAATGTACAATGCTTCATCTGCAAGGATTTGGTACACCACGCTAATCAATGTTCAAATCATCCGAGTATGCCTCAAATGATGCTATTGTATAATAATAAATTTGTGATACTACAATAGATGAAGAGGAATTACTAGTGTTATTATGTTTTTATTAAAGAATTATTTCATTTGAGTGTTGTATCAATTATGTACAGGTTATATGAATTATGGAAATAAATAAAGATTGTACTACAGTACTATTTCATTAAGGATTTAAGATTCTGTGGTATGAAGAAAAGTGACTCAATATCAAGTTAAAATTTTTATAAAATACATGGTCGAAGGAAATATAAACCATAATATGGTTCTGATACTGAGGTTTTGATTTTGTAATAAGATATGATTCATTTGGATAAATTATATTCGATATTCATGACTACTTTGAAACTAATTAATTGTTTGTTTATTCTAATATTGATGGAGTTTACAAATTTTTTGGATATAAGGAGTATATCCAGTATTCTATAAGTAATAAGGGAGCATGAATGTAATCAATATGGTTTTATGGTAATTCAGGGTGTTAATGTGTTTTAAAAGAATACACGATGAAGGTATTCATATTTTATTACATGGAAAAAATTATCTTCATTATGTTTACCTTCCTTATAAATTTTGGACTGTGAGTTTGGAAAAATGTATTTTGGATAATTCTAAAGGATATAATGGATTAATTTAGACATTTGATGCTATTTTTAAGGTTAAATAATTTCTTAAGATTATTTTTTAATTGTTATATAAATGACAACCCGGAGGTCGGGTGACAACCTGTCGCGTCCGGCAAGGCCGTGAGCCTTCAACCCGCAACCGACGGGCGATAAGGGTGCATCCCCTACCACTTGCCTATGTGATGTCCTGGATTGAATAATGTAGTTTTTAGGTCTGATAGATGAATTATAAATTCATTTTTTGGAACCCTATATTATTATGATAAATAGAATATTTTTTGAGTTCTATTATCTTTTGGAGTGAAAGATGAGTTTGTGGTAGAAATTAGTTAAAGGATGGAACTCTACTTGTCAGGTATATTTTTTTCTCTTATTCTATGAAGAAATTAATTCTTAATCATTAGGTAAGGGATCTTAAATCCAAAAATGTGTTATCATAATACCTTATGTTTTGTTGAACCGATGATATTTTAAATCATCTTAGATTGATGGCTTTGAGGACCTCAATTTGACACTTGTTTGTGATTGATGTCCTCAATCACTCCCTATAAATATTTACGTTTTTTCATCAATTATGTGTCTATAATTTCCATCAATGTTCTCCTATTCAAAATCCTAATTTTTTGGTGACTTTTTCATTTCTCTTTCCCTATTATTAAGACTAAATTTTATTAACGCTATTTCTGATGTGGGTTTTCCACAAAGGTATTTTCCATTTTAAACTATTTATTTTCGAATTTTTTTTCAAATTTTGAGGATGAAATTTATTGAAGAGGGGAGAATGTAACAGCCCAAGATTTCATAGTATGTTTTCTCTTTAAATTAATTCAATAGCTTATGCTACAGGCAACACCGAGTTCGAGCGCACCACGACTTACCAAACTAGCCGTTAAAATAGCGGTTATGAATAGTATCAACTGAATTTTGAATTTTATATACTCAATATATTTTTAGAATCCATATTATGTGTTTCATAGACATAATATATGAACATATTCCTTTTTTTCAGATTAAAGATGTATTTTTCAAAAAATGAAATTTTACCGCCTTTTAATGGAGAACCCTTTTTGAAACCAATATCTGACACTTTTATATATTCAATTTAATGAAATTAAATTCTTCTTTAGAATCAGGAAATAAAAATTTAGTTTGGATAAATTTTTGGTACTTTTCCGATAACTTTCATATTTTGATGAATAGTGAAAAATACTAAATTTTAATTGAAAAAAACTTTTTTAATCAAAAGAATTTATAGTGTTAAATTATGAATTTGAATGGTTTATAAGTATAAATAGATTATATTTTTATCATTTAATACAATTTAGGTCGTTATAAGTAATTTCACATGTAAATTTGACATAAACACATGTCAATCTTTTAATAGTTATTACTTTTTAAAAAACCCACTTTTTGGTTTTAACAACGGGAATTAATTTTAAATTGATTAATTCAACTTCTATATTTTTAATTTTTTAAAATAGAATTAATTTTTTGGATTCGGAATATCAAAATTATCTTAGGGTGAATTTTTTGTATTTTTCTGAAAACTATCAATTTTTGATGAATAGTGAAAAACACTATGTTATTGTTTAAAACCAAATTTTATTTAAATTATTATTATTTTTATTTAAATTTTTTTTAAAGTAAAAATAGATACATAATACCTATATTACTTCAATTTAATTCATTGGAGTCATTTTATAATAAGAATAGATGTATAAAAGTTTATTGAATTTTTTAACGTCTTTTACCCACCTTCTAGTCATATTTACAAATTCGCATAAAACATAATTTTACCTCTTCTATGAATTTAATTTCAAAAATCCGAGAGACCTAGTTGATGTTAGTAAGTAAAATGTGTTTCAATATGATGAAAATAGTTTTTGGTGAATAGTAACTTTTGAATTTTATTTACCACGGTTAAAAGTAAAAAGGGTAATTAAAGGTAAAAATGATATTATAATTACCCTAAAACATGCTTTAATTCTACTTGATAAGTGTATTTTGACTAAAACCAACCTTAGGAATAAAATATGATCCTTTTGGTCCACTTGTATTAGATTAGGACATTTATTATTATTTTATTTAAAGAAGAGTTAAAAGTGTTAAGTTCAATGTTTAATAACTAAACCATTTTTAATATAGGGTTATACATAAGATAAATTTGACTATAAATATTAATTATAAATCTAAAAATATTTCCTAAATAATGGAATTTTATTTATAATTTTTATATATTAAATAATTAAATTTATTTATGACACAATAATGATGTAGTAATTACCTTCTTAATGATAGATTAAAATAATTGATATTATAAATATAAAAATAAATGTAAATTGATACTTCTGATGAATTACACTAATTTTATAGGTAAAAATGAAATTTTATGGTTTATTAAATTTTTTTTTGAAGTGATAAAGTTGTTATGACTTTCACAAAACCCAAATACCAAATAGTGTCAAAATTGACATAAATTAGTTTTTAAAACAAATACTGTATTGTTAATTGATATAATATTCCTAAAATTATAGGGTTTGTACAAAGGACTTATATAAGGTTATATATATCAATAATGAACCACTTGGGGTTTTCTTGGATTTTTATACTATTTTTATTAACCATTTTTTATAATAATACAAGAATACATGGTAAAAGTTAAACTATTTAACTAAGAGTTAAATATAAAAGATGAGGTTAATATGGTGACCTAAACCTTTCTAAAACCTATTTGTTGAGAGTTTTGAGACCAATCCCCACCTTATCCTCTAAAAAAATCATTTTGGAGCCATTATAAAACGAATATGATTTTATAATAAAATAATATTTCAAGATTTTCCTAAAGTGACCCTCACCTCTCTTATAAAAGGGCACATCACCTTCTCTCAAAATCACACCTCCGAAGCCATTTTTATTGGCCAAACCCATCCCAAATCTCATCCCAAATTCCCTCACTTAAACCTATATTCCTTCCCTTTATCAAAAATCCAACCTAAGGAGCCCTTTTGTTCAAATCAAAAGGAAACACCAGAAGAAGAGGTAATAATTTTATCACCTCTTTCAAAGTTCTTTTCTTCTTCCACTTTCTCTTTCTTTGTTATTTCCATACCAAAATAATAACTACAATACCTTATACATACTAAGAGGTTATTATAAATATGGTACAACCATATTCATTATTCTATCCATCCTATGAATGATAATGTCATCATGTGTGTGTATGTATGGCTTACTGTCTCCACGCCGTCGTGTAATTTGTTATTCAACACTATGTTATTTAGATGGATATAATGATAAGTAATGTGTATATAAATAATTAAAATAACATGATAATTTCTCTATACAATTAATATACCATCCAATTCTACACCTTTTAATCATTAAGGAAGTGATATCGTCGCTCATGTATACGTACGGCTTGCCGTCTCCACGACGCGATGAGATTCATTTCCACATTCACCATTCAACGATGATTATAAAAATATATATTTTTAATAAGTATGTAATATATGAAATAATAATTATACTGGATATATATGTGTGTACTTATATATATCTTATTCACTTACTTCCGTTCAATATGACATGAAAACAGAAACAACGTTTATGCGTACGTACGGCCTACCATCTCCATATATGGTGTTTTATTTTTCATATATCTATCTATTATACATATTTATATTATAAATATATATGATATATAAATCATGTTTTATATTTTTGATGTTTTTAAATCATGATATAAATGATATGATCAAGAATAACAAGTTAAAACAAGTATGATAAAGAAAGAAATTATTACCCGAAATGTTAATTTAACATGGAAATAATTATTAAATGGGTAGTATAAAGTCATAAATGAATAATTTAGGATATAATAAATATTACTATGGTCCTGGTATAATTTAATAACATACTATGTTCATTATACAGGTTAAACATACCCTCGACCAATGGAAAGTGAAAGGTAAGAGTTAATTCCTCAATCTCATTATTATCTGAGATTGTTTATATGTAAGTATTTTCTGGGACATATTTATTATCCATGTCCATGTTTAATAAAATACATTTCAAAATGATTCATTTAAGGTACTCTTTAACTAAAACATCATTTTAAATGTTTTAAATATTTATTCTTCTAAATCATTCTCATTGATGTCCTTGTTTTCAAAATGGTTTTAAGGATTTATTTATATGGAAATAATTGTTTTAAAATGTTAATTCCATTAAAAATAATCAAAGTGGTATGAGACACTTTGATTCAAAAATCTATTTTAAATGAATTCCTTTATAAATGTGTCACTTTTAAATGCTTTCAAAAAAAGGTATATTTCTATCAAAATGTTTTACTGATCATTTTCAACTATGTCAGCATCCTTTACTAGATATTATCCTTGATTAAGGTTAATTTATTATAATAAAATCTTCCATATTGTATTGAATGAGTTATGATATGTTTGACTATGGATGTTCTATTTTTATACCCTTCATGGTTTATGGTTTAAGTGTTGGAATTTCTTATTCTAGTTTTAATATTAATTTTATAATATGTTTCAACATTTTAATATGAGGAATGAAACGGACTTAGTAAGTGACAGGTTGAGCCTGCTATAGCTCCTAGATGCAATTATAAGTCTAATGAGACAAATTAGTTTCTTGGCATAAAGCCTTGAAAAAAATTTATTTGTAGTCTTGGCATGAGGCCTTAAATATGTGGTAATGATGTATGGAATTAGGCATTCCCTCGATATGAAATTAGTTACTACATGTGATTATTCGACTAGTAGAATATCCATGTGCATGTTTACATGGTAATGTTTGAATTATTTTTTCCATATTATGTTCAATATTATGATTAAAAAGGCTTTTGTTTTTATTACGCATATTTCCTAAAATTTTATAGCTTCTGCTAAATTATTTACCCTTACTGAGAATCTGATCTCACCCCTTTCTTATGTTTTATTTTCCCAGGAATCCAAGAAGTGTACTATGATTTATATGCTATTTTAAGATAGAAGAATAATGGAATTCTAAAAGGATTATCGATGTTGTATTTTATGTTATAAATTGTAATGTAAAGTTCATATATGTAATCTATTTTACAGGAATACTAAACTTATTGGTCCTTCGGGACATGATTCATTGTAATCATGTCTGTGTATTAAAATGATGCACCGGTTCTGGGCTTCTGGGGTCGGGGCGTTACCATTATAATTTCTATTAATGATTTTAAAAAAACAATGTTATTTAAATATAGTTATAAAAAGACTATATTTGTTCTATTATATATCTATTTATACAATTTATTTCATTAGAATAATTTTCATATTGAATTTTCATATTAAATTTTTATATTGAATTTCTATGTAAAAGCACTTTAAACATGTTAAAATTTTCTCATTGAGAAATCATTTTCTAATCGTGTCTATGGGATTAATTTGAAAATTAATTTCTTCAATTTATGTTAATGGAATTTTGAAAAATATATTAAATATTTGGAATCTTCATAATATATATTTTTTAAATTGTTCAACTTAATTTTAAACTATAATGAATAGTAAAACAGTAAAAATTATTTACCATTGTTACAGTAAAAGTGGGTTTACCAGGATATAAAATAAAAATACAAGGGTTAAAAATGATTCAAGACTTTTCCATCATACCTTTTATAGAAATATTTTATAATAATCTATTCTTTTCTCGATAATGGTCCATTTTTAAGCCTTTTCATGTGAAAATTTTGGGCACGGCGTTTTTTTTTCCAAAAATACTAGTGTGCCACTCACCTCACTTATAAAAGGCAACACACCTCCTCTATTATTCACACATTATAAACCCATTGGTTTATCCAATACAGACACAAATAACTTCCTTAATTCTATTTTATCATCCTATAATCCTAATTTTGGTCAGATATCCAACATAGGAAGGATTTTGGTGCAAATCGAAGGAAGTTACATGAAGAATATGTGACATTTTTCATTGAGTGTTTTTATATTGTTGCTTCCCAAAACTATAAAAATTAATAATAAAACATGATGATATAATAAAATCATTTTATTATATTTATTTAAACTTGTTCATGTTAATATAATAATCATTAAACATTTCTCTTCCGTCAAATAGTTTACAAAATCATTATTCATGTGTGTGGCGGACTACCACCTCATGAACCGATGTCATTTGTTTTTCCTTAAACACCTTCTAATTATTTATATTAAGATAATTTTATTATTTATATATTATATATTTGATATTATTATTCTTTTAGAATAATTATATCACATTTTAATTCTTAATTTCAATTTCGTGGTAATATGTTATCGTCGTTCATGTGTACGGAGGACTGTCTCCTTAGAAAGTGATGTGATTCATTCACACATTACATGGAATGTAATTAGGATGGGTTTAATGAAAAAAAATAATATATATGAAATAAAAATTATCCTATAATGTTAATATATTATTTAATTATATTTCTATATTTCCATCAGTAAAATGGAAACATTGTTAATGTGTATGTACGACAAACCATCACCATGAATGATGAATCTCATTTTCTATATCTATATTTTATGTGTCCATATAAACACATAAATACATTAATACTAAATATATATGATATTTATATCAGTTTAAAGTAATTTATATGATTGAACTTGGATCAATATAAGAGGACAAAAAATAAAAAAACAAAACATATATGAAAAAACAATGTAGTTATTGCCTAAAATGTGACATGGAATTTTTAATATAGTGGTAAAAAAATTTCATAACTAAATAATATATGGTATGATATATATATATATATAGTTCTTTAATATATTTATAATAAAAATATATTTATTATGTATGAGGCTCTATTGTGTACAAAGTAATTTAAGAGTTACTTTAAGGGATTTTCTTCCCGGTTTTACGTCTATAAAAACATAACATAGCCACCAATTATTAATTTTATGTGGTGTATATAATTTCTATGATTTTATTTTTGGATTATTCTACTAAAAATTATTGGAATTTACAGACCCATTTTAGTATCTCTCTTTTATGGGGTTTATGGTTCAAAAGTTTTCAAATTAGTAAAGGATTTTAGTCTTAATTTTCCTTTATTTAGATATAAGTTATATTATGAACCTGCCTACATTAATGAGGTATATATATAGGGACTTTGGCATATAATACAATTAGTTTATTTATTATCATGATATTTTATTTTTCAGATAATTTAATTACTTTATAGGTCTCATAATTCAATGTTACCAAACATGTAATGATTTTATATTACAATCTCATAATTTATCGAGATTTTTTATTATTATGTTTATAATGATAAAATATTATGATTTGTCTTTCAAGAAATAGTATAATTTTATTATCATATTTTTATGTGATAAGAATTGATTTTTCCCATCATTTTCATCTATTTTGTACTCAAGAGTTCAGAAGATTGTTTTCAAGAAAAATCATCTTTATTTCTCTATTCGGTCAAAAACCAAATTTATTTCCCAAAAAATGTTTTTTTATATTTTTTTAAAAATTTATTTAAAAATTTATTTAAAAATTTTCTAAAATTACATATTAAATAAATTTTTACCAATGTTCTCCTTTTTTACAAAATTGTTTTGAAAGTAATTTTCATATTGTTTTCCAAACAATTCTTGGTTGTATTTTATTGATAATATGAAAGAAATATTTGTTTCAACATGAAATACATGAATGTATTTTTTTATATCATAACACTTATTTTCTTTGATGAATCCTTTATAAGTTCATAGTTTTATTTTCAAATAAAATGATTTTGAAAAAAAAATACGTTTAAAAAATAAGTGCAAAGGATATTTTTTTCATGACATATTTAAAATTGTTTTCAATGATTCCCTTATACATTTCAATGTTTATTTTTAAAGGGAAAATATTTCCCAAATATTTTATTGATTTTAAGTTTTAAAAAATGATTTATGATGAAAATGTATTTTTCTCATGAAATGTACCAAGTGCCTTTTTAGAATTTTTTCCATCTAATATAAAATCATTTTTTGCTAATTTTAATTTTGGGGATATATTACAAGGATAAAATTATTATTTATTCTCTAAATTTTTTATGTTTATGATGATAAGATATTTGTGAAACCCGTTTCTGTTATACGAGTTGTACCTTGATAAAATTATTATGTAACTGATCGCTTTTTCAATGGGATATGTTTTCATAAAATGGTGAAATGATTATGAAAACTATTTATTTTCTATAGGTTTTGTTATAATGAAAATTTTATGAATCCCATTTTATTTATGGGTTCTGATTTGATGGATGTTTTATGATCTATTGGAACAGATATGGATGATTTTCATTCTATGAGGGGTGTGACCTATATCTCATTCCAATTAATTCTTTAATTATTAGTATTATATGGTCTCAAATGGTAAATGAGATTTCATACCAATCCCAAAACAAGAGGGTACATGGTAGGTTATTCCTAACATGAAACAAGTGGAAAACATGAGTTATCTGAATCCTAAAACAACAGGATACATATGACATTATTAAAAAACATAAACAAGAGGGTACACAAGATGTTATCCCAAAACCAAAGTAGGTATACTGGTTATTATACTAATATTAACATATTATGAATTTATTGGTAGATAAAATTGAAATAATATTTGTATACTTATGAGTATACCATAATTACATGTCTTATGTAAATTTCATGCTCTTATAGATCATGTTGTTTTCTTTCCTAATGATTCATGTCTTATAAACATAATATATTTATTCCATGACTCCCTATTTTGATCATTGATATGTATGTTATTGTTTTCATATGTTATTTTCATGTTATCACACCCATATTCTCATCTTATTCTTATATATATACCTTATTTACCCTCATTCATATTCTAATATCACCCTTGATTATGTTTCATTTCCCTAAGATGTGAAGATATTGTTTCATAAGGGTATCTTTGTGAAGAGTATTAAATGGTAAGATCATTTTGGGATAAATTGAAGATATTTTACCAAATTAATAGATTGTATACCTAATCTCAAATGACACTAAACTATTAAATCCCTCATAAGTGTGTTTTTTAATAAAAAAAAATATTCATATAAAAAAAATTAACATTTATTTATGAAAATCCTTGGTTTCTAAAATTCTGATACTATATATTGGTATGTATAGGTTGTTAATATATCATGGTGTTTGGGAGATGGTTGGGACCATATCACGGGTTCATGGCCTTATCTCAAATGATTGGGGAATGTGTCCAGCGGTGTTCCAACCCATTTTGACCAATTCTACGATGATTTTCATTGTTATTTGTTTGAATTTACACATGATAAATTTTATTAGTTTTCAATAAAACTTATTCCAGTTGTAGATCATATATTCATTCACCCTTACAGGGTATATCTTACCATGATCTAAGAGTTAAAGACTCAGTTAGAGGACCTGGAGGATAAGGGATTCATATGGTCTAGTATGTCCCCATGGGGTTCTCTAGTCTTATTCACAAAAAATGTGGATGTATAATTGAGTTTAAAAATAGACTATCCTAGTTTTAACCATGTTACAGTCATAAATAGATATCTACTCACTCATATAAAATAAATATTTGATCAGCTTTGTGGATCCAAAGCTTTCAATAAGATTGACTTGATATTGGGTCATAACTAGTTTATATTAATACATTATTATGTACCACAAACAATTTTTAGTAGTGTTTATGGTATATATGAGTTTTTTTGTGATGTTATTCGATCTAAATAACACATTAATGATGTCCATGGTCTTGATGAATCGATTCTTCCATCCTAATTTGAAAAACATTTTGGTATATTTCATCAATGATATTATTATTTACTATAATTCAATGGAAGAGAATGTTCAACATTAATATATTCTCTTGAGAAAAATAAATATGCACTTTTTAATTACAATATCAAAAAGTTCCAGTTTTGGATCTCACAGGTCCACTTATTTGGACATGTCTTATCTAACTTTGTTGTATCTATGTACCCTTAAAAGTTATAGGAAGATGATGATTTAGAGATTTTCGTGAACTTTTTCTGCTTCTATATATATTTTTGGATTGGGTGGTTATTACAAGAGAATTATTTTGAACATATCCTTCCTATAAATGATAATGATATGCCTGTCTAAGAATTGGGTAATGTTTTTATTTTAGGAACTTCTGTGAGAACCTTGGGGATTTTAAAGGGAGGATAACTACATCATCAATCCTAACCTTACCTATGTTAAGTAAAGATTGTATTATGTATCATGATTCATAATGAGTCTAACTAGGATTTATTCAAATACAGTATGGTCATGTGGTTTCTTATTAGTCAAGGAACTTGTGGTTTCGTGAGAATAACTACCTGTGAGACACTATAGTTCTAGAATTGATTTTTTATTACTTGATATTTTGGGATTATTACCTTTCAATTATAATTTTATTTTTTATTCTAAACATAAAATCTTGATTTATATTTTATCATAGTGGTTCTTAACCTTTTTTCATTGAATGTGGGAGGGGTATTTTTTGTCAATTTATTTCACGATGGTGTAGACCCTCTAGAAGGGTAATTTCATTGTCAATTTTCTGATAATAAAGTCTCTAATTTAGGTAATATAGAAGTCTCACAACGAATATAAGATGATGAACCTATATTAAAAGTTTCAGATGGTTTTTTTGGAGTACTACTATTCAATGACCCTTCTAAATTTATCTATACATATTCACTCCTTAGGGTGGAGAGGAGTTAATACTTTGATTCATAATACCTAGTTATAGGTACATCATATATAGTGAGTATTCACCACCATACTGGACCATAGATGATGATGAAATTCTCTATTTTTGAGGTTGTGTTGTAATTCCTATGGGTACATATGAGGAACCGGTGAGGGACTCACATGCCTCAAAGTTTTCTATACATATGGGTTTGACCATGATATACTAGGAAATTTCAAGAACATGTATTAGATTTTGGATGATCTTGGGAGAACTATGTGAGACTAGTGAATTTTTCTTACAATAATAGCTATCATGAATTGATTTATATGTCTTCATTTGATAGTTTATATAGAAATACATGTTGTCAACACTTATATTGGATAGAGGCTATAGGGGGATCGATTATCCGGAAGAGTATCATTCAGGATATTTTAGAGGATATATGATTGATTAGAATGTGGTTGGTGACTTCTCAAAATAGGTAGAAGTCATTTTATAATAATATATGTTTTTCTCTAGAGTTCAAGCTCAATGATATGGTGTTCTTATAGGTGTCATAAATGATAGAAAATCATAATCCTCAAAGGTGAATAATGATATATCCTAGATATATAGGGATATTTGAGATCATGGATTGAATTAGTACATTGGAATATATATTTCCACGCCCTCGGTGTTTTAGTTCTATTCCTGATATATTCCACATACTATAGATTCAACAGTATTATCTCGACCCATTTCATGTGATCTATATAAATGAAAATGAGATCAAGGTAGAAATTTACTTTTTGGAGTCCCTAGATAAGATAGTGGATCAAAATAATAATAATATTCATGGTACTATAGTTTCTCTACTACGAGTGTAGTGGTAGCACGAGCATATCCAAAATAATTCATTGGAGTGGAAGTTTGATATATGGGATTCATAGCTAAGGATATTAATCTATCAGTACTAGTGATATTTGATAACTAATTTTCAATGAATAATTTTTTTATAGTTAGAATATTATAAAACCCTTTACATTTTTAGGGTATGAAATTATTTATATTTTCATGAAGCTCATTTATTTTCTATTCTATAAACGTTTTTTGGTGTTATTGGTGTCTTGTGAGTGTGGTTTAAAAAGTATATGGGGGTATGTAGCTATAATTAAGTAGTAGTATGGGTCATGATGTGTCATTTAAGATTTATTTCATTAATCCTATAGTGAGGGAGGCCCACACGATAGGTAAAATAGGGTGTTCCACTATGGATCCTAGAACAAGGGGTGATCCAGTACCTAAAAGATGTCTCTCTATTGCTGAAATCGCTTGTACTGTGATGGTATACAGGCTGAGGGCAGGCCCTGGCCTTATATGAGGTTGTTTCATGGCCTAAAATGGGTCTATCTTCAATGATATATAGGAATAGGGGAATCCCTCTACTAAGGGGAGGTAATTTCAAGACTCATATGTGTCTCACCATTACTCACTCACTAGTAGATTTTTTTAGAAAAATGGTTAGATTTATAATTTCTCTCAAGAACTCTATTTCCTCTCCATATTTATCCTTTGAGATCCATTTTAATTATTATGATTTTGGAGTTAATACTTTGTATTATAATCAATATCTTTTTTTTCTGAGTTTTTGACGATGTCAATTATTTTGGTGATCATAATATATTAGGAATAAGATGGTGTAATCCCTAGATACATTATCCAACATTTTTTCCATTAGTTTCTATTCTAAAATAATATTTTTAGTGGTCTATTGAATATTTTAGGGTTCTGGAAGTTTGGGTTCATTTAAAAGAGAATGTTTTTATGTGTCTTCTTCATCATTCTTAGGTTAGTTTATCCCTAGTTATCCCTTAAAGTCATGATTATTTTTATTTTTCATGTGATGTATGGTAACATAAACATATGTCATAATTTTTCAAGAAAAATTAATAAAAAATATTTTAACAAGTAGAAATTATGTTATTCATTCCATGATTTATCTATGAATGAATTATACATCCCTAACTATTATGCACCAAGTAATGTGTGCCTTACTTTTGGAGAAATATTGAAATTTCATATAGTTGATGCAGGGAATGAATTTGACTAAGATATGACCTCGTATGTGAATATAACACCCTTAAATGACTTCTATATAAAGAACATGGGTCTGTATGGAAATTATTTTTGATATTATATAATTTGTAAAAAATTTGAATGTGAATGAATTTGAAAAATGTGATTTAGTGTAAGTAAAACTTAATAATGGATGGAAAATGAAAGTAATGGCTCTAGGATTGAACGTTGATCCCACTGTGTAGGATTTTCATAGTTCTGAGGTTGTACATGGACCCCCTTGGTTGTATTTCCATTGGTTCTAATGCTGGATAGGGATCCCTCTGGGATGTATTATCATGGTTCTGGGGTTGCAAGTGGATCCCCTTAGGTAGGATTTTCAAGGTTTCAAATTAGAACATAGATCCCCCTATGTTATATATTAATGGTACTAGATTAGGATATGTGGAATATAGGGTGTTACTCTCATGGTTCTAGTGTTATACATAGTTCCTCATGGGTGGTTACGTATCTAGTTCAGATACATATGGAACTAGGTGATGTAGGATCCAGAGTCTAACCTTAGATACCAAGGATTATTGATGATTTATTTAATATGATTTTAGTTATTTTATATTTATAAATTATCATGCACATTAATTTAAAATTGGATAAATTTATAGAATTAATTAGTTGTGTTTTATTGATTTGTACTCACACCCTTCTAGGGCCGCCATTGGTACCTACTCACACTTCATTGTTGTAGGACAGTAAAAGGGAAAGGGCCATATGATTGATGGTTGATTAGACTTTCTAGGATATAGAATTAGTGGTGATATCATCTTAGGAATCATTACATATATTTGGGACTTCTCCTATATTTATAATTTGGTTTCATTTAGGTTTTTGATGTATAATATCTACTCATGATGGATCTAAGATATATACATAAATTTAATTAGTTTTATAACTATCATTTTGATATAACATTATTTGGGTATATTATTTATTTTATTATTTTTAGGATTCCAATTATATTTTATTTATATAGATGTATGAAATTATTAATATTTTCAAAGTTATTTATCATTCTGATATGAAGGTATAGTATCCCCATGGTATAACCATAGACCCTCAATGTCAGTCAGCACCCTTTGGAATATGGGGAGGTATGTCTGAGGCCATGTGAAACCACCATCCCAAAAACTTTCGAGTGTACTATGAAAAAATGGATGTTATAAGGTCCTTAGATCAAAAAACTCGATGTCAATGAAATTAAGGACAATAAATATACAAATAAGAAAGTAATTATTGATTTCATTTATATAAAAGAAACTGAAGTGAAAATTGATGATGATGATACTAAATTTGAGGGTTTGGTTGACATCAAAGTAGAGATAGAGGAGGAACATGGATAGATGGGTATTAGGAGGGATAAAAAATATCTAATTGAGTGGTTAATGTAACATCCTGGCCTATGTACCACATGTCGATGCCTCGATCCGGTTTGCTATATGTCATCTAGTGTGCCTCCCTATATGCTAGAGGCTTCAGACTAACAACGAGGGTCTGATAAGTCATTCATTGGGATATGATACCCTCTTTTATTTATTTTATCATAGTAATACACCATAAGAAATAAATAAACAATATCAAAAACATATAATAATAAACAATACCAATATCTCATGATAACCAAATCTTTAAGTACAATGTCTAAACTGAATAATAAATATGTCATGCAATGTACGTGTCGAGTGTCAAGGTGAAACTCAAAATAATAGCACTTATGACACCCAAGAGTATCCCGAACCATATCTGGTTCCCTCAACCATGCTCCACACCAACTCATCCATCTAATATAGGGACATTTCCCATGACCTATCCTACAATTATAATTTCAATTCGGGTACCTATTAGGCAGTCTGAGTAGGGTGTGAGTATAACTCAGTAGGCCACCACAAATGGTGTCTAAAAAAATTACAGTAAAAAATAGTGTATGTAATTGTATTAATAATATGTTTGATTCATAATTAAATATTTTTTCACATTATTAAATATTATCTATTTAACCACATAAAAACCCAAGATCCCGTAAACACCTAAACCTAAATACCTACTTTGGATTTTTCCAGAATCTGATGTATCCTCAAGGAATACCATGTATCTGAATTTCCATGTTGTCTTTCTTATTTCAGAAATTAATTTCCATGTTACCATTCATTAAATCACACTATTTAATGTCCAAGTTACCATTCTTTATTTCACACAAATGAATAACCATTTTACCATTCATTAATTCTCACTATTGAATAACAATGTCATCATTCTTTATTTCACACAAATTAATGATCATGTTACCATTCATTAAATCAAAAAATTGAATAACCATGTTACCATTCAACAACACATAATTAACTCAACAAATAATTATCCACAATAATGATATTACTAATTCAACAATTAGTTAAACACAAAAATTCCATTAGTTCACTCAACAATTAAAAAATAACATCATAACATTAATTAATTAATTAATTAATTAATCAGGTAAATTTATCTAGTTAACTCAAAAATTATCTAATCACATTAACTAATAATGTTAATTTAACAATTAACTAATCACATCGATAACTCTAGATAATTCATCAATTAACTATTCACATAATTAACTCTAGATAATTCATCAATTAACCTATCACACTGATAACTCTAGTTAATTCAACAATTAACTAATATGATCAACAATATTAATTAATTTCACAATTAATTAATCACATCAAATACCTTAATTAATTAAATAATAAATTAATCACTTCAATCCTATTATTCAATTCAATAATTAACTAAACACAACAATTAATCTAGTTAATTAAACAATTAACTAATCACATCAATTACTCAAGTTAACTCTACAATTAACTAATCACATCAATAACTCAAGTTAATTCATATATTATCTAATCATATTAATGACTCTAGTTAATTCAAAAATTAACTAATCACATCAATAACTATAATTAATTAATCAATTAACTAATCACATTAATAAATATAGTTAATTCAATAATTAATTAATCAAATCAATAACTCTAGTTAATTCTTCCATTAACTAATGACATCAAATACATTAATTAATTAAATAATTAATTAATCATACCAATAACTTTAATTAATTCACCAATTAGTTTTTCACATCAATCCCATTAATTAATTCCACAATTAATCAATAACTCTAATAAATCCCATTATTTAATTCAACCACTAAATAATGACATTAATTCCCTAAATTAATTCATCAATTAATTAATCTCATAAATACAATTATTTAATTAAATAATTAAATAATCACATTACTTCCCGATATTAATTAATCAATTAATTAATCACATGAATCTCATTAATTAATTCTATAATTAATTAATCATATCAATATCATTACTAATTCAACATTTAGTTTATCACAGAATCGCCCTTAATTAATTCCTCGATTAATTAAGTCTGTCAATTCCATTAATTAATTCATCAATTAATTATTCAATATCCACAACTCATTATCCATCATTAATTCAACAATTAATTATTCAAATCAATAATCAAAATACCTCGTAATTAATTCTAAAATTAATTATCAAAAATCATATATCGTTATATCTCATAATTAATCTACTATTAATTATATGAACTCATATGTCTTGATATCTCATAATTAATATACCATTAATTATCTCAAATCATAAATCTAGATATCTCATAATTAATATACCATTAATTATCTCAACTCATATATCTAGATATCTCAAAATTAATCTTCCAATAATTTGATCAATGCATATATCTAGATATCTCATAATTAATTCATTAATTAATTATCACAATTATAAATTACTAAATCTCATAATTAATCCACCAATAAATTATCTAAATAGACATGACATTAATATAATAAATAATTCATCAATTAATTATCTAAATGGGCATCCCCTATTACTCGTAATCAACAACCCATTTAGTCATAAATTTCAACAATTTATCCTATTAATCAATTGGCCATTACGTAAATCAAAAATTAATAAATCTTATAATTAATTCATGAATTAATTGTCTAATTGAACAACCCCTAAATATCATAATTAATTCCAAAATTAATTATCAAAATTATCAGCTCATTAGTATCATAATAAACTCCCCAATTAATCATAACTTTAAACAATTTATCCTATTAATCAATTGTCCATTATCTTAATCAAAAATTCCTAAATCTCAAAATTAATTCATTAATTAATTATCTACTTATAAAGACTATAAATATCATAATAAATTCCCAAATTAATTATAAAAATGATAAGACTCTTATTATCTTGATTAAATCCCCAATTAATCATCAATTTCAACAATAAACGAATTAATCAATTAGCTACATCAATTAACCTAATTTAGGAATTCAAATTACTAAAGAATTATAGAAATTCCTCAATTGAATACACATAATTGAAATCATGAATATGATAATTTATGATTAGACCAACTATATATAGAATAGTGATAAAGAAACCTCATGAATGGAAAAACCCAAATTTCAGTGGATTAACGACGTAGACTGAAATGTTGATTCAATTCATAGATTCATGATTTAAATGAAACAAGATCTAACAAACCCAGATCTAAATATAGATCCAATAGTGGATGAACATACATAATTCATCCATGGAGTGGATCAAAATATATTGATAGATCTACATGATAAGAACCAATTACCTCAATTTTTTGACTAATGATCGTCCAATGGAAATCCTAAAAAATCGAGTGGCACAACGACGTAGATCAAGATCCAAATATCAAAAACCTAAATCAATATTCAAGAAAATAATGATATTAAAAGATTAGATATAGATATATAATCACATTTCTAGACCTCACAAAATATATATAGTTCAATCCCATAATGAGGATTGCATCTAGGAAAGAAAGAAGAAAGGACAGAGGAAAAACAAGGGAAGAATGAGAGAAGAATCCACTTACTAGGAGAAAAGCACCATTCGATCCGGGCTTTGATTCTCAAAGAACATAGGTTGAGAGGGGATGAAATTTATCTAGAGAGCTCCCAAAACATCAAAGTGGACCTAGTAATTAATATGGGTTGATTTTTGGATAATTAGGTGTTTGGGAAATTTTAGAATTAATTTTCAGGTTTAATTAATTCCCACACACGGCTTCATGCACAGGGGCGCACGGTCTACCCCATCTCCCCCCAATTTTTTTAAAATTAACCCAAAAACTAACCAAAATAAATCTCAATTTAAAATTACTCAATTCATGGTAAAAGAGTATCTATAAATTAACCTGATAATTCTCTAAAAAAAGTTTAGTTTCTTAAAATCTCCCCACCTTATAACATCTCATCCTCGAGTTGCACTCCCAAGCCTCTCTAAGATTCTGAGTCAAAAGATCAGGCCACTGAGCCCTAAAATTCATTTCTCTCTCCCATGATTCTTCTTAATGACATCCATGTTTCCAAAATTCATCAACTAATAACATAATATTTCCATGAAACACCATCTCTTCGCGATCCAACACATGTATAAGATGCTCTTAAAGGACGCACATTTCTCAATATTATCATCATAAACATTCCCCATCACGTTTCCCAATTTAATGTGCCCCAAAACTAAAAAACTACATCCAATTGGAACTCTATGTTGAGAACATAGACTACCTAGAAAGAATTTACATCCACCACCTCTAAGTCTCTCCCATACTTTCTCTAAAAAATTTAAACATCCACATTATAGGTTCCTCATTTAAATTCTGATGCCACCACTTTCAACTAATGGTCTCACTCCACACACCTACTTCTGAAACATTTATCCCAACCTTTGTAGCTTTGTTATCATAGTATTGTCATGTAACTGAACCACCATGTCCTATGGACCACAGTATTCATCGACCCCTGGTCCCTCATAAGAACCTCATATGTAAACTAATGATGGTGTAACTCACACCATACAGCTCCACACACATACCAGTTCATAAGGACAACCTTCAAGGGACCCCATATCCAAAAAAACACAATTTTATAGCTAGGAATAATTCTAGAACATTCACAGTGTACCTGAGATAACGTCATGGTAGGGAACATGATCGTCACTAATTAAAGGTACACTAAGAAGTAGTCAGTGAATACCACCCCCAATACTCCATAACAAATGTCACCTCCAATTTTGGAAACACCTTAACCTATCTAAAGTCTTGGGTTTCCCTGCCCACCAACATCCCACCACACTATCCAAAACCAGACGGACCCTAACAAAACCAATAACCAAGTTCTCAAACGAGGGAATTATCACTATATAAACTGCCCACATCAAGTTCCAAATAAAACAACAATGGATTCTAATTCAAAACATTTGTATAGTTAAAAAGATGGATTTGCACAAAATCATATCAAGTCTTTCCCCCCTTTTTCCTGCCATAATGTCAAAACTACGGCATTATCTCTACCCTTAACCATCCAACACCTAGGTCCTTTTTAATGAGGGTAAAATCATTCTCATTATTCAATTTTAATATTTAGAGACCCATTTATTCTCATCTTGCATTGTATTACAATCTTTCTCAATTTTCATGTTATGAACTATTTTCAGTTCAATATCATAAGCAAGGAAAAACACTTCAAGTTCAACAACATAAATGTAACATGTTTTACTGTTCATACCTAAAATGATTCATGTTCACAAAATAATAATGAGTTCCTATAATAATGAATGAAGACTCAAGACTTGTTCCATTCAAGGCCATGAGTCAATATCAACACATATTAGAAATAAAAACCACATCACAAAACATGTGTGTCACCCATGTTCAAATAATATTCAACTGGAATAGAAAATATTAATGATAAAAAACCCACCCGGGGTACTTCGGTTATCCATCATACATGGGGTAGCTACTCCCATGCCCAACCTCATAACCAAGCCCCAACTCTTCCTACTCTCCTATCTACCTTTCCCAAATAGTAAGACAAAAGAAGAAGAAGAAGAGAAAACTGCCTCTAATACTACTTTTTAATGTCCCGACCTGGGTGACACATGTCGATGCCCTGGGCCAGTTCAATACATGACGTCAAGTCCACCTCCCCATACGCTAGAGGCTACCAACTAACAGTGAGGGTAAGGTAAGTCATTCATGGTGAGATTATACCCTATTTTTTCTTTTATCAGATTAATACACTAGCAGGAATTAATAAACAATAGAGGAAACATATAATCATAAACAATACCAATATCTTATGATAACCAAAGCATTAAGTACAATGTCTAAACTAAACAACAGATATGTCATGCTACGTACGTGCCAAGTGTCAATGTGAAACTCAAAATTATAAACAATGATGACATTAAATAGGTTCCCGAACCACATCTGATTCTATCAACCATGCTCCACCCCAACTCACCCATCTAACACAAGTAAATTTCCCTTAACCTATACTACAATAAAGAAGTATATTTCGATACTGATTTGGAAGGCCGAGTAGGGTGTGCATACAACTTGTTAGGCCACCACCAACGGTTACTAAAACAATTCCAGTAAACAATATTGTATGTAATTTTAATAATAATTTTTTTGATGTCGAAGTAAAAAAATTATTATATTATAAAATATTCTCTATTTAACCACAAAAAACCTTGAGTTCCCATTAACACCTAAACCTTAATACCTACTTCAGCCCATACCGGAATGACCATGTTACCATTCTTTATTTCACAAAAATGAATGATTGTGCTTCAATTCATTAAATCACACAATTTAATGACCATGTTACCATTCAGAAACACATAATTAATTCAACAATTAATTATCCACACCAATGACATTACTAATTGAACATTTACTTAAACAAAACCATTCCATTTGGTAACTCAAAAATTGACAAATAGAATCATAACATTAATTAATTCAATAATTAAATAATCATGTCAATTTATCTAATTAACTCAACAATTGACTAATCAGATCAACTACTCTAGTTAATTCAACAATTAACTAATCACATCAATAAATCAAGTTAATTCATCAATTAACTAATAACATCACCAAATATAGTTAATTCACCAATTAACTAATTGTATCAATAACTCAAGTTAATTTAATAATTAACTAATCTAATCAATAATATTAATTAATTTGATAATTAATTAACCACATAAAATGCATTAATTAATTTAAAATAATAATTAATCACTTCAATCCTATTAGTCAATTCAAAAATTAACAAATAAAACAATTAATCTGTTTAATTAAACCATTAATTAATCACAACAATTAATCTAGTTAATTCTGTAATTAACTAATCACATCAATAACTATCATTAATTCATCAATTAACTAATAACATCAATAAATATTTTTAATTCAACAATTAACTAATAACATAAATAACTCTAGTTAATTCATCAATTAACAAATTACCTCAATAAATGTAGTTAATTCAAAAATTAACTAATCAAAATAATAAATCTATTTAATTATTCCATTTAATAGTCACATAAAATACATTAATTAACTCAAAAATTAATTTATCAAAGAAATATATTCAATTAATTCAACAATTAATCATTCACATTAATATCGTTAATTAATTACACATTCAATTAATCACTCCCATCAATCCCATTATTTAATTCAATAATTAAATAATAACATTACTTCCCTTATTTAATTTATCAATTAATTAATCTCATCAATCCTATTATTTTATTCAATATTTAAATAATCCCATTAATTCCTTTAATTGACTCATAAATTAGTTAATCCTATGAATCTCATTAATTAATTATAAAATTAATTAATCGTGTTAATCTCATTACAAATTCAATAATTAATTTTTCACAAAATCACCCTTAATTAATTCCCTCGTTAATTAATAATTTTTAATTCCACTAATTAATTCATCAATTAATTAGTCAATATCCACAACTAATTATCCATAATTAATTAAATTGTTAATTTTTTAGATCAACAATATAAATATATCATAACTGATTCTAAAATTAATTATCACAAATCATATATCTTTATATCTCATAATTAATCTATCATTAATTATCTCAACTCATATGTCTTGATATCTCATAATTCATCTACCATTAATTTCCTCAACTCATATATATAGATATCTCATAATTTATCTACTATTAATTATCTCAACTCATATATCTAGATATCTCATAATTAATCTACCTTTAATTAGCTCAACTCTTATATCTTGATATCTCATAATTAATTTATCAATTAATTTTCTCAATTGAAAATCAATAAATCTCATAATTAACCCACTAATTAATTATCTATTTGGATATGAACAAAATATCATAAATAATTCCTCAATTAATTATCTAAATGGTCACCCCCTTATTCTCATAACCATCTCCCCATTTGGTCATAAATTTCAACAATTTAACCCATTAATCAATTTCCCATTATTAAAATAAAAAATTATTAAATCCCACAATTAATTCATCAATTAATTGTGATATTAGACATACCCTAAATATTATAATTAATCCCCAAATTGATTATCAAAATTATCATCCACTTAGTCTCATAATCAACTCCCTAGTTAGTAATAAATTTAAACAATTTATCCAATTAACCAATTAGCCATTAACTAAATTAGAAATTCCTAAATCTCACAATTAATTCAATAATTAATTATCTAATTGAACAACCCATAAATCTCATAATTTATTCCCAAATTAATTTTCAAAATTTTAATACCCTTATTCTCATGATTAAATACCCAATTAATCATTAATTTGAAATAAAAATCAATTAATAAATTTTTCACATTAATTAACCCTATTTTGGAATTAAAATTACTAGAGAACACTAGAAATTATACAATTTTGTACACATAATCAAAATCAAAACTCTGAGAATTTATTATTAGACCAAATACATCAAGAACAGTGATATAGATCCCTCTCTAATAGAAACCCCCAAATTTCAGTGGAACAGCGATGTAGAACGAGATCTTGATTCAATCCCTAGATCTAAGATTTAAATGAATCAAGATTTAACAAACCTAGATCTAAATATAGATCCAACAGTGGATTAACATACATATTTTATTCATGGAGAGGAGAATAAGGGAGATATATATCTATATGGCATGAAACAATTACCTCTATTTGTTGACAAATGATCACCCAATGGAAATCCTCAAAAATCGAGCGGTGCAACAATGTAGATCAAGATCCAAATATCAAACCCCAAAATAGATATTCAAGAAAATAATGGTCTTGAAACATTAGATATAGATATATAATCATAGATCCAGATCTCACAAAATAGATATAGATCAATCCATTATAGTGGATTTCATCGATTACAGAAAGAATAAAGAACGGAGGAAGAACAAGGGAAGAACGGGAGAAGAATCCACTTACTGGGACAAAAGCCTCCTTCAATCCAAGATTTTATTCATGAGGAATTGAGGCCGAGAAGGGATGAAATTCATCTGGATAGCTCCCAAAACGTCAAATAGGACATAGAGACTAATTGGGTTGATTTAGATTTAATTAGGGGGTTCGAGTAATTATAGAATTAGTTTTCTGGCTAAATTAGTTCCCCCACACGGTTTCCCACATAGGGGTGCACGGTCTGTCTCATCTATTTTTTTTTCAAATTATCATAATCACTCCCCAAAATAAATCAATATTTAAAATTACTAAATTATAAATAAAATATTATTTATAAATTATCCTAAGATGTTTCAAGAAAAGTTCATCTTCTTACAATATCCTAACATTATAATAGCTTGTCCTCGAGCTGCCCTCCCAAACATCTCTAAGATTATGATTCACAAGATCATGACACCAAGACCTCACATCCATTTAAAACTCCCTAGATACTTCCTAATCGCATCCTAGTTTTCTAAATAAATGAACTAACAACACAATATTTCCCCAAAACACATTCTCTTTCTGATCCAACACATGTATAAGATTATCCTTAAGGATGTATTGGTCTCAAGATCATCATCATCAACATTCCCCCAAAAAAATTCCTAATTTAATGTTCCCAACAACCGCAAAACACCATAAAATTTTCACTTAGTCTTGACATCAAATACTGCCTAAAAAGAACGTACATCCACCACCTCCAAGGCTCTCTCATCCTTTCTAAGGTGGTGGATTATGGAAATTCCACATTTAAGGAGGAGGAGTATAAATAACCCATTTATATGGTGGTGTGGATACCACTCTCATCATGAATCATTTTACTAGGGGATGCATGAGTATAAGAACCTAGGTCTATATTGAGTGATTTCTAGGAAGGTAGACTTTAATGGCCTAGGGTAGAACCCTTTTGGATCATTTTAGGGTAATTATTTACATGTTTTGATTGTATCCCAAGCTTATTTGATCATTTACTATCACATGTCTACATATATTTTGTTTCTTCTGATTTTTTTAATTAACCCAGTGTTTCCTGACTGTGTGTTTTATTCCTTCTTCGTGTGGTTTAGTTTTCAAATTTTCTAAAAAGGGTTCTTGAAATGTTTTTAAATTAGTAAATGGGTTGTTTAGTTTCCAAAATTTTCTGAATAAATTTTTCTAAATTACTTAGAAAACTATTCTCATGTTAGAAAATTGATAAATGGTTTTTTTTGAAACATTATGTGTGTGTGATATTTCAAAACATGTTTTTGGGGTGTTATGCCTAGTTTTTTTAATGGTTATTTTTCAATATTTTTTTGGAAATATATGTGATGAATAGAAAAATCTTTGTTTTCTAAAATTTGTATTTATAAATGTGGTTTTTATGAAATGGGATTTAAAGTGTGACTTTATGGTGGTATTTTATACAGGTGGTTTAGGCTGTAAAAAAGGTGTTTTCTAAGTAATTTTTTTCATTTAACTAAAATATTGGAATATAGTTTTTGGCACTTTTGACCTTTGGTTTCTTATTTTGTATACCTATATAGAAAATTTATATTTTCCTATTACATTTAAATATTACATGCTTAGAATGTAGTATAAAAGTGACTTCTTAGTTTTGCTGCATTTTGTTGGAATTTTATTATATTCATGTTCTTGTATTTTACTCTTATTACTAGTAGAACCAGTTCCCAAGTGTGTTCCAATAAATACTACACACTAGTTTCCAAACCCTTGGTATTTTTAACACTATTGGGATAATGGGAGGATGATTCAGGCATCTATCGAAGGGATTTCCAAAACTGGTTTCTCACAAATGGTATCATATATTTGGTTATTATTTTACATCAGGACATAATCCTTGGGAATTCACTTTTTTATTTAGGGTTTTGGATGTTATTAAATAATTTTTTTGAGAGTCTAAAGTTTGGTTCATAGAGATCGACATGATCTCTTTCTCTCCCAGAGTCTTGAGTTTCCATGGAAGTTGGTATTTCCCATTACCTTTTGTTTTTCGTATTATGAAATTGTCGGATTATGGTTGATTCCTATGGAGTTGGTGTTTGGACCACCATAGGTACGGATTGAGTTTCCATGGGGACATACATGATTTTTTGGGATAAAAATGGAAAAGGGGTAAATTAAAGTGTGATTTTGGCTTATTGGTCCTAAAAAATCATACAGTAACAAAATTATTAATTCCTAAAATATCATAAGGACCAATGAATTATTGGGATGTGGCTACCAACCATGTTTCCATGTTAGGAATGGTTCTATAACCTGACTTATTTTTTATTTACAATACCCGACCCTTGTATTTCCTTGTGTCTGTGAGGGAAACAACATGGGGATCAGGGTTTCTCTTTTGATATGTTGGATGCTTTTGGATTTCTTTTAAGACTTCGGTTATTCCTTGTTTTTTTGGTTTGTTAATGTGTTTTGAAGTTTGTTTTTTGTGGGTAAAAATGATTTCCCAAAAAAATATTTTGAAATAAATCCTTAGGTATTTCTTATAAAGTGAGATTCATTTTATTAAATATTTTTAAATAGTTGAATTTCTTTTAAATATAGAAATTATATTATCTATTATTGGGTTTCTAACCAAATTAAAATGGTGTATAAAATATGGTTTTCATATTTTAATGGTAACCAGTGATTTCAAAATTTATTTTTATGTCATGTTTGTATTTTAAACTATGAGGTTAAGTTTGAAAAAGTGAGTTATTTAGAAACTGATACAAAAGAGAAGTGTTTGATAAATTTTGACAATAATAAAAAAATTTAAAAATTTCTACTATTGTTTTGAAATATTTTTTGGAAACATTTCAAAATATATCAAGCCAGGTTAGAACATGGGGTTTTTATTTTTAAAATTATTTCCTCATGGTTTTAAAAGAATGAAGTTAAAATTTTATTGTGCCTTGTCTTTCAAAATTGGATATTTGAAATTTTTTCTTGTTTTCATAAATATTATGTTCTATTTTGTCCATCATGTGTTTTGGAAGATTTTTATGAGTTTTTTTTCAAATGATTGTGCAAGGTTATATGTATCAAATTGTTTAATGTGGTCCCCAATCCCCATAAGAAGGTTCTAGTACAAACATACAGTGTTTTTTATGGGGATCCTAATTATTTTGTTTATCACTACCCAAACTCCAAATAGAGTGGTAGATGTGGTTTCCTCATCAGAGTTTTGTTCTTCAGTTTTATATAATGTAGGGTTTCATTAGTATTATATTTGTAGTTTTTTTTTCTGGTGGTTTAGACCTCTAAGATTTGGATTTATGGTAGGATCAATTTTATTTTGGAATATCTTTTATAAGATCTAGTTTGGTACAATTATTAATTTTTTCATGGAATCATTTTAGGATTTATGGGTGATAGAATCTCATTTAGTGTGACCTTTATGTGCTGGTTTGTGTCTATTATGGCTCACATGCTATTTTTTATTTATTATCATTGAGTTTATAGCATTTTAGTTTAGGGAATCCTTGTCCTGGAATTTTATATAGTTCTTATCCTTGGTTTCCTATTATAAATAGTGTTCCCCAAAAGAGTTTTCCTTTTCCACATTGATTGATGATGGTTTTTCTATTATATTTTGTAAACTATAGGCAAATTATTATTCACTAGTTTGTACATAATGATAACCTATGATTAATTCTATGATACCTAAGGTGTATTATTGTTTTTATTTTATATTTGGATTCCACCATTATATGATTTCCATTAAAATTACAATGGTATAGTGTTCTAGGGATTTGGATCTCCAAACCCTCATATGCCGGTTTTTAGCCTTAGGTTACAGCATTTTCATTTCATGGCGAGGAAAATTTTCTATTTTTTAGCATCATGTGTGGATTCCATTTGGGTGATCTAGTTTTCCAATACTTTGGCATGTTCCTAGGATTAGTGTTCTCTTTTCTATTTTTACCCAATTTCATGTGGTTAGATTTCTCGAGTGGATTTTGGTAAATTGTCTTTAGAGATATTGGTAATGTGGTTACTCTTGGATGTTATTTTTCTCCATGGTAAGAGGTTATAGGATACTCCAAAATTTTAGTTTCTTTTTAAATGCTGGGGAGACTGATGCTTTGTCTCCATCCCTTTAAATATTTTATTTATATTTTGTTAGTTGATTATTGATTGGGCATGTTTAAGAAAGTTTAGTTGCTTGGGGATTTTTTTCTTGAGTTTCTTTAAAAAAATTCCCCTTTTTACCTTTACTTAGAACTACGTATTTCTATTGGTATAAAATATTATAGTGGGGATTTTTTGATACCCACCATTCCATGGTGGTATAAATTAATTAATTAATTAAATTATTTTTATGCAGTTGTTATAAGGACCCATCCTTAAATATTACTTAATCTTGTGATAAGTCAATAATTTGAATTTAATTCACATCGAGGATCTATTCAGGTTTAGAGATTTACAGAATTAGGTCATAACTTATACATACCATCTTGAATATTACACTTAGACACTTCTACTCAATATCATTTTTTTATAAAACAAAAACTCTTTAAAACAAAATATGACATCGTTTCATGTTTTAACCGCATAACTTATCCTTGATCCCATCATTGACTCTATTATTCATTATATCCTGTGAAAAACATTTCAAATCTTGGGATAAGCATAAAAATTATTAGTAAGGGATACATAATGAAACAAAACTTTTAGCCTTGAAAAAACAAGTAAACCATGAAAAGTTTATCATAAAGTAATACATTTCAACTTTAAGAAGTAGCAAAAACACTTCACTAAATATAAGGTCACTTATTACCATTTTTCTAACCAAAATATTACTATAAATCCCATATAAATCAATATATATTATATAAAGGTAACTTGGGACATAAATATGCTTAAATAGAATAACCATACGGTCGAATCCCACACATATCACTAAATGAAATAGCCATAGGGCTTACTTCCATACCCAATGCATTGGAGGTTATAACGTATCCACCCATCCTTGGTTTATCACAGAACCACTCGTAATTTGGTTTATCACATAACCAACCATCATTGGTTTATCATGCAACCACCTGTCAAATGTCCAAGTACCATTATATAATCATAACACATAAAATATTGCAAATATCAACATTTCAATAATAACATTTCATTTTAAATCACATGAAATAATTTTAAGATATTGAAATACTCAATCCATTTCAAAAATAATTTTCAATTCCAAAACACCCAAAAATGGAATAAGGGATTTATTTTCCTTTTAAAAACATTAAGGCTTATGGAGGTTGCCAAATGATTATTACAACGGCAGAGAGGTCATTATCACCGCATACGTTAAAAACATTCCTTTTCTCACTTAGTAAAATGATTCATAGAAAAATGATTCCCTTTTAATGAAATTAAAAGTAAAGGGGGTTTATTATATACCCTCTAGAAGAAGGAGGTGTATATTATAAAAACATTCCTCAATGAAAGGAGATTGATATGAAGTACCTTACCTTGAGTCTGTCATGTCAAGTATGACCCTTTTTATTTCTGAATAATAAACTTAATTTAATTTTTACTTTCTTAAGAACCTTTTTTAATTTTATTATTCCTTTTATATCACTTATTACCTTGTTATAACAATCATATAATTATTCAAGATCATATCAGTTTTTTTGTCGATGTTCGGTACTTGAGTTAGAGATGAACTTGTTATAATTACAAATATTCCATGTGGCCAAAAGTCTATTATCTCTATAATATAATTCATGATTTAAATATCATATAATATATATATATATATATATTGATAATATATTTATTTATAATTTTCAATAACATTTGGAGATAATATATGAAATGCACCATTCATGGAGACAGTGGGTCGTACGTAAGCACGAACTCTTCTTTGATTTATTTTTCATATTAATGAAAATAAAATTTAATGATACATAGGTATATTATAATTATAGTATAATAAAATATTTTATATAAATTACATAATTTCATTAACTCCATCCTTTATACATTCCATGTATGGTATAAATGAGTCATATCACTTTGAGGGGGTGGTAGTCTGCACTTCATCAAATGAAATTATCGTATTTACACATCATGAAAAGCATAAATGACTTTTTTAAAATAAAAATTATAGAATCATAGATACAATATAAATATAATATATATCATATATAAATACAGTTCTATCATAATGGACACCATGAGAGGTGGTAGGTGAAAATCGAATAATCATTTTTTCGTGAGGCAGTAGTTTGTCGTCCACAGAAACAGTATGCTCTATGTCACAACCCGCCTTCACCAAAAGGAGGGAAGGGTCAGAAGATTTCCAGGACCTTCCTTCTTTAAGTTGAAGGAGAGATAATGACCCCTGAAACCCGCCTTCAATAGGCCCCAGAGTGGCGACTAGCACCAAGGGTATGGAAATTTCACACAAATGGAAGGAATTGCCCTTTTTATTTTATAGGATCGAGAGATAAGAAGAAGAAAACCCAACAACACCAAGGTAGAAAGAAAATTAAAGCCAAAAGTAAACCATTCCCACATGCATGTTTCAAAAGTAAAATCCACAAGGTGCAAAAGGTGTCTACAAAGGTAAGTACCAAAGAAGAAAACGACAACTGCAACTGCTCCAAGGATCCGAGCTAGTAAGGTCCTGTGCGATCCCTGAAGTCCTCCTGGAAACCTAAAAGCAGTTTTATATATGTAGGGTGAGCATACAAGTACACTCAATAGGGAAAACCAAAGACTCTCATGCACAAGTGGGGGAAACGTGCTAAAGTCCCGTGAGGAAAGAAGTAAACCAAACACCTAACAAGGTAAACTATCCACCCAAGCCTCACCAAGGCACACTCCCCCAAATAACGCAAGTCAAGTAATATAGTATAATATTACATCGATGTTTGGGTACCCCGTGCCACTTTCCCATTGGTTATTGAGACATCCTATGCATCGGACCAATCTCTCCATTCACACCGTAGTCCCACTTCAACACCCACCCGCACACACCTGGGCCCCAACCGCACGCAGTCCCACTACCGAATCCTGCCCGCACACACCTGGGCCACAACTGTCACACGTAACCATGCATACAAACACCTAGTCCAGAACAACCACCACCACGCCCAAAGACTCCTGGGCTAAAGGATCCACTGCCACGCCCGAAGACACCTGGGCCTCATCCCGAAGACACTTGGGAAACCACCTGCCGTACACACCTAGCCAACCACCACACTACCCCGTCCAAAGGTTCTTGGGCTAATAATGGACCTCAGGCCATCACAGCCTTCCCGAAGATACTTGGGATATCTGGGAAAGGGAGCAGAAAAGGAGCTAATAACTAGCCACTGAGAATAGTGTTGGGAAAAACACCCTCCCCCATGAAATGGGGGTGTTCGGCACTAATTTATCGACTTGGATGGGCGCAAATAAGAAACAAAAAACTACAAGTATAGATATAGGTAACAAGCACTCACCCAAAGCCTAGGTTTTTCTAACCAGCCTATAGAACACAACACCACTACGTCCAAGTCCCAAGTCACGACTTTTGCCAACAAAACCCATTTGTCCCATTCTTGTTTCAAGGTCAGGGATAATGTTTAAGTTTAAGAACTACAGGGCAACTAGTAAGTATAGGCACAAGTCCAGTAAAGTAAACAGTCAAGCATCAACCATAACGCCCACACCCGGTTCTCAACAACAGAGGATCCCACACCAAACTCACACAACCACCAAGAGTATAATACAGGGGATCCCATCCCCTCCCACATTTCCAGCAATCGTCCTGAAAAGAAAACAACCAACTACCACCATCAACACAAGTCAAGGTCATGCCGGTATTTTCAGATTTAAACGACTTAACACACTCCATGATTTCAATTTTCGTGTGTTTTAACCGGGGGTTATCACAGAAGGATTGATCCTGGTGCTTTCAATTCACTTAGTCGGGTGTACGTGATTAACCGGTATCCTTTTTAACAGCAGGAGTTCACAACCACAAACAATCCATTTAAAACATCAGCAGGGGTTCATTAGTACACAAACAACGACCACCAACGGCCTCGATTTTCAGAAACGTGTAAGCCAGCACAATTCAGAAAGATGTTCATAATATAAACAACATCAACGATCACAACCCCCCCCCCCTTTCTTTATAGAATCCAGTTCATTATCTTCATTTAGGTCTGGTTTATCCAATTCTATAGAACAGAAACACGCCCACCCCGCATGATACAGAAAAGAGAGAGGCGAAGGAGAAATTCCCTACTTGTTGATAGATGATCGACGCTTAGTTCGGGCGTGGAACTTTACGGATAACGATGTGGCGCGCCCGATGCACCAGAATCTATTTGTAAAAAGCCGCGATCGAGGAAAGGAGGACCCACGGCTAACCATTAGTATATAAGAGTCGCGGACGGTTGAGATAAAAACACTGAACCGCGTAAGGCGCGGGGGTCGTGGGTTGAACACGCGGCTCCGCACGTTATTAAGGGGGGTCAGGTGGTTTAAACTGACTCATTAATTCATTAAGTATTTAATTAAAACTCTTATGCGCATTACGGGTCTTTAAAACATGCTTAAACATGTCAAAATAGGGTTTAAAACCCTAATTGCACAAGGATTAACGCCACTGGAAAAACCCTGACAAGGCCGGGTGATGCCGATCGGTCTCACCGATCGGTCTCGCTGATCGGTCTCACCGATCGGTCTCACCGAGATGCCACCCCTTTAGGACCCGGATTTTGGCAAAGGGAAGGACCAAGAGAGTTTGGGTCATCACATCAGATACCTCTTAAACTATTCTCGTCCTCAAGAATTTAAACAACCCAGGAGGAAAGGGCGTATCCGAACAACCACCTCGAAAGATACCTCTCAAGAGTGAACCTTGTTGTTAACTAAGAACACCTTCTTGTCACGAACCAAGCAACATATCATGTCAAACTGCCCAGGCATGTGAGGGTTGGGGAGTCTCCTTCCCCATGTCAAGATATTATCCGCTTTGGGCGGCACTGACTCGCCCCCACGGGTTTAATCGCATCCACCTTAATGCGTCTTGATTAGGGGTCAGGTTCTATCCTCCCCTATAGCCAGGGATTTCACACACATTCAGAGGAGGAAAACCAGTACATTTCATAGCCAAAAGACAAAATGTTCTACCACAACAGGAACAACAAGGAACAAAACTTAAAACAACTCTGGGTACTGGGTATGCATCTGTGCTTCCCTCTCCCACGTACTCTCCTCAAGCCCACCATGTCTCCACAACACACGAACCAAGGGAATGGTCCGCCCACGAAGCACCTTTTCTTTGCGATCCTCGATCATCACTGGTCTCTCCACAAAAGTCACGTCGTCCTTGATATCCAGCTCACCCTAATCAAGGACGTATGAATCGTCGTGCAGATACCGACGGAGCTGGGACACATCGAAGACATCATGTATCCTCAGTAGCGGTGGTGGTAATGCTAGCTAATAGGCTACCTCACCGACCCGTCGCAACACTTTGAAGGGTCCGATGAACCTGGGAGAAATCTTACTCCCCTTGTCGAACCTCCGCTGCCCACGCCGAGGGGAGACCTTCAATAACACATGGTCTCCAACCTCAAACTCCAAGGGCCTCCTCCTGGTGTCAGCATACGACTTCTGCCGGTCCTGGGCTGCCTTCATCCTTTCCCGTATGAGCTTAACCTTCTCTGTCGTGTTCTGCACCACCTCCGGTCCAAGGATGCTTGCCTCTCCTACTTCGGCCCAACACACAGGTGAACGGAATGGCCTCCCATACAAGGCTTCAAACGGGGCCATACCGATGGTAGAGTGATAGCTATTATTGTAAGCGAACTCTACCAGGGGCAAGTGTCGCACCCATGATCCTCCTGAGTCTAGAACACATGCTCGTAGCATATCCTCCAAGGTCTGGATGGTGCGCTCTATTTGTCCATCTGTCTGGGGATGGAAAGTAGTGATAAGGCGTAACTGGGTGCCAAACGCATGCTGCAATCCTCTCCAGACTCGCGAGGTAAACCATGCGTCCCTATCCGAGACTATGGACCTCAGAACTCCATGAAACCGCACCACCTCATCCACATACCTTCGTGCCAAGGTATCCACTGCACTCGACTCCCTGATCGCCAGGAAGTGAGTCGATTTCGTCAACCTGTCCACTACCACCCAGATGGCGTCGTAACCACCTTGGATCTTGGGTAGTCCAATGACGAAATCCATCGAAATTTCATCCCACTTCCACTCGGGGACATCTAGAGGCTGCAGTAGGCCGCCTGGAACTCGGTGTTCAGCCTTCACTTTCTGACACACTAAGCACTTGGTCACAAACTCTTCCACTTCTCGCTTAACTCCGGTCCACCAAAACTGCCTCTTCAGTCCCTGGTACATCTTGGAAACTCCTGGGTGCACTGCCAGGGGTGTGTTGTGGAACTCACTAAGAACCTTGCCGCGCACCGCCTCCGGAACGAACAACCTTCCCTGGAAAAGCAATTGGTTCTGACCATCCTCTGTCCACCCTTCCAGAGCATTTCCCTGGTCAACTCGATCACGCATCACTTCGCACTCTGGGTCTCCCCACTGAGACTCCTCCACTTGCTGAAACAGAGATGACTGCACTATCATCTGATATAGGCAGCCTCTGCCACTATCCATCCTCGCGTCCAGGTGTAAAGCAGCTAACTCCTCCATTGCCTTCCAGGCGTCGGCCGACTCTCGGTCCGCATCCTTCTGTGTCCTCCTTCTCAAGGCATCGGCCACCACATTTCTCTTTCCCTCAGTATAAGAGGTCTCAATGTCGTAATCCTGGAGGAACTCCACCCATCTCCACTGTCACAAGTTTAGGTCTTGCTGGGAGAAGATATACCTCAATCTTTTGTGATCTGTGAAGACCATAAAGCGCTCTCCGATAAGTTAGTGCCGCCATAACTTTAGCATGAAAACGACCGCTGTAAGATCCAGGTCGTGGGTGGCGTAATTACGCTCATGGGGGCGTAGCTTCCTGGACCCATAAGAGATCACCCCTTGTTGATTCATCAACACACATCTGAGGCCCTGTCCTGAGGCATCACAGAACACCTCATAAGCCGCCCCCTCTTCTGGCAATCTCAGCACTGGGGCACTGACCAACTTCTCCTTCAGATAGCTGAAGGCTGACTCGCACTTCTCGCTCCACACGAAAACCTGGTCTTTCTTGGTTAGGGTTTTCAAAGGGGCCGCAACTCGGGAGAAGTTGGGTACGAACCTCCGATAGTAACCTGCCAGCCCAAGGAAACTACGGACTTCTGCCACATTCTTGGGTGTTTTCCAAGAAACAACTGCCTCAACTTTTGACGGGTCCACCGCCACTCCCTGCTCGGACACCACGTGCCCAAGGAAGCGCACTTCTCGTGTCCAGAACTTTCATTTCGACAACTTCCCATAGAGCTGATGATGTCGGAGGACCTCCAAAATCATCCTCAGGTGTTCCTCATGGTCCTCCTATGATCTATAGTAGACCAAGATGTCGTCGATGAACACAACTATGAACCAATCCAGGTACTCCCGGAAGATGGAGTTCATAAGCCCCATGAACACAGCTGGGGTGTTCGTAACGCCGAAGGGCATGACTACGAACTCGAAGTGTCCATACCTGCATCTGAACACCGTCTTCAGGATTTCACACTCCTTCACTCTTAGCTGGTGATACCCAGACCGCAGGTCGATCTTCGAGAACCATCCTGCCCCTTTCAGTTGGTCGAAAAGATCGTCTATCCTCGGAAGAGGGTAGCGATTCTTGATCGTCGCTTGATTCAGCCTCGTGTAGTCTATGCACAACCTGAGACCACCATATGACTTCTTTGTGAACAAGACCGGAGCACCCCACGGTGACGCACTTGGCTGAAAATAACCTCTCTTCATCAGATCATCAATCTGGATCCGCAACTCCCGTAGCTCTGAAGGTGCCATCTGGTAAGGAGCCATCGAGATCGGACAAGAACCAGGCTGTAGCTCTATCCAGAACTCGATATCACGCCGAGGGGGTAGAGTTGTCACCTCCTCAGGAAAGATTTCCATAAACTCACGGACAATCTCTCGTACTTCTACCATCTCATCATCTATTGATTCCACTGTCAGCTCGGCCAACAAGGAGAGGAGGGGTTCCTCCCGCCTGTTGCCTTTCTGACCGATCTGTTCGCCATTGAAGGTAACACGCCGGCCGTCCGAGTCCTAGAACACCACCCTTCTTCGGAAACAGTCGATGATGGCACACACAGAGAATAGCCAGTCGATTCCTAGGATGACATCGTATGGATGTATCTGTAGAAGGAGAAGGTCCCTAACCGACTCATGTGTCCATATCATCAGTCTAAATCCTCGACAAACAAACAACAATTTGGTCTAACCTCCGACTGGTGTGCTCAACACCAGGGGCTCTGGAAGTCTCTCCGCATCTAAACCCAAGGCATGGGCTAGACTTGGTGCAACAAAAGAGTGCAAAGCTCCAGTATCGAACAAGGCATAAGCAAGAGTTCTAAACAGACTGATCATACCTCGAACAACCTCCGGCCCTGCTGGAACTGCTGCCTCTGCGGTGTGTAGTTGTCCGCGCCCGACTCCTCTGCCTCTCAGCTGTCGGCCACCTCCTCGACCGCACCCTGGTCAGGGTCCCTGAGGTGCGCCTTGAGGTCAGACTCCTCCTCCTACGTCTGTCCTCGGAGGAGTGGGAGCTCGCTGTCCCTCCTGCTGTTGCTAGAAAGGTCTGGCTGGAAGCTGCTGCTGGGGTGGGTGGTGGAGCTGTCCGCCACCGCCGTACTGCACCCGGTCCGAGCACTGACTCTGGAGATGTCCAGGGCTCCCACAGACGAAGCACCGCGGTCCCAGGCCCGATGGAAAAGGGCGATGACCTGGGGATCGAAACTGAAACTGCTGTGGTCTACTCCCTGCTGGTCGGAACCTGGAGGGTCCTTACGCTGGAGGCCTGGTGCTTACGGCCTTTCCCTTTGATGGTCCCAGCTAGATCCCCTCTCGGGATACACCTCCTAGAGCATGCATCCTCTCCACCACTTCGGCCTTCTTCTGGACCTCCATGTACGTCAGAAGGGTAAAGGGGGTAACAGCATACTGGAGGGAGGGTCGGAGAGCCTCCTCCAAACGTCTTGCCCGAGACTCCTCGTCAGGAAAGAGGTTCGGAGCAAAACGTAGGAGGTCCTTGAACTTGATCCCTAGCTCCCTCATGGACATACTCCCCTGTTGTAGGGAGAGTAGCTCTTGTCTCTTTTCTGCCTTCATCGTCGAGGAGAGGAATTCCGCCCGGAACTCCCTCTCGAAATCAGCCCATGCCACCTCAGCCTCTCTCCTCTCCCCCAGGTAAAGCGTCCACCACTGACGCACTGCTCCCCGCATCTAGCTGATGGCCAGAGGGACCCAGTACTCGGTCGGGGCCCGAATCAGGCCGAAGGCTATTACTAGCTCCTCTAGCCAGCCTTCTGTCTTCATGTCAGAGGTGCTGCCCTCATACTTCTCGAGGGTCTGTCGCTGGAAGGCCCGAAGAGTCTTCTGCCACTGGTCGTCCTCTTCTTGTCGATCAGCTCTCTGCCGATTGGCCAAAGTAGTCTCCCGGGCCTCGATCGCCTGTACCACACGTGGTCGTCTTCCAGGTGCCATTGCTGCAAGGTAAACAAGGAATGCCTAAGCCCAAGTAGTGCAGAATATCGTTCTTAAAATTTCTCAAAATTTAAATTTATTCTTGATTCCCAAGACATCCCAGAAACACAAGAACACAAGTCATTATGATGCAAGTACCTTTCCTAGGGTCTCTACCCTGCAATCAGCGTGGCCTCACTTGGTTGTTCGGTAGGTCCAAATTCCTTGCATCGGATCATGGGGGGCCCTAAAATCCCGTGTCCTAGCCGGTCTTCCCTGGCCTAATTCACGCACTGAGGTCACCCAACACTGTTGCCTTACCATCCCATGAAATCCTCACTGTGCCAAACTCTAGACTCCATCCTATCTCTCAACCATCACCTTTGATACCATTCTGTCATGACCCGCCTTCACCAAAAGGAGGGAAGGGTCAACATATTTCTAGGCCCTTCCTTCTTTAAGTTGAAGGAGAGATAATGACCCCCGAAACCCACCTTCAATAGGTCCCGGAGTGGCGACTAGCACCAAGGGTATGTAAATTTCACATAAATGGAAGGCATTGCCCTTTTTATTTTATAGGATAGAGAGATAAGAAGAAGAAAACCCAAAAACACCAAGGTAGAAAGAAAAGTAAAGCCAAAAGTAAACCATTCCCACATGCATGTTTCAAAAGTAAAAGCCACAAGGTGTAAAAGGTGTCTACAAAGGTAAGTACCAAAGAAGAAAATGAAAACTGCAACTGCTCCAAGGATCCAAGCTAGTAAGGTCCTGCGCGATCCCCGAAGTCCTCCTGGAAACCTAAAAGCAGTTTTATATACGTAGGGTGAGAATACAAGTACACTCAATAGGGAAAACCAAAGACTCTCGTGCACAAGTGGGGGAAACTTGCTAAAGTCCCATGAGGAAAGAAGTAAACCAAACACCTAACAAGGTAAACTATCCACCCAAGCCTCACCAAGGCACACTCCCCCAAATAACGCAAGTCAAGTAATATAGTATAATAGCACATCGATGTTTGGGTACCCCGCGCCACTTTCCCACTGGTTATTGAGAAATCCTACGCATCGGACCAATCCCGCCATTCACACAGCAGTCCCACTGCCACACCTGCCCGCACACACCTGGGCCACAACCGCAAGCAGTCCCACTACCGAATCCTGCCCGCACACACCTAGGCCACAACTGTCACATGTAACCACGCCTGCAAACACCTAGGCCAGAACAACCACCACCACGCCCGAAGACACCTGGGCTAAAGGATCCACTGCCACACCCGAAGAAACCTGGGCCTCATCCCGAAGACACTTGGGAAACCACCTGCCGCACACACCTGGCCAACCACCACACTACCCCGCCCGAAGGTTCTTGGGCTAATAACGGACCTCAGGCCATCACAGCCTACCCGAAGATACTTGGGCTATCTAGGAAAGGGAGCATAAAAGGAGCTAATAACCATCCACTAAGAATAGTGTTGGGAAAAACACCCTCCCCCATGAAATGGGGGTGTTCGGCACTAAGTGCTCGACTTGGATGGGCATGAATAAGAAACACAAAACTACAAGTATAGATATAGGTAACAAGCACTCACCCAAAGCCTAGGTTCTTCTGACCAGCATACAGAACACAACACCACTGCGTCCAAGTACCAAGTCATGACTTTTTCAAACAAAACCCATTTGTCCCTTTCTTGTTTCAAGCTCAGTGATAATGTTTAAGTTTAAGCACTACTGGGCAACTAGCAAGCATAGGCACAAGTCTAGGAAAGTAAACAGTCAAGCATCAACCATAACGCCCACACCCGGTTCTCAACAATAGAGGATCCCACCCCAAACTCACACAACCACCAAGATTATAAGACAGGGGATCCCATCCCCTCCCACATTTCCAGCAATCAGCCCAAAAAGAAAACAACCAACTACCACCATCAACACAAGTCAGGTCCATTCCGGTATTTTCAGATTTAAACGACTTAACACACTCCATGATTTCAATTTTCGTGTGTTTTAACCGGGGGTTATCACAGAAGGATTGATCCTGGTGCTTTCAATTCACTTAGTCGAGTGTACGTGATTAACCAATATCCTTTTTAACAGCAGGAGTTCACAACCACAAACAAGCCATTTAAAACATCACCAGGGGTTCATTAGTACACAAACAAAGACCACCAACGACCTCGATTTTCAGAAACACGTAAGCCAGCACAACTCAGAAAGATGGTCATAATATAAACAACATCAATGATAACACCCCCCCTTTCTTTATAGAATCCAGTTCATTATCTTCATTTAGGTCTGGTTTATCCAATTCTACAGAATAGAAACACGCCCACCCCGCATGATACACAAAAGAGAGAGGCGAATGAGAAATTCCCTACTTGTTGATAGATGATCGACGCTTAGGCCGGGCGCGAAACATTACCGATAACGATGCGCCGCGCCCGATGCACCAGAAGCTGTTTGTGAAAATCCGCGATCGAGGAAAGGAGGACCCACGGCTAACCCTAAGTTTATAAGAGCCGCGGACGATTGAGATAAAAATGCTGAACCGCGTAAGGCACGGGGCTTGTGGGTTGACCACACGGCTTCTCACGTTATTAAGGGGGGTTGGGTGGTTTAAACCGACTCATTAATTCATTAAGTATTTAATTAAAACTCTTATGCGCGTTACAGGTCTTTCAAACATGCTCAAACAGGTCAAAATAGGGTTTAAAACCCTAATTTAGCAAGGAGGAACGCCACTGGAAAAACCCCGACAAGGCCGGGTGATGCCGATCGGTCTCACCGAGATGCCACCTCTTTAGGACCCGGATTTTGGCAAAGGGAAGGACCAAGAGAGTCTGGGTCATCACACTCTAAATCCATTAGATGGAGGTGTGTGTGATTTTAGGTCAAATAATTGGAATAATAACATCATATTATATTTAATATACTATTTTTTATAAAATATTTTAATAAAGAGAGTTTATGGGGTTGGAGAAGGGAAAATAAATGTAAGAAGATTGAGAGAAGATATTGCCTCAAATTGGGTAACTCCTTTTGATTTAAGCTAAATGGATTTCTTGAATTGACTTATGACAAAGGTAATGCTTCTAGGAGGAAGGGAAGGATGTTGGGAGATTATTTGAGAAGATTTTGGACCAACCAAGGGTTTGAGAGGTGTGAGTAAGGGTTAGAGGTCGTGGTCTTTTATAAGAGGGAGGAGGGGTACTTTAGGAATGTCTTGAAGGACTATTTTATTATAAACTTAATTTCGATTTCAAAAGGTCCACAACTCATTTAATTCAAATATAAGATGAGGATGTTTCAAAATCATCTCAAACAAAAGGTTTTAGATAAGTTTAGGTCTCAAATTTAACCTTATCATTTATATTTAACTCTTAGATAACTAATTTAACTCTTACCATGTCTTCTTGTATATTCATAATATATGCTTAATATAGTCAATATAAATTGACAATAGAATGTCAAGTGGTTCGGTAATGATATTTTAAACATTATATAAGTCATTTGGCCAAATTGTATATTTTTAGGACCATTATATCATTTAATAAAATATTATTTTTTAAAAAACTCATTTATGTCAATTTTTATACTATTTTTATCATGACTTTTTAAAAATACATAAAAGCTTGATTCATTTGAAAACACATAATTCATTAAAATATAAAAAGTCATAAGCATCTATAAAATTCATATATGTCATAAAAAGGTTCAAAATAAATTTATTTTAATATTTATAATCTCATTTATTTAAATCATTCATTAATAAGGTAATCACTACATCATCATTGTGTCATGAATAAATTTAATTATTTGATGTATAAAAATTATAAATCAAATACCATGATGTGTGAATTTTTTTAATTTTTTTAATTATTATTTATAGGCGAATAGATCACTTATATAACCCTATAAAAAAATTTTTACTAAAAAATACATGTTTATGTTATATTTTTTTTACTCTAAATTATTTCTTATAAAATGTAATTTTCACATCAAAGTGGCTCCATGGGGTCCCACAATCGACCCAAGGATGACCCTATTTGAAAATATCTCATCAAATAGTATTAGGACATGCGTTAGGGTTTCTTAATATTATTATAATAATATTTTTTACCATTATTTACCAGATTTACCCTTTAACCATGGTAAATAAAATAATTACTGAAGTTACTATTCATAATGACAAAAAATAAAAGGTACCTATTTACACTATTTGGAACTTATGATTCCAAATATGTAATTCATTTTTCCTAATTCAAAACACGTAATTGGAATAAATTAATTTAAAATTAATTCCCATTTTCAAAACCAAAAAATGGATATTTAGGAAATAAAAACTATCAAAAGATTGACATGTGTTTATATCCAATTTCAAAGTTAAATTACTTATAATGAACGTAATTGGATTAAATGATAATAATTTAAACCAATTAAAATTTAAAACCAATTAAAAGTACAATCTAACTATATAAATAAGTTAGATTAAAATGTAGTTTTGAATTATAATACAGTATTTTTCACTATTCATTTAAAAATGAACTTTATCAGAAAAATAAAAAAAATTCATCCAAAGTAAATTTTGATGTCCCTCTTATAAAGAATAATTTTATTTTTTCATATAGAACATATAAAAGTGATAAAATTTAGATTTAAATAGAGTTCTCCATCAAAAGGTGGTAAAATGTCCTTTTAAAAATATTAGAGTATTTCATGCTTAAAATTGGATTCATTCTCATTTTAAGCCTCTAATATTCATTGGAAAAATGTAAAAACATTTAAAAACATGTATAATCATATTTTAGTTAGTTTTTTTCAATCTCCCCAATAAAATGGTGAGTCATTAACTACCATTTAAAATAATAATAATATTATATTATTTTTCGGTATAACTCAAATTTGTGTGCGACGTAAGATTTTAAAGAAACCTGTTGTTGCATGTTGAGTATGCTATCTGAAAAAGTATACCATTTAATTTAAACATAATATCTCATTCAAAAATATTAATATAACTTTAAAAAAATTATTATTCTATAAATACCTGGGTCATTACATCCTTCCCCCTTTTTGAAATTGCGTTCTCAAAATTTTACAATTGGGCTCGAAAACATCATTAAAAGTTCCACGTCAGAAAAAAGCATCAGTAAAACTATCACGTTAAAAGAAAAAAAAGATAAGTATGAAGGTCACCCAATATAACACATTCTTGGATTACATATAGGAAAATATTGATATGGAAGAGAAAAAAACCGTCAAGATGTAACAGAGAGTGATAGAAAACATGATTAGGAGAAAGTTAACTACCAGAAAACCATAAACATGTGATGGGTTAAATGGTATTTGATTACCCAGTAGGAAAATTGAACAGATGACATTTTTGTTTTATGTTCCTTTTCATAAATTTGAGGAATTTATTTATGATATTGACTAAGAAAATAAGTAAATATACTTACTTTTCAAGTAGAGTTTCATCATTTAATAAATTTCTACCACAAACTCATATTTTATCCAAACGACGAGTATTCAAGATGACTTGGTCACACCTGAAGCACTAGAATAAACTACTAGAGAATCACATAATCCACAAAAGATGAACTATATATTTCCCCTATCTTTAGACATTATCCAATACCAAAATTGTTAGTATAAGATTAGATAATCCCCAAAAAGATAATCCTTTATAAAAATAAATATTACTCTTAATCTCCAAAATTAAACAAACAATACCCAAAGATCAAAAAAGACCATTCAATACACAATTGTCCTTAAAATTCATCAATATAATCCAAACTAGGATTGAAACCCAAAACACAGAAGAATTTTATCATATAGTCTTCCAAAATAAATCTTAAAATTTATCTAAAAATAACATCAACTGCTCTTAAAGTATCATACTTAAAAGTAATTAACTCAATCACATATCTTCTATGATAGGGTAATCATTTCCATAAATAACCCAAATCAATATATGTCTATAATAAAAAACATAGATTCTTACAAAATAAAATTCAACCCTTACTCCTCAAATAAAATCCCATATTATTCTATTTTACTTAGGCATATAGTTTCAAAAAAGAGCAAACATCTTCCAAAATAACTTTTATCACTTAATCACCAAATCATTTTCCTACACTAAGGATATCCATTTGATAAAACATATGTTCCGAAAATCCACTTATTCTTCATCCCTATAATCATTTAACTAAAAATAATAATTCATACTAACCAGGGACTTCACGTATGCCAGTGGTAGTCCATGCGCCCTTTTTTCCCTTTGGTTGTGGGTTCAATTCCTATGGCCTTGCCGGACATGACGGGTTTCCACCCATATTACGGGATGTCCTTTCTATAAAATTCAAAAATAACCCTAACATGTTTTAACCTGAAAGGTTGTCTTATACCTATCATTTTCATCCCAATTGATTAAGACCACAACATCTTAATTCATGAAGTCTTATATATATTTTCATTTTTTTATTTCACCTCCATTTGATAAAATAAAACTATTCCCAATAGAAATCACATCATTCCTTGATCATGGTGTCCACATGAATTCATAGTCATCTTGTTCAAATAGGTAGAAGGTTCATGCATTGAAACAATGATTTAGAGATCCTTCAAAATCATTTTCTTCCTTCATCCAAATACACCTTGTACAACTTGGGTTATATGGGTGTTCGCAGAAACATAGTTTCTCAAAATAATCATTTATGACATATAATTTCAAAACATCTGATAAAACATGATTTTTATAAAACAATCGGATCGAGTTTGAGTTGAAACTTTCAATCAATGGTCCTTTTAAAATACTATAAGTATGTGTTGAGAGACTATATTTTAAAAGCATATATAAATAGGTTTCTCAAGGGTCTCCTTATTCAGCACCTTTTTCAAAATAATAATATTCTTCAAAATATTTTTATAAGGTAAAATATTTGAAATTTTTTTATAATATTTACCTTTCTTGAAAATATGAAAATATTGAGAAAATAGGATTTGATTAAATTCATCCGAAGATCCACGATGGTATCTAGGTATAGTGGAGTTGATTGATATCTCAAACAACTACTTTCAAGTACGTTTTATGCTAGAAAAAGCTTCACAATCATCTAAACATGACTTTACAATAATTATTGAAAACATGTCATTAGGAATAGATATGAATGTTGTTTGAGATCCTCCTCCTTCCATTTGTAAATGAATTTCCTCGATCTTAAAAAGTTATAACATTAGGATTTAACTAAAATAATAGTCATAGGTACTAACCATGTGTTTAAAGAAAACTCTTAATCCTTAAAGTTGTCTAAACCTTTCCTCTAATACCAACTATAAGTCCACAACCTTAAACATTACTTAATCTAGATATAAGTCAATAATTTGACATTAATTCACATCGGGGATATTTTCAGGTTTAGAGATTTATAGAATTAGGTCATAACTTATATATAACATCTTGAATATTACAAGTAGACACTTCTACTCACTATCCATTTTTCATAAAACAAAAAACTCTTTAAAACAAAATATGACATCATTTCATGTTTTAACAGCATAATTTTTCCTTGATCCCATCCTTGAATCTATTATTCATTATTTCATTTGAAAAAAAATTCAAAACTTGGTGTGAGCATAAAAACCTCATTAATGGATACATAATGAAAGAAAACTGTTAGTCTTGAAAAAACATGTAAACCATGAAAACATCATCATAAATTAATAATTTTCACCTTTAAGAAGTATCAAAAACACTTCACGGAATATGATCTCATGGGTTACCCTTTTGTAACCAAAATATTACCATAAATCCCATAGAAAGAAACATATAACATATAAAGGTAACTTGGGACATAAACATACTTAAATGGAATAACCATATGGTTGAATTCTACACATATCACTAAATGGAATAGACATATAGATGACTTCCATACCCAATGCATTGGAGGTTATAATGTAACCACTAGTCCTTGGTTTATCATAGAACCAACCATCATTTGGTTTACCATGTAACAAGCCTTCATTGGTTTATCACATAACCACCAGTCAAATGTCTAAGAACCATTATATAATCATAGCACATAAAATATTGAAAATATCAACATTTCACTAATAACATTTCATTTGAAATAACAAGAAATAATTTCAAGATATTGAAACACTAAATCCATTTAAAAAACAATTTTAAATACCAAAACACCCAAAAAAGGGAATAAGGGATTTCTTTTCCTTTTAAAAACATTAAGTCTTATAGAGGAATCCAAATAACGATTATGGCGACGGAGAGGTCATTGTCACCGCATACGTTAAAAACATTCCTTTTGTAGTTTAGTAAAATTCATTGTAGAAAAAATATTCACTTTTAATGAAATTAAAATTCAAAGGGTTTTATTATACACCGTGTAAAATAAGAAGGTTTGTATTATCAAAACATGCCTCAATGAAAGAAGATTGAGACGAAGTCCCTTAGCTTGAGTCTGAATTCTCGCGTATGTTCCTTATTCTTCCTGAATAACAAACTTAAACTAATTTATAATTTCTTAATAAACTTTTCAAGTTTATTATTCCTTTTATATCAATTATTACCTTTTTGTAACTATCATATAATTATTCAAGTTCATAACGGTCGTTTTTTCGATGTTCGGCACATGAGTCAAAGATGAGCGTGTTATAATTACAAATTGTCCATGTGGTCGAAATTACATTATCTCCATAATATTATTCATTATTTAAATATTATATATATAATATATATATACACAAATCATATATGTATTTATAATAGTCTATACCATTTGAGGATAAGAAATGAAATGCACCGTTCTTGGAGACGGTAGGTCGTACGTACGCATGAACGCTAATTTCAGTTATTTTTCATATTAATGAATAGGAAAATAAATGAAAAATAGGTATATTATAATTATGTTATAATATCATATTTTATATATGTTACATGAGTTCATTAAATTCATCCTTTATACGTTCCATGTATGTCATGAACGAATCATATCCTTTCGAGGGGGCAGTAGTCCGCACTTCCTGAAATGAAATTATCGTATTTACACATCATGAAAAGAATAAAGATATGTTTGTAAATAAAAATTATAGAATCATAGAGACAATATAAATATAATATATATCATATATAAATACATTTACATCATAATGTCTACCATGAGAGGTGGTAGGTGAAAATCGAACAATCATCGTTTCGTGAGGCAGTAGTTCGCTGTCCATAGAAACAGTATGTTCTAAATCCATTTGATGGAGTTGGGTGTGATGGTAGGTCGAATAATTAGATTAAAACATACTAGTATATTGAATATACTGGTGTTGTTATAAAATAATTTAATAAAGTGAGATTAGGGGATTGGATAAGGGAAAATAAATGTATGAAGCTTGAGAGAATACATTACCTCAAATTGGGTTACTCCTTTTGATTTAAACTGAAAGGATTTCAAGAATTGCCTTATTTCCAAGTTAAGGATCATAGAAGGAAGTGAGATATGTTTTGGAGATTATTAGATCAGAATTTGTATGATCCAATTGGCTTGATTTGTGTGAGTAAGGGTTATAGGTGGTGGCCTTTTATAAGAGGTGGGAGGGGTACTTTCTCTTGAAATATTATTTTATTAAAAAACTGAATTTAGATTTAAAAAGATACAAAACTCATTTAATTAGAATATAATATTATTATTGTTCTAAATAATATCAACCAATAGGTTTTAGATAATTTTGTGTCTCAAATTTAACCTTATCTTTGAGATTTAACTCTTAGGTAACTAATTTAATTCTTACTATGCCTTCTTGTATATTCATAATATATGGTTCATATAGTTACTATAAATTTACAATAGAACCTCAAGTGGTTAATTAATGACATTTTCAAAATTATCTAAGTCATTTTTCCGAATATTAGATTTTTAGGAATATTATATCATTTAATAAAATAGTATTTGTTTTAAAAATTCATTTATGTCAATTTTTATACTATTCATATCATGACATTTTAAAAAACCATAACAACTTTATTATTTCAAAAAAAAATCATCGATTCAAATATAAAAATTAATAATAGTCCATAAAATTATTTTATGGAATAAAAAGTTTCAAAATATATTTATTTTAATATTTATAATCTTATTTATTTAAATCATTTATTAATAAGGTAATCACTACATCATCATTGTGTCATAAATAAATTTATTTATTTGCTGTCTAAAAATTATAAATAAAATATCATGATGTCTTAAATATTTTTATATTTATAATTAATATTTATAGTCAAATATATCACTTATATTACCCCATATAAAAAAATTAGTAAAAAATACATGTTTATGTTATATTTTTCTTTACTATAAATTAATTATTATAAAATGTAATTTTCACATCAAAGTTGCTCCATGGGGTCCCAAAAATCAACCCAAGGATTACCATGGTCGAAAATGTCCCATCCAATTTGATTAGGGCACGTTTTAGGGTTTTTCAATATTATTATAATAATATGTTTTACCCTTATTTACCAGATTTACCCTTTAACTATAGTAAATAAAATAATTACTGAAGTTACTATTCATAATTTCCAAAAATAAAAGGTGCCTATTTACACAATTTGGAAATTCTGATTTTAAATATGAAATCCATTTTTCCAAATTCAAAACACAGAGTTGCTATAAATTTATTTAAAATTAATTCTAATTGTAAAACCAAATAAAGGGGTTTTAAGAAGTAAAAACTATCAAAATATTAACATGTGTTTATGCCCAATTTCAAAGTGAAATTACTTATAATGAACATAATTGGATTAACTTATAACAATATAATCCAATTAATCTTTCAAACTAATTAAAATTACAATCTAAATATATAAATAAATTAGATTAAAAAGCAGTTTTGAATTAAAATGCAGTATTTTTCACTATTCGTTAAAAAATGAACTTCATCAGAAAAATACCAAAATTTCATCCAAAGTAAATTTTGACGTCCCACTTCAAAATAAGAATTTTATTTTTTTTGTATAGAACATATAAAAGTGACAAAAACTATTTTTAAATAGTTTTCACCATCAAAAGGCGGTAAAACAACCTTTTAAAAATATTAGAGAATTTCATGCTTAAAATTGGATTCATTCTCTTTTCTGGCCTATAATATTCATTGGATAAATGTAATTTTTTAAAAAAAACATGAATAATCATATTGTATTTAGTTTTGTTCATTCCCTCTAATACAACATCTAGGTGTTAACTACCATTTAAAATAATAATATTATTATATTATTTTTCGGTATAACTCGAAGTTGTGTGCAAGGTAAGATTTCAAAGAAACTCATTGTTGCGTGTTGAGTAAGAAATCGTAAAATCCATCCCCTTTAATTTAAAAATAATATATTATTCATAAATATTAATATAAATGAAAAAATTATTATTCAATAAATACCTGGGTCATTACATCCTTCCCCCCTTTTGGAAATTACGTTCTCACAATTTTAAAATTGGGCTCGGAAACATCATTAAAAGTACCACATCGGAAAAAGAGTCAATAAAACTATAACTTTAAAAGAAAGAAAGAGAAGTAAAAAGGTCACACAAGAAAACACATGCAAGGATTCCATGTAAGAAAATAAGGATATGGAAGAGAAAACAAACCATCATGTTCTGATAGAGAGTGATAGAAAACACAATCAAGAAAACTTTAACTACCAGAAAACCATAAACTTGTGATGGGTTAAATGATATTTGATTAACCAGTAGGAAAATTGAAAAAAAAAACATTTTTGTTTTATGTTTCTTTCATAAAGTTGAGGAATTTATTTATGAGATTGACTAAGAACATAAGAAAATATACTAAATTTTCAAGTAGAGTTTCACCCTTTAATAAATTTCTACCATAAACTCATCTTTTCTCCAAACGATGAGTATTCAAGATTAATTGGTCACACTTGAAGCGCTAGAATCAACTTATAGAGAATCACATAATCCAAAATAGATGAACTATATATTTCCCTTGTATTTAGACGTTAACCAATACCAAAATGGTTAGTACGAGATCAGATAATCCCCAAAAATGAAAATCCTTTATAAAAAGAAATACTACTCTTAATCTTAAAAATTCAAAAAATAGTACCCAAAGATCAAAAAAGACCATTACATACACAATTTTCCTTAAAATTATTCAATATAATCCAAACTAAGATTGAAGTCCAAAATGCAGAATAATTTGATAACATATTCATCCATGATAAATCATAACACTTATCTCCAAATAACATCGACTACTCTTAAAGTCTCATACTGAAAAGTAATTAAACAAATCACATATTTTATATTATTGGTTAATAATTTCCCTAAATAACCCAAATAGATATATTTCCACAATAAAAAACATATATTTTTTCAAAATAAAATTCAACCATTACTCCTCAAATAAAATCCCACAGTATTCTATTTCCTTAAGGATATAGTCTCCAAAAAGAGATAACGTCTTCCAAAATAAATTTTATCAGTTAATAACTAAATAATTTTCCTATCCTAAGGATATACCTTTTATCACTTAATCACCAAATAATCTTCTGTAGGCCATTGGTAAGTGATGTGCCCTTGTCACCCTTTGGTTGTGGGATCAATTCAAGTGTCCTTGTCGGACCTGATAGTTTTTCACCCATCTTATGGGTTGTCCTTTTTATAAAACTCAAAAATAACCCTAACATGTTTTAACCACAAAGGTTTTATTATACCTATCATTTTCATCCCAACTCTTTATGTCCTCAACATCTTAATTAATGAAGTCTTATATATACTGTCACTTTTTTATTTCACCTCCATATGAAAAAATAAAACTATTCCCAATATAAAGCACATCATACCATGATCATGGTGTCCACATGGTTTCATCGTAATCTTTTTCATGTAGTTAGAAGGTCCATTCATTGAAACAATGATTTATAGATCCTTCAAAATAATTTTATTCCATAATCGAAATACACCTCGTACAACTTGGGTCACATGGGTGTTCGCAAAAAAAATTGTTTTGGAAAATAATCATGTATGATAAATAATTTCAAAAAATCTAATAAAACTTGATTTTTATAAAATAGTCGGACCGAGTTTGAGTTGAAACTTTCAATAAATGGTCCTTTTAAATTACCATAAGTATGTGTTGAGAGACTATATTTTAAAAGAAAATATAAATTGGTTGTGCAAGGGTCTCCTTCTTTTGCACCTTTTTTAATATGCTTAAAAATCATTCAATAAGGTAAAATATTTGAAAATTCCTTGATAATATTTACCTTTCTTGAAAATATGAGAATATTGAGAAAATAGGATTTCATTAAATTCAACCCCTGATCCATGATTGTATCGAGGTATAGTGGAGGTTTTTGATATCTCAAACAACTGGTTTCAAGTGAGTTGTATGCTAGAAAAATTTTCTCAATCATCTAAACATGAATTTTAAATAATTATTGTAAGAATGCCATTAGGAATAGTTAATAATGTTGTTTGAGATCCTCCTCCTTCCATTTTTAATCAACTTTCCTTGATCTGAAAAAGTTATAAAACAAGGATTTAACTGAAAGAATAGACATATGAACTAGAAATGTGTTTAACGAAAACTCCTAATCCCTAAAGTTGTCTAAAACTTTCTCTGATACCAACCATAAGGCCCCAGCCTTAAAAATTACTTAATCTAGAGATAAGTTGATAATTTGACATTAATTCACATCGATGATATTTTCAGGATTATAGATTTAGATAATTAGGTCATAACTTATACATAACTTCTTGAATATTACAAGTAGACACTTCTTCTCACTAATCTTTTTTTATCAAACAAAAACTCTTTAAAATGAAATACGACATCGTTTCATGTTTTAATAGCATAACTTTTCCTTGATACCATCCTTGACTCTATTCTTCATTATGTTATGTGAAAAATATTTCAAAAAATGGGATGATCATAAAAATCATATTAAGGTATATATAATGAAAGAAAATTGTTAGTCTTTCAAAAATATGTAAACCATGAAAAATTTATCATAAAGTAATACTTTTCACCTTTAAGAAGTAGAAAAAACACTTCACTAAATATAATCTCATTGATTACCCTATTTGTAACAAAAATATTACCATAAATCCCATAGAAAGAAACATATATCATATAAAGGTAACATAGGACATAAACATACTTAAATGGAATAACCATACGGTCGACTTCCACACATATCACTAAATAGAATAGTCATACGGATGACTTCCATACCCAATGAATTGTAGGTTATAATGTAACCACCCATACTTTTTTTATCATGGAACCACTCGTCATTTAGTCACTACTGGAAATCCATCCTTTCCCAACGGTTCTGAACCGTTGGGAAAGGCTGCAGAACTGTTGGTATATGTTATACCAACGGTTCTGCCAACCGTGGGGAAGTAAGCCGTTGGGAAAGGCTTTTCCCAACGGTTTACAAGGAACCGTTGGGATAGGTTAGAAAAAATCAACCTACCCCAACGGTTGTGCCAAACCGTTGGGAAAAGCCTTTCCCAACGGTTTGGCCCCCCATGAATATTTTCTTTCCCAACGGTTTGAAAATCGTTGGGAAAGGTTTTTACCAACGGTTCTTCCAACCGTTGGTAAAAACACCAATTAAAAAATCTATCCCAACGGTTAAAAACCGTTGGGATAGTCTGTTTTTACCAACGGTTTAATGAACCGTTGGTAAAAACAGCTCCATATGGGCTATGCCAACGGTTTGAAACCGTTGGCATAGGCTTTGCTGTGCAAATTGAACAGCAGCCTGCAATTTTCACAGCAGGTCTGTTTTGGGCTCATTTTGGCATAGCAGGTCTGTTTTGGGCTCATTTTCAATTCAATTTTCATTTTCAATTAAATTTTCAATCCAATTATTGTAACTGTAACACATATACAATGCATACATATAGAGAACAAACCAACACATTTAAATAATGCAAACCAACCAACCAACACATATAATGAATCCTGGAAATATACTCATCCATAATTAAATTATAATTCATAACATAATTATAAACATACATAATTCATTTAGAATTCAATTTAAAATTTAGATGACAATCATATGTGGAATCCAGAATTCAATTCATAATTTGATTGGTTTTTTGTACACCATATATTTTTACTCGAAATCATATACATTTTAAACAAAATACATACACCTGGAATGATATCGGTCACACCATGCCTCGGATTGAGGCGAGGTTAACTCGTACACATCACAAATGACTCATTAATCGTTGTCCTAAAGTATCAACATATTCTAAAATTGTTTGGTCAGTTTTCTGTATCCCAGTTGTTGTTTTCACTTAAAATGAAGTTTTTTTAAATAAAAGAGAGACACTTTGAATGGTGTCGGCCACACCACGCCTCGGATTGACGCGGGGTTGACTCGTACACATCACACATGACCCATGCATTGTTGTGCTAAAATATAAACACAATCCGAATGTGTTTGGTTGGTTTTCCGTATGTATTTAAAATGTAGTCCATTTTAAAGAAAATAGATTCACTTAGAGTGGTCTCGGACAAACCGCGACTCGTATTGAGGCTCAGTTGACTCATACATGTAACATATGACCCATGGATCGTTTTCCTAAAATTTCAACAGATTCCGAATGCGTTTGGTCGGTTTTTCGTATGTCAGTTGTTTATTTCACTTATAATCTTGTCCCTTTTAAACAATAGAGACGCAGTTAGAGTGGTACCGGACACATCACGTTTTGGATTTAGACAAGGTTGACTCGTACACGTCTCAAATGACCCATGAATCTTTTTCCTAAGGTATCAACACAATCCGAATGCGTTTGGTCGGTTTTCCGTATGTTAGTTGATGTTTTTCACTTAAAATGACGTCCTTTTGAAACAAAAGACATACACTTTGAGTTGTGCCGGCCACACCACGTCTCAAATTGAGGCGGGGTTGACTCGTACACGTCACATATGACCCATGGATAATTGTTCTAAAGTATCAACACAATCAGAATCCGTTCGGTTGGTTTTCCGTATGTCATTTGTTGTTTTCACTAAAAAAGAAGTACATTTTAAACAAAATAGAGACACTTTGAGTGGTGTCGGCCACACCGAACCTCGGATTGAGGTGGCATTGACTCTTACACGTCACATATGACCCATGGATCGTTCTCCTAATGTTTCAACGGAAACCGAATGCGTTTGGTTGGTTTTCCGTATGTACTTAAAATACTGTCCATTTTAAACAAAACAAAGTCACTTAGAGTGGTCCTGACCACACCGTGACTCGGATTGATCCCAGTTTGGCTCGTACACGTCACATATAACCCATGGATCTTTGTCCTAAAATTTCAACAGATTCCGAATGCGTTTGGTCGGTTTTTCGTCTGTCAGTTGTTTATTTCACTTATAATATTTTCCGTTTTAAACAAAAGAGACACATTTAGAGTGGTACCGGCCACACCGCATCTCAGATTTAGGCAGGGTTGACTCTTACACGTCTCAAATGAACGATGGATCGTTGTCCTAAAGTATCAACACAATCAGAATGCGTTTGGCCGGTTTTCCGTATGCCAGTTGATGTTTTTCACTTAAAATGGCGTCCTTTTGAAACAAAAGACATACACTTTGAGTTGTACCGGCCACAACGCACCTCGGATTGAGGCGGGGTTGACTCGTACACGTCACATATGACCCATGGATAATTGTTCTAAAGTATCAACACAATCAGAATCCATTCGGTCGGTTTTCCGTATGTCATTTGTTGTTTTCACTAAAAATGAAGTCCATTTTAAACAAAATAGAGACACTTTGAGTGGTGTCGGCCACACCGCGCCTCGTATTGAGGTGTCTTTGACTCGTACACGTCACATATGACCCATGGATCATTCTCCTAAAGTTTCAACAGAAACCGAATGCGTTTGGTCAGTTTTCCGTATGCCAGTTGATGTTTTTCACTTAAAATGGTGTCCTTTTGAAACAAAAGACATACACTTTGAGTTGTGTCGGCCACACCGCGCCTCGGATTGAGGAGGGGTTGACTAGTACACATCACATATGACCCATGGATTATTGTTCTAAAGTATCAACACAATCAGAATCCGTTTGGTCGGTTTTTCGTATGTCATTTGTTGTTTTCACTAAAAATGAAGTCCATTTTAAACAAAATAGAGACACTTTGAGTGGTGTCGGTCACACCGCGCCTCGGATTGAGGTGGCGTTGACTCGTACACGTCACATATGACCCATGGATCGTTCTCCTAAAGTTTCAACAGAAACTGAATGTGTTTGGTTGGTTTTCCGTATGTACTTAAAATACTGTCCATTTTAAACAAAAGAAAGTCACTTAGAGTGGTCCCGACCACACCGCATCTCGGATTTAGGTGGGGTTGACTCGTATACGTCTCAAATGACCCATGGATCGTTTTCTTAAAGTATAAACACAATATGAATGCGTTTGGCCGGTTTTCCGTATGCCAGTTGATGTTTTTCACTTAAAATGATGTCCTTTTGAAACAAAATACATACACTTTGAGTTGTTCCGGCCACACCGCGCCTCGGATTGAGGCGGGGTTGATTCGTACATGTCACATATGACCCATGGATCGTTTTCCTAAAGCATCAACACATTTCGAATGCGTTTGGTCAGTTTTTCGTATGTCACTTTTTGTTTTCACTTAAAATCTTATGGAAATTCATATAGAATATTTTTATATCATATTTAGTATGGATTAGATTTTAGTTGATCGTGCTATGAAACATTTCAGAGCTAATGAAATTAAGGAAGGTGGAGGGGCTGTCCGGGGGGCTGTCCGGGGGGGCTGTCCGGTGGGTGTCCGGGGGGTTGTCCGGGGACCAAGGAGGAGGGTGGGGGGGCTGTGCGGGGTCTGTCCGGGGGGTGTTTGGGGGTTGTTCAGGGGGCTGTCCGAGGTTGTTCAGGGGGCTGTCCGGGGGTTGTTCAGGGGGTTGTTCAGAGGTTGTTCAGGGGTTGTTCAGGGGTTGTTTAGGGGGTTGTCCGGGGTTGTTCAGGGGGCTGTCCGGGGGGTTGTCTGGGGGTGTTTGGGGGGTTGTCTGGGGTCCAAGGGGGAGGGTGGGGGGGTTGTCTGGGGGGCTGTCCGGGGGGATATCCGGGGTCCAGGGTGGAGGGTGGGGGGATGTACGGGAGGCTGTCCAGGGGGCTGTCTGCGGGGCTATCTGGGGGGTGTTTGGGGGGTGTTCGGGGTCCAAGGGGGAGGGGGGGTTGTCCAGGGTCCAAGAATGAGGGGGTTTGTCCAGGGAGTTCTCAAACACACAACCACTAAAATACAATAACATCCATAAAAACAGACAATATATAAAAATAACTCAACTCCAATACTATACTACGAGTCTAGATAAAACCAACAACTAGAATAGATTAAACATCACATCTCAGTAATATAAGTCAAAAATGTAACGGATCAATATGTCCCACATCAGCATCACCATCACCATTATCATCATCATCATCACCCTCTTCATCGTCCTCCTCATCGTCCTCACCCTCCACAGCGCCCTCCACCTCGCCTTCGCCCTCCTCCTCGCCCTCCTCATCTCCCTCCTCTTCCGCATCAGACTCCTCGCCATCATCATCTTCAAGCTGTACATCGGCCTGACCACCACTGGAACTGCCACCTGGTGCACCATATATAGAATGTATCGACAACATGTATTCATCAATCGTTGGGCTGGCCTCTGCTAGAAGTGTTGGATGTAGAACTTCAATAAATTTCAAAAATGCACTATTTGCCCTAGCAGACTGTTCTGCCGTCTCTGTGGCCCTTTTCTCAACCTGTTCTGCATGTGCCCTAACTTTCTACAGCTCGGTGGCACTAAAACTTGTACCTGAGGCAGGACAATACCTCGTCAGGGCTATCCTAGGTCGGCAGCATACTCTGCCAGAATGATCCTCTCCCAACACCTGATGTAAGTGATCAGATGGCCCAAAATTGTCTGCTTCTTGGGCATCGAGGGCCACTAAAGCATCTTGTTACAAATATAAATATATTATTAAGTTACAAAATAGATATTAAAATATAAAATCAATAGATTAAAACTTACAATCTGCTGCTGAGTCGCTTCGTTGACAGCACTTCCATCCTTTTTTCGTCTACTCGAGCAAAACAGTTTTGCTCGAGGCACACGTCCTTCAATATTTTGTACTTGCCACTACAATGACATTGAAAACAAAAGTTATATAAAAACTTTAGAAAATGATTAAATAATTGAGGAAACAAAATAAAATGTAAGTCGTAAAGAAAACTTATAAACAATTGTTATACCTGCTGCCTCTCATGATCCGGCATCGTCGTGCGTCCTAGTGTATGGAGGTATTTTTTGCATCAATGTTTTTTTTATTTTTTCCAAATGATTCCTAAATAAAATTTGATAATGAAAAGGATAATATTAATGTGAAACTTGAAAGTTATTATTTAAATACCTCAAATGTAATTCATACCTTAAACTGGGTACTCGTCCAATGAGTAATCATCTGACGATACTGCTCTATAGGACAATCATCCACGACTGGTACCGCCTCTAACTCAGTGCCAACTCTAGCACGCCAGCCAATATACAGCTCATGCTTGTAGGCTCTCCAAAGCTTGCCTAAATCCTTTAGACGTTCCAGTCGTGCACCCTCACCATCAGGAAAATTAAATCGAAGCTGAAATCAAAATATTAATTCATATAAATACAAAAATAATTCATGGCATTAAATACAAAAGATTTTTTTATCCATATCTCTGCCCAAGCTCTATCTTTGACCTCATGTGGAAAATGTCTCCACAACAGCGGGCTGACGGGAATGATGTCGGAGTATTTGGAAAGCGTCGCCAGAAAACTCCGACATTACTGCCCTGTTTTCTCAACCATCTGATTGTCTTCATTATATTCCACCATAACCTGTGTGCGACGGTTCCACACCGAACGCATGCGTGTATGGCCCCGCCCCCGCCTCCTGTCAGTAGATGTATCTGTCATGAAACAAAAACAAATATTTTATCAAAACATGTTATAATGAAAATAAATATTGCTATAAATTTTTTTTAGGGTTTTATAAATATACCTACGCTAGTCTGATAAATGAGTGGCGCCGGATCCACAGAACCTGATGGAACACCCTCTGGTGGAACAGGAGTCGAAGACGATGGAATATAAAAGCTCAGAGAGACAGAAGTAGAAGGAAAAGAAGATGGAACAGCTGTATGACCTGATGCTGACTGGGGAGTGGGAATCATCATGGGATGTGAAAATGATGGGGCAGAAGATGCAGAAGGTAGCGAAAACATGGGAGGCCTAAATACCCTGTGTGTCCCTAACGACACACCAGGATCAGAATGTGGGAAGGCTGAAATGTCAGTGGGATGGGCAGGGTCTAGTCGGGCATGCGCAGCTCTACGTCCACCTCTGGTATGAACCCTCCTCGTACCACCGGCCTGAGTACTAGGACCAGTACTAGGCTCCTCGTCGAATAACTGTCGACGTAACGGTGGATCCTAGAAAAATGTTTACAAAAAAATTAATCACATGACATTATATATTCTGTATATATATATATATATATATTTGAAATAAAGTACTCACTGTAGGCACTAATGGTGGAATGCCCATCTCCTCCATCTGACGATTGTTCTCCGCCATTTTTTTTCTTCATCTCTCTTCAATTGGCTGCATTTCCTGCATTTGAAAACAAATATGTAATTAATTAGAAAAAGGAAATTAATGTGTAAACCAAAAAACTAAATATATGAGGGAATGAGGGGATTCATTGGTAATTTAGCTATCAATTGTTTTAGAAGAGCTTGAATGAATTTAATAAAACATACAAGTTGTAATGTTCACCAAGTTAGAAATATTGTTTGATTTGGTTTGAATACAGTTCAATTCCAAATTAGAAAATTCAATTCAAATAAAACAGCAACCAATAAACATTGAAAATTCACATAATGGTCAATATTCGTGTTTTAAGTGATGTGTGCGCTTCGTAAACGCGCGTGAGGGTGGTCCAAATGGGCTGAAAGATTTCGGAATGGCCTGAAATCAGACGACAAATACGGGTGAGTGATTTAGGAAGTGGTCGAGTAGATAGCACGTCAATCGGACGTGCCGTGTGCCCGCGGTGACCGACAACGCAGCTCTGGTGTCATAAACGGCCAAAACGGGCGTCAAATGGTCAAATTCATAGCAGAAGACCTAGTATTGAGCTGAAACCACCGTGCAACATTATAATTATTATTATTGACATGTACGCGCAGACGGAACGTCAATCGGACGTGCGGTTTGAGCGGTACGGCTCAATATTCGTGTTTTAAGTGATGTGTGCGCTTCGTAAACGCGCGTGATGGGGGTCCAAACGGGCCAAACAAAGTCGGAATAGCCTGAAATCAGACGAAAAATACGGGTGAGTGATTTAATGAAGTGGTAGAGCAGACGGCACGTCAATCGGACTTGTCGTGTGCCCGCGGTGACCGACAACGTAGTTCTGGTGTCATAAACGGCCAAAACGGGCGTCCAACGGTCAAATTCCTAGCGGACGACCTCGGATTGAGCTGAAACCACCGTGCAACATTCTAATTATTATTCTTGACGTGTACGCGTAGACGGCAGGTCAATCAGACGTACGGTTTGCACAGTACGGCTCAATATTCGTGTTTTAAGTGATGCGCGTGCTTCGTAAACGCGCGTGAGGGGGGTCCAAACGGGCCGAACGAAGTCGGAATGGCCTGAAATCAGACAAAAAATATGGGTGAGTGATTTATGAAGTGGTCGAGCAGACGGAACGTCAATCGGACGTGCCGTGTGCCCGCGGTGACCGACAACGCAGTTCTGGTGTCATAAACGGCCAAAACGGGCGTCCAACGGTCAAATTCATAGCGGACGAACTCAGATTGAGCTGAAACCACCGTGAAACATTCTAATTATTATTCGTTACGTGTACGCACAAACGGCACGTCAATCGGACGTGCGGTTTGCGCGGTACGGTTCAATATTCGTGTTTTAAGTGACGTGTGTGCTTCGTAAACGCGCGTGAGGGTGGTCCAAACGGGCCGAACGATTTCGGAATGGCCTGAAATTAGAAAAAAAATATAGGTGAGTGATTTATGAAGTGGTCGAGTAGACGACACGTCAATCGAACGTGTCGTGTGCCCGCGGTGACCGACAACGCAGTTCTGGTGACATAAACGGCCAAAACGGGCGTCAAACGGTCAAATTCATAGAGAACGACCTCAGATTGAGTTGAAACCACCGTGAAACATTCTAATTATTATTCGTGACGTGTACGCACAGACGGAACGTCAATCGGACGTGCGGTTTGCGCGGTACGACTCAATATTCGTGTTTTAAGTGATGCGCGCGCTTCGTAAACGCGCGTGAGGGTGGTCCAAACGGGCCAAACGATTTCGTAATGGCCTGAAATCAGACGAAAAAAACGGGTGAGTGATTTATGAAGTGGTAGAGTAGACGGCACATCAATCGGACGTGCCGTGTGCCCGCGGTAACCGACAACGTAGTTCTGGTGTCATAAACGGCCAAAACGGGCGTCAAATGGTCAAATTCATAGCGGACGACCTCGGATTGAGCTGAAACCACCGTGAAAGATTCTAATTATTATTCGTGATGTGTAAAAGCAGACGGCACGTCAATCAGACATGCGTTTTGCGCGGTACGGCTCAATATTCGTGTTTTAAGTGATGCACGCGCTTCGTAAACGCGCGTGAGGGGGGTCCAAACGGGCCGAACGAAGTTGGAATGGCTTGAAATAAGACGACAAATACGGGTGAGTGATTTATGAAGTGTTCGAGCAGACGGCACGTCAATCGGACTTGCCGTGTGCCCGCGGTGACCGACAACACAGTTCTGGTGTCATAAACAGCCAAAACGGGCGTCCAACGGTCAAATTCATATCGGACGACCTCGGATTGAGCTAAAACCACCGTGCAACATTCTAATTATTATTCGTGACGTGTACGCGTAGACGACATGTCAATCGGATGTGCGGTTTGCGTGGTACGGCTCAATATTCGTGTTTTAAGTGATGTGCGCGCTTCATAAACGCACGTGAGGGGGGTCCAAACGGGCCGAACGATTTCGGAATGGTCTGAAATCAGACGACAAATACGGTTGAGTGATTTATGAAGTGGTCGAGCAGAGGGCACGTCAATCGGACGTGCCGTGTGCCCACGGTGACCGACAACGCAGTTCTGGTTTCATAAACGGCCAAAACGGGCGTCAAACGGTCAAATTCATAGCGGATGACCTCGGATTGAGCTGAAACCACCGTGAAACATTCTAATTATTATTTTTGATGTGTACGCATAGACGGAACGTCAATTGTACATGCGGTTTGCACGGTACGACTCAATATTCGTGTTTTAAGTGATGCGCGCGCTTCGTAAACGCGCGTGAGGGGGGGTCCAAACAGGCCGAACGAAGTCGGAATGGCCTTAAATCAGAAGACAAATACGGGTGAGTTATTTATGAAGTGGTCGAGCAGACGGCACGTCAATCGGACTTGCCGTGTGCCCGTGGTGACCGACAACGCAATTCTGGTGTCATAAACGGCCAAAACGGGCGTCCAACGGTCAAATTCATAGCGGACGACCTCAGATTGAGCTGAAACCACCGTGAAACATTCTAATTATTATTCGTGACGTGTACGCGTAGACAGCACATCAATCGGACGTGCGGTTTGCGCGGTACGGCTCAATATTCGTGTTTTAAGTGATGCGCGCGCTTCGTAAACGCGCAGGAGGGGGGTCCAAACGGGCCGAACGAAGTCGGAATGGCCTGAAATCAGACGAAAAATATGGGTGAGTGATTTATGAAGTGGTCGAGCCGACGACACGTCAATTGGACGTGCCGTGTGCCCGCGGTGACCGACAACGCAGTTCTGGTGTCATAAACGGCCAAAACGGGCATCCAACGGTCAAATTCATAGCAGATGACCTCGGATTGAGCTGAAACCACCGTGAAACATTCTAATTATTATTCGTGACGTGTACGCGCAAACAGCACGTCAATCGGACGTGCGTTTTGCGCGGTACGGCTCAATATTCGTGTTTTAAGTGATGCGCGCGCTTCGTAAACGCGCGTGAGGGTGGTCCAAACGGGCCGAACGATTTCGGAATGGCCTGAAATCAGACAAAAAATACGGGTGAGTAATTTATGAAGTGGTCGAGCAGACGGCACGTCAATCGGACGTTCCGTGTGTCCGCGGTGACCGACAACGCAGTTCTGGTGTCATAAACGGCCAAAACAGGCGTCAAACGGTCAAATTCATAGAGGACGACTTCAGATTGAGCTAAAACCACCGTGAAACATTCTAATTATTATTGTTGACGTGTACGCGTAGACCGCACATCAATCGGACGTGCGGTTTGCGCGGTACGGCTCAATATTCGTGTTTTAAGTGATGCGCGCGCTTCGTAAACGCGCGTGAGGGGGGTCCAAATGGGCCGAACGAAGTCTAAATGGCCTGAAATTAGACGACAAATACGGGTAAGTTATTTATGAAGTGTTCGAGCAGACGGAACGTCAATCGGACTTGCCGTGTGCCCGCGGTGACCAACAACGCAGTTCTGGTGTCATAAACGGCCAAAACGGGCGTCCAACAGTCAAATTCATAGCGGACGACCTCAGATTGAGCTGAAACCACTGTGAAACATTCTAATTATTATTCGTGACGTGTACGCGCAGACGGAACATCAATCGGACGTGCGGTTTGCACGGTACAGCTCAATATTCGTGTTTTAAGTGATGCGTGCGCTTCGTAAACGCGCGTGAGGGGGGTCCAAATGGTCCGAACAAAGTCGGAATGGCCTGAAATCAGACGACAAATACGGGTGAGTGATTTCTGAAGTGGTCAAGCAGACGGCACGTCAATTGGACGTGCCATGTGCCCGCGGTGACTGACAACGCAGTTCTGGTGTCATAAACGGCCAAAACGGGCGTCAAACGGTCAAATTCATAGCGGACGACCTCGGATTGAGCTGAAACCATCGTGAAACATTCTAATTATTATTCTTGACATGTACACATAGACGGCACGTCAATCGGACGTGCGGTTTGCGCGGTACGGCTCAATATTCGTGTTTTAAGTGATGTGCGCGCTTCGTAAACGCGCGTGAGGGTGGTCCAAATGGGCCGAACGATTTCGGAATGGCCTGAAATCAGACGACAAATACGGGTGAGTAATTTATGAAGTGTTCGAGCAGACGGCACGTCAATCGGATGTGTCGTGTGCCCGCCGTGACCGACAACGCAGTTCTGGTGTCATAAACGGCCAAAACGGGCGTCAAACGGTCAAATTCATAGCGGACGACCTCGGATTGAGCTGAAACCACCGTGAAACATTCTAATTATTATTCGTGATGTGTATGCATAGACGGCACGTCAATCGGACGTGCAGTTTGCGCAGTACGGCTCAATATTCATGTTTTAAGTGATGCGCGCACTTCGTAAATGCGCCTGAGGGTGGTCCAAATAGGCCGAACGAAGTCGGAATGGCCTGAAATCAGACGAAAAATACGTTTGAGTGATTTATGAAGTGGTAGAGCAGACGGCACATCAATCGGACTTGCCGTGTGCCCGCAGTAACCGACAACGCAGTTCTGGTGTCATAAACGGCCAAAACGGGCGTCCAACGGTCAAATTCATAGCGGACGACCTCGGATTGAGCTAAAACCACCATGAAACATTCTAATTATTATTCGTGACGTGTACGCGCAGACGGCACGTCAATCGGACGTGCGGTTTTCATGGTACGACTCAATATTCGTGTTTTAAGTGATGCGCGCGCTTCATAAACGCGCGTGAGGGGGGTCCAAACGGGCCGAACGAAGTCGGAATGGCCTGAAATCAGACGACAAATACGGGTGGCTATCCGGGGAGTGTCCGGGGGGCTGTCCGGGGTCCAGGGAGGAGGGTGGGGGGGGGTTGTTCGGGGGGCTATCCGGGGGGCTGTCCGGGGTCCAGGGAGGGGGGGTGGGCTGTTCGGGGGGCTGTCTAGGGGCTATCCGGGGGCTGTTCGGGGGTTGTTCGGGGGGCTGTCTGGGGGGTGTTCGGGGGGGTTGTCCGGGGTCCAAGGAGGAGGGTGGGGGGATGTTCGGGGGGCTATCCGGGGAGTGTCCGGGGGGGTGTTCGGGGGGTGTTCGGGGGGTGTTCGGGGGGATGTCCAGGGTCCAAGGAGGAGGGGGGGGGGCTGTTCGGGGGGCTGTCCGGGGAGTGTCTGGGGGGCTGTCCGGGGTCCAGGGAGGAGGGTGGGGGGGGGCTGTCCGGGGGGCTGTCCGGGGTCCAGGGAGGAGGGTGGGGGGGCTGTCCGGGGGGCTGTCCGGGGTCCAGGGAGGAGGGGGGCTGTTCGGGGGGCTTTCTAAGGGCTGTCTGGGGGGGTGTTCAGAGGGTTTCCCGGGGGGTGTCCAGGGGGTGTTCGGGGGGCTGTCTGTGGGGGTGTTCGGGGGTTGTTTGTGGTACAAGGAGGTGGGTGGGGGGGCTGTCTGGGGGGCTGTCCGGGGGTTGTTCGGGGGGCTGTCGGGGGGGGGGGGGTGTTCGGGGGGTGTCCGGGGGGATGGATTGATAAATTAAAACTCAAATATGAGATCAATAACAATAAAAATAAGATAGTATATGTGTATAAAGGAAAAAATACCTGATTTCAGATGATTTTTCACCTGTTCGGATGTTCGGATGGAGGGATTTCGCGAGAGGAGGGAGAGCAGCCCCGCTGGATAAGAAATTTAGGGTTCTGTCCGAATGGGGGGAGAGCAGGCCCGCGCCTGTATTTGGGGGAATTCTTTCCCAACAGTTTTTAAAAACCGTTGGGAAAGGACCCTTTTCCCAATGGTTCAGGGGAACCATTGCCAAAGGGGTTCTCTATGGGGACTTTTCCCAACGGTTCACTAGAACCGTTGGCTAAAGTGTCTCCAAGACACCCCTTTACCAACGGTTTGGGGAAACCGTTGGCAAAGGGGTGGCCTTTCCCAACGGTTTCACTAAACCGTTGGGAAATCCTTCCCTGGACATTCCTTTGCCAACGCTTCTGTATAACCATTGGTAAATATGTCCTAATCCCATCAACCCCAACGGTTTATGCCAACCGTTGGTAAAAATCCACTGGGAAAAATCCTATTTCCAGTAGTGAGTTTATCACGTAACAACCCATCATTTTTTTATCACGTAACCACCCACCAAATATCCAAGTACCATTATATAATCATAACACATAAAATATTTGAAATATCAACATTCCCCTAATAACATTTCATTTGAAATCACAAGAAATAATTTAAAGATATTGAAATAATAAATCAATTTAAAAAACCATTTTCAATACCAAAACACCCAAAAAGGTAATAAGGTATTTCTTTTCCTTTTAAAAACATTAAGTCTTATAGAGGAATCCAAATAACAATTACAGTGGCGGATAGGTCATTATCACCGCATATGTTAAAACATTTCTTTTGTCGTTTAGTAAAATGCTTCATAGAAAAAAGATTCCCTTAGAATGAAATTAAAATTAAAAGGTATTTATTATACACCATGTAAAATAAGGACGTGTATATTATCAAAACATGCCTTAATGAAAGGAGATTGAGACGAAATCTCTTACCTTGAGTCTGACTTGTCACGTATGATCCATGTTCTTACTGAATAATAAACTTAAGTTGATTTATACTTTTTTAAGAAACTTTTTAATGTTTTTATTCCTTTTATATCATTTATAACCATTTTATAACAATCATATAATTATTCAAGTTCATATCGGTCATTTTGTTGATGTTTGGTACTTATGTCAAAGATGAACTTGTTATAATTACAAATTGTCCTTGTTGTCAAAAGTCCATTATATCCAGAATATTATTCATGATTTAAATATCATATATATCATATATATATATATATATCCTGTATATATGCATTTATAATAGTCCATAACATTTGTATATAAGAAATGAAATGCACAATTCATGGAGATGGTTGGTTGTATGTACGCATGAACGCTACTTTCATGTATTTGTCATATTAATGAAAAGAAAACTAAATGATACATAGGTATATTATAATTAAATTATAATATCATATTTTATATATGTTACATAATTTAACTAACACCATCCTCTATATATTCTATGTATGGCATGAAGGAGTCATATCACTTTTAAAGGGTGGTAGTCCGCACTTGCTCAAATGAAATTATCATATTTACACATCATGAAAAGAATAAAGGTATATTTTTAAATAAAAATTACAGAATAATAGATACAATATAAATATAATATATGTCATATATAAATACAGTGTCGTCATAATGGCCACCATGAGAGTTGGTAGCTGAAAATCGAACAATCATCGTTTCGTGAGGCAGTAGTTCGCCGTCCACAAAAACAATATATTCTAAATACATTAGATTGAGGTGTGTGTGAGTGTAGATTGAATAATTGGAATAAAAACATCCTATTATATTTAATTTACTGGTGTTGTTATAAAATAATTGAAAAAATAGAGTTCAGTGGGTTGGAGAAGGGAAAATAAATGTAAGAATCTTGAGAGAATACATTACCTCAAATCGGTAAACTCCTTTTGATTTAAGCAAAAAGGATTTCTTGAATTGACTTCATCAAAATTTAAGGCTTCTAAAAGGAAGGTACGGATATTGGGATCTTATTTTAGTAGAGTTTGGATGATCCAAGGGGCTTGATATATGTGAGTAAGGGTTAGAGGTGGTGGCCTTTTATAAGAGGGAGTAGGGTTACTTTAGGAATGTCTTGAAATATTATTTTATTATAAACTGAATTTCTATTTCAAAAGGTCCAAAACTCATTTAATTCAAAGATAATATGATTATTGTTTGATATCCTCTCAACCAATAGGTTTAAACAAGTTTAGGTCTCAAATTTAACCCTATCTTTTAGCTTTAACTCTTTGGTAACTAATTTAACTCATACCGTGTCTTCTTGTATATTCATAATATATGGTTAATATAGTTACTATAAAATTCCAACATAATATCAAGTGGTTCATTAATGAAATTTTAAACATTATATAATTCATTTTTAATAATATTAGAGTTTTAGGACTATTATATCATTTAATAAAATATTATTTGTTTTAAAAACTCATTTATGTCAATTTTTATAATATTTATAACATGACTTCTTAAAAATCCATAAGACCCTGATTCCTTCGAAAAAACTTCATTAATTAAAATATAAAAAGTCATAAACATCAATAAAATTCGTGGATGGAATAAAAAATTTCAAAATATATTTATTTTAATATTTATATTCTCATTTATTTAAATCATTCCATAATAAGGTAATCACTATATCATCATTGTGTCATAAATAAATATTCTTATATGATCTCTAAAAATTAAAAATAAAATATCATGATGTAGGAAATATTTTTATCTTTCTAATGAATATTTATAGTCTAATATATCACTTATATTACCCCATATAAAAATTGTTTTAGTAAAAAATATAGGTTCATGTTATATTTTTCTTTACTTTAAATTAAATCTTATAAAATGTAATTTTCACATCAATGTGGCTCCATGGGGTCCATAAAATCAACCCAAGAATTTAAATTTTTGTAAATATCTCATCCAATAGGATTATAACACATGTTAGGGTTGTTCAATATTATTATTATAATATTTTTTACCCTTATTTACAAGATTTACCTTTTAACCATGGTAAATAAAATAATTATTGAAGTTACTATTCATAATGTCCAAAAATATATGTTACCTATTTAAACTATTTGGACCTTCTGATTCCAAATATGGCAGCCCTTTTTCCAAATTCAAAACACATAATTGTAAGAAATTAATTTAAAATTAATTCCCGTTGTCAAAACCAAAAAAGTGGGGGGGTTAGAAGTAAAAACTATCAAAAGATTGACACGTGTTTATGTCCAATTTCAAAGGAAATTACATCTAATGACCATAATTGTATTAAATGATAAAAATATAATCCAATTAAACTTTAAAACCAATTAAAATTACAATCTAACTATATAAATAAATTAGTTTAAAAGGTAGTTTTGAATTAAAATGCAGTATTTTTCACTATTCATTAAAAAATGACCTTTATTAGAAAAATACCAAAATTTCATCCAAAGAAAATTTTGATGTGCCTCTTATAAAAAGAATTATTTTCATATAGAACAAATAAAAGCGAAAAAACTATATTTAAATAGGGTTCACCATCAAAATGAGGTAAAATGACATTTTAAAAATATTAGAGTATTTCATACTTAAAATTGGATTTATTCTCATTTTAAGCCTATAATATTCATTGGATAAATGTAAAAACATTTAAAAAACATGTATAATCATATTGTAGTTAGTTTTTTTTATTATCTCTAATACAACGTCTAGGAATTAACTACCATTTAAAATAATAATATTATTATATTATTTTCGGTATAACTCAAATTTGTGTGCTACGTAAGATTTCAAAGAAACTCTTTGTTGTGTGTTGAGTATGCTATCAGAAAAAGCATCCCATTAAATGTAAAAATATAATCTTATTCATAAATATAAATAGAAATGAAAAAATTATTGTTCTATGAATACCTGGGTCGTTACTGTTGTGGGTTCTCGAAAATGTCATGTTTAATTTAAAAAAAAAATTAAGGGAGAAGGTGTGGTGTACAATTTTCAAGAAGTTAGGAGTACTTGTGTATTGGTCACATATGAAGGGTATGTCATCAACAAATATGATTAACCCAATTTGGGAATTGTTATCTCAAATTTAAAACTTGACTTTGGGTAACCATATGAGTTCCTCATTCTTCTCCAGTATGGATAGAACACTTAGTGCACTCTTTGGTAAACCATGCACCAAAACCATACTCCCTGTCCAGAATTAAAAAAATAGTTTTATTTAATTTTTTATTTTTTCCCTTTTCCTCTGAATTATATTTATTTACCTATATCCCCTCTTTATTGAGTCATGTGACTCACCACCTACCTTCCTCTATATCATGTACCACCCCCTCTCTCAGGATCCCCTCTCCACACCACTTATCTATATTTTCTTAAGGATTCAAGGTCGATCTATTGAGGTAAAATATATTTATCCATTATCATCTCTTTATATGGTGATTTTGCATCTAATCATCACCCCCATTTCTCATCTAATCTCTAGGTAAAGGTTTTGACCCTATTTTATGTATATTCAATTCATAGGGTATGTGATTGGTTTCTCGGGTTACTCTTCTCTATGTTTTGGCCTCTTCGACTGAACACAATGCATTGTTGATAATTTTGGCTCACCCTCCATCATTTTGAGGTTGGTGTTTCCTTACTTCCACTTTCGATTATATTCCATTATTTTTATGTTTATTTAAATCAATTTATATTTTAATTTACAATTATATGATTGTCGCATGAGGGGTTGTTTTTTATAAAATTAGATTTTAAACATTGGAATGGGATGCAATCCCTTTCAATCTGTTTTTAAAAATTACTTATTATCTTATAAAGAACACTTTTGGGTTTTATAAGGTGTTTGTAATAACTATATTTCTATTTTATAAAGTGATATTCAATTATAGTGTCTTTAAAACAAATAAATGGGTTTTTTTGAAATTGATTAAATTTTTATCTTAGTTTGGGTATTTTCAAATAAGTGAGTTAACACAAGCGGAATTTATTTTGAAAATATTGTGTCTTTAAATATTTTCATAGGTGATTTAAAATGGAAAATATTGAGTTCCCATCTGATTTTTAATAGATTTTGATGAATAGGTCATCCAGATATTTCTACATCATATAAATAGGACATCCAGATATACTCAAACCAACCCACACAATCTAGGGTAATTCATAACCATTTCATACCAACGTTATGGATTCAGTCCGAAGAATTCCATGGAGCACTCATATGGGAGAACACACTCATGATTCAATAACACTAATGACATATTTATGATAGATGTTGCTCATTGGAAACCACCATGAGAGCGAGAGAGAGAGAGAGAGATACACTAAAATATCTGAAGAGAATATGATACATCTGTGAAGGATCACAACCAGGGCCCATGGTTTATACCAACAACTCCATCTAGAATAGCCTACTCAGTAGAGGATTTATGTTTTGGTATGATTGGTCGCATCAATACAAATGACTCTTTTTATTGAATGAATACTGAATAGAGGATCATGCACTGGGCCTCTTGAGGGATTCCAACAACTCTATCCCGGGAGTCCTACTGAAGGGATTGTACTCATGTGAGATGGAAATTATACAAACACATCTTCAGGGAAATGATAAGGATAATGAACTGCAATGAATCTCATCCAAGATATGATGAACATGACAAAAACTTTCTGTAGAAGGGGAGGGTTCATGGTGAGTAGTATTCACACTCACTATGTCCCTTGAACTTGGGTACTACCCGTGCAAATAGCATGTTTCATCAAAAAGTCCAAGATAAAAAACACATTTGGTATCATAAGGACCCTCTCATCGCTAGGGTTCCAACATAGAAAATGGTTGTCAATCAGATGTATGGTTTGAAAGATATTTCCATTTTAGTGAAAAGGACCAATTCGGGTTCGGTACAGCTTTGACCCGACCCACCATACCTGGCAGACCCGTTGACGGACCTGATCTAGGGCAGTCGACCAGACCTGACCTGCTTCAGCCCAGTCCAGCTCAAACCACTTGGTCCATCCCGTTGGGCCGCTAGAGTTTCCCGACTTCCATGTCCATCCCGTTGGCATGTGGGCTGGCCTGCTGCACCGCACGCGGTCCGCCCGACCACAAGCTCCCCAGGTCTACGCAATGTGGTTGTGCCCTCCTCCCCCATGGAATATTACCGCTGCGGGTCACCAAATGTGGCCATCTCTCCATCCACGCAATGTCGTCATGCCTCGTAATTTTATTCCACCGTGAACGAGTAGCCGGCGGTGGCTCCACACCTTCCGCAGTCTGCATGTCATTCTCTAGTGCTCCGTTTTTTGAAATAGAGACACGTATGCAATCCTCAGGTCACGTCCTTCATCGCCCTGGGCTCGAATCAATGTCATGATTCATCCCAATGAAAATCAATCACATGTATATATCTACTGAATCACCTTGATCAATCCATATTTTTCATCGTCTCACCTCTGGTAGGTCATCTTGACATTGGGTCATCGATCTCAGATCGTTGCGCTACGAATCAAAGGCGCAACAATCCTCCATTCATATCCTACAAATAGTAAATAACGCCAAAAAATTGGGGGAGAGAGATAAATGCCCAAGAACACCCAAAGATCATATATTTTCCTTGTTCATGTTTGGATCAATCTATTAACATTAGAATAATGAACGAAGAGGGAAATAATTCAAATCTCTAACAAAAATCAACCCCAATAATCAACCCAAAAATAAAATCCCAAATACCACAATATGCATGACCCATGAATCAATAGATTCTTCAAATGATTCATGTTCATCAAAGGAAATAATGAATGGGGAAGGAATAAAATTAAAACACATTCCCTACCTTGATTTTGGATCGACTATTGATGAAGAACTATTGTGTTGTCATCGTCGATGAGATCCTCCTACTCTGTTGGTGCAACGTTCTGTGATCCGCTCGATATGTCATCATCGTTTTTCAAGAGGGTTTCCTTTACACATCTCAAAGGAATTCCAGGGTTATGTTAATAACCCTAAATTCTTTAAAAAAGGATAATTTAAAAGAAAACATATCTACATTGAATAAAAATATTTTTATTAAAATATTTTTAATCCTGTTACATCCAAAATCGACTTTTCATAGTTGACCTGTTCCAGCCAATTTTAGGAATATCCTAAGCTAAACTCACTACTATGAATGAAAATGTGCCCTCAGATTTATGATATGGACACTCGTTTGGAATTTATTCAACTTTTTCAGGTAAACCACTTGTGCCGGCTATTAAAAACATTACATTTTTTATGAATTGTTCTGGGCACATTGGGCATCGGAATCAAACACCGTATCAACACCAGGTCTTGGATTATTTCCAATTAATATATAAAAAAAATATGATCCATTAAAAATATCACATTCCCCTGATCATAATATCTATTTTTAAACACCTACATCATTTAAAAGTTGTTGTGATCATTAAAAATTTTCCTAGACTCCCAATATTGATTAATTCACATTTTATCGAATAACTTTCTCATGAATTTATCTTGAGAGGTATCCTTTCTCACTTACTAAAAATGAATTGAATTTAGTTGTAATAATATAGTGTCATTCTTAAAATAAATCATTTTTTATGTTTATGTCAGATTTTCCATGTCTCCTATGATATTTGACCAATCAACCACATCTATCTTTTTCTATTTTTTGAGTTAATGGTTGAATCTATTCATCATTTTTTCATAAGATTTAGTATATGAATTTTATTAATGTGTTTAACTATAAGGTTCTATAGAATTGTCATCATGATCGCCTTATTTATCAAAAAAATATTCAAAGACTGAATTTCTATATTTGATTCCACGATTTTGTTTAATAACCTTGACATAGTTTCTCTCCAAGGTTTATTTGTTTCTCTTATTGAAACATTTTTATACATTTATCATGGTAAAGTAATCAGTAAATACATATTTATTATCCACATCACCATATTTCCCTTGATTTCATTCCTTATTCTGAATAATTCACCTTCTTCCATGACACTATAAAATTCTCTAGAGTTAGCTTCATTATGTACTAAATCTTATATAGTGTTCTATTTTTTCTAAAACCTAAAACTCACTATTTGAGTATAAACCACCATTTTAACAACTTATTGATAACAGTGTTGTGATTACCACTATTAATGAGTTTTTTATTTGAAACATTATTTAATGTGAACTGTTTTCTTTTATACGCTCTATTTTTTAATGTGCTCTCACTGCTGAAACCTTCTATTTTATTTCATGATTCAAGTAAATTTATATTTTTATATATGAATAATATTTAATATTATTTGATCATAGAATTTTTATGGAGCTCCATGTATAAAAACACTATTTTTATGTGCTCCATGTATCATTCTTTTCTCACCTCCAAAACCTCTTGATACACTACATGACATCATTTTTATCTTATAAAAGCAATAAAATATCTTTCTTCTCATGATCCACCATGATTATTAAGATTATATACATTGGTGTTAACCAAATAAAGAAGGATTTTACTTGATTCACATGTTAATAGGATGGCTATGTTCTCTCCCGGTGGGCTCCCTCTAGCACTCACCTCCCCCTCCTAGGGTTTCCCTTCCCTAGTGATGGAGAATCTTATTCCATATTTCGTTTCTTTCTTCTTGCCTTTCCTTTTCTTATGATTATTCTCTGTCCTATTTTCTTTGGTTTCTCCTCGGGATACCAATTTTGGATGTGATTCTCTTCTTCGACGACCTAGGGTTCTGGCACGTTTCTTCGATGTGAACCGAGGCTGCTCTTCCAACTGGATCCGCCGTCCGGACCGCATATTTGGTCCTATTCGGTGTTCATCGCAGTGGTTTGGGAGGTAATAGAGGTTAGCGGTTGTCTCTCACTGTTGATCCCCTTTCCCGATTCATCCTTTGTTCTTCTGCAATTCAGGTTCTGGTTTGGAGGTTTCTCATCCTTGACGTAGTCATATTTGTTAGGTTAGGGTATTTTTTCTCATTTGAATCAGTGTTTTATTTTGCTAGTTCTATAAATGTTGGTTGGATTTCTTATTGTTTATTTCTCCCTGCTATGTTCGGCTCACTGTTGTGTCCTTATTTGCTCAACTCTTCCCCGGCTTCATGGTCCAACGTTCCCGTCTGAGTTGGTCTGGTGCGACGGTTCAGAAGTAGGCTTTGGGAGGTGTTGTTCGAGTGGTCGAAGGCATTCCAGGAGGTTCTTTGGTGTGGGGATTTCTTCAACTCTCCTTCTGATCTCCTGAGTGGTGGCGCTTCATCCATGACAATGGTTTGATTCAGTTTTGTTGGTGGATTTGATGGGTTGGTTGGCTCTCTGTGATGTTGCGAAGTGGAAATCATGGGTCTTTCTGGAGATTTGCTTCAACGTCGCGGGTGTGGAGGTTCTGTGGTATTCCATTGTATGTTTTCTGATGAATATGGTGCTTAACGATGATGGCAGATTCTGGCGGTAATTCCTCACTATTGTTCTGGTATGACAGCTGGTTCGATCTGTGTTAGGGTACGCGGCTCAAGGTGATGTGGCGCGAGGATGTGATGTGGTTACAGTTTTAAATTTGAAATTTCAAAGATGAATTTTGAAGTTTGAATCTGGTATTTTGTGTTGTATGTGTGGTGTGAATGGCATTGTAGGTTCCCACTGATCCAAAAAGTGGTGTTTCAAAATAATAATAAAAAGGATTGAGGCTACTAGATTTAAAAAAAATCAAGAACATGTGAAGATCTTTTCTTATTTGTGTAAATAATTTCACATAATTTTCTCTTTTATACAAGTATCAAATATTTATCACTTTATATTTTATAATTTGAAATACTAGTTAATAGAGGATTATTAGATACTAATAAACGCTAAAAAATCCCTAAAACCCCTAATATACAATAAAAACACTATTGAACCATAATAAATCCTAATAATCACTAAAACCTAACAAAACCGACAAAACACTAAAAAACCCACCAAATAATAGCCTACAAAACCCTACAACCCACTAATAAACCATAACAAACCCTAATAACCCCATAATAAATCGTAACAAACCCTAACAACCCCAAATGAATCGTAACAAATTCTAATAAAGCCAAATAAATCGCAAAAAAATGAAACAAACCATAACAAACCCTTAATAAACTGCAATAAACCCTAACAAATCATAATAAACTATAATAAATCGTAATAAACCCAAATACAGGTTAATAAACTCTACTAATTAAAATAAACCCTAAGAAACCTTAATAAATCCTAAATAACCCTAAAAAAGGTTGATAAACCCTAGAAAAAGCTACTAATGCCTAAAAATCCCAATAAAAACCTAATATACAATAAAAAATTCTAATAAACTGTAAAAAATCCTAAAGAACACTAATAAATCCTAAAGAACCCTCATAAACCCTAAAGAACCGTAACAAACTCTAAAGAACACTAAAACCCCTAAAGAACCCAAAAAATGTTAAAACACATTACATTAACCCCAAAAATTTCTACAATACTCAAACAAACCCTTAAACACACTAAAAACCATAACAACCCCTATCAATCCTAAAAAACAAACAAACCCTTAAAACCCCCAAAAAACCATTGAAAACCCATAAAATACAATAAAACCCATAAACACCTCTTAAAAACCCTTAAAACCCCTAAAAACCACTACAACCCAAAAAAAACCATTAAAACCCAAAAAAGGAAACAAATAGATACATAAACCCAAAAAACAATACATAAACCCTAAAAATGAAACATAAACCCTAAAAATACAACACAAACACAAAAAAAGCAACATAAACCCAAAAAATGCTACATAAACCCAAAAAGCACTACATAAACCCCAGAACCGTAACAAAACCCTAAACAACGCAACATAGACATTAAAAAATGCAACATAAAACCTAAAAACACAACATAAACCATAAAAACATTACATGAACCATAAAAATGAAACATAAACCCTAAAAAATAAAACATAAATGCTACATCACCCCTAAAAATGCTACATAAACCCAGAAAATGCAACATAAACCCTAAAAAATGATTCATAAAACCTAAACCCTAAACACACTACATAAACCCTAAAAAGGTTACATAAACCCTAAAAAATGCTACATAAAACATAAAACCGCTAACTAAACCCTTAATGCGCTACATAAACACTAAAAATGCTACATAAACTCTACCAACACTACACAAACACTAAAAATGCATCAAAAACACTAAATACGCTTCTAAACCCTCTAAAATATTAAACCCTAATAAACCCCTAATAAACTATAATAATCCCTAAAAAGACCTTATAATCCCAAAAACCCTAAGAAAATCTACTCAACCCTAATAAAACCCCCAAAATACCTAACAAACCCTAATAAATGATAATAAAACCTAATAAACACTAAAAACACGATAAAAAAACCTAAACAACGCTAACCAACCCAAATAGTCGCTAATAAGCACTAATAAACCCTAATAAACCCCACACAAACCCTATAAAGCCCTAATAAACCATAAATAATGCGAAATAAACCCTAATCAACCCTAACAAACCTTAACACACCATAGTTACCCCTAATAAAACCCTACATAACCCTAATAAAGAAAAAAATGCTAGTATGCCTTAAAAATCCCTAGAAACCCTGATGAACTCTAATATAACCTAATAAACCTTAAAAATGCTCACAAATAATAAAAAATGATCACAGGCAATATAAACGTGCTATATTACCTAAAAATACCTAAAAATACTATTAAAACCTAATAAAGACAAAAAATGCTAATAAACCTTAAAAATCCCTAAAAATCCAAATAAACCATAATAAACTCTAATATTATCTATGAAACCTGAAAAACGCTCAAAAATAAAAACAAAATGCTCACAAATAATAAAAACATGCAATATTATCTAAAAAGACCTAACAAACACTAATACAACCTAATAAAACAAAAAAAACTAATAAACCCCTAACAAACCCTAATAAACCCTAAAAATCCCTAATAAACCTTAATTAAAACTAATAAACCCTAATAAAACCATAATAAAACCTTAAAAATACCTTCCCAGCCCTAATAAACCTTGACACATCATAAAAAAATCTAATAAAACCCAACTAAACCCCAAAAAACAAAAACACACAAACAAACCATTAAAAAGCACTAGAAACCCTAATAAACCATAATAAATTCAAATATCAGCTAAAAAAACCATTAAACGTGCTCACAAAGACTAAAAACACACAAATGGAACCTAAAAAGTCATAACAACCCCTCATATATATTAACAAAAACTAAAAAAGACTCATATACCCTAATAAAAACACTAACAAACCATAGTAAACCCTAAAAATCCATAACAAACCCTAATAAACACTAGTCCACCCTAATGAACACTAATAAAAACCTAAAGATACCTATAAACCCTAATAAAACCCTAAAAATATCTACTATACCCTAATAAACCTTACACACTATAATAAACCATAATAAACCCCACTAAACTCCAAAAAATGGAAATATGCCATTAAAAAGCCCTAGAACCCCTAATAAAGGATAATAAAACCAAACAAAGCTTAAAAGAACTAATTAACCCAAATAAACACTACTAAACCCTAAAAAACCCTAATACACCCTCTTAAAAATTAATAAACCATAATGAACGATAATAGACGCTAATAAATCATAAACATACACAAATATTCCATAATATACCATAATATACCATAATAAACCCATCTTTATCCTAATAAAACCCTAAAAATACCTAATAATAATAGTAGTAATAAAGCACAAGCATTTTCATGGTTTAAATAATAAATCATAATGCACGTGCATGTGCATTTGCCTACGCATTTGCATGTGAATGATAATAAATAATAAATAATAAATAATAATGCATGTGAATTGATAGTGTATGTGAATGTTCACGCGGATGATAAAAAATAATAAATAATTATGCACATACAAGTGCATGTGCATGAGCATGTGCATGTGTAGGTTAATAAACAATAAATAATAACCAAGTCCACATGAATGTGCATTTTCATGTGAATGGTAATAAATAATAAATAATAACACATGTGATAATAGAATAATGCACATGCATTGTGTGTGCAAGTGAATTAGAATAAATAATAACAACACATGTGATAATAGAATAACGCAAGTGCATTGCATTTTCATGTGCATGATAATAAATAATATATAATAAGGCACGTGCATGTGCATTTACATGTAATGATAATGATAATGACCCATGCACATGCATGGTAATAAATAATAAATAACAACGCACGTGCATGTGAATTTGTATTTGCTGATACAAACAACATCGACAATAAGAATAATAATTATTATTATTATTATAATAATAGAATAACGCAAGTGAATTTCATGTGCACATGCATAGTAGTAAATAATAAATAAATAATATTAAATAAGAATGCACATGCATGTGCATGTGCATTTACATTTGATGATAATATTAATAATACTAATTGTAATAATAATAATAATAATAACAATGCATGCATGAACATGGTAATAAATAATAAATAACAATGCACATGCATGTGCATTTGCATGTGATAATGATAATAATAATGACAATGATAATAATAATAATAATAATAAAATAATAATAGTAATAATAAAATAATAATAATAAAATAATAATAATAATAAAATAATAATACAAGTTCATTTCATATGCACGGTCATGGTAATAAATAAAAAATAATAACGCACATGCATCTACAGTTGCATGTGATGATAGTAATAATAACAACAGTAGTAATATTAATAGTAGTAGTGGTGGTAATAGTAGTAGTACAAATGCATATGATAATAGAATATTATATGTGCATTATGTGTGCATGTGTATGGTAATAAATAATAACTCACGTGCATTGAATTTTCATGTGATGATAAAGATGATAATAATAATAATAATAATATTATTATTATTATTATTATTATTATTAACAATTCATGTGATAATAGAATAATTCATGTTCATTTAATGTGCATGTATGTGCATTTGGATGCTCATTTTCATGTGATGATAATAACAATAACAACAACAACAACAACCACAATAATAATAACAATAATAATAATAACAACACATGTGATAACAAAATAACGTGTGTGCATTGCATGTGCACGTGCATGGTAATAAAAATATAATAATAACGCACGTGCATGTGAATATTTATTTTTATGAGATGATGATAATAATAATAACAATAACATTAATAATAAGTTATAGTTGTTTTGAAAAAACAGCAGACATGACAAAAGTGCTAGAAATGGTGTCTTGAAAAACCTAAAAAATCGTAGAGTCATTTAAAAAGGTATAACTTCTTCTTTTGGTTTCCATTTCCACCCCTTTAATAGTCAAACTAAATCTCATGGAACTATCAATGAAAAAAACAGGTGTCGGAGGCCGAACAGACAAACAAATCAGAAGTTAGGACCGTTTTAAGAAAAATTTGACAGGGATCTGGACACTGAAATGGAGTTTTTGAGGCCTTCTAATGGTTTTTTGGGATTTTAGGGTATGAAAAATGACTTTAAATTTGTTCAAGTAATCATTCTATGTATATCTATTCTGTGCCTTCGATTTGATATGTGGTAGAGCTCAAACAGACAACCAGAGTGAAAGTTATGGCTGTTTGAAGTTGGACTTTTTTTTGAAGTGGTATAACTAATATATCTTCGGTTTCTTGATCATCTCAATGTTTTGATTAGACTTGTTCCTCACTCATCTCACGAGCTTCGATTTTAATAGTCACATCACTCAAATGGACACTCTAAGGAGAAGTTATGCCTATTTTAGTTAGTTGCGGGTTTCTAAGGTTTTTCGGTGCTAGGAGGGTTGCTCAAATTAAAACAACAACAACTTCTGCTACGTGTGTTCATTTTGGCTCTAACACATATGAAATCGAATATTGTGAAAATATACACGCTCTGGTAACCACTATAACCCTTTAGGACATTCTTCGACCCCCCCAAAGACCCAAAATCCCTTTGGATGGTCAAAAAATTGGCTTATGGTGTTCGTTGTGCAATAACTTATTCTATGGGTGTCCGTTTTGCCTCTACCACATATCAAATCGAAGCTTTAGACTAGACCTACATTCCTATAACAACTAAAGAAACATATCACATCCTTGAAGGGCCAAAAAGGTACCTAAACCATCCAAAAGACCTTGACTTCTACTCCGGGAGTTCGTTTTTCCTCAACCATATATCAAATTGAAGCTTTCGACTAGATCTACACATCTGTGACCAATAGGAACACCTTATCACATTATTAAAGACCCAAAAGTTCTTTAAGTCCTCTAAATTATCATAACTTCAAATCTAGGAGTCCGTTTCACCTCTACAACATATCAAATTAAAGATTGCGACTAGCTCTACACATCTGTGACAACCATGAACAACTAAATAACCCTAAAAACCATGAATAACCCCATAAACACTAAAAACCATTAAAAACCACGTAAAACCCTAAAAACCCTAACAAACACTAACAATCCCTAAAAAACCATAACAAACCCTAACATACCCCAAAAAAACCTAAAAAACATAACAAACCCTAAAAACCCTAACAAAATCTCACATGTCCTAACAAACCCCAGGAAGCACTAAGAATCCCTAATAAACAAAAAAACTGAAGAAACCCTAGAAAACCCCTAAGAAACCATAAGAAACACTAACATAACCCTAAAACCCATAAAACCCAAATAAAAATCTAAGCAAACCTAAGAAACACTGACACAAACTTAGAAACCCTAACACACCCTTAGAAACCCTAACACACTCTTAGAAACCCTAGCACACCCTTATAAACCCAATACACCCATAAAAACCCTAACACAACCTTAGAAACCCTTAGAAACCATAGTGGTCCCTTAGAAACCCTAACCCGCCCATAAAAACCCTAACCCACCTCCAGAAACCCTAACACACCCTTAGAAACCCTAAAAAACCATAGACACCCTAAATCACTCTAAGAAGAACTAATAAATCCTAACAAACCCTTATAACCAATAATAAACCATAATAAACACTAATAAACCCTAAATCCCATTACTAGACCCTAATAAATAGTAATGAATCGTAATAAACCCTAAAAACCCAATTAGGCCCCAATAAAAGCTAAAAAATACCTAAAAACCCTAATATACAACAAAAATTCTATTAAACCATTCAAAATGCTAATATTCTCAAAAAATCCCTAACAAACCCGGTAAAACATGACAAAACCCTAAAAAACCATAAAAACCCTAAAAAACCCCTAAATACCCTAAAACCCCTAAAATCCTTAAAAACTCTAAAAAATCCTTAAAATCCCTAAAAACCCTAAACCCCTAAAAACTGAAAAAACTGAAAAACCCCGAAAACAAACCTCAAAACCCTAAAAAACCTCAAAAAAGCCTAAAAAAAGCCTAAAAACCTAAAAACCTCTAAAAACACTAAAAACCCCTAAAAATCCTAAAAATTCCTACCAAAACCCAAACCAACCCAATGGAACCCTTAAAAACATTAAAAACCCCCTAGAAAACCCTAAAAACCTCAAAAGAAACCCTAATACCCCCTAAGGTCCCTAAAAAACCATAAAAACCCTAAAGAACCCTACAGAACCACTAAAGCCACAAACAATTCTACATAAACCCTATCTATTTCTAAAAAAACACAAAAAATGCTTCAAAACCCACAAAACTAAATAAAACCCCAAAAAATGAAAAAATAACCCTAACAAAGGATAAAAACTCCAAACATACCCATAAAACCCAAAAAAACGCATAAAACCCCAAACAACTCAAACAAACCGTAACAAACCCTAAAAACCCTATCAAAACCTAACTAGCCCTAAAAACCACTAATAACTCCTAAGAACCACTAATAAACCCTAATAACCCCTAAAACCTACTATTAAACCCTAAAAACCCTAAAAACACTAATAAATCACAATAACCTATAATAAACCCTAACAAACACTATTAGACGCTAATAAATGCTATGAAATCCTAAAACGCCTAATATACGATAAAAACACTATTAAATCATAATAAACCCTAATAATCAATAAAAACCCTAACAATCCCAACAAAACGGTATAAAAACCTCCAAATAATAGCCTATAAAACCCTACAATACACTAATAAACCCTAAAAACCCCTAATAACCCCAAAATAAATCATAACAAACCCTAATAACCCCAAATAAAATGTATCAAATCCTAATAATGCCAAATAAATTGTAACAAACTGAAACAAACCATAACAAACCCCTAATAAACCGTAATAAACCCTAACAAATCTTAATAAACCCTAATATATCGTAATAAACCCAAATACATGTTACTAAACCCTAATAAATAAAATAAACCCTAATAAATCCTAAATAACACTAAAAAAGTTTGATAAAGCCTAGAAAATACTATTAATGCCTACAAAAGTCCAATAAAACCCTAATATACAATAAAAATGCTAATAAATAGTAAGAAATACTAAAGAATACCAATAAACCCTAAAGAACCCTAATAAACCCTAAAGAACCATATTAAACTCTAAATAACACTAAAAACCTTAAAGAACCCAAAAAAATTCTAAAACACATTATATAAACCCTAAAAACCGCTACAATACCCAAAAAACCCCTAAAACACAATAAAAAACCCTTACATCCCCTATCAATCCCAAAAAAAAACAAATAAACCCCTAACCTCCCCCACCCCAGAAAAGAAACCATTAAAAATCCATCAGATACCATAAAAACCATAAACACCCGTTAACAACCCATAAAACCCTAAAAACTACAAACCATAAACAACCATTAAAACCCCCCAAAAAAGCTTCAAATAGATACAAAACCCCTAAAAATGTTACATAAACCCTTAAAAATGCAACAAAAAACCCTAAAAACACAACATGAACCAAAAAACGCAACACAAACCCAAAAAACGCTACATAAACCAGAAAAGCACTACAAAAACCCAAGAACTATAACATAAACCCTAAAAATGATACATAAACCCAGAAAATGCAACATAAACCCTAAAAAATGTTACATAAAATCTAAACCCTAAAAACACTTCATAAACATTAAAAACATTACATAAACCCTAAAAATGATACATAAAATCTAAAACTGCTAACTAAACCCTAAAATCACTACATAAACACTAAAAATGCTACATAAACTCTATCAACGCTACACAAACCCTAAAAAATGCTACTAAAACCAAAAGGACTCTTTAAAACCCTCAAGAATATTAAACCCTAATACACCCCAAAAAAACCCTAAAAACCCATGAAAAGCCCTAATAAACCATATATGATGCCAAATAAACCCTTCTTAACCCTAACAAAAATTAACACACCATAATAACCCCTAATAAAACCCTAAAAACCCTAATAAAGAAAAAAAATGCTAGTATACCTTAAAAAATCCATAGAAACCCGGACAAACTCTAATATAACCTAATAAACCCTAAAAATGCTCACAATAAAAAAATGATCACAAACAATAAAAACATGCAATATTACCTAAAAAGACCAAAAAACACTAATATAACCTAATAAAGACAAAAATGATAATATACCTTAAAATCCCTAGAAACCCTAATAAACAATAATATATCTAGTATAACCTAAGAAACCCTAAAAACACTCACAAACAAAAACAAAATGCTCACAAACAATAAAAACACGCAATATTATCTAAAAACACCTAACAAACACTAATATAACCTAATAAAACAATAAAACTAATAAACCCCTAACAAACCCAAATAATCCCTAAAAATCCCTAAAATCCCTAATAAACCCTAATAAAAACTAATAAACCCAAATAAAACCCTAAAAATACCTTCTAAACCCTAATAAACCTTGATACAACATAACAAAACCTAATATACCCCAACTAAACCCCAATGAAAAAAATGCAATCAACCCATTAAAAGCCCTAAAAACCTTAGTAAACCATAATAAATTCAAATAAAAGCTAATAACCCATTAAAAATACTCAAAAACACTAAAAACATGCTAATAAAACATAAAAAGTCATTACAATTAAAAAAAACTAAAAAACACTCATATAGCCTAATAGAAACACTATCAAACCCTAGTAAACCCTAAAAATCCCTAACAAACCCTAATAAACCGTACTCAACCCTAATAAACATGAATAAAACCTTAAAGATACTGACACAACCCTAATAAAACCCTAAAAATAACTAATCAACCCTAATAAAACTTAACACACCATAATAAACCATAATAAAGCCCATTAAACCCTTAAAACGCAAATATACCATTAAAAAGCCCTAAAACCCCTAATAAATGCTAATAAAACCTAACAAAGCTTAAAAGCGCTAATAAACCTGAGTAAACACTACTAAACACTAAAATCTCCAATATACCCTCTTAAAAATTAATAAACCATATTGAACCACAATAAACCCTAATAAATCCTAAACATAACCAAATATACCATTATATACCATAATATACCATAATATACCCAAATAAACCCAACTCAATCATAATAAAACCCTAAAAATACCTAATAAACCCTAATAAGCCTTGACACAGCATAATAAACCCAAATAAAATTCTAATAACCCCCACCAAACCCTAAAAAATGCTAATATACCATTAAAAACCCTAAAACCCTAACAAACCATAATATATGTTAATAACACCTAAAAATCCTTAAAATGTTAGTAAATCCTAAAAATACTTCTAATAATAGTAGTAGTAATAACGCACATGCATGTGCATATGCATGTGCAAGGTTTAAATAATAAATCATAATACATGTGCATGTGCATATGCCCGCGCATTTTCATGTGAATGATAATAAATTATAAATTATAAATAATAATGCAAGTGAATTGCATTTGTATGTGCATGTGCATGTGAATGATAATAAATAATAAATAATTACGCACATACAAGTGCACGTGCATGTGCATGTGCATGTGCCTGTGCATGTGCATGTGCATGGTAATAAACAATAAATAATAACCGAGTCCACATGAATGTGAATTTGCATGTGAATGATAATAAATAATAAATAATAACACATGTGATAATAGAATAACGCACATGCATTGCGTGTGCACGTGCATTAGAATAAATAATAACACCTGTGATAATATAATAATGCAAGTGCATTGCAATTGCATGTGCATGATAATAAATAATATATAATAACGCATGTGTATGTGCATTTACATGTATTGATAATGATAATGACGCATGCACGTGCATGGTAATAAATAATAAATAACAACGCACATGCATGTGAATTTGTATTTGATGATACAAACAACAACAACAAGAAGAATAATAATAATAATAAAAAAAATAAAAAAAATAATAATAATAGAATAACGCAAGTGCATTTCATGTGAACGTGCGTAGTAGTAAATAATAAATAAATAATAATAAATAAGATCGCACATGCATATGCATGTGCATTTACATTTGATGATAATATTAATAATACTAATTGCAATAATAATAATAATAATGAATGCACGTGTACAGTAATAAATTATAAATAACAATGCACATGAATGTGCATTTGAATGAGATAATGATTATAATAATGATAATGATAATAAAAATAAAAATAAAAATAATAAAAATTGTGATAATAATAATAATAATAATAAAATAATAATACAAGTGCATTGCATATGCACGTATACTGTAATAAATAATAAATAATAACGCATGTGCATCAACATTTCATCTGATGATATTAATAATAACAGCAGTTTTAATAATAGTAGTAGTAGTGGTGATAATAGTAGTAGTACTAAATCATATGATAATAGAACATTGCATGTGCATTACGTGTGCATGTGTATGGTAATAAATAATAACTCTCGTGTATTGCATTTTCATGTGATGATGATGATGATGATGATGATGATGATAATAATAATATTATTATTATTATTATTAACAACGCATGTGATAATAGAATAATGTATGTTCATTGAATGTGCGTGTATGTGCATTTGCATGTTCATTTTCACGTGATGATAACAACAAAAACAACCACAAGAATAATAATAACAATAATAATAACAACACATGTGATAACAAAAAAATGTGTCTTCATTGCATGTTCACGTTCATGGTAATAAAAATATAATAATAAAGCACATTCATTTGAATGTGCTTTTTTATGAGATGATGATGATAATAGTAATAATAATAATAATAGTAATAATAATAAGTTATTGTTGTTTGAAAAACAGCAGACATGATAAAAGTGCTAGAAATGGTGTCTCGAAAATCCTAACAAATCACATAGTCATTAAAAAGGAATTACTTCTTCTTCTGATGTCCATTTTAAATCCTTGAATAGTCAAACTAAATCTAATGGAATGAACTGTGATAAAAACAGGTGTCAGAGGCCGAACGGACACACAGATCAGAAGTTAGGACCATTTTAAAAAAAAATGACAGGGATCCAGACACAGAAATGGAATTTTGGAGGCCTTATGTAGGATTTTTAGGATTATAGGGTCCAAAATATGATTTGAACTTTTTTCAAGTTAGCATTATAGTTTTATCTCTATGCGGCCTTCGATTTGATATGTGTTAGAGATCAAACAGACAACTAGAGTGAATGTTATGGCCGTTTGAATTTGGACTTTTTTTGGAGTCATATAACTAATATATCATTTGTTTCATTTATCTTCTCACGGTTTCAATTAGACATGGTCCTCACTCATCTCACAGGCTTCGATTTTACTAGTCATAGTGCTCAAACGGACACCCGAAGAAGAAGTTATGCATATTTTAGTGAGTTGCTGGTTTCTTAGGTTTTTAGGCGCTAGGAGGGTTGTTCAATTGAAATCAACAATAAATTCTGATATGTGTGTTCATTTTGGCTCTATCACATATAAAATCTAAGATTGTGAAAGGATACACACTCTGGTAACCATAGGAACCCTTTCTGTCATTCTTCAACCCCCAAATGTTCCCAAAATCCCTTTGGATGGTCAAAAGATTGGCTTCTGGTGTCTGTTTTCAATAACTTCTACTATGAGTGTCCATTTTGCCTCTACCACATATCAAATCGATGCTTGAGACTAGACATACACTCCTATAAACACTGAAGCACCTTCTCACATCCTTGAAGTCCCAAAAAGGTACTTAAACCCTCAAAAGACCATAACTTCTACTCCGGGAATCCGTTTGGCCTATACAATATATCAAATTAAATCTTTCGACTAGATCTACACATATGTGACTAATAGGAACACCTTATCACATTCTTAAAGACACAAATGGGTCTTAAGTCCACCAAATGACCATAACTTCTACTCTGTTTCACCTCTACCACATACAAATTAATGCTTGTGACTAGCTCTACACATCTATGACAACCATGAACAAATAAATAACCCTAAAAACCCATGAATAACCGCATAAACACTAAAAAACATTAAAACCCACGCAAAAACCTAACAAACCGTAACAAACCCTAAAAAACCCTAACAAATGCTAACAAACCCAAACAAACCCAAACAAACCCCAAAAAACCTAAAAATCATAACAAACCCTAAAAAACCCTAACAAACCCTAACAAGCCCTAACAAAACCCAAGAATCACTAAGAAATCCCAATAAACACAAAAAACCGAAGAAATCATAAGAAACCCTAACATAAACCTAAAACCCTAAAAACCCTAACAAAACCCCAAGCAAACCTAAGAAACACTAACACAACCTTTGAAACCCTAACACACCCTTAGAAACCTTAACACACCCTTAGAAACCCTAATACACCCTTAGAAACCCTATCACACCCTTAGAAACCCCAACACACCCAAAGAAACCCTAAAACAACCTTAGAAACCCTTAGAAACCATAGAACACACTTAGAAACCCTAACCCGCCCATAAAAACCATAACCCACACATAGAAACCCTAAAACACCCTTAGAAACCCTAACAAACCCTGAGACTACCTAAATCACTCAAATGAGAACTACTAAATCCTAACAAACCCTACCAACCAATAATAAACCATAATAAACCCTAATAAACCCTAAAGCCCACTACTAAACCCTAATAAACACTAATAAATCGTAATAGACCCTAAAAACCCTATTTGACCCCAATAAAAGCTACAAAATACTTAAAAACCCAAATATACAAAAAAACGCTAATAAACCATTCAAAATGCTAATATTCACAAAAAACCCTAACAAACCCAGGAAAACCTGAGAAAACCCTAAAAAACCATTAAAACCCAAAAAAACCCTAAAACCCCTAAAAACACTAAAAACCCAAAAAACCCTAAAAAATCCTTAAAAACCCTAAAAACCCTCAAACCCCTAAAAAACAGAAAAAACCGAAAAAACCCGAAAACAAACCTAAAAGCCTAAAAAACCTCAAAAAAACCCCAAAAAACCTTAAAACACCTAAAAACCCACTAAAAATGCTAAAACCCCTAAAAACACTAAAAATGCCTAACAAATGATAGTAAACCCTAAAAATACATCTAATAATAGTAGTAGTAATAACACACGTGCATGTTCATATGCATGTGCATGGTTTAAATAATAAATCATAACGCACGTTCATGTGCATATGCATGCACTTTTATATGTGAATAAATAATAAATTATAAATAATAACGCATTTGAATTTCATGTGTATTTCCATGTTCATGAGAATGATAATAAATAATAAATAATAATGCACATCCAGGTGCATGTGCATGTGCATGGTAACAAATAATAAATAATAACATAGTCCACATGAATATGCATTTTCATGTGAATGATAATAAATAATAAATAATAACACATGTTATAATAGAATAATGCAAGTGCATTGCATGTGCATGTGCATGAGAATAAATAATAATAACACATGTGATAATAGAATAAGGCAAGTGCATTGCATTTTCATGTGTATGGTAATAAATAATATATAATAACACACGTGTATGTGCATTTACATGTAATGAAAATGATAATGACGCATGCACGTGCATAGTAATAAATAATAAATAACAATGCATGTGCATGTGCATTTGTATTTGATGATACAAACAACAACAACAACAACAAAAACAACAATAATAATAGAACAACGCAAGTGCATTTCATGTTCACGTGCATAGTTGTAAATAATAAATAAATAATAGTTAATAAGAACCACATGCATGTGCATGTGCATTTACATTTGATAATAATAATAATAATACTAATTGTAATAATAATAATAATAATAATAATACATGCACGTGCATAGAAATAAATAATAAATAACAATGCACATGCATGTGGATTTTCATGTGATAATGATAATAATAATGATAATGATAATAGTAATAATAATAATAATAATAACTGTGATAATAATAATAATAATAATAAAAGAATAATACAAGTGCATTGCATATGAATGTGCATGGAAATAAATAATAAATAATAACGCACGTGCATCTGCATTTTCATGTGATGATAATAATAATAACAGCAGTAGTTGTAGTAGTGATAATAGTAGTGGTACCAATGCATGTGATAATATAATATTGCATGTGCATTACGTGTGCACGTGCATGGTAATAAATAATAACGCGCGTGCATTGCATTTTCATGTGATGATGATGACAATGATAATAATAATAATAATATTATTATTATTATTATTATTATTATTATTTACAACACATGTGATGATAGAATAACATACGTGCATTTAATGTGCATGTTTATGAATTTTCATGTGCATTTGCATGTGATGATAAAAACGACAACAACAACAACACCAACAACAACAATAATAATAACCACAGTAATAATGATAACAATTACAATAACAACGTATGTGATAATAAAATAATGTGTGTGCATTTCATGTGCACGTCCATGGTAAAAATAATAATGCACGTGCACATGCACGTGCATGTGCATGAGATGATAATAATAATAATAATAATAATAATAATAATAATAACAACAACAACGCATGTGATAATAGAATAACGTACGTGAATTTCATGTGCAGTGCATGATAATAAATAATAACGCATAGCGCACATGATGATAATAATAACAATAACAGTAATATTTATAATAATAGCGCATGTGATAATAGAATAAGGCACATGTATTTAATGTGCGCGCGTATGGTAATAAATAATAATGCACGTGCATTTTCGTTTTCATTTGATGATAATAACAATAATAACAATAATAGTAATAATAACAATGACAATAAAAATGCATTGATAATATAATAATGTAGGTGCATTGCATGTGCGCGTGCATGGTAATGAATAATAACGGACGTGCATCTACATTTGCATGTGATGATAATAATAATAATAATTGTAATAATAATAATAATATCAACAACAAAAACATATGCACATGTGTAGAAATAAATAATATATAATAAACAATAAATAATAAATAATAATGGATGTGCATCTGCATTTACATGTGACGATAATAATAATAATAATAGTCATAACAATAATGATAATTATAATAATAATAATGATAATAATGATAATGATAATAATGATAATAATAACATGTGTGACAATAGAATAACACACGTCCTAACAAACCCAAACAAAACCTAACAAACCATAATAACCACTAATAACCCCTAAGAACCACTAATAAACCCAAATAACACATGAAACCCACTATTATACCCTAAAACCCTAATAAACACTAATAAATCATAATAACCTGTAATAAACCCTAAAAACCTTATTAGACTCTAATAAATGCTACAAAAGCCCTAAAACCCCTAATATAAAATAAAAACACTATTGAACCATAATAAATCCTAATAATCACTAAAAACCTAACAAACCTGACAAAACACTACAAAACCCGCCAAATAATATCCTACAAAACCCTACAACCCTCTAATAAACACTAACAAACCCTAATAACCCCATAATAAATCGTAACAAACCCTAACAACCCCAAATAAATCGCAACAAATTCTTATAACGCCAAATAAATCACAACAAACTGAAACAAACCATTACAAACCCCTAATAAACCGCAATAAACCCTAACAAATCATAATAAACCATAATAAATCGTAATAAACCCAAATACAGGTTAATAAACCCTACTAAGTAAAATAAACCCTAAGAAACCCCAATAAATCCTAAATAACCCTAAAAAGGTTGATAAACCCATGAAAAATCTACAAATGCCTAAAAAGCCCAATAAAAACCTAATATACAATAAAAAACGCTAATAAACGGTAAAAAATCCTAAAGAAAACTAATAAACCCTACACAACCCTCATAAACCCTAAAGAAATGTAACAAACTCTAAAGAACACTAAAACCCCTAAAGAACCCAAAAAAATGCTAAAACACATTACATAAACCCCAAAAATTAATATAATACTCAAACGAACCCTAAAACACACTAAAAACCATAACAACCCCTATCAATCCCGAAAAAACAAACAAATGCTTAAAAACCCCCAAAAAACCAATGAAAACCCATCAAATACCATAAAACCCATAAACACCTCTTAACAACCCTTGAAACCCCTAAAAACCACTACAACCCATAAACAACAATTAAAACCCAAAAAAGGAAACAAATAGATACATAAACCCAAAAAATATTACATAACCCCCAAAAATTCAACATAAACCCTAAAACCGCAACATAAACCCAAAAAAAGCAACATAAACCTAAAAAACACTACATAAACCCAAAAAGCACTACATAAATCCTAGAACCGTAACATAAACCATAAACAACGCAACATAAACATTAAAAAAATCTATATAAAACCAAAAAACAAAACATAAACCCTAAAAACACTACATGAACCATAAAAATGTTACATAAACCCTAAAAAATAAAACATAAATGCTACATCACCCCTATAAACACTACATAAGCCCAGAAAATGCAACATAAACCCTAAAAAATGCTACATAAAACCTAAACCCTAAACACACTACATAAACCCTATAAAGGTTACATAAACCCTAAAAAATGCTACATAAAACCTAAAACCACTAATTAAACCCTAAAAGGGCTACATAAACACTAAAAATGCTACATAAACGCAACCAACACTACACAAACACTAAAAAATGCAACAAAAACACTAAAGACGCTTCAAAACCCTCAAAAATATTAAACCCTAATATACCATAATATACAAAATTAAACCCTAATAAACCCCTAATAAAATCTAATAATCCCTAAAAACACCTTATAATCCCAAAAACCCTAATAAACTCTACTCAACCCTAATAAAACCCCAAAAATACCTAACAAACCCTATTAAATGATAATAAAACCTAATAAACACTAAAAACCTGATAAAAAACCTAAACAACCCTAACCAACCCAAATAGTCATTAATTAGCACTAATAAACCCCAGACAAACCTTTAAAAGCTCTAATAAATCATAAATAAATCTAAATAAACCCTACTCAACCCTAAAAAACCTTAACACACCATAGAAACCCATAATAAAACCATACATAACCCTAATAATAAAAAAATTCTCGTATACCATAAAAATCCCTAGAAACCCTGATAAACTCTAATATAACCTAATAAACCTTAAAAATGATCACAAATAATAAAAAACGATCAGAGATAATAAAAACACGCTATATTACCTAAGAAGGCCTAAAAACACTATTAAAACCTAATAATGACAAAAAATGCTAATAAACCATAAAAATCCCTAAAAACTCTAATAAACCATAATAAACTCTAATATTACCTAAGAAACCCAAAAAATGATCAAAAACAAAAACAAAATGCTCACAAACAATACAAACATGCAATATTATCTAAAAAGACCTAACAAACACTAATACAACCAAATAAAATAGAAAAACTAATAAACCCCTAACAAACCCAAATAAACCCTAAAATCCCTAATAAACCCTAATAAAAACTAATAAACCCTAATAAAACCATAATAAAACCCTAAAAAATACCTTCCCAGCCCTAATAAACCTTGAAACACCATAAAAAACTTAAGAAAACCCAACTAAACCCAAAAAAACAAAAAAAAATGCAAACAAACCATTAAAAAGCACTAGAAACCCTAATAAACCATAATAAATTCAAATATCAGCTAACAAAACCATTAAAAATGCTCAAAAACACTAAAAACACACAAATAGAACATAAAAAGTCATAACAACCCCACATATATATTAACAAAAACTAAAAAAGACTCATATACCCTAATAAAAACACTAACAAACCCTAGTAAACCCTAAAAATTTGTAACAACCCTTAATAAACACTACTCCACCATAATAAACCCTAATAAAATCCTAAAGATACCTATAAACCCTAATAAAACCCTAAAAATAGCTACTCTGCCCTATTAAACCTTACACACTATAATAAACCATAATAAACCCCACTAAACTCTTAAAAACGGAAATATACCATTAAAAAGCCATAAAACAACTAATAAATGATAATAAAACAAAACAAAGCTTAAAATCAATAATTAACCCAAATAAACACTACTAAACCCTATAAAACACTAATACACCCTCTTAAAAATTAATAAACCATAATGAACGATAATAAACGCTAATAAATCCTAAACATACACAAATATACACAAATATACCATTATATACCATAATAAACCCAACTCAATCCTAATAAAACCCTAAAAATACCTAATATACCCTAATAAACCTTAACACACCATAATAAACCCCAATAAAATCCTAATAACCCACACCAAACCCTAAAAAATGCTAATATACCATTAAAAACACTAAAACCCCAAAAAACCATAATAAATGTTAATAAAACCAAAAAATTCTAAAAAAATGTTAGTAAAACCTAATAATACCTCTAATAATAATAGTATTAATAATGCACGTGCACATTAATGTGCATGTTCATAGTCTAAATAATAAATCATAATGCACGTGCATGTTCATATGCCTGCGAATTTGCATGTTAATGAATATAAATTATAAATTATAAATAATAATGCATGTGAATTACAAGTGTATGTTCTTGTTCATGTGAATGATAATAAATAATAAATAATAACGCACATCTATGTGCATGTGCATGTGCATGTGCATGTTCATGGTAATAAACAATAAATAATAACCAAGTCCACCTGAATGTGCATTTTCTTGTGAATTATAATAAATAATAAATAATAACACATGTGATAATAGAATAATGTGCATGCATTTCCTGTGCACATGCATGAGAATAAATAATAATAACACATGTGATAATAGAATAACGCAAGTGCATTGCATTTTCATGTGCATGATAATAAATAATATATAATAACGCACGCGCATGTGCATGTGCATTTACATGTAATGATAATGATAATGACTCATGCACGTGCATGGTAATAAATAATAAATGACAACGCACGTTCATGTGCATTTGTATTTGATGATACAAAATAATAATAATAATAATAATAATAATAATAATAATAATAATAATAATAATAATAACAATAATAGTAATAGAATAACGCAAGTGCATTTCATGTGAGTGTGCATAGTAGTAAATAATAAATAAATAATAATAAATAAAAAAGCACATGCATGTGCATGTACATCTACATTTGATGATAATATTAATATTAATACTTGTAATAATAATAATAATAACGCATGCACGTGCATGGTAATAAATAATAAATAACAACGCACATGCATGTGCATTTTCATGTGATAATGTTAATAATAATGATAATGATAATGATAATAATAATAACAATAATAATTGTGATGATGATAATAATAATAAAAGAATAATACAAGTGCATTTCATATGCACGTGTGTGGTAATAAATAATAAATAATAATGCATGTGCATCTACATTTTCATGTGATGATAGTAATAATAACAGAATTAGTAATAATAGTAGTAGTAGTGGTGATAATAGTAGTAGAACCAATGCATGTGATAATAGAATGTTGCATGTGCATTACGTGTGCACGTGCATGGTAATAAATAATAATGCCCGTGCATTGCATTTGCATGTGATGATGATGATAATAATAATATTATTATTATTAATTACAACGCATGTGATAATAGAATAATGCACGTGCATTGAATGTGTGTGTTTGTTCATTCGCATGTGCATTTTCATGTGATGATAATAACAATAACAACAACAACAATAACAACAACCACCACAATAATAATAATAATAACAATAATAATAACAACACATGTGATAATAAAATAACGTGTGTGTGTTGCATGTGCACGTGCATGGTAATAAAAATATAATAATAACACGTGTGTATGTGAATGTTCATTTGGATGAGATGATGATAATAATAATAATAATAACAATAATAAAAAGTTATTTTTGTTTGAAAATACATCAGACATGACAAAAATTCTTTAAATGGGGTCTTGAAAAACCTATCAAATATCTGATTCATTGAAAATAGCATAACCTCTTCTTCGGGTTTCCATTTCCGCTCCTTGAATAGTCAAACTGAATCTCATGGAACGAACTACGATAAAAATAGGTGCCAGGGGCCGAACATACACACAGATCAGAAGTTATGACCATTTTTAGAAAAACTTTATAGGGATCTGTACATGGAAATGGAGTTTTGGAGGCCCTCTGATGGGTTTCAGGGATTTTAGTGTCTCAAACAAGATTTGACCTATGTTCAAGTCATCCTTCTACGTAGATCTCTTCACTGCTTTTTATTTGATATGTGGTAGAGCTCAAATGAATAATCGGAGTGAAAGTTATGGCCGTTTGAAGTTGGACATTTTTTGGAGTGGCATAACAAATATATACTATATTTCCTTCATCTTCTCATATTTTCAACTAAACTTGGTCCTCACTCATCTCACGAGCTTCGATTCTTCTGGTCACAATGCTCAAACGGACACCCAAATGAGAAGTTATGCCTATTTTAGTGAGTTGTGGGTTTCCTAGGTTTTTAGGCGCTAGGAGAGTTGCTCAATTTAAAACGACAATAACTTCTTCTACGTGTATTCATTCTGGCTCTACCACATATCAAATCTAAGATTGTGAAATGAAACACACTATGGAAACCAATGGAACCCTTTCTAACATTCTTCAACCGCCAAAAAGAAAAAAAATCCCATCGATGGTCAAAAGATTGCCTTCTGGTTTCGATTTTGCAATAACTTCTTCTATGGGTGTTGTTTTTCCTCTACCACATATCAAATCGAATCTTGCTACTAGACCTACACTCCTATAACCACTAAAGCACCTTCTCACATCCTTGAAGGCACAAAAGGTACTTAAACCCTCCAAAAGACCATAACTTCTACTCCGGGAGTCCGTTTTGCCTCTACCATATATCAAATCGAATCTTTCGACTAGATCTACACATCTGTGACCAATAGGAACACCTTATCACGTTCTTAATGTCCCAAAAGGTGATTGAGTCCTCTGAATGACCATATCTTCGGCTATGGGTGTTTGTTTCACCTCAACCACATATCAAATTGAAGTTTGTGACTAGCTCTACACATCTGTGAAAACCATGAGCATATAAAGAACCCTAAGAAACCATGAATAACCCCATAAACACCAAAACCCATTAAAACCCATGCAAAACCCTAACAAACACTAAAAAACCGTAACAAACCCTAACAAACCCTAACACACCCCACAAAACCCTAAAAACAGAACAAACCCTAACAAACACTAACAAACCCTAACAAGCCCTAAAAACCCTAAGAAGCACTAAGAAACCCTAATAAACCCAAAAACCCCTGAAGAAACCCTATAAAGCCCATATGAAGCCATAAGAAACCCTAAAACCCCTAAAAACCATAACAAAACACTAAGAAATCCAAAGAAACACTATCACCCCCTTAGAAACCCTAACACACCCTTAGAAACTCTAACACACCCATAGAAACCCTAGCACACCCATATAAACCCCAAAACACCCATAGAAACCCTAACACAACCTTAGAAACCCATAGAAACAATGGCACACCCTTAGAAACCCTAACCCACCCATAAAAACCCTAAACCACCCTTAGACACCCTAACACACCCATTGAAACCCTAACAAACCCTCACACAACCTAAATCACTCTAATAAGCACTAATAAAACCTAACAAACCCTACCAACCAACAATAAACCATAATAAACCCTAATAAACCCTAAAGCCCACTACTAAACCCTAATAAAGACTAATAAATCATAATAAACCCTAAAAACCCTATTAGACCCCAATAAAAGCTAAAAAATACCTAAAAACCCAAATATACAACAAAAATTCTATTAAACCATTCAAAATGCTAATATTCAAAAAAAAATTAACGAAGCTGAAAAATCCCGACAAAACCCTAAAAAAACCCTAAAACCCCAAAAAACCTATAAAACCCTAAAAACCCTAAAACCCTACAGAAATCCTAACAACCCTAAAAAACCTTAAAAAACCCTAAAACCCCTAAAAACACGAAAAAACCAAAAAAACCAAAAAAAATATGAAAACAAACCTACAAACCCTCAAAAAACCTCAAAAAACTTCAAAAAACACTAAAAACCCGAAAAACTCCTAAAAACGCTAAAAACCCCTAAAAGCCTAAAAATGCCTAACAAAACCCTAACCAACCCTATGAAACCCTTAAAAACCCTATAAAACCCTAGAAAACACTAAATACCTCAAAAGAAACCCTAATACAGCATAAAGAACCCTAAAGAACCCTAAAAAATCCCTAAAGAACCACTAAATCCACTAACAACGCTATATAAACAATAACAATTGTTACAAAAAACAGAAAAATGCTTCAAAACCCACAAAATGTAACATAACCCCAAAAATGCTAAAATAACCCTAACAAAGCATAAAAAATCCACACACAACCATAAAACCCAAATAAACATAAAACCCCAAACAACTCAAACAAACCGTAACAAACCCTAAAAACACAAACAAAACAAAACAAATCCTAACAACCATTAATAACCACTAAGAACCAATAATAAACCCTAATAACCCCTAAAACCCTCTATTAAACCATAAAACCCTAATAAACACTAATAAATCGTAATAGCCTGTAATAAACCCTAACAAACTCTATTAGTAAAACGACCCATACTTTACATACATGGTTATTACTTCAGAATTGAAGCATACTTATTACCACATATAACAAAACCATGATATGACCATATAGGTATAGTGTCTTTAGATACTAGGAAACATAAACATCTGGTTCATAAATCATCTACATTGTCTCCCTTTTATTTCATTATATCTGGAGTCCCTTTTGGAATATCCTACTTAATACCCTTCTTCCTGACCTGGGGAAAAGGAAACATACAAAAGGGTGATCTCAAATACTCAATAAGGGTAAAAAAAATAAATATCAATCAAATCATATTCATAAGAACATAATATTTTAAAAATATTAACCTGAAAAAGAGATCATAATATCATAACATGGGATAAATCATAGTAGTGAAATGTAATCCCAATAATCATAACATAAAACATGATACTTTGTGGCATATACACATAATCATAGAAAATCATTTCATATTAGTCAAGGCTCATTTCCAAGACCATCATAGCGGACAAAGTCCATTACTGAACTGAGGTCACTCCTCGTTCTAGTCCCACATCACTGAACCATATTAACTTGTTGTTCCAACCATGTCTATCTCATGAGATATAAACCTTTACACAATTCATTGGAGGGAGATATAGATCCCACCCATCTCATAATGAAACCATTATTATGTGTGCCACAACATTAATAAATCATAGCATAACCCATGTAATAAAAATGGAATTCTTAAACATCATGCCATCATAACATAATCCGTATAAGATAAAAGGACATCCTAAAACTAATTCCATCATAAAATAATCAAATCAATGTAAAAACATGGATAGAAACAAAACCCTATATTTTCTTAGATGGAAAATAATTTTTAAAAAATACTTGAACTCCATTCTTGAGGAAAATATCCTTTCTACTTCAAAAAAAAACATTTTTCCTTTCTTAACATGTCATAGAATTTTAAACTAAAAGAAGTTGATTAAAAATATACTTGAAAATTTGTAAATTAAGCTTCATGGAAATAATGTTCTATGAAATCATAAAAATCCATTCATGTCGTATAAGTTAAAAAACATTCTTCTCATACTTTGGCCGAAAAAGTCAAAAAGTATCTCGTACTGAAAACGAAAAAAGATTACTTTCATATCATTTATTAAAAATTTACCAATAGGTAAAATTGGATTTAAACAATTTTAGGAGGATAGAAATAATATTAAATATTGAGTAAACAAGGATGTGGATGATAAATATGCCTTAGTAATTTCTGAAGTATAAACAATCTCAAATAAAAATGAGATTGTGATATTTTTCCCTTACCTTAGGTCCGATATGATTTGTATGTGTCTGAACCTCCTGTATAATGATTAAAATAATGTCATTAACTTATTAAATAACCATATTCATTGTTATTATATCATATACGGTCATATTCTAATATTCTTATTAGTAATATTTCATTACAACTTGTTATTCGGGTGTTCATTGCTTTATGTTCTTTTGCATGTTTTGTCGAATAAGTTCTTATTCTTCTTTTAAGGTTATAGATAACTCATTTATAGAATGGTATTAGTGTAATATATATCATATTTATTCATTAAATTCATTTATATAATCATTATTCAATGAAGATCATGTAGAACGAGTCGCATCACATCGTGGAGACGGTAGGTCGTACGTACGCCCGAGTGATAATATCATTCCCATGATCGTGGAGTTGTATTGAAGTGTATGTATACTATTTAAGAATAAATATCAATTTACAATAATCATATATAGTTATTCTTTACACCTTTATACCCATCCAAGTAAGGTGGTGGTGGAAAACGGATTACACCACGACATGGAGACGGTATTATGTACGTACGCACGCGCTGTGATTTCATTTTCCGTAGGATGGTTAGAAGGTGAAATATGGTTGTTTCATATTTATAATAACATATAAATATATTATTTATACTTATGTTATTACTTTATAATGAAACAACTAAAGAAAAGTAAGTAGAAGAAGAAATAAATTTGAAAGAATCGGTAACAGATATTACCTCTTCTTCGACACGCCTTTTGGAATCCTCCTCACAGGGCATTAATGTTGGTCTATGAAGAATACCATGACCTCTATAATATTACTAGGGAAGTTTAGAAGAGTAATGGGTTGGGTTTGGCCGAGATTTAAGGCTCAAAGTTGTATAATTATGAGAGGAAGGAGGTGACCTTTTATAAGGGAGGAGAGGGGCACCTTTGGAAAGTGTGAAAATATTATTTTATTATAAACGTATCATCGGTTTCAAAAGGCACAAAAATCATTAAAGATGAAGATAAGATGACTCATGGTCGAAATAAAATCATCCAATTATTATTGGAAATGTTTTTGATAATATTTTAATCATTATAATCTTATTTATTTAAATCATTTATTAATGAGGTAAATACTGCATCATAATTGTGTCATAAATATTTTAATTTATTTGATGTTTAAAAATTATAAAAAAATAACCAACATGTAGGAAATAATTTTATCTTTCCAATGAATATTTATAGTCGAAAGGATAACTTATATAACCCCTTATAAAAATTAATTACTAAAAGCTTTTTGTTAATGACAATTTTGTCTTTACATTAAATTAATTAATCCAAATTGTCATTATCACTACCAAGTGTCTCAATGGGATCCCAAAATCGACACAAGGATGCCCATGGTCGGCCACTACTCATAAAATAGGGTTAGGACAAGTGTTAATGTAATTTTGAATTATTATAATATTCTTTAAAAGTTGAATTACCCTATTTACCTTTAACCGCAGTAAATAAAAGTCAAAAGTTACTATTCACCAAAAATTATGTTAATCTTATTGAACCACATTTTACTTCTTGATAACAACCATGTATGTCAGATTTTTTAAATTCAATTCAAAGAAGTGGTAAAATTTCATTTAAATGCAAAAGTCAGTTTTTTAACTACCACTAAGTGGTTTAACTATTCATCAAAAATTGAAGTTTTTCAGAAATATACCAAAAAATCATCCTGAGCTATATTTGATATTCCTAATTCAAAAATGATTTCTATTTTTCAAAATTCAAAACATAGAATTGGAATTAATTAATTTTTAAAGTAATTCCTGTTATCAAAACAAATAGCGTGTTTTTAAGAAACAATAACTATCAAAAGATCGACACTTGTTTATGTCCAATTTCAAAGTGAAATTAAATCCAATGAACAACATTGGATTAGATTTTAAAAATATATTCTAATTAAACTTTAAAACAAATTATAATTTTAATCAAACCATATAAATTATTGCGATGAAAAAAGTTGTTTTTAGTTAAAATATAGCGTGTTTTTACTATTCATTAAAATGTGAAAGTTATCAGAATAATATGAAAAAATTATCCAAGTTAAATTTTTATATCATGATTCCAAGCAAGGATTTTATTTTATCAAATTGAACTTATAAACATGTCAAAAACTAGATTTAAAATGAGTGTGCCATCAAAAGGCGGCAAAATTGCATTTTTTGAAAAATACTTATTTTCCCGAAAAATTTATTTTGTTCTCATACCATGTTCTATAAAATGTGTAAGATGGATAAAAATGTTATAAAATACAAAATTTAGTTAATAATATTCATAACTGGTAGTCCAAAATAATATTATAACAATATATCGTTGTTTAGTGAAACCCGGTAATGCGTACTACACACGCTATCGAGGAAGGTCGCGATTGTGTGTAACGCAAGCCAATCTAGTGTTGTGTGAAGTGAAATATTTCTTTGATGTTGCGTATAACATAATAAAAATGTATTTCTCATAAAATATCAGGGTGTTACATTCTTCCCCCATTAAAATGAATTTCTCCCTTGAAATTCGTCACTTCGTAACAAACAGATGAGGATACCTGTCCCTCATCATATCATCAAGCTCCCATGTAGCATCTTTTAATTGGTGGTTCCTCCATAAAACATTCAACAAGTGAGTGGTCTTGTTTCGTAGAAATTTTTCGCTACGATCCAAAATTTCTATCGGCTGTTCTTAATAAGATATTTCTCCAGTAGTACAACTTCGGAGCTTAGAACATGTGAAGGATCGGGTATGTAGTTTCTCAGGAGAGATACATGGAACACATTGTGAACGTGAGAGAGATTCGGTGGAAGCGCCAATCGGTAAGCTACCTACCCAACATGATCCAGTATTTCAAAAGGACCGATATACCTAGGGCTCAACTTTCCCTTCTTTCCAAATCTCATTACTCTCTTCCAATGAGATATTCATAAGAACACTTTATCACCCACTTCAAACTCTAGGTATTTTCTTTGGTTCTCAGTGTAACGTTTTTGTCGACTCTGAGATGATATTATGTGTGGTCGAATAGATCGGACATTTTCTGCCATCTCATCAACAAGATTAGGTCCTAATAGATTTCTTTCCCCAACTTCATCCCAACAAGTTGGAGTCCTGCATTTATTTTCATATATAACTTCATAAGGTGCCATCTGAATACTGGAGTGAAATCTATTATTATAAGAAAATTCCACCAAAAGTAGGTGTTGTTCCCAACCACATTTTAAATCCATAGAGCAAGCTCTTAACATATCTTCTAGAGTTTGAATTGATCTGTTAGATTGGCCATCTATCTAAGGATGATAAGCAGTGCTGAAACTCAACTCTGTATCTAAATTATGCTGAAGACTTCGCCAAAACTTCGAGATAAACCTCAGATCCCAATCAGATATAATGGAAAGTGGTACTCCATGCAATCTTATCACTTCCTTCAAATATATCCTGGTAAGCTGATCTAGAGAGAAATCTTCTCTAATAACAATGAAGTGTGCCGACTTTGTAAGATGATCAACTATAACCCAGGCAACATTATTGCCTTGGGATGTTTTAGGAATTCCAGTGACAACGTCCATGGTGATGTTATCCCATTTCCATTCTGGTATGGGTAATGGTTGTAACATCCCATTATACATCTATCTCTCAGCTTTAACTTTCTGACAAACCAAGCATCGAGATACATATTCAACAACATCTCTTTTAATTCCATCCCACCAGAAGTACTCTTTCCGGTCCCTATATATCTTCGTGCTTCCAGGAGGAATAGAGAATGAAGAACTATGAGCCTCATCCAGTAGGTCCTTCTTTAATTCTGGGATGGGAGGAACACAAACCCAATTTCTAAACCTTATAATTTCATCACAATCAATGTGAAATTCAAGAACATTTCTCACCTTCTTTTGTAACTCTACATCTTCTTTCTCTGCCTCTTTAATTTTCATACGTATATATGGTTGAACATTCATTTGAGAAAGATAAGATTTTTCCCCTTCCATTATAATTCCAAGATACATCCTTTGTAAATCCATAAATATTGGATCTTTTGTGGTCCTCATCATGGATAAACAAGCATGGTCTTGTCGGGTTAATTCATCTTCCACCTTGTTTGCTTTCCCAGGGTGATAATGAATTGAGCAGTCGTAGTCCTTAATCAACTCCAACCATCTTCTTTGGCACATATTCAGATCCTTTTGTGTGAAAATATACATTAAACTTTTATGATCAGTATAAATATCACACCATTCACTATAAAGATAATGCCACCATATTTTTAATGCAAAGATTACCACAGCTAACTCCAAATCATGAGTTGGGTAATTTTTCTCATGGATTTTCAACTGTCGTGAGGCATATGCTATCACCATATAATTTTTCATGAGAACACACCCCAATACCTTCTTGGATACATCACTGTAGATCAAAAACCATTCTCCAATATACGGCAGTGTGGGCACAGGTGCACTGGATATCCTTAGTTTTAACTATTTGAAATTCTCTTCACACTCCTCCGTCAAAATGAACTTTACTCCTTTTTGAGTCAACCTAGTGATTGGATTAGATAACATTGAAAAATATTTCACAAAAAGTCGATAATATCTAGCCAGACCAATAAAACATCGGATCTCAGTTACTGTTGTTGGTCTCAACCATCTTTTGTAACCTCTGTTTTTTCTGGATCCACAGATATCCCCTCTTTTGAGATTATGTGACCCAAAAATGAAACTTTTTTAAGCCAAAATTCACACTTGTTAAATTTGGCATAAACATCCTCCTTTCTTAGGCTCATTAATAAAATTCTCAAGTGATCTTCGTGTTCATCCTTGCTCTTTGAATAGATAAGAATATCGTCTATAAAGACTATCACAAACTGATCAAGATAGTTTATAAAGACTCTATTCATCAGATCCATGAAGATAACATGGGCATTAGTAAGACCAAATGGAATCTTTATAAATTCATAGTGTCCATACCTTGTATGGAAATCCATCTTTGGTATATCCTCCTTTTTGACACTTAATTAATGATACCCTGAATGAAGATCAATCTTGGAAAAGTATTGAGGTCCGTGTAGTTGGTCAAATAAGTCATCAATGCATGGGAGAGGATATTTGTTCTTGATAGTGATCTTGTTAAGTTCTCGATAATCAATGAAAAGTCTCATTGATCCATCTTTCTTCATAAAAAAAATAATAGGTTCTCCCTCAGGTGATGCACTAGGGCGTATGAATCCCTTATTAAGATTCTCTAGGATTTGCTTCTTCAATTCCTGTAACTCAATTGGGGCTATTATATAAGGTGTCTTTGAAATATTTATAGCAGCCGATATGAGTTCTATTGAAAACTCAACTTCACGAATTGATGGAAGACCTAGAAATTATTCCAGAAAGACATTAGAAAACTCTTGTACAATGGGTGTATTCATAATGGTGAGTTTCTCACCAACCATTTGAGATAAATAACCTTCATTTATTAGAATCAAGACCCATAAGATGGAAGAAATTTCCACTGGAAGGTTATATTCATCCCTGTATCGATAGATGATAGTAGATTTATTGGGAATATTAAATGTGATTTCCCTTCTTTGGAAATTGATATGAGCTCTATATAAATAAAGACAATCCATTCCAAGAATCACATAAAATTCCACAATAGGAAGGATCACAAGATTTGCAGGAAGATCTTTCCCACAAACATCAATCGGATAAGAATTGTAAACTTTTGATGTGATCGTTGTGCCATTAAGTGTTTTCACAGCTAACTCAACATTTAATTGTTGAAGTAATATGACGATACCCATAGAAAATTCATCAGAAATAAAAGAGTGGGTGTATCCAAAGTCAAATAAAACGTTTTCTACTTTAGAGTGGATGGTAAGTGTACCTTTCACCACTTCGTTATCGTACTCCACATCGCCGATGGTATTGCATGTTACTTTCCTTTGTCTTTGGCCTTAAGAGTTTCTTGATGTCGATCATGATCAACAACCCTTGGATTTGGTCATTGATTAGCATAATTACCCATATCCTTACACTTGAAACATTGAAGTGTAGGAGGTGCATTTTGTGTATCCCTTTCTTTGTTCACATCATTAGACATCTCTTTGCCATTATTTCGACATTCAATTTCCCGATGACCTTCTTTTCCACACTTAAAACATTTTCTTGTACCATTAATACAATTCCCTCCACATTTCTTTCCACAATTTGAGCATAAAGGAAAAATCATCTTCTTTTCAGTGTGGTCTTTATATTTTCCTTTGAATTCCATTTTCCTCTTCTTATCAAACCCATATGACTTATGGGTTAATCCAATCTCCATCTAATCCTTGAGAGCACATAGAACAATTTCCTCATAGCTATTGAAGCCCCTTATGGATAATTCCCTTCGAAGACATGGTTTTGAGCCACTAATGAGACGATTAATTTTACTCTCAGATTGGACAATAATTTCAGAAGTGTACCTTTCAAGTCTTGTAAAATTTGCTTCGTAGGTACCAACAGATTCATCATCGTTTTTATTCAGTTCAAGAAACTCTTTCTCCATATTTGTTCGAAGAATATGAGGTAAGTACATATTGAAGAATAAGTTCTTGAACTCGTCCCATTCCGTGGACTCAATTTCATCTCTTTTCCTCATAATCTTGATAAGATTCCACCATTTATCAGCTTCACCTTCCAAACGATATACTGCTAAGATGACTTTCTCATGCTCAGCACATTGAAGGACTGGAAATATCTTTTTAGTGGTACTGATCCATTGTTTAGCTACTAATGGATCACAAGACCCGTAGAATGAAGTTGGACACTGCCTCATGAAGGATTCAATAGAATGTTTCTCCTTCCATTTCTCATTTAGAAGTCTTGCATGATTCATATCTTGAGAAAGTTGTGTCAACATGGCTACAAGATTTTTCATTCCATCTCCCATAATGTTTGTTTTCTCAGGGGTACAATCATTGCATTCTCCGTCACATTCAGCATTAACACGGTTCCTTCGGGTTCGAGCCATTGACTAAAACCAAGAAGCATATTGTGAGAAACACTAATTACAATAGGAAAACCACATAATCAGTAATAAAATTTCACACTTTAGGTCTTATTAGAGGTTATTCATGGCCATTTCTAAAACACTAAGATTATGTTCTATGCTTAGACATCTCCTTAGGGTTCTTACTATTGTTTTCACAACCTAGTTTCCAAAGGGTGACTATAACTTTCCTATGATACCCACTATAATGACCCATACTTTACATACATGGTTATTAATTCAGAATTGAAGCATACTTATTACAACATATAACAAAACCATGATAGGACTGTATAGGTATAGTGTCTTTAGAAACTGGGAAACATAAACAACTGGATCTTAAATCATCTATATTGTCTCCCGTTTATTTCATCATATCTACAGTCCCTTTTGGAATATCCTACTTAATACCTTTCTTCCTGACCTGGGGAAAAGAAAACATACAAAAGGGTGAGCTCAAATACTCAGTAAGGGTAAACAAAAGAAATATCAATCCTATCATATTCATAAGAACATTATATTCTGAAAATATTAACCTGGAAAAGAGGTCATAATATCATAACATGGGATAAATCATAGTAGTGAAATGTAATCTCAATAATCATAATATAAAACATGAAACTTTGTGGCATACACACATAATCATAGAAAATCATTTAATATTAGTCATGGATCATTTCCAAGACCATCATAGTGGACAAAGTTCATTACTAAACTGAGTTCACTCCTCGTTCCAGTCCTGTATCACTAAACCAGATTAACGTGTCATTCTAGACATGTATATCTCATGAGATATAACACTTTAACCAATTCATTGGAGGGATATATAGGTCCCACACATCTCATAATGAAACCATTCTTATGTGTTCCACAAAAATCTTAAATCATAGCATAACCCATGTAATAAAAATGGGATTATTAAACATCATAGCATAATACATATAAGATAAAAGGACATCATAAAATTAATTCCATAATAAAATAATCAAATCAATGTAAAAATAGGTATAGAAATAGAACCCTATATTATCTTATATGGAAAATAATTCTGATAAAATACTTGAACTCCATTCTTGAGGTAAATATCCTTTCTACTTCTAAAAAACATGTTTCCTTTCTTAACAAGTAATACAATTTTAAACTAAAAGAAGTTGATTAAAAATAAACTTGAAAATTTTTAAAGGAACCTTCATGGAAATAATGTTCTATGAAATCATAAAAATCCATTCATGCCGTATAAGTTAAAAAAACATTCTTCTCGTACATTGGCCAGAAAAGTCAAAAAGTATCTCGTACTGAAAATGACAAAAGAATCCTTTAATATCTTTTACAAAACATTTACCAATAGGTAAAATTGGATTTAAAAAATTTTAGGAGGATTTAAATAATATTCCATATTGAGGTATCATGGATGTGGATGATAAATATTCCCCAGTAAATTCTAAAGTATAAACGATCTTAGATAAAAATGAGATTGTGATATTTTTCCCTTACCTTAGTTCCGATATGCTTTGTACGTGTCTAAACCTACATTATAATGATTTAAATAATTTCATTGAATTATTATAGAATCATATTCATAGTTATGATATCATATATGGTCATATTATTATAATATTATTAGTAATATTTCATTTCAACTTGATATTCTGGTGTTCATTGCTTTATGTTCTTATGCATGTTTTGTTGAATAATTTCTTATTCTTCTTTTTAGGTTATAGATAACTCATTTACAGAATGGTATTAGTGTAATATATATCATATTTATTAATTAAATTCATTTATATAATAATTATTCAATGATTATCATGTAGAACGAGTCGCATCCCATCGTGGAGATGGTAGGTCGTACGTACGCATGAGTGATGATATCGTTACCATGATCGTGGAATTGTATTGAAGTGTATGTATACTATTTCAGAATCAATATCAATTTAAAATAAACATATATAGTTATTCTTTACACCTTTATACCCATCCAAGTAAGGTGGTGGTGGATAACAGATTACACCATGGCGTGGAGACGGTATTCCGTACGTACGCAGGCGTGGTGATTTCATTTTCCTTAGGATGGATAGAAGGTGAAATAGGGTTGTTTCATATTTATAATAACATATCAGTATATGAGTGATACTGATTTTATTACTTCATAATGAAACAACTAAAGAAGAGGAAGTAGAAGAAGAAATAAATTTGAAAGAATCGGTAACGAATATTACCTCTTCTTCGACACACCTTTTTGAAACCTCCTCTTAAGGCACTAATGTTTGTCTTTGAAGAAGACCAGAACATCTAGAATATTACTAGGGAAGTTGAGAAGATTAATGGGTAGGGGTTGGCCGATCATGAAGCCTCAAAGTTGTGCAAATAGGAGAGGAAGGAGGTTCCCTTTTATAAGGGAGGACAGGGGCACCATTGGAAAGTGTGAAAATATTATTTTATTATAAACATATATTCGGTTTCAAAAGGTCCAAAAATCATTAAAGATTAAGATACGATGAATCATGGTTGAAATAAAATCATCCAATCAGAATTGGACTTGTTTTGGATAATATTTTAATCATTATAATCTTATTTATTTAAATCATTTGTTGATGAGGTAAATACTGCATCATTATTGTGTCATAAATAATTTAATTTATTTGATGTATAAAAATTATAGAAAAATAACCACCATGTAGGAAATATTTTTATCTTTCCAATGAATATTTATATTCTAAAAGATAATTTATATAACCCCTTATAAAAATTAATTACTAAAAGATTTTTGTTAATGTCAATTTTGTCTTTACATTAAATTAATTAATCCAAATTGTCATTATCACTACCATGTGACTCAATAGGGTCCCTAAATCGACCCAAGGATGCCCCTGGTCGGCCAAAACTCATCCAATAAGGTTAGGACAAGTGTTAAGGTAATTTTGAATTATTATAATATTCTTTTAACAATGAATTACCTTATTTACCTTTAACCGCAAGAAATAAAAGGCAAAAGTTACTATTCATCAGAAATTATTTTCATCTTATTGAACCACATTTTACTTCTTGATAACAAACATGTATGTCGTATTTTTGAAATTCAACTCACAGAAGTGATAAAAATTTATTTAAATGAAAGAGTTAGTTTTTTAACTACCACTAAGTGGTCTTACTATTCATCAAAATTTGAAGTTTTTCAGAAAAATACCAAAAATTCAGCCTAAGATATTTTTGATATTCCGAATTCAAAAATGATGTCTATTTTTCCAAATTAAAATCATAGAAGTCTAATTAATTAATTTTGAAAGTAATTCTCGTTATCAAAACAAATAACGTGTTTTTAAGAAACAATAACTATCAAAAGATCGACACTTGTTTATGTCCAATTTCAAAATTAAATTAATTCCAATGACCAACATTGGATTAAATAGTAAAAATATATTATAATTACACTTTAAAACCAATTAAAAAGATAATCTAACCATATAAATTATTGCGATGAAAAAAGTTGTTTTTAATTAAAATATAGCGTGTTTTTACTATTCATTAAAATATGAAAGTTATCAGAATAATATGAAAAAATTATCCAAATTAAATTTTTATATCCTGATTCCAAGGAAGATTTTTATTTTATAAAATTGAACTTATAAACATGTCAAAAACTAGATTTAAAATGGGTGCGCCATCAAAAGGAGACAAAACTGCATTTTTTGAAAAATACTTATTTTACCCGAAAAATTTATTTTGCTCTCTTACCATGTTCTAGAAAATATGTAATATGGATAATAATGTTATAAAATTCAAAAGTTAGTTAATAATATTCATAACGGCTAGTCCATAATAATATTATAACAATATATCGTTGTTTAGTGAAACTTTGGATTACGTACTACACACGCTATCGAGGAAGGTCGCGATTGTGTGTAATGCAAGACAAGCTAGTGTTGTGTGCAGTGAAGGATTCCTTGGATGTTGTGTATAATATAAAAAAATATATTTCTCAAAAAATATCAGGGTGTTACAATTAGATGCTAATAAAGGCTACAAAAGCCCTAAACCCCTAATATACAACAAAAAACACTATCAAACCATAATAAACCCTAATAATCAATAAAAACCCAAACAAACCCAACAAAAAGCTACAAAACCCTCCAAATAATAGCCTTAAAAACCCTACAACCCACTAATAAACCCTAACAAACCCTAATAACCCAAATATAAATCATAATAAACCCTAACAACCACAAATAAATCATAACAAACCCTAACAACACCAAATAAATCGTAAAAAACTGAAACAAACCATAACAAACCCCTAATAAACCACAATAAACCATAAAAAATCATAATAAACCCTAATAAATCGTAATAAACCCAAATACAAGTTACTAAACCCTAATAAATAAAATAAATCCTATATAACCCTAAAAATGGTTGACAAACCCTAGAAAAAGCTATTAATGCCTACAAAAGCCTAATAAAACCCTAATACACAATAAAAAATGCTAATAAATGGTATCAAATCCTAAATAACACTAATAAACCCTAATAAACCCTAAATAACCATATTAAACTCTAAAGAACACTTAAAAACACTAAAGAGCCCAAAAAAATGCTAAAACACATAATATAAACCTAAAAACCACTAAAATACCCGAACAAACCCTAAAGCACAATAAAAAACCCTAACAGCCACTATTAATCGCAAAAAAACAAATGAACCCATGCACCCCCCCCCCCCCCCCCAAAACCATTAAAAACCATCAAATTCCATAAAAAACCATAAACACTCGTAAACTACCCTTAAAAACCCTAAAAAAATACAAACCATAAACAACCATAAACCCCTAAAAAGGCTTCAAATAGATACATAAACAATAAAAAGGTTACATAAACCCTTAAAAATGCAATAAAAACCCTAAAACGCCACATAAACCAAAAAACGCAACATAAACCCAAAAAACGCAACATAAGCCCTAAAAGCACAACATAAACCCTAGAATTGTAACATAAATGCTAAAAAAACAAAACATAAACCCTAAAAACACAACATAAACATTAAAAATGCTAAATAAAATCAAAAAACACAATATAAATGCTAAAAACACTAAATAAACCTTAAAAATGTTACATAAACCCTAAAAAATGCAACATAAATGCTCCACCACCCCTAAAAACGCTACATATAAGAAGAAAACGCAACATAAACCCCAAAAATGCTACATAAAACCTAAACCCTTAACACACTACATAAACCCTAAAAACGTTACATAAACCCTAAAAATGATACATAAAATCTAAAACTGCTAACTAAACCCTAAAATGCTACATAATCACTAAAAATGCTACATAAACTCTAACAACTCTACACAAACCCTAGCAATGCTACAAAAACCTGAAAGACGCTTTAAAACCCTCAAAAATATTAAACCCTAATATACCATAATATAAAAAATTAAATCCTAATAAACCCCTAATAAACTCTAATAATCCCTAACAACACCTTTTAATCCCAAACAACCCTATGAAACTCAACTCAACCCTAATAGAACCCCCAAAATACCTAATAAACCCTAATAAATGATAATAAAACCTAATAAACCCTAAAAACAGGTTAAAAAACCTAAACAACCCTAACCAACCCTAATAGACACTAATAAACACTAATAAACACTAATAAACACTAATAAACTCTATTAAACCCCAAACAAACCATAAAAAGCCCTAATAAACCATAAATAAAGCCAAATAAACCCTACTAAACCCTAAAAAACCTTAATAGACCATAATAACCCCTAATAAAACCCTACAAAACCCTAATAAAGAAAAAAATGATAGTATACCTTAAAAAATCCCGAGAAACCAAGATAAACTCTAATATAACATAATAAACCTAAAAAAAGATCACAAACAATAAAAATGTGCTATATTAACTAAAAAGACCTAAAAACACTAATATAACCTAATAAAGACAAAAAATGCTAGTATACCCTAAAAATCCCTAAAAACCCTAATAAACCATAATAAACTCTAATATAACCTATGAAACCCAAAAACGCTCACAAACAAAAACAAAATTCTCACAAATAATAAAAACAAGCAATGTTATATAAAAAGACCTAACAAACACTAATATAACCTTATAAAAAAACTAATAAACCCCTAACAAACCCTAAAAATCCCTAATAAACTCTAATAAAAACTAATAAAAACTAATAAACCCTAATAAAAACTAATAAACCCTAATAAAACCATAAATAAACCCTAAAAATACCTTCTCAACCCTAATAAATCTTGACACACCATAACAAAACATAACAAAACCCAAATAAACCCCAATAAATAAAAAATGCAAACAAACCCTTAAAAAGCCCTAGAAACCCTAATAAACAATAATAAATTCAAATAAAATCAAATAAAACCATTAAAAATGCTCACAAACACTAAAACATGCTAATAGAACCTAAAAAGTCATAACAACCCCTCATATATATTAACAAAAACTAAAAAACACACATATACCCAGATAGAAACACAAACAGACCCATGTAAACCCTAAAAACCCCTAACAAACCTTAATAAAATGTACTCAACCCTAATAAACCCAAATAAAACCTTAAATATAGCAACTCAACCCTAATGAAACCCTAAAAATACCTACTCAACCCTAATAAACCTTTACATACCATAATAAACCCCACAGAAACCTAAAAAATGCAAATATACCGTTAAAAATACCTAAAACCCCTAATAAATGCTAATAAAACCTAACAAGGCTTAAAGTGCTAATAAACCCGAATAAACACTACTAAACACTAAAGACCCTAATATACCCTCTTAAAAAGTAATAATCCATAATGATCCATAATAAACTCTAATAAATCCTAAACATACCCAAATATACCATAATATAGCATAATATATCCTAATAAACCCACTCAATCCTAATAAAACCTTAAAAATGCCAACTAAACCCTAATAAACCTTGACACCCCATAATAAACCCTAATAAAATCCTAATAACCCCCACCAGACCCTAAAAATGTGAATATACCATTTAAAACCCCTAAAACCCCAACAAACCATAATAAATGTTAATAACACCTAAAAATCCTAAAAAAATATAGTAAACCCTAAAAATACCTCTAATAATAGTAGTAGTAATAACGCACGTGCATGTGCATATGCATGTGCATGGTTTAAATAATAAATCATAATGCACATGCATGTGCATATGCCTGGGAATTTGCATGTGATTGATAATAAATAAAAAATTATAAATAATAACGCATGTGAATTGTATGTGTATGTGCATGTGCATGTGCATGATAATAAATAATAAATAATTACACACTTACAAGTGTATGTTCATGTGCATGTGCATGCGCATGTGCATGTGCATGTGCATGTGCATGTGTATGTGCATGGTAATAATCAATAAAAAATAACCAAGTCAACATGAATGTTCATTTTCATGTGAATGATAATAAATAATAAATAATAACACATGTGATAATAGAATAACACACGTGCATTGCATGTGCATGTGCATTATAATATATAATAATAACACATGAGATAATAGAATAACTCAAGTGCATTGCATTTGTATGTGCATGGCTGTAAATAATATATAATAATGCACGTGCATGTGAATTTACATGTAATGATAATGATAATGACGCATGCACGTGCATGGTAATAAATAATAAATAACAATGCACGTGCATGTGCATTTTTGTTTGATGATACAAACAACAATAAGAACAATAATAAGAATAATAATAATAATAATAATAATAATAATAGAATAACACAAGTGAATTTCATGTGCACGTGCAAAGTAGTAAATAATAAATAAATAATAAAAAAAAGAACACACAGGAATGTGCATGTGCATTAACATTTGATGATAATATTAATAATGATAACTGTAATAATAATAATAATAACAATTCATGCATGTGCATGGTAATAAATAATAAATAACAATGCACATGCATGTGCATTTTCATGTGATAATGATAATAATAATGATAATAATAATAATAATAATAAAAGAATAATACAAGTGCATTTTATATGCACGTACATGGTAATAAATAATAAATAATAACTCACATTAATCTACATTTTCATGTGATGATAGTAATAATAATAGCAGTGGTAATAATAGTAGTAGTGGTGGTGATACTAGTAGTAGTATGAATGCATATAATAATAGAATATTGCATGCGCATTACGTGTTCATGTGTATGGTAATAAATAATAACTCATGTGCATTGCATTTACATATGATGATGATGATAATAATAATAATATTATTATTATTATTAATAACAACGCATGTTATAATGGAATAACGCACATTCATTGAATGTGTGTATATGTGCATTTGGATGTGCATTTACATGTGATGATAAAAACAATAACAACAACAACAAAAACAACAACCACAATAATAGTAATAACAACGCATGTGATAAGAAAATAACATGTGTGCATTGCATGTGCATGTGCATGGTAATAAAAATATAATAATAACGCAAGTGCATGTGCATGTGCATTTTCATGAGATGATGATAACAATATTAATAATAATAGTAATAATAATTTATAGTTGTTTGAAAAAACTGCAGACCGGCCAAAATTGCTAAAAATGGTATTTCGAAAAACCTAACAAATCACATAGTCATTAAGAAAGGCATAAATTATTCTTCAAGTTTCCATTTCGACTCCATGAATAGAAAAATTAAATCTCATGGAATGAACTATGATAAAAACAGGTGCCAGATGCCGAAAAGACACACATATAAGAAGTTATGACCGTTTTAAGAAAAATTTGATAGGGATCCAGACACGAAAATGGGGTTTTAGAGGCCTTCTGATTAGTTTTTGGTATTTTAGGATCCCAAATATGAATTGACCTTTGTTCAAGTTATCCTTCTACATAGATCTCTTCTCTACCTTCAATTTTATATGTGGTAGAGCTCAAATGGACAACTGGAGTGATAGTTATGGTCGTTCGAAGTTGGACTTTTGTTTCAAGTGGTATAACTAATATATCTTCTGTTTCTTTGATATTCTCACTATTTTGATTAGACTTGGTCCTCACTCATCTCATGATATTCTATTTTACTATTCACAGCACTCAAACGGACACCTGAAGGAGGAGTTATGCCTATTTTAGTGAGTTTCGGGTTTCTTAGGTTTTTAGGCACTATGAGGGTTGCTCAATTTAAAATGACAATAACTTCTGCTAAGTGTGCTTATTTGGGCTCTACCACATATCAAATCAATGATTGTGAAAATATACACACTCTTATAACCACTGTAACCCTTTCTGAGATTCTTCAACTACCCAAAAGACCCAAAATCCCTTTGGATGGTCAAAAGATTTGCTTCTGCTGACTGTTTTGCAATAACTTCTTCTATGGGTGTCTGTTTTGCCTCTACCACATATCAAATAGAAGCTTGAGACTAGACCTACATTCCTATAACTACTTAAGAACCTTCTCACATCCATGAAGGCCCAAAAAGGTACTCAAACCCTCCAAAATACCATAGCTTCTACTCCGGGTGTCTGTTTTTTCAACTACCATATATCAAATCGAAGCTTTCGACTAGATCTACACATATGTGACCAATAAGAACACCTTATCATGTTATTAAAGACCTAAAAGGTCCTTAAGTTCTCCAAATGACCATAAATTCTCCTCTGGGTGTCCGTTCCACCTCTACCACATATCAGATTTAATCTTGTGACTAGCTCTACACATCTGTGACCACCACGAACAACTAAATAACCCTAACAAACCATGAATAACCCCAAAAACACCAAAAACCATTAAAAACCACAAAAACCCCTAAAAACCCTAACAAATCCTAAAAAACACTAACAAACCTTAACAAACCCTAACAAACACTAACAAACCCCAAAATACCCAAAAACCCCAAAAAACCCTAACTAGCCCTAACAAACCTCAAGAAGCACTAAGAAAACCCAATAGACACAAAAAACCTGAAGAAACCCTTAAAACCCCTAAGAAACCATAAGAAACCCTAACATAACCCTAAAAACCCTAAAAAACCTAACAAAACCTTAATCAAGCCTACGAAATACTAACACACCCTTAGAAACCCTAACACAATCTTAGAAACCCTAACACATCCTTAGAAACCCTAGCACACCCTTAGAAACCCCAAAGCACCCATAGAAACCCTAACACAACCTTAGAAACCCCTAGAAACCATAACACACCCTTAGAAACCCTAACCCGCCCATAAAAATCCTAACCCACCCTTAGAAACACTAACACACTGTTAGAAATCCCAACAAACCCTTAGACACCCTAAATCACTCTAATAAGAACTAATAAATCCAAACAACCCCTACCAAACAATAATAAACCACAATAAACACTAATAAACCCTAAAGCCTACTACTAAATCATAATAAACACTAATAAATCGTAATAAACCCTAAAAACCCTCTTAGACCCCATTAAAAGCTAAAAAATACCTAAAACCCAATTATACAGCAAAACACTATTAAATCATTAAAAATGCTATTATTCACAAAAAATCCTAACAAACCTGGAAAAACATGACAAAGCCATGAAAACCCAAAAAAACCCTAAATAACCGTAAAAACTTTTAAAACACTAAAAAATCCTAAAAAAACCCTAAAACCCCATAAAACCCCTAAAAACCAAAAAAAACCAAAAAAACCCAAAAACAAACTTAAAAAGCCATAAAAAACTCAAAAATACATTAAAAACCCTAAAAAACCTAAAAACCACTAAAAATGCTACAAACCCTAAAAAACGAAAAAAATCCTAACAAAATAGTAACCTACCCTATGAAACCCTTAAAAACACTAAAACCCCCTAGTCAGCCCTAAAAACCTCAAAAGAAGCCCTAATACACCCTGAAGAACCCTAAAAAACCCTAACCCCCTAAAGAACCCTAAAGAACCACTAAAGCCACTAACAACGCTACATAAACCCTATCAACTGCTACAAAAACCTGAATAATGCTCCAAAACCCACAAAATGAAACAAACCCACGAAAAATGCTAAAATAACCCTAACAAAGCATAAAAACCCAAACACACCCATAAAACCAAAAAAATTGCATAAAACCACAAACACCTCAAACAAACCATAACAAACCCTAAAAACCCTAACAAAACTAACAAACCCTAACAACCACTAAAAACACCTATGAACCACTAATAAACCCTAATAACATACAAACCCCACTATTAAACCCAAAAACCCCTAATAAACACTAATAAATTGTAATAACCAGTAATAAACCCTAAAAACTCTATTAGACCCTAATAAACACTAAAATATCCCTAAAACCCCTAATATACAATAAAAAACACTACTAAACCATAATAATCCCTAATAATCACTAAAAACCCTATCAAAGCCAAAAAACCGCTACAAAAATCTCTAAATAATAGCCTACAAAACCCTACAACCCACTAATAAACCCTAAAAACCCTAATAACCCTAATATAAATTGTAACAAACCTAAACAACCCCAAATAAATCATAACAAATCCTAACAACAGCAAATAAATCGTAACAAACTGAAACAAACCATAAGAAAACCCTAATAAACCACAATAAACCATAAAAAATCATATTAAACCCTAATAAATCGTAATAAACCCAAATACATGTTACTATACCCTAAGAAATAAAATAAACCCTAATAAACCCTAATAAATCTTAAATAACACTAAAAAGGTTAATAATCCCTAGAAAAAGATATTAATGCCTACAAAATCCCAATAAAACCCTAATATACAATAAAAAATGCTAATAAATTGTAACAAATCCTAAAGAACACTAATAAATCCTAAATAACCCTAATAAACCCTAAAGAACCATAATAAACTCTAAAGAACACTAAAAACCCTAAAGAACCCAAAAAATGCTAAAACATATTACATAAACCCTAAAAATCGCTACAATACCCAAACAAACCCTAAAACACACTAAAAACCCTAACCACACCTATCAATCTCGAAAAAACAAATAAACCCTTAAAAACACCCAAAACCATTGAAAACCAACCAAAAACCATAAAAACAATAAACACCCATTAATAACCATTAAAAACCCTAAAAACCACTACAATCCATAAACAACCATTAAAACCCTAAAAGGCAACAAATAGATACATAAACCCAAAAAACATTTCATAAACCCTAAAAATGTAACATAAACCCCAAAAACGCAACATAAGCCCAAAAAACACAACATAAACCCAAAAAACTCTACATAAACCCAAAAAGCACTACATAAACCCTAGAACTGTAACATAAACTCCTAAACAACACAACATAAACATTAAAAACACTACATAAAACCCTAAAACACAACATAAACCCAAAAAACACTACATGAACCCTAAAAACGTTACATAAAACCTTAAAAATGAATCATAAATGATAAATCACCCAAAAAACACTACATAAACCAAGAAAACATAACATAAACCCTAAAGAACCGTATTAAACTCTAAAGAACCATATTAAACTCTAAATAACACTAAAAACCCTCAAGAACCCAAAAAATGATAAAACACATTATATAACCCCAAAAAACTACTACAATGCCCAAACAAACCCTAAAACACATTAAAAAACTATAACAACCCCAATCAATCCCAAAAAAAACAAATAAACCCATAAAACCACCCAAAACCATTAAAAAGACATCAGATACCATTAAAACCCATAAACACCCATTAACAACCCTTAAAAACCCTTAAACTAATAGAAACCATAAACAAACATTAAAACCCTAAAAATGATTCAAATAGATACATAAACCATAAAAACGACACATAAACGCTAAAAAATACAACAAAAACCCTAAAAAGCAACATAAACCAAAAAACGAAACAGAAACCCAAAAAACGCTACATAAACCCTAAAATCACTACATAAACCCTAGAATTGTAACATAAACCCTAAAAAACACAACATAAACCGGAAAAAATGCTACATAAACATTAAAAAACGCTACATAAAACCTAAAAACACAATATAAACCCTCAAAACACTACATGAACCCTAAAAACGTTACATAAACCCTAACAAATGCAACATAAATTCTACATCACCCCTAAAAATGATATATAAATCCAGGAAACACAACATAATCCCTAAAAAATGATACATAAAACCTAAACACTAAACATGCTACATAAACTCTAAAAACATTACATAAACCCTAAAAATGATACATAAAACCAAAAACCTCTAACTAAACCCTAAAAATGCTACATAAATACTAAAAATACTACATAAACTCTAACAACGCTACACAAACCCTAAAAAAATGCTTCAAAACCCCTAAAGACGCTTCAAAACCCTCCAAAATATTAAACCCTAATATACCATAATATAAAGAATTAAACCCTAATAATCCCCTAATAATCTCTAATAAACCCTAAAAATAACTTATAATCACTAAAACCCTATGAAACTTTACTCAACCCTAATAAAACCCCAAAAATACCAAATAAAACCTAATAAATGATAATAAAACCTAATAAACCCTAAAACTGGTTAAGAAAATTTAATCAACCCTAACCAACCCAAATAGATACTAATAAACACTAATAAACCCTAAAAACCCCCCCAAAACCCTAAGAAGCCCTACTAAACCATAAATAATGCCAAATAAACCCTACTCAACCGTAACAAACCTTAACACGCCATAATTACACCTAAAGAACCGTATTAAACTCTAAGGAACACTAAAAACCCCTAAAGAACCCAAAAAATGCTAAAACGCATTATATAAACCCTAAAAACTACTACTATACCCAAACAAACCCTGAAACACACTAAAAAATTCTAACAACCCCTATCAATCCCAAAAAAACAAATAAACCCATAAAACCCCCCAAATCCAATAAAAAGACATTAGATACCATAAAAAACCATAAACACCCATTAATAACCCTTAAAAATCCTAAAAATACTACAAACCATAAGCAACCATTAAAACCTTAAAAAAGGCATCAAATAGATACATAAACCCAAAAAACGATACATAAACCCTAAAAAATACAACAAAAACCCTAAAAACACATCATAAACCAAAAAATGTAACATAAACCCAAAAAACGCTACATAAACCCTAAAAGCATTACATAAACCCTAGAACTGTATCATAAACCCTAAAAAACACAACATAAACCTGAAAAAACGCAACATAAACAATAAAAAATCCCACATAAAACCTAAAAACACAATATAGACCCTAAAAACACTACATGAACCTTAAAAACGTTACATGAACCCTAAAAAATGCAACATAAATGCTACATCACCCCTAAAAACGCAACAAAAATCCAGGAAACACAACATAAACCCTAAAAAACTCTACATAAAACCTAAACCCTAAACACGCTACATAAACCATAATAATCACTAATAATCACTAAAACCCCTATCAAACCCGAAAAACCGCTACCAAAATCTCCAAATAATAGCCTACAAAACCCGACAACCCACTAATAAACCCTAAAAACTGAAATAACCCCAAAATAAATTGTAATAAACCCAAACAACCCCAAATAAATCATAACAAATCCTAACAACGACAAATAAATCGTAACAAACTGAAACAAACCATAAGAAACCCCAATAAACCATAACAAATCATATTAAACCCTAATAAATCGTAATAAACCCAAATACATGTTACTATACCCTAATAAATAAAATAAACCCTAATAAACCCTAATAAATCCTAAATAACCCTAAAAAGGTTGATAAACCCTAGAAAAATCTATTAATGCCCACAAAATCCCAATAAAACCCTAATATAAAATAAAAAATGCTAATAAACTGTAACAAATCCTAAAGAACACTAATAAACCCCAAAGAACCCTAATAAACCCTAAAGAACCATAATAAACTCTAAAGAACACTAAAAACCCTAAAGAACCCAAAAAACGCTAAAACACATTACATAAACCCTAAAAATCGCTACAACACCCAAACAAACCCTAAAGCACACTTAAAACCCTAACCACCACTATCAATCTCAAAAAAAAAACAAATAAACCCTTAAAAACACCCAAAACCCATTGAAAACTAACCAAATACCATAAAAACCATAAACACCCGTTAACAACCCTTAAAACCCCTAAAAACCACTACAATCCATAAACAACCATTAAAACCCTAAAAAGGAAACCAATAGATACATAAACCCAAAAAATGTTACATAAACCCTAAAAATGTAACATAAACCCCAAAAACGCAACATAAACCCAAAAAACGCAACATAAACCCAAAAAACTCTACATAAACCCAAAAAGCACTACATAAACCCTATAACCGTAACAAAAACCCCTAAACAACACAACATAAACATAAAAACCACTACATAAAACCTTAAAACACAACATAAACCCAAAAAACACTACATGAACCCTAAAAACATTATATAAATCCTGAAAAAATGAAACATAAATGCTACATCACCCCTAAAACCTAAAACCTCTAACTAAACCCAAAAAAATGATACATAAATACTAAAAATACTACATAAACTCTAACAACACTACACAAACCCTAAAAAATGATTCAAAACCCCTAAAGACGCTTCAAAACCCTCAAAAGTATTAAACCCTAATATACCATAATATAAAGAATTGAACCCTAATAAACCCCTAATAAACTCTAATAATCCCTAAAAACACCTTATAATCCCTAAAACCCTAAGAAACATTACTCAACCCTAATAAAACCCCAAAAATACCAAATAAACCCTAATAAATATAATAAAACCTAATAAACCCTAAAAACAAGTTAAGAAAACTTAAACAACCCTAACCAACCCAAATAGACACTAATAAACACTAATAAACCCTAATAAACCCCCAAAAAACCCTAAAAAGCCCTAATAAACCATAAATAATTCCAAATAAACCCTACTCAACCGTAACAAACCTTAACACACCATAATAACCCCTAAAGAACCGTATTAAACTCAAAAGAACACTAAAAACCCTAAAGAACCCAAAAAATGCTAAAACACATTATATAAACCCTAAAAACTACTATAATACCCAAACAAACCCTGAAACACACTAAAAAACCCTAACAACCCCTATCAATCCCAAAAAAAATAATAAACCCATAAAACTCCACAAAACCATTAAAAAGACATCAGATATCATAAAAAACCATAAACACTGATTTACAACCCTTAAAACCCTAAAAACACTAAAAACCATAAACAACCATTAAAACCCTAAAAAGGGATTAAAATAGATACATAAACCCAAAAAATACAACAAAAACCCTAAAAACTCAAAATAAACCAAAAAACGTAACATAAACCCAAAAAACGCTACATAAACCCTAAAAGCACCACATAAACCCTAGAACTGTAATATAAACCCTAAACAACACAACATAAACTCGAAAAAATGCAACATAAACATTAAAAAACGCTACATAAAACCAAAAAACACAATATAAACCCTAAAAACACTACATAAACCATAAAAACGTTAAATAAACCCTAAAAAATGCAACATAAACGCTACATCACCCCAAAAACACAAAAACAAATCCAGGAAATGCAACATAAACCTTAAAAAATGCTACATAAAACCTAAACACTAAACACGCTACATAAACCATAATAATCCCTAATAATCACTAAAAACCCTATCAAACCCGAAAAAACGCTACAAAAATCTCCAAATAATAGCCCACAAAACCCGACAACCCACTAAAAACTCTAAAAACCCTAATAACCCCAAAATAAATTTTAATTAACCCAAAAAACCCCAAATAAATCATAACAAATCCTAACAATGCCAAATAAATAGTAACAAACAAAAACAAACCATAAGAAACCCCTAATAAACCCCAATAAACCATAACAAATCATATTAAACCCTAATAAATCGTAATAAACCCAAATACATATTACTATACCCTAATAAATAAAATAAACCCTAATAAACCCTAATAAATCCTAAATAACCCAAAAAAGTTTGATAAACCCTAGAAAAGGCTATTAATGCCTACAAAATCCCAATAAAACCCTAATATACAATAAAATATGCTAATAAACTGTAAAAAATCCTAAAGAACACTAATAAACCCTAAAGAACAATAATAAACCCTAAAGAACCATAATAAACTCTAAAGAACACTAAAACCCCTAAAGAACCCAAAAAAACACTAAAACACATTACATAAACCCTAAAAATCGCTACAATGTGCAAACAAACCCTAAAAACATTAAAAACCCTAACCACCCCTATCAATCTCGAAAAAACAAATAAACCCTTAAAAACACCCAAAAACCATTGAAAACCTACCAAATACCATAAAAACCATAAACACCCGTTAACAACCCTTACAATCCCTAAAAACCACTACAATCCATAAATAACCAATAAAACCCTAAAAAGGCAACAAATAGATACATAAACCCTAAAAATATTACATAATCCCTAAAAATGTAATAAAAACTCCAAAAATGCAACATAAACCCAAAAAACGCAACATAAACCCAAAAAACTCTACATAAACCCAAAAAGCACTACATAAACCCTATAACCATAACATAAACCCCTAAACAACACAACATAAACATTAAAAACACTACATAAAACCATAAAACACAACATAAACCCAAAAAACACTACATGAACCCTAAAAACGTTACATAAATCCTAAAAAATGAATCATAAATGCTACATCACCCCTAAAAACGCTATATAAACCTAGAAAACACAACATAAACCCTAAAGAATCGTATTAAACTCTAAAGAACTGTATTAAACTCTAAATAACACTAAACAACCATGGAGAACCCAAAAAACGCTAAAACGCATTATATAAACCCAAAAAACTACTATAATGCCCAAACAAACCCTAAAACACACTTAAAAACCCTAACAACCCCAATCAATCCAAAAAAAACAAATAAACCCGTAAAACCCCCCCAAACCAATTAAAAAGACATCAGATACCATAAAAAACCATAAACACCCATTAAAAACCATTAAAACCCATAAAAACACTACAAACCATAAACAACCATCAAACCCCTAAAAATGGCTTCAAATAGATACATAAACCCTAAAAACGATACATAAACCCTAAAAAATACAATAAAAACCCTAAAAACGCAACATAAAACAAAAAATGGAACATAAACCCAAAAAACACTACATAAACCCTAAAAGCACTACATAAACCCTAGAACTGTAACATAAACCCTATAAAACACAACATAAACCCGAAAAAATGCTACATAAACATTAAAAAATGCTACATAAAACCTAAAAACACAATATAAACCCTAAAAACACTACATGAACACTAAAAACATTACATAAACCCTAAAAAATGCAACATAAACGCTACATCACCCCTAAAAATGCTACATAAATCCAGGAAACACAACATAAACCCTAAAAAATGGTACATAAAACCTAAACCCTAAACACACTATATAAACACTAAAAACATTACATAAACCCTAAAAATGATACATAAAACCTAAAACCTCTAACTAACCCCTAAAAATTCTACATAAATACTAAAAATACTACATAAACTCTTACAACTCTACACAAACACTAAAAAATGCTACAAAAACCCTAAAGACACTTCAAAACCCGCAAAAATATTAAACCCTAATATACCATAATATAAATGATTGAACCATAATAAAACCCTAATAAACCCCTAATAAACTCTAATAATCCCTAAAAACACCTTATAATCCCTAAAACCCTAAGAAACATTACTCAACCCTAATAAAACCCCAAAATAAACAAATAAACCCTAATAAATGATAATAAAACCTAATAAACCCTAAAAACAGGTTAAGAAAACTTAAACAACCCTAACCAACCCAAATAGACACTAACAAACACTAATAAACCCTAATAAACCCCCCCCCCAAACCCTAAAGAGTCCTAATAACCCATAAATAATGCCAAATAATCCTTACTCAATCGTAACAAACCTTAGCACACCATAATAACCCCTAAAGAACCGTATTAAACTCTAAAGAACACTAAAAACCCTAAAGAACCCAAAAAACGCTAAAACACATTATATAAACCCTAAAAACTACTATAATACCCAAACAAACCCTAAAACACACTAACAAACCCTAACAACCCCTATCGATCCCAAAAAAATAAATAAACCCATAAACACCCCCAAAAACATTAAAAAGACATCAGATACCATAAAAAACCATAAACACCCATTAACAACCCGTAAGAACCCTTAAAAACCCTAAAAACACTACAAATCATAAACAACCATTAAAACCATAAAAAGGCTTCAAATAGATACATGAACCCTAAACCGTTACATAAACCCTAAAAAATACAACAAAAACCCTAAAAACGCAACATAAACCAAAAAACACAATATAAACCCAAAAAAACGCTACATAAACCATAAAAGCACTACATAAACACTAGAATTGTAACATAAACCCTAAAAAACACAACATAAACCCGAAAAAAAAACCAACATAAACATTAAAAAGTGATACATAAAACCAAAAAACACAATATAAACCCTAAAACACTACATGAACCCTAAAAACGTTACATAAACCATAAAAAATGCAACATAAACGCTACATCATCGCTAAAAACGCAACAAAAATCTAGGAAGCGCAACATAAACCCTAAAAAATGCTACATAAAACCTAAACCCTAAACACACTATATAAACGCTAAAATTGTTACACAAGCCCTAAAAATTATACATAAAACCTAAAACCTCAAACTAAACCCCAAAAATGATACATAAGCACTAAAAATACTACATAAACTCTAACAGCGCTACAAAAACCGTAAAAAATGCTACAAAAACCCTAAAGACGCTTCAAAACCCTCAAAAATATTAAACCCTAATATACCATAATATAAAGAATTAAACCCTAATAAACCCCTAATAAATATCTAATAAACTCTAATAATCCCTAAAAACACCTTATAATCCCTAAAACACTAAGAAACATTACTCAACCCTAATAAAACCCCCAAATAACCAAATAAACCCTAATAAATGATAATAAAACCTAATAAACCCTAAAAACAGGTTAAGAAAACATAAACAACCCTAACCAACCCAAATAGACACTAATAAACACTAATAAACCCTAATAACCCCCCCCCCAAACCCTAAAGATCCCTAATAACCCGTAAATAATGCCAAATAATCCCTACTCAATCGTAACAAACCTTAACACACCATAATAACCCCTAAAGAATCGTATTAAACTCTAAAGAACACTAAAAAACCCTAAAGAACCCAAAAAATACTAAAACACATTATATAAACCCTAAAAACTACAATAATACCCAAACAAACCCTAAAACACACTAAAAAACCCTAACAACCCCTATCGATCCCAAAAAAATAAATAAACCCATAAACACCCCCAAAAACATTAAAAAGACATCAGATGCCATAAAAAACCATAAACACCCATTAACAACCCTTAAGAACCCTTAAAAACCCTAAAAACACTACAAACCATAAACAACCATTAAAACCATAAAAAAGGCTTCAAATAGATACATGAACCCTAAAACATTACATAAACCCAAAAAAATACAACAAAAACCCTAAAAACGCAACATAAACCAAAAAACATAACATAAACCCAAAAAACGCTACATAAACCCTAAAATCACTACATAAACCCTATAATTGTAACATAAACCCTAAAAAACACAACATAAACACGAAAAAACCCAACATAAACATTAAAAAGCGCTACATAAAACCAAAAAACACAATATAAACCCTAAAAACACTACATGAACCCTAAAAACGTTACATAAACCATAAAAAATGCAACATAAACGCTACATCACCCCTAAAAATGCAACAAAAATCTAGGAAGCGCAACATAAACCCTAAAAAATGCTACATAAACCCTAAACCCTAAACACACTACACAAACTCTAAAATTGTTACACAAACCCTAAAAATGATACATAAAACCTAAAACCTCTAACTAAACCCTAAAAATGATACATAAGCACTAAAAATACTACATAAACTCTAACAACGCTACACATACCATAAAAATGCTACAAAAACCCTAAAGACGCTTCAAAACCCTCAAAAATATTAAACCCTAATATACCATAATATAAAGAATTAAACCCTAATAAACCCCTAACAAACCTCTAATAAACTCTAATAATCCCTAAAAACCCCTTATAATCCCTAAAACCCTAAGAAACTTTACTCAACCCTAATAAAACCCCAAAAATACCTAATAAACCCTAATAAATGATAATAAAACCTAATAAACCCTAAAAACAGGTTAAGAAAACCTAAACAACCCTAACCAACCCTAATAGACAATAATAAACACTAATAAACCCTAACAAACCCCAAACAAACACTAAAAAGCCCTAATAAACCATAAATATAGCCAAATAAACCCTACTCAACCCTAACAAACCTTAACACTCCCTAATAAATCCTAAAGAACCGTATTAAACTCTAAAGAACACTGAAAAACCCTAAAGAACCCAAAAAATGCTAAAACACATTATAAAAACCCTAAAAACTACTACAATACCCAAACAAACCCTAAAACACACTAAAAACCCCTAACAACCCCAATCAATACAAAAAAAACAAACCCATAAAACCCCCCAAAACTATTAAAAAGACACCAGATACCACAAAAAACCATTAACACCCATTAACAACCCTTAAAAACTTGAAAAACCCCTACAAACCATAAACAACAATTAAACCCCTAAGAAAGGCTTCAAATAGATACATAAACCCTAAAAACGATACATAAACCCTAAAAAATACAACAAAAACCCAAAAAAACGCAACATAAACAAAAAAACGTAACATAAACCCAAAAACGCTACATAAACCGTAAAAGCACTACATAAACCCTAGAACTATAACATAAACTCTAAAAACACAACATAAACCCGAAAAAATGCATCATAAACATTTAAAAACACTACATAAAACCTAAAAACACAATATAAGCCCTTAAAACAGAACATGAACCCTAAAAAATATTTCATAAACCCTAAAAAATGCAACATAAACGGTACATCACCCCTAAAACGCTACATAAATCCAGGAAACACAACACAAACCCTAAAAAATCATATATAAAACCAAAACCAAAAACACTCTACATAAACTCTAAAAACATTACATAAACCCTAAAAATGATACATAAAACTAAAACCTCTAACTAAACCCTAAAAATGCCACATAAACACTACAAATACTACATAAACTCTAACAATGCTATACAAACCCTAAAAAATGCTACAAAAACACTAAAGATGCTTCAAAACCCTCAAAAATACTAAACCCTAATATACCATAATATAATTAATTAAACCCTAATAAACCCCTAATAAACCCCTAATAAACTCTAATAATCCCTAAAAACACCTTATAATCCCTAAAACCCTAAGAAACTTTACTCAGCCCTAATAGAACCCCAAAAATACCAAATAAACCCTAATAAATGATAATAAAACCTAATAAACCCTAAAAACAGGTTAAGAAAACCTAAACAACCCTAACCAACCCCAATAGACACTAATAAACACTAATAAACACTAATAAACCCCAAACAAACCCTAAATATCACTAATAAACCAAAAATAAATCCAAATAAACCCTACTGGACCGTAACAAACCTTAACACACAATAATAACCCCTAAAGAACCATATTAAACTCTAAGAAACACTAAAAAACCCTAAAGAACCCAAAAAACGCTAAAACACATTATATAAACCCTAAAAACTACTACAATACCCAAACAAACCCTGAAACACACTAAAAAACCCTATCAATCCCAAAAAAACAAATAAACCCATAAAACCCCCCAAAACCATTAAAAAGACATAAGATACCATAAACACCCATTAACAACCCTTAAAAACCCTAAAAAATAGTACAAACCATAAACAACCATTACAACCCTAAAAAAGGCTTCAAATAGATACATAAACCCTAAAAATGATACATAAACCCTAAAAAATACAACAAAAACCCTAAAAATGCAACATAAACCAAAAAATGCAACATATACCCAAAAATGTTACATAAACCCTAAAAGCACTACATAAACCCTAGAACTATAACATAAACCCTAAAAACACAACATAAACCCAAAAAAATGCAACATAAACATTAAAAAACGCTACATGAATCCTAAAAACAAAATATGAACCCTAAAAACACTACCTGAACCAAAAAAACGTTACATAAACTCAAAAAAATGCTACATAAACGCTACATCACCCCTAGAAATGCAACATAAATCCAGGAAACACAACAAAAACCCTAAAAAATGCTAAAAAAAACCTAAACCCTAAACACACTACATAAACTCAAAAAACATTACATAAACCCTAAAATGATACATAAAACCTAAAACCTCTAACTAACCCATAAAAATTCTACATAAACACTAAAAATACTAAAAAACTCTAACAACACTACACAAACCCTAAAAAATGCTACTAAAACCCTAAAGATGCTTCAAAACCCTCAAAAATAATAAACCATAATATACCATAATATAAAGAATTAAGCCCTAATAAACCCCTAATAAACCCTTAATAAACTCTAATAATCCCTAAAAACACCTTATAATCCCTAAAACCCTAAGTAACTTTACTCAACCCTAATTAAACCCCAAAAATACCTAATAAACCCTAATAAATGATAATGAAACCTAATAAACCCTAAAAACAGGTTAAGAAAACCTAAACAACCCTAACCAACCCTAATAGACCCTAATAAACACTAATAAACCCTAATAAATCCCAAAAACCCCCTAAAAATCCCTATTAAACCATAAATAAATCCAAATAAACCCTACTTAACCCTAACAAACCTTAACACACCATAATAACCCCTAATAAAACCCTACAAAACCTTAACAAACAAAAAATGCTATTATACCTTAAAAAATCCCTAGAAACCCTGATAAACTCTAATATAACTTAATAAACACTAAAAATGCTCACAAACAATAAAAAAATGATCACAAACAATAAAAACACGCTATAATACCTAAAAAGACCTAAAAACACTAATATAACCTAATAAAGACCAAAAACACTAATATACATTAAAAATCCCTAGAATCCGTAATAAACCATACTAAAATCTAATAAAACCTAAGGAATCCTAAAAATGCTCACAACAAAAAACAAAACGCTCACCAACAATAAAAAAATGATTTTTTATCTAAAAAGACCTCACAATCACTAATATATCCTAATAAAACAAAAAAAACTAATAAACCCCTAACAAACCCTAATAAACCCTAAAAATCCCTAATTAACCCCAATAAAAACGAATAAACCCAAATAAAACCCAAATAAAACCATAAAAATACCTTTTCAAACCTAATAAACCTTGACACACCATAAAAAACATATTAAAACTCATCTAAACCCAAATAAACAAAAAAACGCAAACAAACCATTAAAAAGCCAAAGAAACCCTAATAAACCTTAAAAAATTATAATAAAATCTAATAAACCATTAAAAATTCTCACAAGCACTAAAACATGCTAATAGAACCTAAAAAGTCATAACAACCCCTCATATATATTAAGAAAAATTAAAAAACACTCATATACCCTAATAAAAACACTAAAAAACATAGTAAACCCTAAAAATCCCTAACAAACCATAATAAACCATACTCAACCCAAATAAACCCTAATAAATCATTAAAGACACTGAATCAACCCTAATAAAACCCGAAAAATACCTACTCAACCCTAATAAACCTTAACACACCATAATAAACCCCACTAAACACTAAAAAATGCAAATATACCACTAAAAAACCCTAAAACCCCTAATAAATGCTAATAAAACCTAACAAAGCCTAAAAGAGCTAATAAACCCAAATAAACACAACTAAACACTAAAAAATACCCTAATATATCCTCTTAAAAATTAATAAACCATAATAAACCATAATAAACCGTAATAAATCCTAAACATACCCAAATATACCATAATATACAATAATATACATTAATAAACCCAACTCAATCCTAATAAAACCCTAAAATTACCTAATAAACCCTAATAGACCTTGACACACCATAATAAACCCGAATAAAATCTTAATAACCCCCAACAAACACTAAACAATGCTAATATACCATTAAAAACCCTAAAACCCTAACAAACCATAATAAATGTCAATAACACCTAAAAATCCAAAAAAATGATATTAAACCATAAAAATACCTCTAATAATAGTAGTAGTAATAATTCACATGCACGTGCATATGCAGGTGCATGGTTTAAATAATAAATCATATCGCACCTGCATGTGCATATGCATGCACATTTTCATTTGAATGATTACAAATAATAAATTATAAATAATAACACATGTGAATTGCATGTGTATGTGCATGTGCATGTGAATGATAATAAATAATAAATAATAACGCACATCCGAGTGCATGTGCATGTGCATGGTAATAAACAATAAATAATAACCAAGTCCACATGAATGTGCATTTGAATGTGAATGATAATAAATAATAAATAATATCACTTGTGATAATATAATAACGCAAGTTCATTACTTGTGCACATGCATGAGAATGAATAATAATAACAAATTTGATAATAGAATAACTCAAGTTCATTGCATTTTCATGTGAATGGTAATAAATAATATATAACAACACACATTTATGTGCATTTACATGTAACAATAATGATAATGACGCATGCACGTGCATGGTAATATATAATTAATAACAACGCACATGCATGTGACTTTTTATTTGATGATACAGACAACAACAACAAGAATAATAATAATAATAATAGAATAATGGAAGTGCATTGAATGTGCATGTGCATAGTAGTAAATAATAAATAAATAATAGTTAATAAGAACGCACATGCATGTGCATGTGCCTTGACATTTGATAATAATATTAATAATACTAATTGTAATAATAATAATAATAAAAATGCATGCACGTGCATGGTAATAAATAATAAATAATAACACACATGTATGTGGATTTTCATGTGATAATGATAATAATAATGACAATGATAATAGTAATAATAATAATAATAACAATAATAACTGTGATAATAATAATAATAATAATAATAATAATAATAAAAGAATAATACAAGTTCATTGCATATGCACGTGGATGGTAATAAATAATAAATAATAACGCATGTGCATCTGCATTTGCATGTGATGATAAAAATAATAACAGCAGTAATAGTTATAGTGATAATAGTAGTATTACAAATGCATGTGATAATAGAATATCGCATGTGCATTACGTGTGCACGTGCATGGTAATAAATAATAATGTGCGTGCATTTCATTTGTATGTGATGATGATGCCGATGATAATAATAATAATAATAATAACAACACATGTGATAATATAATAATGCATGTGCATTGAATGTGCGGGTTTATGTATTTTCATGTGCATTTGCATGTGATGATAATAATAACAACAACAACAACAACAACACCAACCACAATAATAATAATAACAATAAGAATAACAATGTATGTGATAATACAATTTCGTGTGTGCATTGCATGCACACGTGCATGTGCAGGTGCATGTGCATGAGATGATAATAATAATAATAATAATAATAATAGTAATAATAATAATAATAACCACAACACATGTGATAATAGAATAACGCACGTGCATTGCATGTGCAGTGCATGATAATAAATAATAACTCCTAGCACACGTGATGATAATAACAACAATAATAGTAATATTAATAATAATAATAGTGCATGTGATAATAGAATAATGCACATGTATTGAATGTGCGTGTGTATGGTAATAAATAATAACATACGTGCATTTGCATTTTCATTTGATGATAATAAAAATAATAACAATAATAGTAATAATAAAAATAACAATAAAAATGCATGTGATAATAGGATAATGTAGGTGCATTGCGTGTGCACGTGCATGGTAATAAATAATAACGGACGTGCATGTGCATTTGCATGTGATGATAATAATAATAATTATAATTATAATTAAAATAATAATAATAACAACAACAAAAACATACGCATGCCCATAGAAATAAATAATAAATAATAAATAATAAATAATAAATAATAAATAATAACGAATGTGCATCTTCATTTGCATGTAATGATAATAATAATAATAATAGTTATAAAAATAATGATAATTATAATAATGATAATGATAATAATGATAATGTTAATAATGATAATAATAAAGTGTGTGATAATAGAATAATACACGTCCTAACAAACCCTAACAAAACCTAACAAACCATAACAACCACTAATAACCTCTAAGAACCACTAATAAACCCAAATAACACCTGAAACTAACTATTAAACCCTAAAACCCTAATAAACACTTTAAAATAATAATAACCTCTAATAATCCCTAAAAACCCTATTAGACTCTAATAAATGCTTCAAAAGCCCTAAAACCCATAATATCCAATAAAAACATTATTGAACCATAATAAATCCTAATAATCACTAAACACCCTAACAAACCCGACAAAACACTACAAAACCTGCCAAATAATAGCCTTCAAAACCCTACAACCTGCTAATAAACCCTAACAAACACTAATAACCCCATAATAAATCATAACAACCCTAACAACCCCGAATAAATCGTATGAAAACCTAACAACACCTAATAAATCGTAACAAACTGAAACAAACCATAACAAACCCCTAATAAACCACAATAAACCTTAACAAGTAATAATAAACCCTAATAAATCACAATAAACCCAAATACATGTTAATAAACCCTAATAAATAAAATAAACCCAACAAAACCCTAATAAATCCCAAATAACCCTAAAAACAGCTACAATACCCAAAAAAATCATAAAACACACAAAAAAACCCCTAACAACCCCTATCAATCCTGAAAAAACAAATAAACCCTTAAACCCCCCCCCCCCAAAAACCATTGAAAACCCATCAAATACCATAAAAACCATAAACACCCATTAACAACCCTTAAAAACCCTAAAAACCAATAAAAACCATAAACATCCATCAAAATCATAAAAAGGAAACAAATAGATACATAAACCCAAAAAACGTTACATAAAACATAAAAATGCAACATAAACCCTAAAAACACAACATAAACCCAAAAAACGAAACATAAACCCAAAAAACGCAACATAAACCCTAAAATAACTACATAAACCCTAGAACTGTAACATAAACACAAAACAACACAACATAAAAATTAAAAAATGCTACATAAAACATAAAAACACAACATAAACCCTAAAAACAATACATGAACCTTAAAAACGTTACATAAACCCTAAAAATGAAACATAAATGCTACATCACCCCTAAAAATGCTATATAAACCCAGAAAATGCAACATAAACCCTAAAAAATGCTACATATTACCTAAGCCCTAAAAACGCTACATAAACCCTAAAAACGTTACATAAACCCTAAAAATGCTACATAAAACCTAAAACCACTAACTAAACCCTAAAATCGCTACATAAACACTAAAAAAGTTGCCTAAACTCAAATAATGCTAAAAAACACTAAAAAATGCGACAAAACCCTAAAGACACTTCAAAACCCTCAAATATATTAAACCCTAATATACCATAATATAAAAAATTGAACACCAATAAGCCCCTAATAAACTCTAATAATCCCTAAAAACGCCTTATAATACCTAAAAACCCTAAAATACTCTACTTAACCCTAATAAAGCCCCAAAAATACCTAAAAACCCCTAATAAATGATAATAAAACCTAATAAACCCTAAAAACATGTTAAGAAAACCTAAACAACCCTAACCAACAGTAATAGACACTAATAAACACTAATAAACTGTAATAAACCCCAAAAGCCATAAAAATCCCTAATAAACCATAAATAAATCCAAATAAACCCTACTCAACCCTAACAAACTTAACACACCATAATGACCCCTAATAAAACCTTACAAAACCCTAATAATGAAAAAAACACTATTATTCCTTAAAAATTCCCTAGATACACTCATAAACTCTAATGTAACCTAATAAACCCTAAAAACACTCACAAACAATAAAAAAATGATCAAAAACAATAAATACACACGATATTACCTAAAAAGACCTAAAAACACTAATATAACCTAATAAAGACAAAAATGATAATATACCTTAAAAATCCCAAGAAACCATAATAAACCATAATAAACTCTAATATAACATAAGAAACCCTAAAAATGCTCACAAACAAAAAAACGCCCACAAACAATAAAAACGCTATATTATCTTAAAAGACACAACAAACACTAATATAACCAAATAAACCAAAAAAAACTAATAAACCCCTAACAAAACCTAATAATCCCTAAAAATCCCTAATAAACCATAATAAAAACTAATAAACCCTAATAAAACTATAATAAAACCCTTAAAATAACTTCTCAACACTAATAAACCTTCACACATTATAATAAAACCTAATAAAACCCATCTAAACCCCAATAAACAAAAAAATGCAAACTAACCATTAAAAAGCCCTATAAACCCTAATAAACTATAATAAATTCTAATAAAACCTAATAAACCATAAAAAAATGCTCACAAACACTAAAAACACACTAATAAAACCTAAAAAGTCATCACAACCCCTCATATATATTAACAAAAACTGAAAAACACTCATATACCCTAATAAAAACACTAATAAACCCTAGTAAACCCTAAAAATCCCTAATAAACCCTAATAAACACTACTCAACCCTAATCAACTCTAAGGATACCTATTGAACCCTAATAAAACCCAAAATACCTACTTAACCCTAATAAACCTCACACACTATAATAAACCATAATAAACCCCACTAAACCCCAAAAAACGAAAATATACGATTAAAAAGCCCTAAAATCCCTAATAAATGATAATAAAACCTAAAAAATCTTAAAATCGCTAATAAACCCTAATAAACACTATTAAACCCTAAAAACCCTAATATACCCTCTTAAAAATTAATAAACCATAATGAATGATAATAAACCCTAATAAATCCTAAACATACCCAAATATATCATAATATACCATAATATACCCTAATAAACCAAACTCATTCATAATAAAACCCTAAAAAGACCTAATAAACCCTAATAAACCTTAGAAATGTAATATAAACTCCAAAAACGCAACATAAACCCAAAAAAACGCAACATAAACCCAAAAACTCTACATAAACCCAAAAAGAACTACATAAACCCTATAACCGTAACATAAACCCCTAAACAACACAAAATAAACATTAAAAACACTATATAAAACCATAAAACACAACATAAATCCAAAAAACACTACATGAACCCTAAAAACGTTACATAAATCCTAAAAAAATGAATCATAAATGCTACATCACCCCTAAAAATGCTATATAAACCTAGAAAACACAACATAAACCCTAAAGAACCGTATTATACTCTAAAGAACTGTATTAAACTCTAAATAACACTAAAAAACCATGGATAACCCAAAAAATGCTAAAACACATTATATAAACCCAAAAAACTACTATAATGCCCAAACAAATCCTAAAACACACTTAAAAACCCTAACAACCCCAATCAATCCCAAAAAAAACAAATAAACCCATAAAACCCCCCAAAACCATTAAAAAGACATCAAATACCATATAAAACCATAAACACTCATTAACAACCATTAAAACCCATAAAAACACTACAAACCATAAATAACCATCAAAACCCTAAAAATGGCTTCAAATAGATACAAAAACCCTAAAAACGATACATAAACCCTAAAAATACAATAAAAACCCTAAAAACGCAACATAAAACAAAAAATGGAACATAAACCCAACAAACACTACGTAAACCCTAAAATCACTACATAAACCCTAGAACTGTAACATAAACCCTATAAAACATTACATAAACCCGAAAAAATGCTACATAAACATTAAAAAATGCTACATAAAACCTAAAAACACAATATAAACCCTAAAAGCACTACATGAACCCTAAAAACGTTACATAAACCCTAAAAAATGCAACATAAACGCTACATCACCCCTAAAAATGCTACATAAATCCAGGAAACACAACATAAACCCTAGAAAATGCTACATAAAACCTAAACCCTAAACACGCTACATAAACACTAAAAACATTACATAAACACTAAAAATGATACATAAAACCTAAAACCTCTAACTAACCCCTAAAAATGCTACATAAATACTAAAAATACTACATAAACTCTTAAAATGCTACACAAACCCTAAAAAATGCTACAAAAACCCTAAAGACGCTTCAAAACCCGCAAAAATATTAAACCCTAATATACCATAATATAAATAATTGAACCCTAATAAAACCCTAATAAACCCCTAATAAACTCTAATAATCCCTAAAAACACCTTATAATCCCTAAAACCCTAAGAAATATTACTCAACCCTAATAAAACCCCAAAATAACCAAATAAACCCTAATAAATGATAATAAAACCTAATAAACCCTAAAACAGGTTAAGAAAACTTAAACAACCCTAACCAACACAAATAGACACTAATAAACACTAATAAACCCTAATAAACCCCCCCAAAACCCTAAAGAGCCATAATAACCCATAAATAATGCCAAATAATCCCTACTCAACCGTAACAAACCTTAACACACCATAATAACCCCTAAAGATCTGTATTAAACTCTAAAGAACACTAAAAAACCCTAAAGAACCCAAAAAACGCTAAAACACATTATATAAACCCTAAAAACTACTATAATACCAAAACAAACCTTGAAACACACTAACAAACCCTAACAACCCCTATCGATCCCAAAAAAATAAATAAACCCATAAACACCCCAAAAACATTAAAAAGACATCAGATACCATAAAAAACCAAAAACACCCATTAACAACCCGTAAGAACCCTTAAAACCCTAAAAAACACTACAAACCATAAACAACCATTAAAACCATAAAAAGGCTTCAAATAGATACATGAACCCTAAAACGTTACATAAACCATAAAAAATACTACAAAAACCCTAAAAACGCAACATAAACCAAAAAACACAACATAAACCCAAAAAACGCTACATAAACCCTAAAAGCACTACATAAACCCTAAAATTGTAACATAAACCCTAAAAACACAACATAAACCGGAAAAAAAACCAACATAATCATTAAAAAGCGCTACATAAAACCAAAAAACACAATATAAACCCTAAAAACACTACATGAACCCTAAAAACGTTACATAAAATATAAAAAATGCAACATAAACGCTACATCACCGCTACATACGCAACAAAAATCTAGGAAGCGCAACATAAACCCTAAAAAATGCTACATAAAACCAAAACCCTAAACACACTACATAAACTCTAAAATTGCTACACAAACCCTAAAAATTATACATAAAACCTAAAACCTCTAAATAAACCCTAAAAATGATACATAAGCACTAAAACCACTACATAAACTCTAACAATGCTACACAAACCCTAAAAAATGCTACAAAAACCCAAAAGACGCTTTAAAACCCTCAAAAATATTAAACCCTAATATACCATAATATAAAGAATTAAACCCTAATAAACCCCTAATAAACCTTTAATAAACTCTAATAATCCCTAAAAACACCTTATAATCCCTAAAACCCTAAGAAACATTACTCAACCCTAATGAAACCCCAAAATTACAAAAAAACAACCCCTAATAAATGATAATAAAACCTAATAAACCCTAAAAACAGGTTAAGAAAACTTAAACAACCCTAACCAACCCAAATAGACACTAATAAACACTAATAAACCCTAATAAACCCCCCCAAAACCCTAAAGAGCATTAATAACCCATAAATAATTCCAAATAATCCCTACTCAACCGTAACAAACCTTAACACAGCATAATAACCCCTAAAGAACCGTATTAAACTCTAAAGAACACTAAAAAACCCTAAAGAACCCAAAAAATGCTAAAACACATTATATAAACCCTATAAACTACTATAATACCCAAACAAACCCTGAAACACACTAAAAAACCCTAACAACCCCTATCGATCCCAAAAAAATAAATAAACCCATAAACACCCCAAAAACATTAAAAAGACATCAGATACCATAAAAAACCATAAACACCCATTAACAACCCTTAAGAAACCTTAAAAACCCTAAAAACACTACAAACCATAAACAACCATTAAAACCATAAAAAAGGCTTTAAATAGATACATGAACCCTAAAACGTTACATAAACCCTAAAAAATACAACAAAAACCCTAAAAACGCAACATAAACCAAAAAACATATCATAAACCCAAAAAACGCTACATAAACCCTAAAATCACTACATAAACCCTAGAATTGTAACATAAACCCTAAAAAACACAACATAAACACAAAAAAACCCAACATAAACATTAAAAAGCGCTACATAAAACCAAAAAACACAATATGAACCCTAAAAACACTACATGAACCCTAAAAACGTTACATAAACCATAAAAAATGCAACATAAACGCTACATCACCCCTAAAAACGCCACAAAAATCTAGGAAGAGCAACATAAACCCTAAAAAATGCTACATAAAACCTAAACCCTAAACACACTACATAAAATCTAAAATTGTTACACAAACACTAAAAATGACACATAAAACCTAAAACCTCTAACTAAACCCTAAAAATGATACATAAGCACTAAAAATACTACATAAACTCTAACAACGCTACACAAAACCTAAAAAATGCTACAAAAATCCTAAAGACGCTTTAAAACCCTCAAAAATATTAAACCCTAATATACCATAATATAAAGAATTAAACCCTAATAAATCCCTAATAAACCTCTAATAAACTCTAATAATCCCTAAAAACACCTTATAATCCCTAAAACCCTAAGAAACATTACTCAACCCTAATGAAACCCCAAAATAACCAAACAAACCCTAATAAATGATAATAAAACCTAATAAACCCTAAAAACAGGTTAAGAAAACTTAGACAACCCTAACCATCACAAATAGACACTAACAAACACTAATAAACCCTAATAAACCCCCCAAAAACCCTAAAGATCCCTAATAACCCATAAATAATGCCAAATAATCCCTACTCAACCGTAACAAACCTTAACACACCATAATAACCCCTAAAGAACAGTATTAAACTCTAAAGAACACTAAAAAACCCTAAAGAACCCAAAAAAGCTAAAACACATTATATAAACCCTAAAAACTACTATAATACCCAAACAAACCCTGAAACACACTAAAAAACCCTAACAACCCCTATCGATCCCAAAAAAAATAAATAAACCCATAAACACCCCAAAAACATTAAAAAGACATCAGATACCATAAAAAACCATAAACATCCATTAACAACCCTTAACAACCCTTAAAAACCCTAAAAACACAACAAACCATAAACAACCATTAAAACCATAAAAAAGGCTTCAAATAGATACATGAACCCTAAAACGTTACATAAACCATAAAAAATACAACAAAAACCCTAAAAACGCAACATAAACCAAAAAACATAACATAAACCCAAAAAACGCTACATAAACCCTAAAAGCACTACATAAACCCTAGAATTGTAACATAAACCCTAAAAACACAACATAAACACAAAAAAACCCGACATAAACATTAAAAAGCGCTACATAAAACCAAAAAACACAATATAAACCCTAAAAACACTACATGAACCCTAAAAACGTTACATAAACCATAAAAATGCAACATAAACGCTACATCACCCCTAAAACGCAACAAAAATCTAGGAAGAGCAACATAAACCCTAAAAAATGCTACATAAAACCTAAACCCTAAACACACTACATAAACTCTAAAATTGTTACACAAACCCTAAAAATGACACATAAAACCTAAAACCTCTAACTAAACCCTAAAAATGATATATAAGCACTAAAAATACTACATAAACTCTAACAACGCTACACAAACACTAAAAAATGCTACAAAAACCCTAAAGACGCTTCAAAACCCTCAAAAATATTAAACCCTAATATACCATAATATAAATAATTAAACCCTAATAAACCCCTAACAAACCTCTAATAAACTCTAATAATCCCTAAAAACACCTTATAATCCCTAAAACCCTAAGAAAATTTACTCAACCCTAATAAAACCTCAAAAATACCTAATAAACCTAATAAATGATAATAAAACCTAATAAACCCTAAAAACGGGTTAAGAAAACCTAAACAACCCTAACCAACCCTAATAGACACTAATAAACACTAATAAACCCTAACAAACCCCAAACAAACACTAAAAAGCCCTAATAAACCATAAATAAAGCCAAATAAACCCTACTCAACCCTAACAAACCTTAACACACCCTAATAAATCCTAAAGAACCGTATTAAACTCTAAAGAACACTAAAAAACCCTAAAGAACCCAAAAAATGCTAAAACACATTATAAAAACCCTAAAAACTACTACAATACCCAACCAAACCCTAAAATACACTAAAAACCCCTAACAACCCCAATCAATACCAAAAAAACAAACAAACCCATAAAACCCCCCAAAATTATTAAAAAGACACCAGATACCACAAAAAACATAAACACCCATTAACAACCCTTAAAAACCTGAAAAAACCCTACAAACCATAAAAAACCATTAAAACCTGAAAAAGGCTTCAAATAGATACATAAACCCTAAAAATGATACATAAACCCTAAAAAATGCAACAGAAACCCAAAAAAATGCAGCATAAACCAAACAACGTAACATAAACCCAAAAAACGCTACATAAACCGTAAAAGCACTACATAAACCCTATAACTGTAACATAAACCCTAAAAACACAACATAAACCCGAAAAAACGCATCATAAACATTTAAAAACACTACATAAAACCTAAAAACACAATATAAGCCCTTAAAACAGAACATGACCCCTAAAAACGTTACATAAACCCTAACAAATGTAACATAAATGGTATATCACCCCTAAAAATGCTACATAAATCCAGGAAACACAACACAAACCCTAAAAAATCATACATAAAACCTAAACCCAAAACACGCTACATAAACTCTAAAAACATTACATAAACCCTAAAAATGATACATAAAACTAAAACCTCTAACTAAACCCTAAAAATGCCACATAAACACTACAAATACTACATAAACTCTAACAATGCTATACAAACCCTAAAAAATGCTACAAAAACACTAAAGATGCTTCAAAACCCTCAAAAATACTAAACCCTAATATACCATAATATAATGAATTAAACCCTAATAAACCCCTAATAAACCCCTAATAAACTCTAATAATCCCTAAAAACACCTTATAATCCCTAAAACCCTAAGAAACTTTACTAAACCCTAATAGAACCCCAAAAATACCAAATAAACCCTAATAAATGATAATAAAACCTAATAAACCCTAAAAACAGGTTAAGAAAACCTAAACAACCCTAACCAACCCTAATAGACACTAATAAACACTAATAAACACTAATAAACCCCAAACAAACACTAAAAATCACTAATAAACCATAAATAAATCCAAATAAACCCTACTGAACCGTAACAAACCTTAACACACAATAATAACCCCTAAAGAACCGTATTAAACTCTAAGGAACACTAAAAAACCCTAAAGAACCCAAAAAATGCAAAAACACATTATATAAACCCTAAAAACTACTACAATACCCAAACAAACCCTAAAACACACTAAAAACCCTAAAAACCCCATCAATCCCAAAAAAACAAATAAACCCATAACCCCCCCCCCCCAAAAAAAACCATTAAAAAGACATCAGATACCATAAAAACCCATAAACACCCATTAACAACCCTTAAAAACCCTAAAAAATATTACAAACCATAAACAACCATTACAACCCTAAAAAAGGCTTCAAATAGATACATAAACCCTAAAAATGATACATAAACCCTAAAAAATACAACAAAAACCCTAAAAACGCAACATAAACCAAAAAATGTAACATATACCCAAAAGTGTTATATAAACCTTAAAATCACTACATAAACCCTAGAACTATAACATAAACCCTAAAAACACAACATAAACCCAAAAAAATGCAACATAAACATTAAAAAATGCTACATAAAACCTAAAAACAAAATATAAACCCTAAAAACACTATCTGAACCAAAAAAACGTTACATAAACTCTAAAAAATGCTACATAAACGCTACATCACCCCTAGAAATGGTACATAAACCCAGGAAACGCAACATAAACCCTAAAAATGCTAAAAAAACCTAAACCCTAAACACACTACATAAACTCAAAAAACATTACATAAACCCTAAAATGATACATAAAACCTTAAACCTCTAACGTAACCCTAAAAATGCTACATAAACACTAAAAATACTACATAAACTCTAACAACACTACACAAACCCTAAAAAATGCTACTAAAACCCTAAAGATGCTTCAAAACCCTAAAAATAATAAACCCTAATATACCATAATATAAAGAATTAAACCCTAATAAACCCCTAATAAACCCCTAATAAACTCTAATAATCCCTAAAAACATCTTATAATCCCTAAAACCCTAAGTAAATTTACTCAACCCTAATTAAACCCCCATAATACATAATAAACCCTAATAAATGATAATAAAACCTAATAAAGCCTAAAAACAGGATAAGAAAACCTAAACAACCCTAACCAACCCTAATAGACCCTAATAAACACTAATAAACCCTAATAAACCCCAAAAAAATCCTAAAAACCCTATTAAATCATAAATAAATCCAAATAAACCCTACTTAAACCTAACAAACCTTAACACACCATAATAACCCCTAATAAAACCCTAAAAACCTTAACAAACAAAAAATGCTATTATACCTTAAAAAATCCCTAGAAACCCTGATAAACTCTAATTTAACTTAATAAACACTAAAAACGCTAACAAATAATAAAAAAATGATCACAAATAATAAAAACACACTATAATACCTAAAAAGACCTAAAAACACTAATATAACCTAATAAAGACCAAAAACACTAATATACCTTAAAAATTCCTAGAATTCCTAATAAACCATACTAAACTCTAATAGAACCTATGAAATCCTAAAAATGCTCACAACAAAAAACAAAACACTCACAAACAATAAAAACATGCTTTTTTATCTAAAAAGACCTCACAATCACTAATATATCCTAATAAAACAAAAAAACTAATAAACCCCTAACAAACCCTAATAAACCCTAAAAATCCATAATTAACCCCAATAAAAACGAATAAACCCAAATAAAACCTCAATAAAACCATAAAAATACCTTTTCAACCCTAATAAACCTTGACACACCATAAAAAAACCTATTAAAACTCATCTAAACCCAAATAAACAAAAAACGCAAACAAACCATTAAAAAGCCAAAGAAAACCTAATAAACCATAACAAATTATAATAAAATCTAATAAACCATTAAAAATTCTCACAAGCACTAAAACATGCTAATAAAACCTAAAAAGTCATAACAACCCCTCATATATAATAAGAAAAATTAGAAAACACTCATATACCCTAATAAAAACACTAAAAAACATAGTAAACCCTAAAAATCCCAAACAAGCCATAATAAACCATACTCAACCCAAATAAACCCTAATAAAACATTAAAGACACTGAATCAACCCTAATAAAACCCTAAAAATACCTATTCAACCCTAATAAACCTTAACACACCATAATAAACCCCACTAAACACTAAAAAATGAAATTATACCATTAAAAAACCCTAAAACCCCTAATAAATTCTAATAAAACCTAACAAAGCCTAAAAGCGCTAATATACCAAAATAAACACAACTAAACACTAAAAAACCCTAATATATCCTCTTAAAAATTAATAAAGCATAATAAACCATAATAAACCGTAATAAATCCTAAACATACCCAAATATACCATAATATACAATAATATACATTAATAAACTCAACTCAATCCTAATAAAACCCTAAAATTGCCTAATAAACCCTAATAGACCTTGACACACCATAATAAACCCTAATAAAATCTTAATAACCCCCACTAAACACTAAAAAACGCTAATATACCATTTAAAAACCCTAAAACCCTAACAAACCATTATAAATGTCAATAACTCCTAAAAATCCAAAAAAATGATATTAAACCATAAAAATACCTCTAATAATAGTAGTAGTAATAACGCACATGCACGTGCATCTGCAGGTGCATGGTTTAAATAATAAATCATATCGCACGTGCATGTGCATATGCATGCGCATTTGCATGTGAATGATAACAAATAATAAATTATAAATAATAACAAATGTGAATTTCATGTGTATGTGCATGTGAATGTGAATGATAATAAATAATAAATAATAACGCACATCCGAGTGCATGTGCATGTGCATGTGCATGGTAATAAACAATGAATAATAACCAAGTCCACATGAATGAGCATTTGAATATGAATGATAATAAATAATAAATAATATCACTTGTGATAATATAATAACGCAAGTTCATTACGTGTGCACGTGCATGAGAATGAATAATAATAACAAATTTGATAATAGAATAACTCAAGTGCATTGCATTTTCATGTGCATGGTAATAAATAATATATAATAACACACGTTTATGTGCATTTACATGTAACGATAATGATAATGATGCATGCACGTGCATGGTAATATATAATTAATAACAACGCACATGCATGCGCCTTTTTATTTGATGATACAGACAACAACAACAAGAATAATAATAATAATAATAGAATAATGGAAGTGCATTGAATGTGCATGTGCATAGAAGTAAATAATAAATAAATAATAGTTAACAAGAACGCACATGCATGTGCATGTGCATTGACATTTGATAATAATATTAATAATACTAATTGTAATAATAATAATAATAATAATGCATGCACGTGCATGGTAATAAACAATAAATAATAACACACATGTATGTGGATTTTCATGTGATAATGATAATAATAATGACAATGATAATAGTAATAATAATAATAATAACAATAACTGTGATAATAATAATAATAATAATAATAATAATAATAATAATAAAAGAATAATACAAGTTCATTGCATATTCACGTGGATGGTAATAAATAATAAATAATAACGCACATGCATCTTCATTTGCATGTGATGATAATAATAATAACACCAGCAATAGTTATAGTGATAATAGTAGTATTACAAATGCATGTGATAATAGAATATCGCATGTGCATTAAGTGTGCACGTGCATGGTAATAAATAATAACGTGCGTGCATTTCATTTGCATGTGATGATGATGTCGATGATAATAATAATAATATTAATAACAACGCATGTGATAATAGAATAATGCACGTGCATTGAATGTGCGGGTTTATGTATTTTCATGTGCATTTGCATGTGATGATAATAATAATAATAAAAACAACAACAATAGCAACCACAATAATAATAATAACAATAATAATAACAATGTATGTGATAATAAAATATTGTGTGTGCATTGCATGTGCACGTGGATGGTAGTAAAAAAATAAATAATAATGCACGTACATGTACTGGTGCATGTGCATGAGATGATAATAATAATAAAAATAACAATAATAGTAATAATAATAATAATAACCACAACACATGTGATAATAGAATAACGCACGTGCATTGCATGTGCAGTGCATGATAATAAATAATAACTCTTAGCGCACGTGATGATAATAATAACAATAATAGTAATATTAATAATAATAATAGTGCATGTGATAATAGAATAATGCACATGTATTGAATGTGCGTGTGTATGGTAATAAATAATAACATTCGTGCATTTTCATTTTCATTTGATGATAATAAAAATAATAACAATAATAGTAATAATAAAAATAACAATAATAATGCATGTGATAATAGGATATTGTAGGTGCATTGCGTGTGCACGTGCATGGTAATAAATAATAACAGACGTGCATGTGCATTTGCATGTGATGATAATAATAACAATTATTATTATAATTAAAATAATAATAATAACAACAACAAAAACATAGGCATGTGCATAGAAATAAATAATAAATAATAAATAATAACGAATGTGCATCTACATTTGCATGTAATGATAATAATAATAATAATAATAATAATAACAATAATGATAATTATAATAATGATAATGATGATAATGATAATGATAATAATGATAATAATAACGTGTGTGATAATAGAATAATACACGTCCTAACAAACCCTAACAAAACCTAACAAACCATAAAAACTACTAATAACCCCTAAGAACCACTAATAAACCCAAATAACACCTGAAACCCACTATTAAACCCTAAAATACTAATAAACACTTTAAAATAATAATAACCTCTAATAAGCCCTAAAAACCATATTAGACTCTAATAAATGCTTCAAAAGCCCTAAAACCCCTAATATTCAATAAAAATATTATTGAACCATAATAAATCCTAATAATCACTAAACACCCAAACAAACCCGACAAAACACTACAAAACCTGCCAAATAATAGCCTTCAAAACCCTACAACCTGCTAATAAACCCTAACAAACATTAATAACCCCATAATAAATCATAACAACCCTAACAACCCCAAATAAATCGTATGAAAACCTAACAATGCCTAATAAATCGTAAAAAACTGAAACAAAACATAACAAACCCCTAATAAACCACAATAGACCTTAACAAGTAATAATAAACCCTAATAAATCACAATAAACCCAAATACACGTTAATAAACCCTAATAAATAAAATAAACCCAAAGAAACCCTAATAAATCCCAAATAACCCTAAAAACAGCTACAATACCCAAAAAAATCATAAAACACACTAAAAAAACCGTAACAACCCCTATCAATCCTGAAAAAACAAATAAACCCTTAAACCCCCCGAAAAACCATTGAAAACCCATAAAATACCATAAAAACCATAAACACCCATTAACAACCCTTAAAAACCCTAAAAACCAATAAAAACCATAAACATCCATCAAAATCATAGAAAGGCAACAAATAAGTACATAAACCCAAAAAACGTTACATAAACCATAAAAATGCCACATAAACCCTAAAAACACAACATAAACCCAAAAAACGAAACATAAACCCAAAAAACGTAACATAAACCCTAAAAGCACTACATAAACCCTAGAACCGTGACATAAACACAAAACAACACAACATAAAAATTAAAAAATGCTACATAAAACCTAAAAACACAACATAAACCCTAAAAACAATACATGGACCATAAAAACGTTACATAAACCCTAAAAAATGAAACATAAATGCTACATCACCCCTAAAAATGCTATATAAACCCAGAAAATGAAACATAAACCCTAAAAAATGCTACATATTACCTAAACCCTAAAAACACTACATAAAACCTAAAAACGTTACATAAACGCTAAAAATACTACATAAAACCTAAAACCACAAACTAAACCCTAAAATAGCTACATAAACACTAAAAAAGTTACCTAAACTCAAAAAATGCTACAAAAACACTAAAAAATGTGACAAAAACCCTAAAGACGCTTCAAAACCCTCAAATATATTAAACCCTAATATACCATAATATAAAAAATTAAACACTAATAAGCCCATAATAAACTCTAATAATCCCTAAAAATGCCTTATAATACCTAAAAACCCTAAAATACTCTACTTAACCCTAATAAAACCCCAAAAATACCTAAAAACCCCTAATAAATGATAATAACACCTAATAAACCCTAAAAACATGTTAAGAAAACCTAAACAACCCTTACGAACCCTAATAGACACTAATAAACACTAATAAACTGTAATAAACCCCAAAAAAACCATAAAAATCCCTAATAAACCATAAATAAATCCAAATAAACCCTACTCAACCCTAACAAACTTAACACACCATAATGACCCCTAATAAAACCTTACAAAACCCTAATAATGAAAACAAACACTAGTATTCCATAAAAATTTCCTAGATACCGTTATAAACTCTAATGTAACCTAATAAACCCTAAAAACACTCACAAACAATAAAAAAATGATCACAAACAATAAAAACACACAATATTACCTAAAAAGACATAAAAACACTAATATAATCTAATAAAGACAAAAATGCTAATATACCTTAAAAATCCCAAGAAACCATAATAAACCATAATAAACTCTAATATAACATAAGAAACCCTAAAAATTTTCACAAACAAAAAAAACTCCCACAATCAATAAAAACGCTATATTATCTTAAAAGACATAACAAACACTAATATAACCTAATAAAACAAAAAAAAACTAATAAACCCCTAACAAAACCTAATAAACCCTAAAAATCCCTAATAAACCATAATAAAAACTAATAAACCCTAATAAAACTATAATAAAACCCTTAAAATAACTTCTCGACCCTAATAAACCTTTACACATTATAATAAAACCTAATAAAACCCATCTAAACCCCAATAAACAAAAAAATGCAAACTAACCATTAAAAAGCCCTAGGAACCCTAATAAACTATAATAAATTCTAATAAAACCTAATAAACCATAAAAAATGCACACAAAAACTAAAAACACACTAATAAAACCTAAAAAGTCATAACAACCCCTCATATATATTAACAAAAACTGAAAAACACTCATATACCCTAATAAAAACACTAATAAACCCTAGTAAACCCTAAAAATCCCTAATAAACCCTAATAAACACTACTCAACCCTAATAAACTCTAAGGATACCTATTGAACCCCAATAAAACCCTAAAATACCTACCCAACCCTAATAAACCTTACACACTATAATAAACCATAATAAACCCCACTAAACCCCAAAAAATGAAAATATTCGATTAAAAATCCCTAAAATCCCTAATAAATGCTAATAAAACCTAAAAAATATTAAAATCGCTAATAAACCCTAATAAACACTATTAAACCCTAAAAACTCTAATATACCCTCTTAAAAATTAATAAACCATAATGAATGATAATAAACCCTAATAAATCCTAAACATACCCAAATATATCATAATATACCATAATATACCCTAATAAACCCAACTCATTCATAATAAAACCCTAAAAAGACCTAATAAACCCTAATAAACCTTAACAAACCATAATAAACCCTAGTAAAATCCAAATAACTCCCACCAAACCCTGAAAAACACTAATATACCATTAAAAACCCAAAACCCCTAACAAACCATTATAAACGTTCATAACATCTAAAAATTCTAAAAAATGCTAGTAAACCCTAAAAATACCTCTAATAATAATAATAGTAATAACGCACGTGCACGTGCATATGCATGTGCATGATTTAAATAATAAATCATAATGTATGTGCATGTGAATATGCCTGCACATTTGCATGTAAATGATAATAAATAATAACGCATGTGAATTACATGTGCATGTGCATGTTCATGTGAATGATAATAAATAATAAATAATAATGCACATCCAAGTAAATGTTCATGTGCATGTGCATGTGCATGGTAATAAACAATTAATAATAACCAAGTCCACATGAATGTGTATTTTCATGGGAATAATAATAAATAATAAATAATAACACATGTGATAATAGAATAATGCATGTGCATTGCGTGTGCACGTGCATGAGAATAAATAATAATAATAACACATGTGATAATAGAATAACGCAAGTGTATTGAATTTTCCAGTGCATGATAATAAATAATTTATAATAACGCACGTGCATGTTCATTTACATGTAATGATTATGACAATGACGCATGTACATGCATGGTAATAAATAATAAATAACAACGCACATTCATGTGCATTTTTATTTGACGATACAAACAAAAATAATAATAATAATAATAATAATAATAATAATAACAATAATAATAATAGAATTATACAAGTTCATTTCATGTGCACGTGCATAGTAGTAAATAATAAATAAATAATATTAAATAAGAACGCACATGCATGTGCCTGTACATTTACATTTGATGATAATATTAATAATACTAATTGTAATAATAATAATAATAATGTGTGCACGTGCATGGTAATAAATAATAAATAACAATGCAGATGTATGTGCATTTCCATGTGATAATGATAATAATAATGATTATGATAATAATAATAATAATAATTTTCATAATAATAATAATAATAAAAGAATATTAAAAGTGCATTGTATATGCATGTGCATGGTAATAAATAATAAATAATAACACACGTGCATATAATTTTCATGTGGTGATAGTAATAATAACAACATTAGTAATAATAGTATTAGTAGTAGTGATAACAGTAGTACTACCAATGCATTTGATAATAGAATATTGCATGTGGATTACGTGTGCACATGCATGATAATAAATAATAACGCTCGTGCATTGCATTTTCATGTGATGATGATGATGATAATAATAATAATAATAATATTATTATTATTATTAACAATGCATGTGATAATATAATAACGCACGTGCATTGAATGTGTGTGTTTGGGCATTCGCATGTGCATTTGCATGGGATGATAATAACAATAACAACAACAACAATAATAATAACAACCACCACAATAATAATAACAATAATAATAACAACGCATATGATAATAAAATAACGTGTGTGCATTGCATGTGCATGTGTATGGTAATAAAAATATAATAATAACACACGTGCATGTGAATGTTCATGTGGATAATATTATGATAATAATAATAATAACAGTAAAAAAAAGTTATAATTGTTTGAAAAAACAGAAGACAGGAAAAAAAATCGTGAAATGGGGTCTCGAAAAACCTAACAAATCTCAAAGTCATGGAAAAAGGCATAAATTTTTCTTCCGGTGTCCATTTCTGCTCCATGAATAGTCAAACTGAATCTCATGGAATTAACTATGATAAAAACAGGTATCGGAGGCTGAACAGACACACAGATCAGAAGTTATGACCATTATAAGAAATATTTGATAGGGATCCGTACACAAAAAGGGAGTTTTGGAGGCCTTCGGATGGGTTTATGGAAATTTAGGGTCTCAAACATGACTTTAACTATGTTCAATTCATCTTTCTTATTAGATCCCTTCGTTACTTTTGATTTGATATGTGGTAGAGCTCAAACGAACAACCCGAGCGAAAGTTATGGTCGTCTGAAGTTGGACTTTTTTTTGGAGTGGCATAACTAATATATCTTATATTTCTTTGATCTTCTCAAAGTTTGTACTAAACTTGGTCCCCACTCATCTCACGGTCTTCTATTTGACTAGTCACAACACTCAAAAGGACACCCGAAGGAGAAGTTATGCCTATTTTAGTGAGTTGCGGGTTTCTTAGGTTTTTAGGCGCTAAGAGAGTTGCTCAATTTAAAATGACAATAACTTATTCTACGTGTGTTCATTTTGGCTCTACCACATATCAAATCTAATATTGTGAAATGATACACACTATGGTAACCACTAGAACCCTTTCTGACATTATTCAACCCCCAAAAAGACACAAAATCCCTTTGAATGGTCAAAAGACTGGCTTCTGGTGTCCGTTCTGCAATAACTTCTTCTATGGGTGTCTGTTTTGCCTCTACCACATATCAAATCGAAGCTTGCGACTAGACCTACACTCCTATAACCACTAAAGCACCTTCTCACATCCTTGAAGGCCCAAAATGGTACTTAAACCCTCCAAAAGACCATAACTTCTACTCCGGGAGTCCGTTTTGCCTCTACCATATATCAAATTGAAGCTTTCGACTAGATCAACACATCTATGGTCAATAGGAACACCTTATCAAGATATTAAAGTCCCAAAAGGTCTTTAAGTCCTCAAAATGACCATAACATCTGCTCTGGGTTCCGTTTCACCTATACCACATATCAAATTGAAACTTTCAACTAGATCTACAAATCTGTGACAACCATGAACAACTAAATAAACCCTTAGAAACCCTAACTCGCCCATAAAAACCCTAACCCACCCTTAGAAACACTAACACACCCATAAAAACCCTAAAAAACACTCAAACATCCTAAATCACTCTAATAAGCACTAATAAATTCTAACAAACTCTACCAACCAACAATAAACCATAAAGCCCACTACTAAACCCTAATAAACACAAATAAATCGTAATAAACCCTATTAGACCCCAATAAAAGCTAAAAAATACCTAAATACCCAAATATACAACAAAAATACTATTAAACCATTCAAAATTCTAATATTCACAAAAAAACCTTAACAAACCCGACATAACAAGAAAAAACCCTAGAAAAACCATAAAACCCCCAAAAACCCAAAAACCGAAGAAAACCCTAAAAACCCTAAAAACCATAAAAAAATCCTTAAAACCCTAAAAAACCCTAAAACCCTTAAAAACACAAAAAAAAACTGAAATAACTGAAAAAAACCCAAAAAAAATCTAAAAACGCTAAAAAAACCTCAAAAAACCTCAGAAAACACTAAAAACCCAAAAAACTTTTAAAAACGCTAAATAACCCCTAAAAGCCTAAAAATTCCTAACAAAACCCTAACCAACCCTATGAAACCCTTAAAAACCCTAAAACCCACCCTAGAAAACCCTAAAAACCTCAAAAGAAACCCTAATACACCATAAAGAACCCTAAAGAATAATAAAAACCCTAAAGAACCACTAAATCCACTAACAACGCTACATAAACCCTAACAATTGCTACACAAAACCGAAAAATGCTTCAAAAACCACAAAACTCAAAAAAACCACAAAAAACGCTAAAATAACCCTAACAAAGCATAAAAAATCCAAACACACCCACAAAACCCAAAAAAAACATAAAACCCCAAACAACTCATACAAACCGTAACAAAACCTAAAAACTCTAATAAAACCTAACAAACCCTAACAGCCACTAATAACCCCTAAGAACCACTAATAAACCCTAATAACCCCTAAAACCCACTATTAAACCCTAAAACCCTAATAAACACTAATATTTCGTAATAACCTATAATAGTCCCTAAAAACCACTATTAGACCCTAATAAATGATAAATAAGCCCTAAAACCTCTAATATACAATAAAATCTACTATTAAACCATAATAAACACTAATAATCACTAAAACCCTAACAAACCCTACAAAACGCTACAAAACCTCCAAATAATATCCTAGAAAACCCTACAACCCACTAATAAACCCTAAAAAACCCTAATAACACCAAAATAAATCATAACAAACCCCAACAACCCCAAATAAATCGTAACAAATCCTAAAAATTCCAAATAAATCATAAAAAACTGAAACAAACCATAACAAACCCCTAATAAACCGCAATAAACCCTAAAAAATCAAAATAAACCCTAATAAATTGTAATAATCCCAAATACATGTTACTATACCCTAATAAATAAAATAAACCCTAATAAACCCTAATAAATCTAAAATAAACCAAAAAAAGGTTGATAAACCATAGAAAAAGCAATTAATTCCAACAAAAGCCCAATAAAACCCAAATACACAATAAAAATGCTAATAAACAGTAAAAAATCCTAAAGAACACTAATAAACCCTAAATAACCCTAATAAACCCTAAAGAACCATATTAAACACTAAAAAAACACTAAAAACCATAAATAACACAAAACATATGATAAAACACATTATATAAACCCAAAAAACAACTACAATACCCAAAAAAACCCTAAAACACACTAAAAACCCTAATAACCCTTATCAATCCCAAAAAACAAATAAACTCATACACCCCCCACCAAAACCATTAAAAAGCCATTAGATACCATAAGAAATCATAAACACCCATTAACAACCCTTAAAAACCCTAAAAAATTACAAACCATAAACAACCATAAACCCCTAAAAAGGCTTCCAATAGATATATAAATCCTAAAAAGGTTACATAAACCATTAAAAATGAAACAAAAACCATAAAAATGAAACATAAACCAAAAAACGCAACATAAGTCCAAAAAATTGCTACATAAACCCTAAAAGCACAACATAAACCCTAGAATTGTAACATAATCCCTAAAAACACAACATAAACCCAAAAAATGCAACATAAACATTAAAAACTCTATATAAAACCTAAAAACACAATATTCAACCTAAAAACAGTACATGAACCCTAAAAACCTTACATAAACCCTAAAAAATGAAATACAAATGCTACATCACCCCTAAAAATGCTACATAAACTCAGAAAACGCAACATAAACCCTAAAAATGCTACATAAAACCTAAACCCTAAACATGCTACATAAACCCTAAAAACGTTACATAATCCCTAAAAATGATACATAAAATCTAAAACTACTAACTAAACCCTCAAAACGCTACATAAACACTAAAAATTCTACATAAACTCTGACAACGCTACACAAACTCTAACAACGCTATAAAAACCCTAAAGCCACTTTAAAATCCTCAAAAATATTAAACCCTAATATACTATAATATACAAAATTAAACCTTAATAAACCCCTAATAAACTCTAATAAATTTATGGGGGCCGGGAATAGCCCGACCCTCGCATCTTCCTTGCCCTAGAAACCCTAATATACTCTAATATAACCTAATAAATCTTAAAAATGCTCACAAACAATAAAAAACGACCAGAGACAATAAAAACACGCTATATTACCTAAAAAGACCTAAAAACACTAATATAACCTAATAAAAACAAAAAATGGTAATATACCTTAAAAATTACTAAAAACCCTAATAAACCATAATAAACTCTAATATTACCTAAGAAACCCAAAAAAATGCTCAAAAACAAAAAGAAAATGCTCACAAACAATTAAAACATGCAATATTATCTAAAAGGACCTAACAAACACTAATATAACCTAATAAAACCAAAAACTAATAAACCCCTAACAAACCCTAATAAACCCAAAAAATCCCTAATAATCCCTAATAAAAACAAATAAACCCTAATAAAACCATAATAATACCATAATAATACCATAATAATACCTTCCCAACCCTAATAAACCTTGACACACCATAACAAAACCAAATAAAACCCAACTAAACCCTAATAAAAAAATGAAAACAAACCATTAAAAAGCACTAGAAACCCTAATAAACCAAAATAAATTCAAATATCAGCTAATAAAACCATTAAAAATTCTCACAAACACTAAAAACACACAAATAGAACCTAAAAAAGTCAAAACAACCTCTCATATATATTAAAAAAACTAAAACACACTCATATACCCTAATAATAACACTAACAAACCCTAGTAAACCCTAAAAATCCCCATCAAACCCTAATAAACCATACTCAACCCTAATAAACCCTAACAAAACATTAAAGATACCGACTCAACCCTAATAAAACCCTAAAAATATCAACTTAGCCCTTATAAACCTTAACACACAATAATAAACCATAATAAACCCCACTAAACACTAATAATGAAAATATACCATTAAAAATCCCTAAAATCCCTAATAAATGCTAATAAATCCTAACAAAGCTTAAAAGCACTAATAAACCTGAATAAACACTACTAAACCCTAAAAAACCCTAATATGCCCTCTTTTAATGTAATAAACCATAATGAACCATAATAAACCCAAATAAATCCTAAACATAACCAAATAGTCCATAATATACCATAATATACCCTAATAAACCCAAATCAATCCTAATAAAACCCTAAAAATTACTAATAAACCCTAATAAACCTTGACACATCATAATAAACCCTAATATAATCCTAATAACCCCCACCAAACCCTAAAAATGCAAATATACCATTTAAAAACCCTAAAACCCTAACAAATCGTATTAAATGTTAATAACACCTAAAAATACTAAAAAATGATAGTAAACCCTAAAAATACCTCTAATAATAATAGTAGTAATAATGCACATGCATGTGCATATGCATTTGCATGGTTTGAATAATAAATCATAATGCCCGTGCATGTGCATATGCATGTGCATTTGCATGTGAATGATAATAAATAATAAACTATAAATAATAACGCATGTGAATTGCTTGTGTATGTGCATGTGCATGTGGATGATAATAAATAATAAATAATTATGCACATGCAAGTGCATGTGCATGTGCATGGTAATAAACAATAAATAATAACCAAGTCCACATGAATGTGAATTTTCATGTGAATGATAATTAATAATTAATAAAAAAACATGTGATAATAGAATAACACATGTGCATTTCGTGTGAACGTGCATTAGAATAAATAATAATAACACATGTGATAATAGAATAACCCAAGTGCATTGCATTTTCATGTGCATGGAAATAAATAATATATAAAAATGCACGTGCATGTGAATTTACATGCAATGATAATGATAATGACGCATGAACGTGCATGGTAATAAATAATAAATAACAATGCATGTGCATGTGCATTTGTATTTGATGATACAAGCAACAACAACAAAAATAATAATAATAATAATAACAATAATAATAATAGAATAAAAAAGTGCATTTCATGTGCCCGTGCATAATTGTAAATAATAAATAAATAATTATAAATTATAACACACATACATGTTCTTGTGCAGTTACATTTGATGATAATATTAATAATATTAATTTTAATAATAATAATAATAATAATAATAACGCATGCACGTGCATGGTAATAAATAATAAATAACAACACACATGCATGTGCATTTTCATGTGATAATGATAATAATAATGATGATGATGATGATTATAATAATAATAATAAAAACTATGATGATGATAATAATAATAATAATAATAATAATAATAATAAAAGAATAATACTATTGCATTGCATATGCACGTACATGGTAATAAATAATAAATAATAACGCATGTGCATCTACATTTTCATGTGATGATAGTAATTATAACAGTAGTAGTAATAATAGTAGTAATAGTGGTGATAATAGTAGTAGTAATAATTCATATGATAATAGATTATTGCATGTGCATTACGTGTGCATGTGTATGGTAATAAATAATAACTCACATGCATAGAATTTTCATATGACATTGATGATGATAATAATAATAATAATATTAATAATAACAACACATGTGAAAATAGAATAATGCACGTTCGTTGAATGTGTGTGTATGTGCATTTTCATGTGATGATAATAACAATAACAACAACAACAACAACAACCACAATAATAATAAAAACAACGCATGTGATAATAAATTTATGTGTGTGCATTGCATGTGCATATGCATGGTAATAAAAATATAATAATAATGCAGGTGAATGTTCATGTGCATTTGCATGAGATGATGATAATAATAATAATAATAACAGTAATAAAAAGTTATAGTTGTTTGAAAAAACAGCAGAAATGACAGAAATGCTAGAAATTGTGTTTCAAAAAACCTAACAAATCACAGAGTTATGACCGTTTTAAGAAATATATGACAGGGATCCAGACACAGAAATGGATTTTTGGAGGCCTTTTGATGGGTTTTTGGGATTTTAGAGTCCCAAACATGACTTGAACTTTGTTCAAGTTATCCTACTATGTATATCTCTTCGCTACCTTCGATTTCATTTGTGGTAGAGCTCAAACAGACAATCGGAGTGAACGTTTTGGCCGTTTGAAGTTGGACATTTTTTGGAGGGGTATAACTAATATATCTTCTATTTCTTTGATCTTATCATAGTTTCGATTAATCTTGGTCCTCACTCATCTCACGAGCTTCAATTTTACTAGTCACAACGCTTAAACAGACACCCGGAGAAGAAGTTATGTCTATTTTAGTGAGTTGCGGGTTTCTTAGGTTTTTAGGCGCCATGAGGGTTGATCAATTTAAAACAACAATAACTTCTGCTATGTGTGTTCATTTTGGCTCTACCACATATCAAATCGAATATTGTGAAAAGATACACACTCCGGTATCCACTAGAACCCTTTCTAAAGATTCTTCAACCCCCCAAAAGACCCAAAATCCCTTTGTATGGTCAAAATATTGGATTCTGGTGTCTGTTTTACAATAACTTCTTCTATGGGTGTCTGTTTTGCCTCTACCACAAATCAAATCGAAGCTTGAGACTATACCTACACTCTTATAACCACTGAAGAACCTTATCACATCCTTGAAGGCCCAAAAAGGTTTTTAAACCCTCCAAAAGACCATAACTTCTAGTCCGAGAGTCTGTTTTGCATCTACCATATATCAAATCGAAGCTTTCTACTAGATCTGCACATCTGTTACCAATAGGAACACCTTATCAAGTTCTTAAAGACCCAAAAGGTCCTTAAGTCCTCCAAATGACCATAACTTCTACTTTGGGTGTCCGTTTCACCTCTACCACATATGAAATTGATTCTTGTGACTAGCTCTACACATATGTGACAACCATGGACAACTAAATAAACCTAAAAACCATGAATTACCCCTTAAACACTAAAAACCATTAAAAATCACGAAAAACCCTAAAAAACCCTAACAAACACTAAAAACCATAACAAACCCTAAAAACTCCATAAAACCCTAAAAAACATAACAAACCCTGAAAACCCCTAACAAACCCTAACTAGCACTAAAAAAACCCAAGAAGCACTAAGAAACCCCAATAAACACAAAAAACACGAAGAAACGCCAAAAACCCGCTATGAAACCATAATAAACCCTATCATAACCCTAAAACCCTAAAAACCTAACAAAAACCTAAGAAAACCTAATAAACAATAACACACCCTTAAAAACCCTAACACACCATTAGAAACCCTAACACACTATTCAAAACCCTAGCACACCCTTAGAAACACCAACACACCCATAAAAAACCTAACACAACCTTAGAAACCCCTAGAAACCATAGCACACCCTCAGAAACCCTAACCTGCCCATAAAAATCGCAACCCACCCTTAGAAACCATAACACACCCTTAGAAACACTAAAAAACCCTTATACACCCAAAACCACTCTAATAAGAACTAATAAATCCAAACAAACCCTACCAAACAATAATAAACCACAATAAACCCTAATAAACCCTAAAGCCCATTACTAAACCCAAATAAACACTAATAAATCGTAACAAACCATAAAACCCCTATTAGTCCCCAATAAAATCTACAATATACATAAATCCCAAATATACAACAAAAATTATATTAAACCTTTCAAATTGATAATATTCACAAAAAACCCTAACAAACCCGGAAAAACCTGACAAAACCCTAAAAAACCAATAAAACCCAAAAAACCCAAAAACCCTATAAAAACCCTAAAAACCCTAAAAACACTAAAAATTCCAGAAAAAAACCCTAAAACCCCCTAAAAACTCCAAAACCCCCTAAAAACCGAATAACAAAAAAACCCAAACAAACCTAAAAAACCCTAAAAAACTCTAAAAAATCATAAAAAAAACCCTAAAAACCTTAAAACCACTAAAAATACTAAAAAAACTAAAAAACCTAAAGATGCCTAAAAAACCCTAAAAACCCTATGAAACCCTATGAAACCCCGAAAAACACCCTAGCCAACCCTAAAAACTTCAAAAGAAACCCTAATACACCCTAAAGAACCCTAAAAAACCCTGAAAACCCTAAAGAACCCTGAAGAACCACTAAAGCCACTAACAACGCTACATAAACCCTATCAATTGCTTCAAAAACCCGAAAAATGCTCAAAACCCACAAAACGCAACAAACCCCCGAAATTTCTAAATAACCCTAACGAAGCATAAAAAATCCAAACACACCCATAAAACCCAAAAAAACGCTTAAAACCCCAAACAACTCAAACAAACCTTAACAAACCCTTAAAAGCCTAACGAACCCTAACAACCACTGATAACCCCTAAGAACCACTAATAAACCCTAATAACTCATAAAACCCACTATTAAACCGTAAAACCCCGAATAAACACTAATCAATCATAATAACATATAATAAATTCTAACAAACTCTATTAGACCCTAATAATTGCTAAAAAATCCCTAAAACCCCTAATATACAATAAAAACCACTACTAAACCATAATAGACCCTAGTAATCACTAAAAACCCTAACAAACCTGACAAAACACTACAAAAATCTCCAAATAATAGCCTACAAAAACCTACATCCCACTAATAAACCCTAAAAAACCCTAATAACCCCAAAATAAATCTTAACAAACCCTAACAACCCAAAATAAATAATAAAAAATCCTAAAAATGCAAAATAAATCGTAAGAAACTAAAACAAACCATATAAAACCCCTAATAAACCGCAATATACCATAACAAATCATAATAATCCCTAATAAATTGTAATGAATCCAAATACACATTACTAAACCCTAATACATAAAATAAACACTAATAAACCCTAATAAATCCTAAATAACCCTAAAGAAGGTTGATAAACCCTAGAAGAATCTATTAATGCCTAAAAAAGCCCAATAAAACCCTAATATACAATAAAAAACTCTAATAAACTGTAACAAATCCTAAATAACACTAATAAACCCTAAAGAACCCTAATAAACCCTAAAGAACCATATTAAACTCTAAAGAACACTAAAAACCCTATAGAACCCAAAAAACGCTAAAACACATTATATAAACCCTAAAACCACTATAATACCCAAAAAAACACTAAAACACGCTAAAAAACCCTAACAATCCCTATCAATCCCAAAAAAAATCAAATAATCCCATACAACCCACCAAAAACCATTAAAAAGCCAAAACATACCATAAAAAACCATAAATACCCGTTAACAGCCCATAAAAACTCTAAAAATCACTACAAACCATAAACACCCATTAAAATCTAAAAAAAGGCTTCAAATAGATACATAAACCCTAAAAGCATTACATAAACCCTAAAAAATACAACAAAAACCCAAAAAAACGCCACATAAACAAAAAAACGCAACATAAACCCAAAAAACGCTATAAAAACCCTAAAAGCACTACATAAAGCCTAGAACTATAACATAAACCCTTAAAACACAATGTAAACCCTAAAAGTCGCAACATAAACATTAAAATACACTACATAAAACCTAAAAACACAATATAAATCCTAAAAACACTACATGAACCATAAAAACGTTACATAAACCCTAAAAATGCAACATAAACGCTTCACCACCCCTAAAAATGCTACATAAACCCAAGAAATGCAACATAAACCCTAAAAATGATACATAAAACCTAAACTCTAAATATGCAACATAAACCCTAAAAGTGTTACAAAAACACTAAAAATGATACATAAAACCTAAAACCTCTAACTAAATCGTAAAAATGCTACATAAAAACTAAAAATGCTACATAAACACAAAAAATGATACATAAACTCTAACAATGCTACAAAAACCCTAAAAATGCTATAAAAAACCCTAAAGACGCTTCAAAACCCTCAAAAATATTAAATAGTAATATACCATAATATAAAAAATTAAACCCTAATAAACCCCTAATAAACTCTAACAATCCCTAAAAACACCTAATAATCCCTAAAATCCTAAGAAACTGTACTCAACACTAATAAAACCCCAAAAATACCTAATAAACCCTAATAAATGATTATAAAACATAATAAACCCTAAAAACACGTTAATAAAACATAAAAAACCCTAACCAACCCAAATAGACACTAATAAACAATAATAAACCCTAATAAACCCCAAAAAAACCCTTAAAATCCCTAATAAACCATATATAAATCCTAATAAACCCTACCCAACCCTAACAAACCTTAACACACCATAATAACCCCTAATAAAACCCTACAAAACCTTAAAAAAGAAAAAAAATGTTAGTATACCTTAAAAAATCCCTAGAAACCCGGATAAACTCTAATATAACCTAATAAACCCTAAAAATGCTCACAAATAATAAAAGAACAATCACAATAATAAAAACGCGCTATATTACCTAAAAAAGACCTAAAAACGCTAATATAACCTAATAAAGGCAAAAACGCTAATATACCTTAAAATCATTAGAAACTATAAGAAACCATAATAAACTCTAATATAACCTAAGAAACCCTAAAAACGCTCACAAAAAAAACGAAATACTCACAAACAATAAAAACAAGCTATATTATCTAAAAAGACCTAACAAACACTAATATAATCTAATAAAAAAACTAATAACACCTAACAAACCCTAATAAACCCTAAAAATCCTTAAAAACCCTAATAAAAATTAATAAACATTAATAAGACCATAATAAAACCCAAAAAATACTTTCTCAACCCTAATAAACCTTGACACACCATAATAAAATCTAATAAAAACCATCTAAACCCCAATAAAAAAAAGCAAACAAATCATTAAAATTCCCTAGAAAACCTAATAAACCATAATAAATTCTTATAAAACCTAATAAACCATAAAAAATGTTCACAAACACTAAAAACATTCTAATAAAACATAAAAAGTCCTAACAACTGCTCATATATATTAACAAAAACTTAAAAACACTCATATACCCTAATAAAAATAGTAACAAACCCTAGTAAACCCTAAAAATCCCTAACAAGCCCTAATAAACCCTACTCAACCCTAATAAACCCTAATAAAACCCTAAAGATACCTAATCAACCCTAATAAAACCCTAAAAACACCTAGTTAACCCTAATAAACCTTAACACACCATAATAAACCATAACAAACTCTACTAAACCCTAAAAAAGGAAATATACCATTAAAAAGCCCTAAAATACCTAATAAATGCTAATAAAACCTAACAAAGCTTTAAAGCGGTAATAAAACCTAATAAACACTACTAAACCCTAAAAAATCCTAATATACCCTCTTAAAAATTAATAAACCATAATGAACCATAATAAACCCTAATAAATCATAAGCATACCCAAATATACCATAATATACCATAATATACCCTAATAAAACCATCTCAATCCTAATAAAACTCTTAAAATACCTAATAAACCTTGGCACACCATAATAAACCCAAATAAAATCCTAATAACCCCCATAAAACCCTAAAAAATGCTAATATACCATTAAAATCCCAAAAACCCTAACAAACCATAATAGATGTTAATATCACCTAAAAATCCAAAAAAATGCTAGTAAACCCTAAAAATACCACTAATAATAATAATAGTAATAATGCACGTGCATGTGAATTTGCCTGTGCATTTTCATGTGAATGATAATAAATAATAAATAATAACGAATGTGAATTGCATGTGTAAGTGCATGTGAATTTTAATGATAATAAATAATAAATAATAACGCACATACAAGTGCATGTGCATGTGCATGTGCATTGTAATAAACAACAAATAATAACTAAGTCCACATGAATGTGCATTTGAATGTGAATGATAATAAATAATAAATAATTACACATGTGATAATAGAATGATACACGTGCATTGCATGTGCACACTACTACAAAAAAGACCTTTATCAGCGTTGGAAAAGTGCATTAACAGCGCTAAAAAAGTGATGTTAATCTAGGAGAGGATATAGAGTAATCCCTTTTATCAGTGCTTAGAAAAGCACTGATAAAGGCACCTATTATCAGTGATTTTAAAAAGCGCATATAAAAGTTAAAAAAAATAAAAAAAATAAAAAAAAAATAAAAAATATTTATATAATACGGGGGGGGAGCTTTTAACAGCGCTTGACCCCCCCTATCAGTGCTAGGTGGACCCCCTCAATCTCCCTCACCCGCTACCCTTTTCGTGCATCCCCCACATGCGCGTACCTCCTTGCTTCCACTCGAACACGAACCCATGACCTCCCCCCCCCCTGCGTGCCTGCACCTTTACCCCTAAGCCATTTCGTTTTTCTCTCAATTTAATGATATATCAATTTATTTGTATATATAGTTATATTTATTTGTATATTAATATAGATTTATCTTAATATAAATATATTTATTTATATTAATACAAATATATTTATTCATATATTAGTATATATATATTCATTCTTATATTAATATATATTTATATTAATATGTTTTTTATCCGTATATTTTCTTTCATATTAATATATATTTATAAGATTAGTTTTAAATACATTTATAATTTTTTTTATGTGTGTTTATAAATAAATAAATAAATACATATATACAACACACACACACACATACACACACACACACACACTCAGAGACACATATATATTTACGAATAAATACATATATATGTGTATTTGAAAATCCTTAGAATTTTAAAATGACCACAACATATAATATAGAAGCCCGTTTCAAATCCACAACCAGACCAATCAAAGAAAATGAATCAATCTTTGATATGATATGTGGTACGGTCCATACAGACATCTGGATCTGAAGTTATATTTGTTTGAATGTTAACAAATCAGGGTATCCCGACTAAAGTAACTAACAACGCTACATAAACCCTATCGATTGCTACAAAAACCCAAAAAATGCTTCAAAAGACACAAAAAGAAAAAAACCCAAAAAATGATAACATAACCCTAACAAAGCATAAAAAATCCAAACACACCCATAAAACCCAAAAAAATGCATAAAACCCCAAACAACTCAAACAAACCTTAACAAACCCTAAAAGCCCAAACAAAACCTAACAAACCCAAACAACCACTAATAACCCCAGTAAACCACTAATAAACCCTAATAACCCCTAACACCCACTATTAAACCCTAAAAACCCTAATAAGCACCAATAAATTGTAATAACCTGTAATAAACCCTAACAAACTCTATTAGACCCTAATAAATGCTACAAAAGCCCTAAAACCCCTAATGTACAATATAAAACACTATTAAACCATAATAAACCCTAATAATCACTAAAAACCCTAACAAACCTGATAAAATGCTACAAAAACCTCCAAATAATAGTCTACAAAACCCTACAACCACCTAACAAACCCTGACAAACCCTAATAACCTAAAAATAAATTGTAACAAACCCTAACAACCCCAAATAAATTGTAACAAATCCTAACAATGCCAAATAAATCATAACCAACTAAAAGAAACCATAACAAACCCCTAATAAACCGAAATAAACCCTAACAAAGCATAATAAACCCTAATAAATCGTAATAAACCAAAATACATGTAACTAACCCTAATAAATAAAATAAATGCTAATAAACCCTAATAAATCCTAAATAACTCTAAAAAACGTTGATAAAACCTAGAAAAAGCTATTGATGCCTACAAAAGCCCAATAAAACCCTAATATACAATAAAAAGTGCTAATAAACTGTAACAAATTCTAAAGAACACTAATAAACCCTAAAGAACCCTAATAAACCCAAAAGAACCATAACAAAACTCTAAAGAACACTAAAGAACCCTAAAGAACCCAAAAAATGCTAAAACACATTACATAAACCCAAAAAACCGCTACAATACCAAAACAAATCCTAAAACACACTAAAATAATCCTAACAACACCTATCAACCCCGAAAAAACAAATAAACCCTTAACACCCCCCATAAAACCAATGAAAACCCAAAAAATACCATAAAAACCATAAACACCTGTTAACAACCCTTAAAAACCCTAACAAACCCTAATAACCCCAAATAAATCGTAACAAATCCTAACAATACCTAATAAATAGTAAAAAATTAAAACAAACCATATCAAACCCCTAATAAACTGCAATAAACCCTAACAAAGCATAATAAACCCTAATAAATCATAATAAACCCGAATAAATGTTACTAAACCCTAATAAATAAAATAAACCCAAATAAATCCTAAATAACCCTAAAAAGGTTGATAAACCCTAGAAAAATCTATTAATGCCTACAAAATCCCAATAAAAACCTAATATACAATAAAAAATGCTAATAAACTATAACAAATCCAAAAGAACACTAATAAACCCTAAATAACCCTAATAACCCTAAAGAACCATATTAAACTCTAAAGAACACTAAAAAATACTAAAGAAACCAAAAAACGCTAAAACACATTATATAAACCCTAAAACCTGCTACAATACCCAAACAAACCCTAAAACACACTAAAAAACCATAACCACCCCTACCAATCCCAAAAAAACAAATAAACCATTAAAAACCCACAAAAATCATTAAACAGCCATCAGATACCCTAAAAACCATAAACACCCATTAACAACCCTTAAAAACCCTAAAAAACACTAAAAACCATAAACAACCATTAAAACCCTAAAAAGGCTTCAAATAGATACATAAACCATAAAAACGTTACATAAACCCTAAAAATGCAACAAAAACCCTAAAAATGCAACAAAAACCAAAAAAGCGCAACATAATCCAAAAAAACGCTACATAAACACTCAAAACACTATATAAACCCTCTAACTGTAACATAAACCCAAAAAAACACAACATAAACCCTAAAAAGCGCAACATAAACATTAAAAAACCCTACATAAAGCCTAAAAAATATAAACCCTAAAAACACTCCATGAACCCTAAAAAACGTTCAATAAACCCTAAAAAAGGCAACATAAATGCAACATCACCCTTAAAAACGTTACATAAACCCAGAAAACGCCACATAAAACCTAAAAATGATACATAAAACTTAAACCCAACACACGCTACATAAACCCTAAAAACGTTATATAAACCCTAAAAATGATACATAAAATCTAAAACTGCTAATTAAACCCTAAAAATACGACATAAACACTAAAAATGCTATATAAACTCTAACAACACTACACAAACCCCAAAAAATTCTACAAAATCCTAAAGACACTTTAATACCCTCAAAAATATTAAACCCAAATATTCCATAATATTAAAAATTAAACCCTAATAAAAAATTGATAAACTCTAATAATCCCTAAAAACACCTTATAATCCCTAAAATCCTAAGAAACTCTACTCAACCATAATAAAACCCCAAAAATACCTAATAAACTCAAATAAATGATAATAAAACCTAATAAACCCTTAAAACACGTTAAGAAAACCTAAACAACCCTAACCAACCCTAATAGACACTAATAAACACTAATAAACCCTAAAAATCAATAAAAATTCCCAATAAACCATAAATAAAGCCAAATAAACCATACTCAACCCTAACAAACCTTAACAGACCATAATAACCCCTAATAAAACCCTACAAAACCCTAATAAAAAAAATTCTAGTATACCTTACAAATACCTAGAAAACCTGATAAACTCTAATATAACCCAATAAACCCTAAAAACTCTCACAAACAATAAAAAAATGATCACAAATAATAAAAACGGGCTATATTACCTAAAAGACCAAAAAACACTAATATAACCTAATAAAGGAAAAAAATGGTTAATACATTAAAAATCCCTAGAAACACAAATAAACCATAATAAACCATAATATAACCCAAGAAACCCTAAAATGATCACAAAAAAAACTCTCACAAACAATAAAAACACGCTATATTATCAAAAATGACCTAACAAACACTAATATTAACTAATAAAACAAAGAAACTAAGAAACCCCTAACAAACCCTAATAAACCCTAAAAATCCCAAATAAACCCTAATAAAAACGAATAGGACATAATAAAACCCTAGTAAAACCCAAATAAAACCCTAAAAATACCTTTCCAATCCTAATAAACCTTAACACACCATAACAAAACCTAATAAAACCCAACTAAACTCCAATAAATAAAAAAATGCAATCAAACCATTAAAATTCCCGAGAAACCATAATAAACCATAATAAACCATAATAAATTCAAATAAAAGCTAATAAACCATTAAAAATGCTCACAAACACTAAAAACACACTAATAAAACCTAAAAAGTCATAACAACCCCCTCATATAAATTAACAAAAACTAAAAAACACTCATATACCCTAATAAAAACACTAACAAACCCTAGTAAACCATAAAAATCCCTAACAAACCCTAATAAACCTTAATCAACCCTAATACACTCTAATAAAACCTTAAAGATACCGACTCAACCGTAATAAAACCTTAAAAATACCTACTCAACCCTAATAAACCTCAACACACCATAATAAACCATTATAAACCCCACTAAACACATAAAAATGAAAATATATCATTAAAATGGCCTAAAACCCCTAATAAATACTAATAAAACCTAACAAAGCTTTAAAGCTCTAATAAACCCAAATAAACCCGATTAAACACTTAAAAACCCAAATATACCCTCTTAAAAATTAATAAACCACAATAAACCACAATAAACCATAATAAACCATAATAAATCCTAAACATATCCAAATATACCATAATATAACATAATATACCCTAATAAAACCAAATAATTCCAAATAAAACCCTAAAAATACCTAATAAACACTAATAAACCTTGACACAACATAATAAACCCTAATAAAATACTAATAACCCCCAACAAACCCAAAAAATACTAATATACCATTTAAAAACACTAAAACCCTAACAAACCTTAATAAATGTTAATTACACCTAAAAATCCTAAAAAATGATAGTAAACCCTAAAAATACCTCAAATAATAATAGTAGTAATAACGCACGTGCAAGTGCATATGCATGTGCACGGTTTAAATAATAAATCATAACGCACGTGCATGTTCATATGCATGCGCATTTTCATGTGAATTATAATAAATTATAAATTATAAATAATAACGCATGTGAGTTACATGTGTATGTGCATGTGCATGTGAATGATAATAAATAATAAATAATAAATAATAATTCACATCCAAATGTGCATGTGCATGGTAATAAACAATAAATAATAAAAAAGTCCACATGAATGTGCATTTGCATGTGAATGATAATAAATAATAAATAATAACACATTTGATAATAGAATAATGCACATGCATTTCGTGTGCACGTTCATGAGAATAAATAATAATAACACATGTGATAATAGAATAACGCAAGTGCATTGCATTTGCATGTGCATGGTAATAAATTATATATAATAACGCACGTGTATGTGCATTTACATGTAATGATAATGATAATGACGCATGCACGTGCATGGTAATAAATAATAAATAACAACGCATGTGAATTGGCATTTGTATTTGATGATACAAATAATTATAATAATAATAATAATAATAATAATAATAATAGAATTACGAAAGTTCATTTCATGTGCACGTGCATAGTAGTAAATAATAAATAAATAATAATAAATATGAACGCACATGCATGTGCATGTGCTTTTACATTTGATGATAATATTAATAATACTAATTGTAATAATAATAATAATAATAATGCATGCACGTGCATGGTAATAAATAATAAATAACAACACACATGCATGTGCATTTTCATGTGATGATGATAATAATAATGATAATGATAATAATAATAATAATAATAATAATAATAATTGTGATAATAATAATGATAATAATAACAAAAGAATAATACAAGTGCATTGCATATGCACATGCATGGTAAAAAATAATAAATAATAATGCACGTGCATCTACATTTTCATGGGATGATAGTAATAATAACAGCAGTGGTAACAATAATAGTAGTAGTGGTGATAATAGTAGTAGTAGAAATACATGTGATAATAGAATATTGCATGTCCATTAAGTGTGAACGTGCATGGTTATAAATAATAACACCCGTGCATTGCATTTTCTTGTGATGATGATGATGATGATGATAATTATAATAATAATATTATTATTATTAATAACAACGCATCTGATAATAGAATAACGCACGTGCATTGAATGTGTGTGTATGTGCATTCGCATGTGCATTTGCATGTGATGATAATTACAATAACAAAAAAAACAACAACCACAATAATAATAATAATAATAATAATAATAATAACGCAAGTGATAATAAAATAACGTGTGCGCATTGCATGTGCACGTGCATGGTAATAAAATAATAATAATAACGAACGTGCATGTGCACATGCATGTGGATGAGATGATGATGATGATGATAATAATAATAATAATAGTAATAATAAGTTATAGTTGTTTGAATAAACAGTAGACATCACAAAAATGCTAGAAATTGGGTCTCAAAAAACCTAAAAAATCACAGAGTCATTGAAAAAGGCATAAATTCTTCTTCGGGGGTCCAATTCAGCTCCGTGAATAGTCAAACTAAATCTCATGGAATGAACTATGATAAAAACAGGTGTTGGAGGCCAAACAAACACACATATCAGAAGTTATGACCATTTTAAGAAAAATTTGACGGGGATCTGTACACAGAAATGGAGTATTGGTGGCCTTCTGATGGGTTTCTCGGATTTTAGGGGACCAAAAATGACTTGAAATATGTTCAAGTAATCCTTCTTTGTAGATCGCTTCACTACTTTTTATTTGATATGTGGTAGAGCTCAAACGGTCAACCGGAGCGAAATTTACGGCCGTTTGAAGTTGGACTTTTTTTGGAGTGGTATAAATAATATATCATATATTTCTTTGATCTTATCATAGTTTCTCGTAAACATGGTCCTAAATCATCTCACAAGCTTCGATTTGACTGGTCACAATGCTCAAACAGACACCCTAAAGAGAGGTTATGCCTATTTTAGTGAGTTGCGTGTTTCATAGGTTTTTAGGCGCTAGGAGAGTTGCTCAATTTATAACGACAATAACTTCTGCTACATGTGTTCATTTTGGCTCTACCACATATCAAATAGAATATCGTGAAAATATACAGACTCTGGTAACCACTACAACCCTTTCTTACATTCTTCTACCCCCCAAAATAACAAAAATCTATTAGGATGGTCAAAAGATTGGCTTCTAGTGTCCGTTTTGCAATAACTTCTTTTATGGGTGTCCGTTTTGCCTCTACGACATATCAAATCAAATATGGTGACTATACCTACACTCATATAACCACTGAAGCACCTTCTCACATCCTTGAAGGCCCAAAAATGTACATAAACCCTCCAAATGACCATAACTTCTATTTCGAGAGTCCATTTTCCTTCTACCATATATCAAATCGAATCTTTCGACTAGATCTACACATCTATGACCAATAGGAACACCTTATCACGTTCATATAGTACCAAAGGGTCCTTAAGTCCTCAAAATGACTATAAATTTTTCTCTTGGTATCCGTTTCACCTATACTACATATCAAATTGAAGCTTGCGACTAGCTCTACACATCTGTGAAAACCATGAACAACTAGAAAACCCTAACATACCATGAATAACCCCATAAACACTAAAAACCATTAAAAACCATGCAAACCCCTTACAAACCCTAAGAAACCCTAACAAACACTAATAAACACCAACAAACCCTAGCAAACCCTAACAAACCACAAAACCCTAAAAAACACAACAAACCCTAACAATCCCTAACAAACCCTAACAAGCCATAAAAAACTCCAAGAAGCACTAAGAAACCCAATAAACCCAAAAAACCTGAAGACACCCTAAAAACCCTAAAAACCATAAGAAACCCTTCAAAAACCCTAAAAACCCAAACAAAACCCTAACCAAACCTACGAAACACTAACACACCCTTAGAAACCCTAACACACCCTTAGAAACCCTAACACATCCTTAGAAACCCTATCACACCCTTAGAAATCCCAAAACACACATAGAAAACCTATCAAAACCTTAGAAACCCTTATAAACCATAGCACACCCTTAGAAACCCTAACCCGCCCAAAAAAACCCTATCCCATCCTTAGAAACCCTAACACACCCTTAGAAACCCAAACAAACCCTTATACACCCTAAATCACTCTAATAAGCCCGAAAAATCCTAACATACCCTACCAACCAATAATAAACCATAGTAAACCCTAAATCCCACTACTAAACCCTAATAAACACTAATAAATCACAATAAACCCTAGAAAACCTATTAAACCCCAATAAATGCTACAAAATACCTAAAAACCCCAATATACAACAAAAATTCTTTTAAACCATTCAAAACACTAATATTCACAAAAAAAACCCTAACAAACCCGGCAAAACCTGACAAAACCCAAAAAAACCCAAAAAACCCAAAAAACCCTAAAAAACCCTAAAAAACCCTAAAACCCCTAAAAAATCTTAAAAACCTTAAAAACCTAAAAAACCAAAAAACCCCTAAAATCACGAAAAAACCCAAAAAAACTGAAAAAATCATAAAACAAACCTAAAAGCCCCTAAAAATATTCAAAAAAACCTCAAACAATGCTAAAAACTCTAAAAACCCAAAAAAACACTAAAAAACCTAAAAAGCCTAAAAATTCCTAACAAAACCCAAACCAATCATATGAATCTCTTAAAAACATAAAAACCCCCTTTGAAACCCTAAAAACAACAAAACAAACCCTAATACACCATAAATAACCATAAAGAACCCTAAAAACCCTAAATAACCACTAAAACCAATAACAATGCAACATACATCCTAAAAATTTCTACAAAAATCCAAAAAAAATCTTTAATACCCACAAAATGCAACAAAACCCCAAAAAAGGCTAAAATAACCCTAACAAAGCATAAAAATCCAAACAAACCCATAAAACCCAAAAAATACATAAAATCCCAAACATCTCAAACAAACCGTAACAAACCCTAACAAAACCTAACAATACCTAACAACCACTAATAACTCATAAGAACCACCAATAAACCCTAATAACCCCTAAAACCCACTATTAATCCCTAAAAACCCTAATAAACACTAGTAAATCATAATAACCTATAATAAACACTATCAAACCCTATTGGACCCTAATAAACGCTACAAAATCCCTAAAACCCCTAATATACAATGAAAAACACTATTAAAGCATAATAAACCCTAATAATCACTAAAAACTATAACAAACCTGACAAAACACTACAAAAACGTCCAAATACACAAGTTTAAATTTGGGCTATAGCCACGATTTAAAACCATGGCTATAGGTCCCCAAACCGTGGCTATGTTTGGTGTGGCTATAGGCCTAGACTTATATCCATGGTTTTGAACTGTGGATATAGGTTTAGAGCCACGGTTCAAACCATGATTACAGGTATACAACCATGGTTCGAACCATGCTAATATCACTATAGCCATGGTTTAGAACCCTAGCTATACTAGAGGAGGGACACAATTTACTGCAACGGTTAGAAACAGTGGCATTGGACCTATAGACAATGTAAAAAACTATGGAAATAGACCTATAGACATGGTTATAACCTATGGATATAGGGTCTGAAAACCCATAAAATTCCCCCCACCCCATGCATAGATCCGCCATCAGTAGACCACCCCCCTTGCAGCCCCCTCCCTCATGTACCCCCACCCTACATAACCCCCCCCCCTGGACAGCCCCCTCCCCCCTGCAAAGCCTCCCTGGATATCCCCCCCTGCAAAGCCCCCATCCTGGACAGACCCTGGACACCCCCCCTAGACAGACCCTAGAAACCTCCCCCCAGACCCTGGACACCCACCCAGACAGACCCTGGACACCCCCAGACCCTGGACAGATCCCCCTGGACAGCCCAAACCTCCACTCCCCTGAACAGCCACCCCCACCCTCCTAGACAGACCCTGGACCCCCCTAGAACCTGGACACCCCCAGACCTTGGACAGATCCCCATGGATACCCCCGGAACCTGGAAACCCCACCCCTTGCACCCCCTACCAGTTACCCCCCTCCCCCTGCCAGTCCCCCCTACCAGTCCCCTCCCCCTTCTAGTTCACCCCCTCCCCCTGCCAGTTCCCCCCTCCCCCTTCCAGTCTTCCCCCCCAAACCTGGACACCCCCAGACCCCCTGGATAGACCCCCCCCCAGATAGACCCTGGACAGACCCCCAGGATAGACCACCCCCAGACCCTGGACACCCCCCCCTGGACAGACCCTGGACACCCCCCAGAAGCTGGACACCCCCATCCCCAGACCCTGTACAGATCCCCTAGACACCCCCTAGAACCTGGACACCCAGCCCCTTGCACCCCCTGACAGTTACCCCCCCTCCCCCTGCCAGTCCCCCTACCAGTCCCCTCCCCCTGCTAGTTCCCCCCCTCCCCCTGCCAGTTCCCCCTACCAGTCCTACCCCCCCAAACCTAGAATCCCCCAAACCCCATGGACAGACCCCCCCCCCTAGATAGACCCTGGAGAAACCCCCCAGGACAGAACCCCCCCCCCCCAGACCCTGGACACCCCCTGGACATACCCCGGTCACGCCCAGAACCTGGACACCCCCAGACCCTAGACAGATCCCCCTAGACACCCCCCAGAACCTGGACACCCCACCCCTTACACCCCCTTCTAGTTACCCCCCTCCCCATGCCAGTCCCCCCTACCAGTCCCCTCCCTGCTAGTCCCCTCCCCCTGCAAGTCCCCCTTCTAGTTTCCCCCCTCCCACTGCCAGTTCCCCCCTCCCCCTGCCAGTCTTGCCCCCGCCCACCTGCCCATTTCCCCTCCCCCTGCCCCTGCCAGCCCCAACTTGCACCCCCCTGACTGTTTCCCCTTGCCCCCTTCCAGTCCCCTCCAAATTAAATTATACATGAAAACTAATTACATAATAAGAATTAAACAAATCCAAATATAAAAAACACATAACCGCACTTATATGAGTCTCCCTATAAGAAAAACTATCAAATAAGTCTAGAACCAGCTCAAAAGTACCTACGACACTGGGTATAACATAGTAATACTCATCCCCTATACCCACACATCTCCCCCCCCCCTCCCTGACCCTGCTAGACCCCCCTGGATAGCAGCCTTAGCCCCCCTGGACAGAAGACCCCTTGCTAGTCCCCCAATGACATCATCCCCCCTTATTAGACCCCCCCTTGGATAGTATCCCTAACCCCCATGGACTGCCCCCCCCCCCTGCTGGACCCCCCTAGATAGAAGCCCCCCTACTGGACCCCCAGGGACAGGATCCCCTGCTGGATAGTAGCCCCCCTAACACATTCCTTGCACATATCCTAATGGATCCTTAGTTAAGAAGATTGACCAAGCAGTTGAGCTTCAGGATTTTCCCTTAGATGTACCTACCAAATCATAACCTGTAGAGGCTTCTTTACCTAGTTTTTAGAGAGTTGTTTCCCTGGTGCCTTCAGATTTTGTATCCATAGTATATTTATAATATTTTATAGGAAGACTTGTTTTAGATTTCAGTGGAATTTTGAGTTATCAGTAACCTCTTATTGTTGCATCTACATCTAGTACTCCACCTCCATAGACTTTAGTTGATTCTCATTCGATCTAGTCTATAGTCAAATAGTATCTCCATGTTGTTATAGGGGATGTGAATTCTTCTAATCAGGATTAATTGAGGCAGATTATATATAATGTGTTTTCAAGGAATAGGTTGACCAGTTGAAAGTGATGACAAATCTACTCAAGCTATTCATGGAGGAGAAGATTTATTTAGTAGTATTGAGAGATAAGGAAATATTATTATATAATTTTTCAATCTTATGAATACATGCCTATATTTATCCAATACTTTAGTGGATACCGACTGGAAGTCAAAATTGAAATAGTAAAGTGGACTCCAAATTCCGCACTGCTACAACCTCCCTTAATTCATCCCTTGATGAGAAGGAGGTTAAGAGTGCCATTTTTTCTCTAAATCTTGATAGTGTTGCTGGTCTTGATGGGTACACAAATTAATTCATTATATTCTACTGGGAAATTGTTCATGATGAGCTCTTTAACACTATGAGGGAGTTCTTTAACCATGCCTCAATGCCCTATGGAATTAACTCTAACATTATTTCCATGAACCCAAAGATGGAAAATATTGTGGATGTAAAGGATTTCAGACCTATTACTATTGAAAATACCATTCCAAAAATCATTAGAAAAATTATTGTTATGAGGTTATCTCCCATTTCTCATGGGTTTATATCTTAAAATCAACCCCTCGGACAGCCCTTGGACACCCCCCCTAGACAGCCCTCTAGACACCCCACCTGCCCCATGCCCCCTTCCCTACAGACCCCACCGAACCCCCCCCCCCAGAAATCCCTTGGAAACCCCCCTGGACACCCCACTGGCACCCTCCCCCGTACCCTGCAGACCCCCTCCCTCCCCACGAAAATCCCCTCCTAGACACCCCTCCCACACCCTCCCCCTGCCCTACAGACCCCCTTGGCACCCCCGGATAGCCCTTGGACACCCCACCTGGACATCCCCTCTTAGAAAATTATATAGCCATTTGTACCATCACTTCATTATGAAAGAATGCTAAATGAACAATGCCATGAAACTTTTCCAATAATAGTCATTGTCTGGCTTAGTCTGAATAATAGACTTCCACCACTTATAACTCGGACCCTCTAGTAGGATGGTTACAAAAATAACCTTAAGAGACACACAAATCTAAAGCTGGGTAAAAATATACTCATCCTTCAGTACCAAAACCAATTCATCATAACAATCTAGTTACCCAAGAATTATTGTGGGACTACCATCTTGATTCTTGGGTTCCTAGGTGTGCCTTCAAGATCGATTTATTCAAGGCTTTTGATTCAGTCATGTGGGACTTCTTATGGGATGCTTTGGATCTCCTCGGATTTTTGGCTAGGTTCTCATCTTGGGTTAAAAGATACGTCTCTACCCTAATGTTCTCGATGAACATTATTGGTAGTTTACGTAGATACTTTTCATGGAAAAGAGGGCTCAGGAAAGGGGATCCGCATTGGCCTTTTTTTTGTGATTTTCATGGAGTTTTTCTTGTGCATCCTAGAATGAAGGAGGCTGGGGGCTAGTGCGGTGGATGGTGTGGGCTGGAGTGGCTGGTGTAGGCGAGAAGGCAGGTAGAAGGGGGATGGCGGGGGGCTGGTACGGGCTGGAAAAGGTGGAAGGGGGCTGGTGCAGGCTGGAATAGGTGTTTGGGGGCTGGTGTGGACTGGATTTCAGGTGGCTGGGGGCTATTGGGCATGTGGCAGGGGCTGGTTCAGGTTAGGATGTAGGAGGTCGGGGGCTGGTGAGGCTGGAACTGGTGGCTGGGGCAATATTGCTGGTGGAAGAGGGCTGGCATGAGTGTTTTGCAGGAGGCTGGGGGTGGTGGATGAGGTGGTGGTTGGTGCGTGCTGGATTACAGGTGGTTGGGGGATGGTGTGGGCTCGATTGAATGTGGAAGGGGGATGGACTGCTGGTGGAAGGGGGCTAGTTGAAGGCACTGGGGGGATGGTGCGGGCTGATTCGAAGGTGACAGGGGGCTGTTGCGGGCTAGAATGCTGGTGGAACCGTGGCATGACCGCGGCGTGTTGGCCTGGTCTAGCGACATCTGTGACGAAACATCTTCCTACCAAGAGCGAAGGGAGCGGGAGGAGGTGGGGCAACATTCCAGCCGCTGCCCCACCAGCAGAAATTATGATTAGTCAGTCTCAACATTGATCACAAGAGTCATGGAATACTATCACTACGAACCGCCGCAGGGTGTCGTCTTGGAGCAGGACCAAATCACGACATTACAGCGGTGTGACTGCGGCGTGACCGCGGAATGACCACGGTGTGACTGCGACGTGACCGCAACATGACTGCGGTGTGTTGGCCTACTCCAGCGACATCTGTGGGGTAGAATCTTCCGTCCAGGAGCGAAGGGAGCGGGAAGAGGCGGGGAAACATTCTGGTCATCTCCCCACCAGTAGAAATTGTGATTAGTCGGTCCCAACATCGATCAAAAGACTCGTAAAATACTATCATTGAGAACTACCGTGTGTTGTCATCCAGGAGTAGGGACAAATCATGGTGTGCCGCGACATGACCGCAGTGTGACCGCAGTGTGACCGCGGCGTGTTTACCCGGTCCAATGACATCCGCGGTGCAGCATCATCCAGCCAGGAGTGAAGGGAGTGCGAGGAGGTGGGGCAATATTCTGGTCGTCACCCAGCCGGTAGAAATTGTGATTAGTCAGTCTCAAAACTGATCACAAGACCCATTAAATACTATCACTATGAATCGTTGCGGGGTGTCATCATGGAGTAGGGCCAAATCACGGCATTACTGTGGCGTGACTGCAGTGTGACCGCAGCATGACCGCGGCGTGTTGGCCCGGTCTAGCGACATCCGCCGGGCAGCATCATCCGGCCCGGAGCGAAGGGAGAGGGAGGAGGCGGGGAAACATTCCAATCGTCGCCCCACAGGAAGATGATAGAAAAAATCAACTATTTAATATGCTATAACTAGGGATCGCCAGAAAAGGTTGTAGTGAGCGGCACAATGACGCAACGTCTAAAGGGAAACAAAACGACAGAAAATAATCATACACCCTATACAATCTATTTACAAATTCATTCACTTTGCCTAAACATGGAAATTTTATTTACAATATTCAAATCATGAAAAAGAATGTGTCATGGTCAAGGCATATGCCTACTCGGTCAGTATCATTTGAGTTAAATGAGTATGATAAGACAAATTATATTATTCAAAGAAAACAATAACTAACTAACCACAATACAAACACCAAAAAGAGGCATATGAAAGACTCAAACCAAATCTAAACATGATACAAATAACTATCACTACTCGTTGGTTTAGAAGACACCACACCTCCGTTGGAGGGGTTTTATTATAAAATCATGGAATTTCTTTATCACACAATTCATTTAATTATATTTAACATTTATTCTAAAACTCATTCAGCACAAATCAAATGAAATAATTTAAGAATCTAGATGAACGTAACTATCATTGTGTGTTTTCACAGACAACGCACCTCCCCCTACCCCCTGCCCCCTGCCCCGGCCCCCGACCCCTTTCCCCCCTCCCCCCAGCCCACTACCCCCTGCCCCCTACCCCCTTCCCTGGCCCCCGGCCCCCGGCCCCCGGCCCCTGACCCCCTCAAATAGAATATATCATAACAAAAAATGGATCCACACCTATGAATAAGGTTGAAAATTATACGAAAGAATGTTAGATCATATAGTATAATGAGTTATAAAAGGATAAACAAAAAAATGAAAAACATTGAGAGTTCTCTAATTGCTCAAATGAATATGAAATAAACATGTGAAAGAAGATAAAAGTGGAAAAAATGGAATTAATTTTAAAAAAAGGTTTAAAATCCATACCAATAACAATTAGTGGTATCATAAAAAATATGATTTGTTGCAACTAATATCAAGCCCTGATTTAGAGAAAGCAATCTGTTGAAAATAGGAGGGCATATTTCCAGAAACCTAATCATGAAGAAATGGGGGAGTTAGAGATGAATTTTAATGGTTATTAAACCATATCTAAGATTAAAGAAACCTATAGAGACTAACTACGTCCCCTGCCCCACCCCCCTTTCCCCACTGCCCCACTACCCCCCCCCCCCCCGCCCTGGAGACGACCTCCCTGCCCCCTTGCCCTGAAAACCTCCCCACTCCACCTACCCCCTCCACCCACCCTCTCCTCATCCTCCCTGCCCTGAAGACCTCCCCTCCCCCTCCCCCTTTCCCTTCATACATCCCCTACCCCTTCCCCTACCCCCTACCCCCTGCCCCCTCCACCCTGCCCCTGCCCCCTGCCCCCCTCCACCCACCCCCTACCCCTGCCCCTTGCCCCCTCCACCCACCCCCTGCATCTTACAGAAGGGCCTCTATAATGTTTTTGTAATATGAAGGGGGTTCACACATATATGATTAAAGGAAAAACAAAAATCTAAAATAAGTTTACCTGAACGATCAATTGATTTCATCTGAGGTGCTTGGAAGATTCTGTGTTCACATCAGTTTGAGGATAAATTCAGGTTGAGGATCAATTATAGAGTGGTTTTTCTGAGGGTATCCATGAGAAAATGAAAATGACCACTTTATGTTCACTTCAAACTCCCTTTGGTTGTGCTAGCAACAACATGGTGGAGTTCTTTACAATTTAGAGAAGGGGGAATACAAGAGGTGCATGAATTTTAATGATAGGGTGTGCATCTGGCCATAAAAAATTAATTCAAATTAAAAAAGTATTTTAGTATTTTCAAAAATCTTAGTGTAAAGATCCTAGATAGAATAGAAGCATACAAAATCTCTATTTTAAATGAAATATGGAATACAAATTCAGATAATATTCAATGACATCAACTTATAAAAATAACATTGTCCACAACATCAATTTTTCTTATGGAAAATAAGGTCTCCATGTCAAAAAATATATAAAATTTATGATATAAAATCCGAACTTGAACTAAAAATTTGTGTTCTAAAAACCCAAATAGAGAACCCCTTTAAAAGCTATATCTTAGAAGTGAGACCACTTCATCAATATCAATGAAAAACATACTGGTTTCATGAATATTATGGTTTACTAACCTCTAATTAGAAATATAATGTCATGTTTGAATTTTGATCATCAAAATTACAAAATAATAAAATGATGTTATATTTCATTTTAATTACATCACTAAAAAAACAATGGGATGTGGCATTTGTTCCAAAATATAATATACCATAAAGATCAGAATATCATACCATCGTATGATGATCAGACTTTAGTAAATCTGAATTTATTTAGGTAACAACCAGTACTTAACACCTTCAAACATTGATATACAACATAAACATTGTTCTAATATATTCTTCAATGTCACAAGGCAGGTCATAGAGTATTGTTTTCATAGAGTATACACTACTAGAAAAGGGGGCATTGGAGCCCCCCAGACTCGGGCGACCGCCATTGGCGGTCGCTATAGGTCAGCATTAGCGACCGCCAATGGCGGTCGCTAAGCTGCCTAAAAAATTTCGGGGGGTTTCTGCGCCCCCCCCCCCCCCCGCGCACTCTCTCCCTCGATCCCTCGCCCTAACCCTCCCTCGCCGCCCTCCCTCGCGCCGCCCTCCCTCGCGCCGCCCTCCCCTCCCCCGCCGCCCGGCCTCCCCCGCCGCCCGGCCTCCCCCGCCGCCCGGCCTCCCCCGCCGCCCGGCCTCCCCCGCCGCCTGCCATCCGCCCTCCGGCCGCCGCCCTCCGCCCTCGGGCCTCCGGCCGCCGCCCTCGGTCCTCCGGCTGCCGCCCTCCGGCCTCCGGCCGCCGCCCACTCCGGCCTCTCGGCCCTCCCCCCCACCCCGGACGGCACCCGCACCCCGGACAGCCCCGGCGCGCACTCCGGACCGCCCCCCGCACCCCGGACGCCTCCCCGCACCTCGGACAGCACCCCCCCGCGCACTCCGGACCACCCCCCGCACCCCCCGGACGCCTCCCCGCACCCCGGACAGCACCCCCCCGCACACTCCGGACCGCCCCCCGCACCCCGGACGCCTCCCCGCACCCCCGGACAGCACCCACCCCCGCGCACTCCGGACCGCCCCCCGCACCCCGGACGCCTCCCCGCACCCGGACAAGCCCCCCCCCCTGCACTCGGACACCCCCCTCCGAACCCGGACAGCCCCCCCGCACCCCGGACAGCCCCCCCCCCCCCCCCCCCGCACACGGACACCCCCCCTCCGAACCCGGACAGCCCCCCGCACCCCCGGACAGGCCCCCCCGCATCCGGACACCCCACCCCCGCACCCCCGACAAGCCCCCCTGCACCCCAGACAGCCCCCCCTCCCCCCGCACCCCCCGGACACCCCCGCACCCCGAACACCCCTGCCCGCACCCCTGACAGGCCCCCGACACCCCAGACACCCCTCCCCGCACCTCGGAAGGGCCCCCCCCGACCCCGGACACCCCCCCCCCCCCTCGCTGCGCGTCCCCCCGTCCCCTCACCGCCTCCTCTCCTCCAGCTCCCCTCCGCCGCCGCCGCCCGTCCCCCTCCCTTGCCGCACCGCCTTTGGCTCCGGCTCCCCTTCGCTGCCTCCTCTCCCTCGCAGCACAGCCTTCGGCTCCCCTCCCTTTCAGGTTTGTAGCTCAATCAGGTAACATGAGCTTTCAGTTACATTATTATTTTATCAATGGTTCATAAACAAATGTTAATATTTATTTTGAATATAGTTGATTTGAAAAATGTAAATTTAATAAAGTATTGTGTAAATGTTTGTTATACAGATATTATTATGGATAAGAGTTGGATTGATCTTCCAAATCGAACGTCTAGAGAATATTTCAATGGCATTATGCAGTTTATTGAGTTCACGAGAGGATTTGAAAGTGACTATATTAGTTGTCCATGTAGACAAATGTGCTAACAGATATCAATTCACACGAGATACTGTGAGGGAGCACCTTTTCTTTAATGGATTCTGAAAAATTATAAGAGTTGGACTCGTCATGGAGAAGAATATGTTCGTTGTCAAAATACAGATGCAGCTCAGATGGATGTTGATGCAAGGATGACTGATCAATGCATGAAATGCTTACTGAAATGGTACGTGGGTTTGATCCTGAAGGCATTGACATCCAGAATCTTGAGACCGGTGAGATAAATCTTCGCTCTGGTGCAGATCGTGATTCGAGGAAGGTTTTATGAAGTACTTGATGACTGCGAAAACAGAATTATATCCTGGATGTACTTCTTACAATAAACTGTCGTTATCGTGGAGTTGTTGCATTTGAAGACTTTGAATAATTGGTCAGACACATCATTCGACATCTTTTGGTTTTATTGAAAAAAGTTCTTCCTGTCGACGCTAAGATTCCTGAGTCGTATTACTATGCTCGTAAGTTGACAGAGAACTTAGGTTTACCATATGAGACTATAGATGCATGTGCAAACAACTGTATGTTGTTTAGAAATGAAACTGCTCATTTGGATATTTGTACGGTTTGTGGCGCTTCCAGGTGGAAAGAGAACAGGGGAAATAAGACTCATCAAAGTCAGATTGCGATACAGGGGAAACCGATTGCCGTAAAGCAAATGCGTTACTTTCCCCTTAAACCGAGGTTGAAAAAATTTTTTATGTCATCTAAAGTCTCTAATTTAATGAGATGGCATGCAGAAAGAGTTCATGAAAGTGACATGTTAACCCACCCGGCAGACTCTCATGCATGGAAGGATTTTGATAAGAGACATCCCGACTTGCTAAAGATGTTCGTAATGTCCGATTGGGATTGGCAGCAGATGGTTTCAATCCATTCAAGTCTATGGTTGGTGCAACTCATAGCACATGGCCCGTGGTGTTGGTTCCATATAATCTTCCTCCGTGGCTTTGTATGAAGCAACAATTTATATTACTTTCCACTCTTATTGAGGACCTAAAGTCCGGGGGATAAGATTGATGTTTACCTTCAGCCATTGATTGATGAGTTGAATGAATTTTGGGGCGATGGTGTGATGACTTATGACTGCGAAACGAATGAAATGTTCAAACTGCATGCAGCTTTATTGTGGACAATCAATGACTTCCCAGCTTATGCAAATTTATCAGGCTGGAGTACGAAAGGGGAATTTGCTTGCCCTTGTTGACAATAAAAGTAAAAAATCTGTATGGCTTAAACATTCCAAAAAATGGCATACATGGGGTCACAGGCGTTTTCTCCCTCCCCAGCACAGGTTCAGAAAGGACAGAGTGGCATTTGATGGTTCTAGAGAGTTCAGCCCAGCACCAAAGATCATGACAGGAGTCTAAATGTTATCGCAGATTGAGAAGAAAACATTCGCACGGTATATGAAATTCAGGATTTGGTGGCTCCTCCAGTACGTAATATTCGTGCTGCGGGTAGGCAGCGCAGTCACAATT